>JAQLOL010000001.1:18051-31529 GCA_029783665.1 Naso thynnoides
GATTTTGTCCTAAATTACCCATTTAATGTCCTACTATCAGAATATAGTGACAGTTCCAGCAAATATGACTGAATAATGTTAACAATTCCTACCTACTGAAGCTTTAAACACTGTTACAGATGATAAGGTTGATGAATGTCATGAGTGTTATGATATTCAAACATGGCACGAAATTCTAGGTCACTGTAACTATGAGGATGTGTTAAAGTTGCAAATTGTCACAGATGGGACAAAAATTAAAGGTAAAACTGAAAAGTCTAACCTGAAATATGAAGTGTGCACAAAAGGTAAATTTGCTGAGAGCAGGAACAGAGGGGCAGATGAAAAAGCAAAGGATTGCACTTGAACTTGTACATACAGATTTGACTGGACCTATAGAGCCAACAGCAAAAGATGAGTTCAAGTATACCTAAGCATTCACTGATGACTATTCAGGAGCAGTTTACATCTAGTGAATTACAGTCACTGCTCAGCAAAACTGCCATTAGATATGAAACATCAGCTCCTTATTCACCCACCAAAATGGGACAGCTTAGAGAAACTGGAGAACTCTGTTTGAAATGGCAAGATGCATGTTAATTAAGAGTAACCTACCAAAAGAGTTGTGGACATGTGCAGATCAGACTGCTGCAGTTTTCCGCAACAGGTGTTACAACAGACGTGCAGGACAGACTCCATATTACATGTTGACAGGAAAGAAGCCTGATCTTTCAAGAATGAAAACATTTGGGTCAGTGTGCTATGCATACAAACATAACAAGAAAAAGAAAGACTTGCAATGTAAATAGGGATCTTTGTTCGTTATGACATAAATAGCCCTGCATATCTTGTCTTCCATCCAGACACAGGAAAAGTACTCAAAACAGGTTGATAAAGTTTATCACAAAGAGTGTCGAGTGTTACACTCGGACAGTTGAGGAAATGAATGAGTATAATTTGCGTAGGGAGAGAGTTGAAACCCACCTACCAAAAACTGACTTGACAAAATCAATTCCACAGGAAACAAAAGCAGAGACGAGTGACCCAAACACCAACATAGGTGAAGGTGAAAGTAGTCACAGCACACGTTATCCAAGGGGAGAAAGGATAATTCCTCAGTATTTAAAGAAATATGAGTATGAGATAAAATGTGATGATGACCAGGTACAAACAAGTATTGACTATTGTTATAGAGTTATATGTGATGTACCCCAAACACTGAAAGAGGCTATGAGCTCATCAAAATCAGAGCTCTGGGCTAAGGCTATGAGGGAGGAAATGGACTCTCTGGAGGAAAATGACACTTTTACCCTAACATTACCAGAAGGTAAACATGCAGTAGAGGGCAGATGGGTTTAAAACCGTCAAAGAAAATCCTTTTGAGACAACATACAAAGCCAGGTATGTAGCCAAAGGTCATAGTCAAGTTGCTGGGATTGATTATAACGAAACCTTTTTTCCAACTGCTGATATGTCATCTGTAAGTAGCCTAATGCAGCTTGCAGCTCAACATGGTTTAGAAATGCATCAGATGGATGTTAAAACAGCATATCTACACGCTACTATTGATTGTGAAGTATATATGGAACAACCTGAAGGATATGAGGTTAAGGTGAGAAACTACTTTGCAAGCTTAACATATCACTGTATGGTCTGAAACAGTCAGGACAAAATTGGAATAAAATGTTCCACAAAATAGTTTTGTTCAAAATCCAGCTGATCATTGTGTTCACAATAAAAAAAACCTCAAAATGAGAGGATAATATTGATAATCTGGGTTGATGATCTTATTATTGCAGCAAGTGACAGTCAAAGACTGAAGGAAATGTTAGGAGCTAAATTTAAAATGAAAGATCATGATAAAGTTAAACACTTCCTAGGCACTTATTTCACACAGAGAACCAGAAGAGATACATTACAAAGATTTTGGAGAGGTTTGGCATGGCTCACTGCAAATCAAGGTCAACCCCATGTGAAAACAAACTGAAATTTGACAATGAAGGTGAACCTGCTGATCCAAAGAGGTATCGTGAAGTGGTTGGCTGCTTAATCTATGTAATGACATGTACTAGAGCTGATCTAAGCTTTTTTGTTACTTAGTTGTCACAACAGTACTCCACTTGAGTGGCAATCAGAATGTTGGGCTGTATTGTGATCTGATTTCATCCAGATGTTTATGACATCTGTACAGTATGTGCCCATTCAGGCTTTGACGTGAACTTCTTGAGGCACTTTTTTTTGATAAATAAATTTACTTCTGTCAGATAACTCACAGAATCTTTACGGAGGCAGCAAATACATGTTATGTTTTTGGCATCCAGGCTCCCACCTTATCACTCCTCGCAGGTAAGATTACTTAAATATATTGGGGAGTGATGAGCAAAACATGCTGAACCACCCAAAAACTTAACACATTCAGAGCCTGGTGTTGCTGATGTGTTGATCTGCTATGTGTAGGCCTTGGTACCACGTGGCCACTCCCCATTAGACTCAGCTGCAAGTGAAATTCTAATTAGTGATATACATTTAATATGATTTACTTAGTGTCTTGAGACAACTTTGCTGTGATTGATTGCTATGTAAAAAAAATTGACCTTAGTGCACACTACAAATTTGAAATCGCAGATTTAACACATTTAGAGTTAAAATTAACACTGACCCGGGGTTTATATGGGAACTACTATAAAAGTGTTAAATTAACACTTTTGAAAGAGTTAAAATGATAAACACTATGATAGTATTACTTAAAAAACTCTTATAGTGTTAATTATTTACACAGTAATCAGTAACGACAACACCAGTGTTAATAAACTAACTCTTATGGTATAAATTATTAACACTGTAATAGACAATAACACTGGCTAGTGTTGTTTAATAACTATTATAGTGTACATTATTAACACTGGTTGGTGTCATTTAATAACTATTCTAGTGTATAAATATTAACACTGATTGGTGTCATTTAATAACTATTATAGTGTACAGATTGTACAATAAAAGTTTAGCCCTCCCACCATGCATTAACAGTAAACACTCCAAATATAGTTACTGTAATGAAGAGGATTTTATTTTGCCCAACATGCTTTCAGACAAACAAGGCACAAAAAACAGCAGTGACCTTGTACAACAATATAATCATACCAAAAACATGAGGCAGCTTACTGCTGCTTACCTTTGACAATGCAGCCGTCTGGTACAACATAGAAAAATGAGTCTGTGCCATAAGACATTTGGACATCAAAGGGCTTAAAGTATCGTAACTCTAAAGTCAAACAATTGAAACATTATGCACTTGATCAACAACATGAAATGGTTCTACAAATGTAGTCTCCATTTCTAAAACCAAAAAATAAACTTCATTTCTCAAAAAGATGCCAACAATCTTGCTGAACACTGGCATTTCATGAAAAAAAACTACAACAAACTACAAGACCTGTGTGATATTCATCATCATTATGGTTGACCCAAGTTGTGACATTTATCTCACTTAATAAATCAATCTGAAAGTGTTCTGAAATCAAATCACCATTTTCAACATCAGTCAGTATTTTTGTTTTGACAGGCCCAGACTCGATACCTTTGGTAGACAGCGACTCCCAGTGATAGTCTACAGCTATTTGGTGTTTTTTGGCAAGAGACTTTGTTATGTTTTTAAAGTTTTTAATGCTAAACTTGAAGAATTTGTGTTTTGCTTCGCATCTCATACTCCAAACATGCAATAAAGGACCAATTTTGCGTATACACTCAGGATAATGTATCATGAAGTGATGTTTTGGGATTAAATTATTTTGAGGATACAAATCTTTAAGTAACCGATGATGGTCTTCTACGAGATGTTTTAAAAATACTGTCATTCCCTCTGTAATACATGGGGAAAATACAATATTAATGATATGCAACAATATTATCAACAGATGCCAGTGTCTGTCACCTTCTGGAACAACATCACCAAAAATTAGTGGGAGGTTCCGAATGAGGCATAATGTCTGGCTAGCATTAAGCCAATGTCTTGCATTGTGGCCAGTGCAAAACATGTTAATTTGCGTTGGACGATTTTTTTTTATCCATAAAGCCATAGTTGAATGCATATACACATTGAAGTATATTTTCATTGGAAATAAAATTACGATTCAAATATTCAAACAGCAACTTAACTTCATACTGTGCAACACCTTCTAAGATATCATGCATAATGTCAAACACGAAGTTATCTGATACACCAAAGTATGCCAAGGTATTGAGTATGCTATTGTGTTTAATCCCAAAGAATGAATTTTCTCTTGGGTTTTCCATTACATAACAGTAATGCTCCTCATTTGTCAATTTGGTGCGTGGATCATTTTCACTAAACACTTTGAGCTGATGCTTTGTCAATAAGACAAATCCTGCAGTAGTAGTTTGCAGAAAAAGATTCAACAAAACAAAGAATTGAGTTCAGAACTAAATTGTCACCTGTTACTTGTGAAATGGTACCATACAGAGGCTGTTCAGTAAATGACACTTTCATTCCCTTTTGCTCTAAAACTTTTACATCTTCTACAGATGGACTTAGCATTTTATCAAGACCATATTTTTTTGCATCTTGGGAACGAAACAAAGAAATGAGATGAATATTCATCAAACATGAATTAAGACGTGGTGGTAAATTGTGGAGTATAAAATATAAACATCCAAGCTAATGGATGCCTTGTTTTGACCCGAGGGGATTAGATGTTTCAGAGTCATCATAATAAACTTGAATTTGCAAAGCATTTTTTGATCTTGAAAATAATGGGTGTTGCTTAAAGTATTTCCCATCACAGAAATCTTGGTATAAAACACTTTGAGCAGCAGATTTATTAATTTCACGACAGACTTGCTCATTTTTGAAAATGAAATCTAATATTTTTAAAAGGGGAACATAAATGAAAGTGTCATTTACTGGTACCTGCTCATATTTTCCAGATACTTTGTTTCTCTTTGAATCATATCTTACCTCCTCTAAATGAATCTCCACCGGTTCAACAACACCCCATTTCTCAGTAAAATACTTACTCCATTTAGAGTTGTTTACATCAGTTAATGGATTGTAACTTTTACTGAAGATATCCTCCACTGCACTTCTACTGGGATTTGTATCAGGCACAGCACTCAACACCTGTTCTTTAAGATTTTCATGTACCTCATTGACATACTCCTCCATGCTTTCAACAACAGATGATACAACATTGTTAGCGACACCACTTCCCACTAACTTTGTAATGATTGAAGCACACATTTCTTTTGCCTGGTCTTTTGACATATGAGATGTAGAGGGTTGATTTATCAGATTCAGGTCCATATCAGAGGCATCTTGTGAGGTCTGCTCGCTTAAGTCTGACTGATGTGGTGTTTGCACATTGATATCGTTGCTTGGGCCCATATTAACAGTGCTTTGACAACTATTTAAATGCTTTCGAAAACCTGCAAAACTCTTAAACTGCAGTGAACATTCTTCTTGAGCACACAAAATAACAAAGTTTTTGCCAGGATATAATCTATGAATAAACTTGAGGTGCTGAATTAATGCATAACGATCTACAAATGCGACACCTATACATTTTTCAAGAAATTTGCTCTGAACTCCTATTCATGAATGTGGCCCACACCTTTGCCTTTAAGCTTTTTGTAAACTGTGCACATACATGAAACCTTCTCCAGGACATAATCCATGTTAAACTAAAGGTTAACAAATATGGCACATGGAATTTGTTGAACATGGCTCTTAGCTCCTGTTCATGAACTTGGTCCTTAATTCTTTCACCTTTGGGCTTTCTTTGGTGGTTTCCACATCAATACCATAGACTGTTGTCTGGAGAAATGTGTACAGGTCGTTGAGAGCATCAGCATAGCTTACACTGAAGACAAAGTGCACCTTAAAAAGCTCATCTAGGACTGCCAATGATGTGGTTCCCTGGCAGGGGATGAGCTTCTTATCCATCACAATGTAGAAAGAGCTGATGGCCTGTTTGCTGGTCCCAGAAGCCAGAAGGTATGGCTGCTGATGGCTCTCCTGGCGGCTCTGTAGGTGTTCTTCTAAGCTCCTGCAGGACTGGGGTGGGGGGTGTGGTGAGAATGTTATGTCATCATATGTTTGTGCTTTTAGTCTGACATACACTTCCTACTTAAAGCACCCACTGTGGCCCAGTACGTACCTTGTGAAACACAACTAAGTGTCCCATAGCCTGGGATGCACTGATCTTCAGTGGGCTGAGGTGGTAGGATATGCAAGAGCAGTAGGAAAGATGCCATATCACTGTCCCATTCTGTAAGAACCAAAAAAAAGTCCAGGCTCACCTTTATTTGAATCACAACAAAATGCTCACTTTTGAAACTGACCTCTGCAGGCTTTTTGAGTTATGATAAGTTACATCATAAGTATGCATATGACCCAAGACATTCAAAATAATTTAATTTTAACTGAATACCTGGCTGGTCCTCAGATGATTCCTCACTGTACTGATTCTTAGCAGACTTCAGCAAACTCTGGAGCACATGGTTGGAGGTAATGCACTCTGCTTCTCTGATCACCTTTCCTTTATAGGAGGTTTGCTACTTCTCCAGCAGTCTGGCAGATATTTCTAGTCCAAAGAGGAGGCTGAAGTCTTGAAGTATCTGCAGCAACAAAGAAAAAAAAATTGTTAATACAGTTTTTTTTATAACAAATCACACAGTCACACACACAAGCTATTATGGTAACAGAAAAATATGTTGGCCTTGGTGAAGGAGATATCCTGTTGAGAGACCAGTTCATCATGGAGCTGAAAGAAGGCCCCATTCAACAAGAGCTGCGCCGCCAAGTGAGGAAGATGCCAAGACTCTCCTTTGATGAAGTCAAAATGGAGGCAATGGCACTAGAAGAGGAGCAGGACAAACAATGGCCATCAGCTGCCTGCTTAGCAGTGCACAAACAGGTATCTCACATTTTACCCTCTACAACAGACTGGAAGAAAGAGCTGTGGAATGAGATCCTCCAGGAGGTAAAAGAACAAATGACAGAGATGACAAAGACAATTTTAGCAGGACTCAAAGACAATGTTGAATCGACTATGTACACACCACCACTTCAACGCTCCAGCACACAAACACTCAATCCTAACAGGAATGGATACAGAGCTAGAGCTTTAGGAGGCCCTTCAAAATATAAATGGGACTCACAGGGGCGTCCAATTTGCAACTATTGCACTGAACCCGGACATTTTAGCCGCAATTGCCCCTCTAAGTCCACTGCTCAGGGTTTTTAGTCTCTCCAGCCACCATGGGTCAGGTGTCCGGACTCCCCAAAACTGACCCTCCAAACCATGAGGTTAAAATCTCTGGAATATGCCCACAAGTGACTGTTAAAGTAGACGATGTAGATGTACAATGTTTGGTTGATACGGGATCCCAAGTCACCCTTTTTAGTGAGAGCCTGTGTAGTAAGCTCTTTAAAGATAAAGAACAGAAAGGAACATTGTGGCTCAAACTTAGGGCAACAAATGGACGAAGCATTCCCTACACCGGGTACATCACTGCAGATTTTCAGGTTGGGGGAGTCCAAGTCCCAGCCTGCAGTGTAGTCGTAGCTTGAGATGCATTCATTGGTGACAAAAAGGCCATTTTAGGAATGAATGTGACTGGTGACTGCTGGGAAGAACTCTTTAATAGACACAACCCAAATTCACACCAAACTGTACTCCTTTGAAGAAAAGCTGGAATGAGGTTTTTGTTGATTGCCAAACGTGTCCAAGCTGCCTCAACCAGAGAGGATTGGCAGAGTATTGCTCTGTTAGCCTATCGCTCTCATGTAATGATCCCTGCACAGAGAGAAGTGATGTTGTGGGCAAAAGTGCCATCCCACCCCAGCAGATAACAGTGTGCATTAGTGGAACCCCTGGAGGGATTGGAAGACATCGAGGTAGCAAGGACTTTAGTTACTCTGAAGAAGGGTGTGAAGAAGAAGTGTAGTGAAGCATAGGATCCCCACAGGTAATGCAGAGCCCATTAAGGAGAGGTATAGGCCTATACCATCTACACTCTATAAAGAGATTCGTGGGTTGCTACAAGGCATGCTCACGGCAGGGGTTGTGCGAGAGAGTAGTAGTCCCTGGGCTGCCCCAATAGTATTAGTGTAGAAAAAGTGTGGAGCATGGCACTTCTGTGTAGACTACCGTAAACTCAACAACATTACACACAAAGACGCCTTTCCCCTCCCCCCCACAGAAGACTCTTTCACCAGCCTCACACAAGCCGAATGGTACTCAACTCTTGATCTAGCTAGTGGGTACTGGCAGGTTGAAGTTGAAGACAGTGACAGAGAGAAAACAGCATTCACCACTCCTTTTAGACTATTTTGAGTTTGAAAAGATGCCATTTGGCCTTTGCAATGCCCCTGCTCCTTTCCAGAGACTCGTGCAGCGCTGTCTAGGCGACCATTTGACTGAATCCGCCCTTGTGTACCTGGATGATGCAATTGTGTACTCTAAAGACTTTTCAGCCCATCTGAAACATCTGGAGGAGGTATTCAGGGCCCTCAGTCGCTCTGGCCTCAAACTCCGCCCTAACAAGTGTCAGCTGTTTCAAAAAGAAGTCAAGTTCCTGGGCCATTAAGTCTGCAGCCAGGGAGTTGCACCTGACCCAGAGAAGACAGCAGCTGTACAGAACTGGGCTACTCCTGCTACTGTCAAACAGGTGAGATCATTTTTGGGGGTTTGTTGGTTATTACAGGCATTTTATTAGAGATTTTCAAAGATTGCCAAACCACTGAACTGAACTGTTGAGGGGAACAGGTCGAGGCAGGGGGCAACAATCCCATTCAATTCAATGGACTGAGGACTGTGAAGTAGCTTTTAAACAGCTTAAACAAGAACTTTTACAAGCTCCCATCCTAGCTTATGCAGACTACACTCAGCCATCTATCCTCTACACCAGTAACCTTGGGTTGGGTGCTATTCTGGCACAAAAACAAGAGGGGATGGAAAAGGTCATTGCATATGCTAGTAGAAGCCTCCACCCAACAGAACGCAATGACGCTAACTATAGCTCTTTCAAACTTGAGTTTTTGGCACTGAAGTGGGCAATGGGGGAAAAATTTAAAGATTACTTGTGGGGCGCTAAAGTGACTGTTGTGACAGACAGTAACCCACTTGTGCATTTACAGACAGCAAAATTGGGGGCTGTAGAGCAAAGGTGGGTCGCTCAGCTTGCCAATTTTGATTATAAAACATCACCATCACCCTGGGAAGGACCATACTAATGCTAATGCTTTGTCTAGACTGGCAACTACCCCACCAGGTCAAGCAGAGACTCATAGTGAGAGGGACGAGAGCCTGCAGGTGACAGTGGTACAAGCCCCAGGCACGGAAAAAGACTGCTTTGCAAGCTGAGGGTGGGATCCAGACCGCTGGAGGACAGCACAAAGAGATGATCCCACAGGTTGGAGACTATCTGGAACAGGGTGAGTTACCTGCCTGTCACTCACACAACCTGTAAAAAAAACTATTAAATCAATGGAGACGCTTGGTGCTGTTTGAAGGAGTTGTGTGTAGGAAGGTACACGACTCATTGACTCTTAAGACTTTGAAACGTGCTAGTCCCAGAATCTCAGATCCAGGCTCTCCTGGATACATGTCACAAACAAGCAGGAAATCCAGGGATGGAACGGATGCTGTCACTACTACAGAGGAACTTCTATTGGCCCCAGATGGAGCAGGTTGTACAACATTACACACAGAACTGTCCCTGCTGCACTCTTCATATAGCTAGAGCCAATGTTAGAACACCCCTCGTCCCTTTAACCCCAAAAGCCCCTATGCATATAGTTGCCATGGACTTCCTGACACTCAGTCACCCCACAGACAGGTACCAGAACGTTGTTGTTACTGATTTATTCACCGAATACGCATGGGCAATCCCAGCCCCTGATCAAACTGCCCTGACTACAGCCCGTGCTTTGTGGACACATGTGATACAGCCCTTTGGCTGCCCTAAGACTTTCCATTCAGACCAAGGCCCTAATTTTGAGTCGAAACTAGTGAAAGAACTGTGCCAAGTGTATGGCTGCCACAAAACACACACAACTCCGTATCACTCTCAGGGAAATGGGGCTTGTGAGTGTTTCAATCAAACACTCCTGTCACTGCTAGGGACCCTAGAGGCAGAGCAGCACGGTAATTGGGTAGGGTATCTGCCAGGCCTCGTGCAATCTTACAATAATACCATCCATAGCTCCACCAGTTATGCCCCCTCTTTCCTCACATTTGGCCGCCACTTTAGAACCCCAATGGATATGACAACAGGAACAGCAGGCCCAGATAACAGCCACCAAAACAGAATGGGCAGAGCGGCACCACACACAGCTCCATTACGCCTACAACAAGGTCACAGCCCACCTCCACAAGGCAGCTGCAAAGAACAAGAGGCTGTATGATAGGACTGCCCAAGATGCCCCGCTGCTCCCAGGAGAGTGCGTGTTGGTCTTAGAGCACAGGAGACAAGGAAAAGGGAAGTTGAGTGACAGATGGGAAAACCAACTGCATTTAGTGGTAACACGACCCTATCCAGACCGCCCGGTTTACAGAGTATGACCTGAAGGAAAGGCTGGCCCAGAACGTGTCCTCCTCCATAACAATCTACGCCCCTGCCTCCCATCATTAACTCAAAGAACAGAACAAAATGCAGAACCCGGGACCCAAGGGTCCCACAAAGAAGGGCCCATTTGGGAATCTAGGCCCATTAGGGGCCTAGATTAAGAAGTTCTCAGAGGGAACACAGACGTATGCCTGTAAGGTACTGAAACTGAGCTGTGTTTTGTATTCCACAGGGTTTTGGGCCCCAGTCAGCACTGCCCCGGAAGGACACTGGAGGCTGCAGGTGTGCAGTTGGTGGAGGAGCAGAGGAGGCGGGACCTGGACAGGTGAAAGAGTGCAGGAGGTAGAGTAGGAGGAAGACGTTAAAGGAGCAGAGAGCAGGTGGCAGCGCAGCAGACTCCAGCAGACGGACCGCTAGGGCAGCGACGGCGGGAAGGAGAACAAAGCGCAGCCTATGGCTGGACGAGAGGAGTCGGAGCCACAGAGCGATTCCCAGATGGCGTTGGTCACTGTAGGATTCAGGAGAGACGCACCGCGGGAAACGTGGAGGGGTTGGAGCCAGCTTCACCCCTCCTCCGAGCTAATTGGAGGTCACACCGAGGCTGGACTAGAAGAGAGAGAGAGAGGGACGACAGCAGACTGGAACCGAACTACCGATTGTGCTCGCCTGCCACCAGCTCCACCCCACCAGCGCTACCTATTGGACTCTTTTTATTGAGTTTTTAGTAACAATCCTATTTTAGTGTTCTTAGTTGTGGTCTTAACTTATACCCCCGCCTGGGTTTTAAATAAATCCCTCTCAGTTGTAACTCCTGCTGTTGTCGTTTGTAGTCAGCGGCTCCCCAGTAGAGGCCTCATCCAGTTCTCCCTTGCGTCTGAACACACATGCGTGACACAATGATCATATTACTGCAGCTATACAAGTCTACTGCAGCTTTGAGACCAACACTGTCATACTCTTAGTTTCAATAATCATGCAATATGGGCTTTTTATGAAAAAGTCAATCAAATGGTTGTAACCACCTAACCTAACTGCTGGGGCAGGCTGTCCTTTTCCACATAATTTTGCCCATGCTTACAATCAAATCTATATTCTTGTATCAACAACTTACCCTTCAGTCTCAACCATGTGCACTGCTAGAATGTTAACCATCTGTCTTCTTCTGCTGTCACACAAAGTCCCAGTGTCTTCACATTCTTCGAGCACTGCTGTCCCTCCAGGTTTTGTCAGCAAGATCTGGTTTATCAGCTACACAGATGATAACAATTAATTAGAACACACAGTGAGCAAAAAAAAAAGTGCCAGAATCATCTTCCACAGTGACTTTGTCCACGGGTATGGAAAACTTGTTTCTCATTGCATGATGAGGTTAAGAGACAAAACAGCACAACAGCATGTTTATATTACAATGACTTTAACTCAGTTTAGATTGGTCATATCTCAGTAGGGAATTTACCTTCAGATATTAATTCTCCAAAATCAGCTTCTTGCCCTAACTTTATGTACTTCTTGTGGTTTTGATACTGCACCTTCAGAAGCATTTTGCCATCTGAAACAGACTGCAGGTGAAGAGGGAGACAACATGAAATTCATTAACACAAACTTTCAACATTGTTTTAATTATCAATATTATCTTTTGATAGCCTGAAAAACGAGAGCGAACCCTTGACGTTGCAAGGCGGTTAGCCCAGTGGCGCGAGCTCCGATGGAGCCCTTGGGCTTGCCACCACAAGGCTAAACAGTTAGCGTGAGGCAAGTCCACCAGAGGAGCTGCCTCGCGCTAACTGTTTAGCCCCGCTGTAGCAGAGCTCGCGCCGCCGGCGAGATGCCTTATGCTAACCGTTAGGTTATTAAGCCTTGCGTGGTGGAGCTCGCACCACCGACGGAGCCGCTTTGCGCTAACCGTTTAGCCACTACACTACGCAACTATCTGTCTCTTTGCAAAACACGTTTAAAATGCACCATTCCCCCAAATATAACTTCAGTTCACATTACAAAGACAGTACAAGTCAAAAATTTACCCGCATGTGCTGTCCGAAACTGAAAACTAAACTAACGTTAAGTATTGCACTATAAACTACATGCTATAACGTACATATGATAAAACATTTTTTAAAATGTTCGTAGTCCGGTAAATAAACTTCACATTACATTTTTCTAAATAAACATGTTGTAATATTGAGGTAAAAAAAATGAAATTTGAGAGAGTTTAACTTACCGCAATGAGAAGGAAAAATGGCGACTGCAAAAATCCAGTGCTGCATTTCTTAACCGTGAATGGGGGCGTGGTCAAGGTAACACTCTGAGTGTGAAACTGTGTAACTCCCAAAATCTACATGAAAGTCACAAAACCACACGCACATCCCAAATTCCACATTTGGCATGAGTGCTGGACACAAAAATAGCACAAACAAAAAGAAAAAATTGTCTGCAACATCAGATAAGCTCCATGTGAAGTGCAATAATTTATTTAAGCTTGACATTTCGAGCCAAGTGGCTCTTCCTCAGACGCTTACAGTCAAACTGAATCACATGAGAACGCCGGTTTTTAAGCTCAGCCAGAGTTCAGAGTTCAGAGGTGGCCATTCAGCCAAGGCTGAATGTACATGTGTATGTTTGCAGAAAGCACAAACGTCACACAATCACTTCATTTACTGTTAAAAGTAGATATTAGAGTAAAGACATAAAACTCCCTCCTGCTCACACACACAAACTTTTTTTTCTCTCTTTCTCTGTCAAATTTATTTGCTGATAGTAACGTACATTACATAAAGTACACTGTTATTTTATTTTTAACAGTTTATACGGTTGGCCTGAGACTTTTTGTCTTTTTTTGTGAAGTTGCATTTTGCGAGTCTAAAGTTGTTGTTTTTTTCCAAAAGTTTTATGTGCGCCACAGATTACAGCTGATT
>JAQLOL010000001.1:130478-144254 GCA_029783665.1 Naso thynnoides
AATATACATTTTGATCAACGGTTGCGAGTTTTGTGTCACGATTTTTGAAAAATGAAACTGAGGCTCTGAAATTATTTCCAAAGCAACTGTAAAAAACTGTCATGCTTTCCAGGCATTTTACATCACACTTAATTCATCTGAAGAGAGTTTTTAGGAAAGGTTTTTTAAAAAGTATTCAGCGCTAAAGGGCAGCATTGATAAAGTAAATTTCTTGATTTTTTCAATCATTAAAGAGAATCAACAAAGGATCAACAAGGCAATCATAGTTATGCGGAGTGGAAAAAGCTTTAGTAAAGATGATCATCCTATCAAATTTGACAAAATGTTCTCAGTAAAAGTAACATCCTTCCCTTTCAGTATGTTTTAGAAATGACTGACATTAGAATCCACCTATAAACAATGTGTGAAGCCCAGATCTCTGTAAAAGAAAGATCTACAACACTCCAGTTCATACAAATCATTTGAGTGCTAAAAGGTAGATGTGAAAACTTCATTTTTAGATGTTGTTTAAAAACTTTTAAAAACTTTAAAAACTGAGCAAGATCAGCGGACATGAGAATATTGTATGAAAACAAACAAAAATAAAATTCAGTCATTATCTTCTCACTCTCATGCCGATGGGAAGTTGATGTGATGTTTTTTAGTCCACAAAACTCTGCTGGAGTTTCACAAAATAAGGTGTTGCAGTCATCTCCCAAATAATTGTAGTGAATGGTGACAAATTTTCAAAAAAACAAACAAAACATTTGGGAGTTCCATTGGGATCATATTTGATATCTGTCAGTATCTGGTAGTGCATTGACTGTGTTGCCTAAATTGTGTTTTTTACATTTTATTCTGAGACGTGTTGTCTGTCTCTCTCATCTCTGCTAGATGCAAAACTAAGAAACTGCCTGTTAGCGGAGTCGCACCTGTGGGTTGTGTTCTCTCTCCACATCACCACCTTCCTGACACCATTGTTTTTGTTTGTTTGTAAATGTACATTTTTAAGCTCATTTTAATTTTTAGAGAAAAAAAATACATTTAAGCTGTTCAGTTAAATTAATAGTGTATTTAAGGTTAAATTATGATCTATGAATCTGCAGAACAGATGTTAGCTTTTATTCCGTGTGACAGAGAACGGGCTTATGTCTTCTACTGATTAAAATTAATGCAATAAGATAAAAATATGTTACCCTCTGACGTTCCCTGGAATAAATTATCTCCCCCGATCATATGTGTTTTGCCAGTATGGAGATTTGTGATCCCAGGAACAACATCACCATGTGTCCCCTTTGTGACCGAGCCTGCAGCTACTGGAAACTGGTGACAGCATGTGGTACAGCTCGGGCCAGCCACCTGTTTGACAACCCAGCCACTGTCTTCTTCTCCATCTTCATGGCCCTCTGGGGTAAGGACACATTCACAGAAATCATACAAACAGCAACCAAAAAGTCCAACAAAACACATTAGATGAGGAGATGATTGCTCTTGAGGTAAGCCCTGCATATATGCAGAGCCTGTCCACCTCCCCTCATGTCTAACTTAGGTCAACATCTTGACACAGACATTTTGCTTTTTTAAGTTCTTATAGGAAATAAAGTCATTTCTGTACTTGTTTTCTTGTTTGTTTGTTTTGTATTGTTTGTTTTGATCTCTCTGATGTTGATTCCAATGAGCCTAAAACTGTTCACTTCAAAATCAATAATCGGCTCCTTCATTTTGCTGACATTTCACGGTATGTTGGTCCCTGTGCATCACTTCACAAGTTTGTTGATTTCCTCCCCATATGGACTCCAATCCTGAAGATGATGATGGTGTCATCAACACACTTGACAAAGGAATACTCTCCATGCTAGGGTTTGCAGTCTTGGGTGTGCACAGTGAACAGTGGGGCTCTGATGGTGAGCGCCAGAGTGCAGTGACGTAAAAAGGCTGTTTGAGGGGCAGGGGTGAAAAAGGGTGGGCACTAGCTGTATGCCCTGGGGCACCCTGATGACACTTCACCATGTTTTATTCACTGAAAGAGCACCATAGAGGCACTTGATCATTTGCTACAGGGGCATCCATGAGGGCACAGTCTGATATGCTCTCTTGACACCTGACTGAAGGGCAGTCATTTTGGTTCCTCCAGCCTTTGTGGTTTGAGAATGAGTTTAGCGTCTTTTTGTTCACCTCACCATCAATACATTTGCTGAAGAATAATGTCACTGTTGATGCATATTCCTCAAGAAGTAGTTCTGTGTAGTTCTGCTGTGTGGCAGCATCTCTAAAAATGTGCAGGTCTGTGCACACTGAAGTACTGGAGAGCAGCTGTAGCTTCACCTGACCACACTTCAACAGTTTTTACTGATGGTGACCATTTTTATTATCTGACCCGAAATAGGCAGCAAAAGCAGACACATGCTCTGAGAGGCCAAAACGAGAACAAATGGGAGCTTTGTAGCTGCCAGGACTGTTTGCATGGACACGATCCAATGCATGTTTTTCCCCAGCTGACATGTGGACATACTGATGAAATTACGCAAAATAGTTCTGAGGTTTGTTTTATAACCAGGTACAATAAAAATATCATCTGGCTCTTTGGTCATCTGAATACTGATGACGTCATTATATTCTAGCAGTGCATTTTTTCCATTTGTATGTGATGGAGTGTAAATGGCAACAACAGACACACTGGTGGGGAAAATAATATGGATGACTTCTGACCATTACTACTCGACTCTGGTAGACATGGTCCATCCAGCATCTTAAACACCGGTAAACTCTGCTCCGCTTACTGAAGTTCACAGTATTCTGTCCGCTTGGAAAAAAATCTGCCCATCAAGTGCGAATGCTCGATCTGGATTATTTTAAGTGGAGCCACATGTTTGGAAAGATGTGGACATGACAGTCTCTGATTTTCCATTGCTGAGGTATCCTGAGTCTTATTTTGTCCATTTTTTTTTCTTATGTCCAAACATTAACCGGAGTGGGCTTGGTCCAAGCTGCATTTCCTCCTGAATCAAACCCATCAGGTCAGTTTTAACAATGTCACCTCCTTGCCGAAGTCCATTAACACAGGTGCCCCACGAGACTGTGTCCTTTCTCCCAAACTGTACACTTTTTTACACCAATGAGTGCAGAGCCGCAGCTTCCAATCACATCTTTTTAAGTGTGCAGGTGACACAGCCTGGGTGGGGCTCCTTAAGTCTGACGGCTCATCTCTTTGTGGTTTTGAGGAGGAAGTAGCCAGTTTTATTAAATGGTGCTCTGACAGTTGAAGTTAACGTAGGTAAGACAAAGGAAATGGTCATAGATTTGAGATGTCACAGAGAAGAGGTCCCACTTACTTCAGTCAACAATGTAACCACTGAGAGAGAAACAACATTCAAATACCTGGGTGTAGAAACTGATAACCAGCTGAATTTTAGAGAATGTGAATCTGAGTTTTAATGTTGACAGATGGGTGTCACAATTATTTTACCAGGCCATCCGACAGAGCATCCTCTCCTTTGGCCTGATTTGTGTGTTTGGGAACACGTGTGTCCAAGGTCAGGACATCTTAGAGCACTCGATCATGATGGCGAGTAGAGTCATTGGGTGTGACCAACTGTCAGCTGCTCAGATCTGTAAGGATCTCATTCTGAACAAAGCTGATCGCATCCACGGTGACTCTATTCATCTCTGCACAACCAGTTTTAGCTTAGCCACCGTGGCAACAGAAGGATCCTGCAAAGGAAAATCAGAACATCTAGATTTAGCAAGTCTTCTGTCTCTTCAGCAATTACACTGTTAAATGAAAAAGAGAGAGATAAACACAGGATCTGATTGTTATGTTGCACAGTTCTTGTGTATTGTTAGATTTTATGAGCTTCCTCTGAAACAGGCAGTGTGCAGTTAGCTGTATTTGTATTAGTAGTGCAATGTGTCTGTGTACGTGTGTGTGTGTGTGTACACACAAGTATGAACACATGTATATAATGTCTCTTCAAATTTCATGTCGGATGCTTGTGCTTGTTAATATAGGTGTGCTTACAAGTACATACAAGAATGACTGCATATATATAATTATTTGAATTATTTTCACTATTTAGACTATTTGTTGCAGTATTTGTTTAATTTTGTGTGTGTCAGACAGACAGAGACCGTGTGTGTGTGTGTGTGTGTGTGTGTGTATGCGTGCGCAGGGGGATTTCATGGTTTTAATAGTGTGTATGGGACAGGGAGGGAGAAGGGAAAATTTATGTTACCTGTGTCAACTTTTTATGTTGTTTCGCACCATGACCACCTGAATTTCTCTGTATGAGACAGTCAAGTTTACCTTGGGTGAGCTCGGTCCGATCCGTTTTCTTTCCTCCTCTCTTGGGGAACTCACACCACTTGTGGTAACGTGTGGTCTGACTGGCTGAGTGTGAGGAAGATGCAGTTGGCAGTGACCATTTTAAAATCTGCTGCACTGAATCCAATCCCTGCATGCCTTTTCCAACACGGTGTTTTTCTGGGATAAATAATCAAGCCTCAAGGAAAAAGGCAAAAAAAAAAAGTTTTATAAGAAATTACCAAATTAAAACAAAAAAGTTGCTAAGCTACTGGCATCGCCGCCATTTGAATAAAAAAATTCATTTGATCAATACTGTTTGACAGTAGAATTTACTTATGTTTATAATATGACTGTCTGAAGCCAAACAAATATGGTGATGAAAAAGTTGTGATTTTTAATTATAGCATTCTCTGTCATCTAACAGGATAATTTATATTGTGCATTCTTTATTCTGAAATACTTAGGAAACTCAACATTTGATACAGTTTTATTTTTGATGGTATTTAGTTTTTTTTTTGTTTTTTTAATCATTTCAAATATATTTTTTCGCTGCTGTTTTTTTCATCAGCAGTTTATGAATGTAGATTATGTATATTTTAGTATTGTATGATGTATTTTAGTAAGTTTCAGTTCTGAAACGGCACCAAATTAATTCTTTGCTGCTCAAAGTGAAATAGTGTGAAGAGCCCCGATTGAGCGAGACAGAAGGTCCTGAAGTCCTGTATGGTTCTCCAGAGAGATGACAAATCTACAGATGTCATATCACGCAGAAGATGAACCAGCACCCAGCTGTTGTTTTGCTTTGATTTGTAAAGACTGGGCACATTTGCAGTCAACGTAACTTTTACTCATTGTATCAGATGTTTACATATTTAGAGAAAACACAGGTACCACTGTACACAATGATTGATACATATTGAAGCATAATACAGAAGGAAGTGCATGTTCTCCATGTACCTTGTCACTTACAGACAGAGGAATAGGAAGTGCAGACACATGTAATGAGCTCATGTGTTTCTTCTGTGTGTTTGGTTCTGTAGCCGTTCTCTTCATGGAGCACTGGAAGAGACGACAGATGCGGCTCAACTACGTCTGGGACCTGACAGGCTTTGGAGAGGAGGAGGAGGTGAGATAACGCCAAAAATCACTGCTTTATTCTTTATGAAAGATTTACATCATACGCGTCCGTGTACATGTGTTGAAAGCATCACTGGACATTATGGGTAATATGATTACCCAGTCACTCACTTAACTCACAGAGTTAAAAATGAACATTGATGTGTTGAATCAGTCAGTAGCTCAGAGAAATACAAAATCCACCCACCAGCACCTCTCAAGCTTGTTAATGAACATGTCGTGTCTTGTTTTTTCAATATTTACAGAAACTCAAATGATGCCAGGTTGTGTTATGTGTTTGAACTGTTTCTTTGCTGACCCACTATGATCCTTTTTGCACAAATTTGAAAAATGACATATATCACTTAACTTAGTAAGCTTTAGAGGTGCTGGAACGTGGCTTTTGTTACTGTTTGATGGAGACTGGCTCATTGTTTACCCTGTTTTCAGTCTTTCTGATGTGCTTTGCTGGTTGTAGCTGCACATTAGCTTACAGATATAAATGTTTGGTATCATCCACCAAAGTCTCAATTGTCCAGCATGATTCCTCCAACCTAAAATATATCTTAATTCTGTGTTTTATAGACACATATGCCTCTCCTGACTCTATCTTTCTACAAGTCAATTGTTAGTCAATTTTACAGTGTATGGTTTTGGTTTTTGTTTTTGTTTTTGTTTTTTTGTTTTGTAAGTCTTGAGTCATCATTTTCAAATACCGTGCAGATCACATCAGTCATTCTGAGTTTTATTGTAGAAGGGCAATTTCTACAATTCAAATAGAAGTGGTAAAGAAAATATTTTTTGAAGTAAACTGCAACATTTAGCTGCTTTCATCAGGCCAGTACTGTAATAAATGAATAAACAAATAAACAAATAATAGAAAATAGGATGTTTGTCCTAAATAAGGAGAGCCTCTGACAACTGCACACAACACAAAGTCAGACTTTAAATTCATATAATTCCCGAATAAAACTGAACTTGAAACTGCCCTTTCAAAACTCTGTACTTGACTGCATATAAATGTGATACTTTAATGTGTAATAATATAAAAATATCAACTTATGAAGTCACAGTAAGTTAGTGCTAAATAAGTGAAGTAGGTGCTATAATAGTAGCATTTTGCATATACATACAGTATACACGTGACACTCTCCTTGCACGCAGTACAGAAAAAATTCAGATGTAACCCCCTTTGTAATCATTAACATTTTCTTAAGTAACTCTAATTTAATTACAAATTCTCTCTCAGTAACTGTTACAGTTTACAGTTACATTTAATGTGTAAGTAAATTACATAATTTCATTACAAGTCAGCAGCTATAAGTTTACTTCAACCAACTATTAAATTCCTGTAAGTATGAGAACAGGTGTTGTTTTACGCTCATGTAACATGGCTACGCTCACCTGGGCTTATGGTTTATCCTAACTCTCAGGCCAGTGTCTCTGCCTACATGTTACAATAATCTTCAACAACCCCACCAGCCGAGTCTGCTGCTTCCATATACATCTTAGATATGTATTTACATAGATGGACAGACAGACAGACAGACAGACTTTACCAACATCCATGTACATACATGCTGTTCAGATAACTGTCATTTAACTTCCTTCCAGTAAAACACTGGTTTGGTTTCCATTCATTTGAGCCATCCATTATGTCACAATACCTCGGTTGTTTTAAAAGCAACATTATTGTGCACTAATGCAGTGTAGCCCTTTCAGATTCATTTTCTTGAAAATTTGTGGCTGCTGTGGCAAAGTGGCTTTGACAACAAGCCCAGCACACGTGATGGTTTGTGATGGATTAATTCGATAACAGCAAGTCTCTGCAAGCTGATTTCTAGCACAATGAAATGAATTCAAATAAACAGCTTCATTGAAAATGGGAAAACTGTCACGGTCCTTTAAAATTAAAAATATAATATTGTAGAGAATTGTAAAGTGGGAGGAGCAGTCCCACTCCTTTTCTCCTGTAGGCAGTCTTGAGGAAGTAAGTGCATCAAATGTGGCAAAGTGTACATAAAAACTGCTCGTGCGTTTTGGTGAAAAACATCCAGTAACAGAGCTTTAAGGTATGCCATTAATTCTGCGAGTGTAGGATACAAATAATAGTGCTTAGAAAAGTAAAAATACATTGCAGCTTTAATATATTCAGGTTTAATTTCTGGTTCCATTTGTGATGAAGTAAAGTAATATTGGTCCTGAGTTTTGTTCTTAGGTGCAACAAAACAAAAAAATAAAAACAAAAGATCTGGCTACAGTGACTGACTTTTTCCCTAAATATAATTGCCAAAAGTAGCATTGTAGCCTAACATTTTCCACGTGGGTTCTGTTTTTTCTGTGCTTTGATGCTTTTCCTAAAATAAAAATATTTTTCTGATCTTTACTGTTGTTTATATTTTTTTCATGTCTCTGACATATTCTACAGCTAAAGACAGTATCTTTAAATTTTATTTCAAATTTTGAAAACTGAACCATCTTTATATGTAAAAAATGTTCAACTCCTTTTAGCTCTTAGTGACACTTACATTAATATGTGAGAATACAGGTGCAGAAACACAGAAAACGCAGTCATGACTTAATTGTTTTGATTTTCAAAGACAATGACTGTTGACTGACGTCTTCTGTGTGTGTGTTTATGTGTGTGTTGTATTTTACAGGAGGAACATAAGGTTTGGATCCAGCTTGCTTTATTTGTTGCGCTCCCTCATATTTAATCTTACCTTCTTTCTATTGACACGCTGTTTCAGATCCATTCTACTGTCTCTAACACTAACCTTCTCTCCCTCAAGGTGAACAGTCTGCCTCAAGTCTTACTCCTCAGCATCTTAATGGCTTTTGTTCTGTCTAACGTTTTTTTGTTTTGTTTTTTGCGGGACTTTAACTCTTTTTTCTCTGAGGTTTCCTTCGACCCTCGCTGTGGCCTGTTAGTCTGGAATCATGTTTGTTTTCACTGATGGCAGCAGAATTGACGGTTTGACAGTTTGTTGACTCACAATTCTCCTCATTATTCCTTTACCTTTCATTCTGAGATTTTTTCCCTTTAAGCAGAGACAGCTATGCCCTTCATACCCATAAGACAACCAGCACACACAGACCATGTGAACCAAAATACATTTACAATAAAATAGGAGAAGCCATGCTATTTTGCCTTATTTAGAAGTGTGTGTGTGTTAGGAAGGAAACACATTTTATTATTCCAGTGGTAAAGTACTGGAACAACCCTTCAGTAACAATACTCGACTGAACCCATATGAGCCTCACATTATTGACACATGTTCATGAGGCCAACATGAACATGGAAGCCAGGAAGACATTGCTTCGTCCGACACATTAATGAATTTTTCAAAAACTAGAATATATGTTTCACAAAACCCTAAACAGGACCGAGAGAGACAGAGATGTGGCTGGTTCTAATTTGTCCTTGATATTGAATCACAGTAATGGGTACACTTTATGAATTTATGATTTGAATGATGGTGGCACTACAGCTACAGCTTGAGATTTTTACTACGACTTTACAGCTTTTGCCAAAATGTTGTTGAAAAAAAACTAAATTAAACCTATCTCCACCCACGTTTTTTGGTTAGTTGAAACCAAATAGTATCTTCAGTCTGTCCTCCAAAAATGATCCAGTAATTTTTTTCCACAAACTGTTGGCGTCCATGTGAAATAGTGACTCTTTCGACAGCAGTGTGTCACTTATGGAGCAATTAATCTGTGTAAAAGAAAATAACTTACAGACAGGTTTGCTATATTAAGAACAGAAATTTTGAAATTTTTAGAATTTTGTCTTGTTGACCCACCTCACAGCAGCTATAACCCTTCTTGGATTTCTGCAGAATGTGTCACTGTTAGAAGCACACATGCACACATTTCCCTCTGCATATTGCATGGACATAAAATGCTAATCTTGTATACCACCATGAAAGGATTCATTTACAACTACATGAATTAGACTTGCCAAATTTGCCTTCACATGACTGTAATGTTTCTTTCAACTCTTTTTGTCGCTGAGGGGCAGTTAGTTTTAAAAGAAGACAAGAAAGCAGTTAAAAAAATAAAAACAATAATAATAATATTAAAAAGTGTGTGTAAGTTGTAGTTTCACAAGCAAGAGAAACATTGCACTGCATCGTGGCCTGTATGAACAGAGTTTTACCAGCTGTCCAGCATTTAAACATAATGACCACAGCTTGTTCATCAAAGGACCGGGAGTGTTTATATGTTTGTCTTCTGCTCTCGAATGTCATGCCTGGTATTGGTTCAGGTAAAACTTTTGTGCAAGCTGTGTGTGACATCCAAAACCCTCCAGTGCAACCTTAGAGTTAGTTTTCATACCGTCTGAGGCAAAACCTAAGTGCTGTTTCCAAACTCTTTGCTTTGTTACTTTGCTTTGCTCACTACTGCAAGGCACATTTTACACGCAGTAACTGTTCCGACATAGAACTATACTTTTTTTCATGGTTGTCCTTCACTCAATCCTTTCATGATGGGTCGATCCATTTGTCACTTTGCTTATACAGAGCGCTGCACTCTAAATGCAAACAGGCTGTTCATTTTTTCTGTCTCCACTCTTATTTTCTATTAAGCATCTTCTCTGTTATTATTTTTTGTCTTGTTCACTTACTGCTAACCAACACAGAGTCCTATTAGGAACTGTCACATTTAAACTGATTGCTCTTCCAGGATCACAACCGAGCAGAGTACGAGTTCCGGGTCATGCAGAAGTCAATGAGACAAGAACATTCAACGCCAAAGGTAAAACTAATTCAGTAAAATGTTTCGCTGTGTTTAAAATGCGTCTGCACAGGTGTATGAGTAGTCATAAAAGCTGGAGCCAAGTTCTTTCAGGGATAGTGTAATCCATAATGTATTATTGATGTATGTGATTTACATTTTGTATTTATAATTTATAACCTTAATTCAGAAAAAGTTGGTAAAGTTTAGAAAATGCAATTAAAAAAAGAAAGCTGTAAGTCTAAATTTACTTCTACTTGTAATTCGTTGACAAAAACATATGTCATTTTTGTCTGGTGATCTTTATTTCATTTGTAAAACTTAGGCCATTACTGCCATGCAGGCAAGCAACACAACTGAAAAAGAAAAAGAAAAAAGCTGGGTCTAGTCATGAGGTAAAATTATTAAATAACAATGAGATTTAATACAGTTGAGGTCCACAGGTGATTGTAATCATGATTTGGTATTAATATAAAGGAGTGAGTGGCTGTGTTCGAAACCACATTCTATGCTAGCAGTACATACTTAACTTGTCCAAAAAGTAGTATGTTGTATGTTGTATGTAAACACAATCAAAATCTGCAGTACTCCAAAAAACTCCTGGATGTAAAATGATGCGGAGAAAATCCCCAGTATGCATCCGATCAGCCTACGACGCTGCTCCCACAATGCAATGTGTTGCATTGTCACAACCAAACCTGGCCAGGGTAAAGTTTAAAAGAAAAAAAAAAGATTCCTTCTTATTGTTGCCGTTTTTTGCCAAATGCATTCTGGGTAAGTTGCCTGTGACTGCAGTGTGAATGGTCAGTGTACTGATCGTTCTTAAGTGTTCAGTATGTTGTAAATGCAGTACATAGTATGTAGTAGGAGGCTTTCGAAAACAGTCAGCCAGAGACACAGACAGGAGAAAAAAAAGGAGGAGGAAAACTGATAATGCTGGTAAAACGTAGGGAATAACAAGAAAGTTCTAATCCTTCAGAGGAAAGGATGGAAGCAGGATCACCAGTTGTGGGAGAAAAATATTGAAATGTTTGAAGTGTATGTTTCTCAAAGAAAGATAGGAAGGAATCTTGGTATTTCACCCTCAAGCATGTATGATAAAAATTAAAAGATTTAGGAAATCTGAAGGAATTTATTTGTTTATTTACCAATTTTTATTTTTATTTTTTTTATTTTTTTGGTCCTTTTTCAGGTTTTTTTAAATTTGTTTATAATATTCAAACCCCAACCAAAATATTTGCACAAGGCTGAAACACTGGATCTTTTGCTTTCTGACATTTTTTTAAATGTATTTTAATGTTAAATTGCTCTTGCAGGGTTACATACATGGGCCTATCCACATGCAGCTGCAACAGCATTTTTAAACCAAAAGTGCTTTTTGCAAAGAAATGAAATGGGAAAAGAAAAGAGCATTAAGACTGAAGACAGCATATTTAAGACAACATGAAGTCGTTTGTAAAATGCTCAGAGCCGAGTTTGTTTATTTTGATTATTAGTCGTTTTGACTTGTATCTTATTCCAAGGTCATGTGTTTCCTTTAACCAAACAGCAAACACATACACACAGACAGCTTTCTGACCCAGTTCTCAGTAGACTTAAAACAGACATAATAGCTTTGGGCGGAATTATCTTTGCTCCACTGCAGCTACAGAGCGTGTGTGTCTGTTTGTGGTGTGTGTGTGTGCTGTGTGCATCTGTGTGCCCAAAGCTTCAGAGCTGCTACTGACAAAAAGACACAAAGCTGGTGCAGCAGAGACACATAACTGAGGAAGTGTCTTGGATGGGAGTTGGAAATATTTTCAAGAAACTCAAGCAAGTCCAGTTGCTGACTCTGTGTGTGTGTGTGTGTGTGCGTGTGTGCGTGCGTGCGTGCGTGCGTGCGTGCGTGTGTGTGCGTGCGTTCCAGGGTGAGAAGGTGAAGCTTACGTGTACAGACAGACTGCCAGCTTACCTGACTACTGTGGTCACGATGGGCTTCATGGTGAGTCTCAGCAGTATGTCACTAGACCTTACAAGTGTTAGACATGATGTGATTTTAAGCAAGAATGAACTATTTATTTTCACTATATATAATAACCTCCAGACTTAGACCACACAATAGTGAGTGACTTCAGTTCCATTGTTTACTTTGAGCTCAGTGAAATAAGACCACCAAAAAAAGAGGTGAAACTAATGAGCTTGAACACATTATTACCATACCTGCTGACTTTTAAGCAATGTTTCAGTTTTTTTTCTTTGATCAGTAAAGTTTGGTTCTATTAGCTGGTTCAACTCAAATTAAGGAATTCAAAGCAACTCAGATTTGACAAGTGAATTTGACACTGGCTGCAGATGAGATAGAATCTGTTAATAATACATCAACAACAATGTATTTGTATCTGAGCATAACCATAAGGGAAGAAAAAAAACATCAGAACACATTATTTTTTGTCACTTAAAATCAGGAAATGAAGCTTTTGTTATGAAGAAAAATGCATTTTAAAATACATAAACTTATGTATGCTACATGGCGAGGATTGTTGTCAGAGTTTGCATTATGTGTTTAAAAACCCAACCAACCTGAGTCAAACTTGTATCACCAAGCATCAAACTGGACGGTGACCTGAACAGTGTTATCAATAGTTACTCCTTCTTAAGTGAGAAATATATGTAGATATGCTTACAAGGCTTTTACATGTATGAAAAATATCCAAACCTCCGTTTGTCAGGTCTCAGGGTTGGGTTGGATAACAGAAAGTTGCTGTGCAGTAGCAGTTGTTGCTATGCACATATACACATTAACTATGTAAATACAGACTCAAGTGGGCATTGATCCAAGTCAGACTAGTTTTAGTTTTCTCTGCTGATTAACTTGTGTGCTTATTCCTGCTGATTGCTCAGATTTAAATCATTGAAATAAACTTTTAGGGGTAAATCTTTTGGAAATGACTGTCACCCTGATTGTCAGATGGTCAGTCGTCTTTCTCCTTTTCCTTGCTTGTAGATCGCTGTGACGTTTGCTATAGTCTTCGGGGTCATCCTGTACCGGATCAGCATTAAGGCGGCACTACACATGAGCACCTACCCTGCAGCACGTTCCAACATCAGAGCCACGGTCAAAACAACTGCTGCCATCATCAACCTTGTCATCATCATCATCTTAGATGAAATCTACGCTGCCATTGCCCGCTGGCTCACCACACTGGGTGAGACAAATGTCACTGTTAAAGGCTTGATTGATTCTTAAACCAAATGTTTTTGTTTGTTTGCTTGTTTTTTGTTTTTGTGACTACAGCTTGACTGGAGCAGACATATTCTTTTAAGAAGCAACAGTGTTTGTGGGAAAAAGGAATACATGAAGATTTGTTTAATACATACAATTTCATAATTGAAAAATTCTCATAATCACAAGAAAAGATCTCATAATAACGAAGTCCTGATCTTGCTATAATTTAAAAAAAACCCGTAATTATGACATCAAGATCCCGCCCGTATCATGCAGCTCTTAATCAAACAGCTCCTTGTTGTTCCATTACTTTCATGAGTCAACAGATGTTCAAAATGACGGTTGTTTTGCTCCCAAAACATGTTTTGATGATCAACAGTGGTAAGTTAGCCAACTGCACAGAGAGTCCTTTGTAGATGTTTTAAACATTTTG
>JAQLOL010000001.1:152586-171437 GCA_029783665.1 Naso thynnoides
CCCTGTGCTTACTTCAAATTAAAAGTCAACTCACGGTTTGTTGGTTAAATGCAAAGCTGTGCAGCTGCAGGAAATGTTCAGTTTGCATTAGCAGTGATTTAATACTGCGCGCTACAGATAGGGAGTGTTTTTTGTTTTGTTTTTTTCTTTGTTTTTTTCATGTAGAAAGCCGGTATATTGGTGGTAAATAGCCTACATTTCACTGTAAGTGCTGTTTTGATTCTTTTTAAATTGTGTCGTCAGTTACAAATATGTTGTTTTTTCAATTTGAAAGATAATTTTACAATTTATTGATTTTTGAAATTATCTTTTAAATGTCAAACATCATATATTTAACTGGCAGCACAGTTTAAACAGAATCAAATGACTTCGGTACTCTTTGTGATGCTTACAGCAAAATCAGTCTTTTTAATAATGCAGTGATACTGGTCAAGTTCTTGTGTATGCCAAAAAATTTATTTCATGTTGTCTTTTTTTTCCAGAGGTTCCAAAGACAGATAAGAGCTTTGAAGAGCGCCTCATCTTCAAAACCTTCATCTTAAAGTTTGTCAATGCATTCACACCCATCGTCTACTTGGCTTTTTTCAGGGGCAGGTAAAACTGACTTTCACTGCTTAATTTTTTTGCATTTTAATCAAAATCATACTTGTGTGGGTCATTAGTCATTAAAATACTTGCATGCATCTGCTTTCGCATTTTTATCCAAAACACAATTTCCATGTTGTATGTTTGTACTGAGTATAGTATTAACATGACTACACTGTACACTACCAGCTTCCTCATCTCACAGCATGTAATGGTTGTGTTTCATTCACAGGCTTGT
Source organism: Naso thynnoides (assembly GCA_029783665.1). Lineage (NCBI taxonomy): Eukaryota > Metazoa > Chordata > Actinopteri > Acanthuriformes > Acanthuridae > Naso > Naso thynnoides. Next base: position 153,410 of record JAQLOL010000001.1, read on the forward strand.
TGGGCGGCCTGGAAACTACTTGTATGTTGTTGGATCATACAGAATGGAAGAGGTAATTCACATTAAAGACAGTGAGTGACAGGTTTGCACTGTTGTTGTTATTGCATGTTTTCTTAGCGACAGCAAATCCCGTGTAAAGATTAAAATCTGCTGTGCTATTCTGTGTCTCAATATTGTACCACTTTTCGTTCCTATGTTATTTTGTTTCTCGTGCATGCATGAATCCTAAAAATATATGTGCAAGCATCAGATCCTGTGTTTTTAACTAATGTACACTCACTTTCACATCAAAATCACAAGGAAGATGCTGATGTTGAGTTAAAACAACACATGAATGCAACGCTTTTTGAACAGCAAATGCAAAACATTAAAAAAATTCACAAATATTGAATGGTCACAACCTGCGGGCTTACTTTAAAAATGTAACCAATACAGTTGCTAACTACCTGTTGGAAAAAAAAGGGGAAAAAAAAGTAACGTAACATTAACATACGTGTAAAATAATCCAATTACTTCAATAAAAATGGAATGTAACTTGATTACTTTCCGTTACTTTGTGATAATTGTAATAGCAAAATAAACAAACACTAGAGAAAATAAATAACATTTAAATAACTCTTATTTAATCTTCATACACACTTGTGTATTTTGTAAGACAGCAGAACCGTAAAACCAGCCCCGTTTGATACACAGTGATGCACATTTCAATGAGGCTAACGCTACGTAGCTAACTGAGCATGTATTCACACTTTATAATCAAACTTCAAGTCATTAGTCATAAATTTACAGCAGGCTGGGGCTTATTTTTGCCCAAACTCCATCCTACTCATCAGCATCAACACTTAAAGTCCCAAAGTGTTTTTTACTTGTAGTAGAAGTAGTACTTACAGATAGGCTAAGATAGCAACTAGCCAAGTGGCATTAGCTACTTTTTAGCTAGATTTTCCTGTCTTACATTTGAATGCTTCTTCAAATTAGGTGTCAAGTCAACAATTTTGACAGTGGGAAGATACAGCTTGCACTGTACAGTGAAGTTGTTTCCCTATGGGCCTTAAATATGAAGTGATTCAGAAATTTCCACCGAGTGAAAGCATTTTCCTCAAAGAGGCTGGATGCCATCATTGACCACTTTCAGTCCCGATCGGTTTCTCTAAAATCCTTTCAGTAATCACATTTTTACTAAATATATTTGTAATCTAATTACATCTTTTTTTGTAACTTTAATGGAATACACATCTGTTAAAGTTCTCCGCTGCTACGACGGATTTCCGTCACCTGGAAAAAAGAGAGGGGACAAAAAATTAAAACAGTTCCACGTCACTTTTGTTGTGTTAGCCTATCCAATCTAACATGTTCAGGCATTAAATTGATGATGTTTTTAACCAATGAAGCTAGTCAATGCCATGGTATTAGCCAGTCAGAAGCAGAGGAGGGCGGGTCGGTCTTGCCAAGAAAGAATCCCGTAGACTGTGAGGTTTGTCGCAGTTTTGCAAGAACATCAAAAACTGGGAAACGGTAACAGGAGTGGAAGTAAAGATGGTCTAACGTTATATGTGGATATATATTACTAATTTGAAATGGAGAGCTGATGGATAACATTATCTGAGAGCAACTTCTCTGATAAGTGGCTCTATTTGCTGCTTATTAATGTTACTGTTAATGTCCTGTTAGGGTAGGAGAAGGGGATGTAGACACAATGGTCCCCCCACCTGTCTTGCGACTAGGCAGTTGCTCAGAGAGCAGGGAGCCAAAGGAAAAGCACGGGCCGGCGCATGTTAGTCAAGCTCTAAAAGAACCGAATTCCCCACTACTGAGAATGCCAGGTACCCAAAGTTAGAGTGTGGGATACCCTGCGACGTGAGGTGACGTGGCCTGACAGAAAGTTTGCAACAGCCCCTGGGAGGCCGCGAGACAGCTGTGATGCAGTTATAAATCCTGTCAGGTGTCATTAGCGTAGCATGATAAATGCAGAGGTGCAAGTGGTACCGAGCGAAGAAAGTCAGATGCCGGAGGTGGAATTTGAAGTGAGAAAGAAAGTGGTGGAAATCTTGGAAAAGACCTGTGTCTTCAGTGAGATGTTGAAAGGGCTGCCACTGATGACAAGCGGTGCAGGAACATTCTGCCTGGAAGGCGTGAAGTGATTCTTCTGTGTCCCAAAAGTCTTCTGTTCTTCCACTGTAGGATCATTATACAGAAGGGTTAAATGGCAGTAGGGTTAAGTTTAGGCGTGTACCCAGAAATGGTTATGGTCAGGGCAAGAATACTGGGTAGGGCATATAACTCAGTAGCAAAAGTCAGGCAAGCAGCGACTGACGGTTAAGTTTAGGTTAAGTGTACAGAGAATGTAGCCTGTGCAATGAAATCAAGGAGCAAGCAGTGACGTGGGAGTTCAAGCACATCTACCTGTCAGCATGAAATCCCAGGAAGTGTGTCATGCATGATTTGTAGGGTTAGGGTTAATGTTAACATTAATCTATGTTACTTGAACAGCTGCATGTCTATGTTTAGCCCCTCGGCTTCGGTAACATTATTGAGATGTATGTAATGTTATGTCACATGTGGATCTCCTTGTTGTGCTTGGTCATTAATCTTTTGTATAAAACACGAAGAAGAGCAGCACGGTGCATTTAGCGAGGTCTCTTCAAGTTAACAGCTAACTCAGTATATCAGCATGGAGGTGCTGTCGCTGAAGGAAGGCTCCGACATATTGCAAAGTTCAGGCTCATTCCACAGGAAAAAACAGAAATGGGTGTCAGGTGCAGCCCTACTTGAGTCATTTGGTTTCACTGCCAAAAAGCAGAGGAAATCAAAAGCACCATAGAAACACTTGCACAAAAACTGCGCTTTTTTTCCTTATGTAACCCACTCGTAGTAAATACTCTGTATTGTTAGGTTCAGAAAGAGCTCATTTGTCATAAACGGAGACAGCCGAACAATGAACGACACAAGCAACAGAGTAAACTGCAAAAATGAACTCTTTTAGTGAGTATTGGTTGGGCAGAGAAAATTTACAATGTTTATAAAACAATGATATGAAAAATAACAAAGAAAATAAAATGGTGCCTTTAAAATAAAGGGTCTTTGGCTTTTTGCCTAATACTTGTATGGTTTTGGTTTCGTGTTCCTTCAAATGTTCGTTTAGTCAATCCGTGTCTAGTGTTCCTTCCAATTTTTATCGCTGGTGTGTGACAGTCTGAGAGAGGTCAATAGAGTCACGTGTTAACTCGATTGGGTGTGGGTAGCAATCCTGCCAACTGGGTCGGCCCTACCACCAGATGGAGCTAGTAACGAAGAATCAATCCAGCGTCTCTAAGATCCTTGGGAGGCTCGCAAATTTATGGATCACAGAAGGATAACGGATCACTCCATCCAAGGGTCTGGACCCTCTCCGACAGACTGGACACTCCTATAAGGACTAGGGTTCTCCAAAAGACCTGACCTGTTTAATTTGGCAAACAGGACCTTTAAGTATATGATCTATTTGTTGTACAACAAAGTATAATGACAATGTCACCTCAAACATCTTGGCTCACTGGTAACATTTTGGCTTTGCATTACACTATAGTTCAATAACTTCAAATTCAGAAATCCAGTATCCATTTATGAATCATTGGATGATAATTCAAAACAATAACATATTAGAAACTGTTATTCACTTCAACAGAATATAGTAGTCATAGTGTGAGTTTCAGAAATAAGAATTATGAAATTAACCCCTAACTTACAACTGAAAGGAATCAAATTCCTTCACATAGCAAATATGATTTTTCTCAATTTAAAAGATAATTTTGCAAGTCAAGAAAGTCACAGTTTTTTTACACAACTGCTGAAATATAAGACATTTAAATATGTATTTAGTAGGGTTGGGTATTGCCAAGGACCTCACGATACGATATACATCACGATACTTGAGTCACGATACGATACGATATTGCGAATATCCAAATTTGCGATACATTGCAATATATTGCGATATTCTACATAGTTCACTGAAAAATGCAAAATGCATTATGCATCTTAAAATCCAAGTTGTATGTACATCAGATGATAGTGATAATTCATGGGACAAACTGAGTCAAAACTGTGTAATTCAAATTATCTATGCCATTTATTGAAAAGCGCAAGTTACAACGTATTTGCATGAACAACACACTGTCTGAAACACATTGAAAAGTGCAGTGTGCATTATTCTTAGTCTCCCTGAGCACAATGAGACAAAGTGCAGTGAGGGTCAGTCCACACACTGAAACTGAAATGAAACCTCAGTGCATCATGTTTCTTCTGAACTTAGATTAAATACTCAAAATAAAATGCAGTGTGTCACACACTGAAATTGAAAATGCAAAATAAAGTGCAGCTTCTTCCCTTTGACCTTAAATGACAAAATTAAGTTCACACTTGTCTCCCTGGACAAGAACTGTGTGTCACTGTTTGAACACTTCACTGAATGTATATAAAAATAAAATATGCCTACGTTAGTCATGTACTTACGTTGTGGCATCACATAGCGTGGCTCCAAAGTATGCACCATCCACCTAAAGCTGACGTTCTCTACAATGTTGTAGGGACGCAAATCCTTACAAATGAAATCCACCATTGCCTCCGTGATCCTCCGCGCTCGAGTTGAAGTAGATGGGAGGACTTTGGCGCTGTCCAATGTAGTCTGCTTCGGGTCGGCAGGTTTCAGCGGCTGCGGCTCTGCTAATATGTCAGGGTGGTGTCGTGCTAAATGAGTTCGCAAGTTTGTTGTGTTACCCGAATATCTAATGGGAGCAAAACAGTGTTTGCAAAGCGCGTACTCTTTGTCCAGCTCATTTGTGTTAGTTTCTCCTTTGCTTTGGAATCCAAAGTACTTCCAAACATCTGCCTTGAAGTTCAAGGGCGTCTCTAGTTTAACATTGCCTGCCATGCTTGCTTGTTTTTTTTTCCGGCTCCACTTCCTCACTGCAACCGCCAGGGAAGAGAGAGAAGAAGAAGAGTGCAAACGCTTTGCAGTAAGGTAGCGGTACAGCGACACCTCGCGGAGCGGAGGTGCGGAAGTCATGCTGGATTTACAGTCAGTCTGAAACATGATTTATTATTTGGAAAAAAAATCAATATTCAAACTTTGAATATGGATATTGAATTGGAAGACAAAGTATCTCGATATATTGCCATATCGATATTTTTGCCCACCCCTAGTATTTAGAAAGGTTACACACCCAGTCGTCGCGTAAGAGACGTCTTAACAACGATCGCCGATGAACTCTCTGTTTGCTCAGATGAAGCTCTCAACATGCCCATGCTTGTGATGATTTTGACCTCTTTTAATCAATTTTCTCTCAGTCTGAATTAAAGAAAGAAACTGTGCTAGAGTTATAGCCATCTTAGCGTTGGTGACATATATTGTGTGAGACAAGAGATGAAGTCCACTGAGTGGTGGTCTTGCGATACCAGACAATCTGAGATCTCTGCCTACTGATTGTCGGGGGCGTCAAAATGCAAGGCAGTTGCTGGGATGGTGGCGAGAACCACCGCTAATAAAACAATGCCCGTGCATTTTTCAAAAGGAGATGCCTTCCTGGAAAAAATGGGCTCCGCCTGTTCTCCTCCACATGGAAACAGACTAGAGATGCAGCAAATCACTTTATAACATAGAGAAACCTTTTTATAACATTGAAAATGGATGCCCAGAGCGTCCATAATGTCGCAAAAGCGTGTGACAGCTCCCACATACCTCTTTAGGTAGGATGTCTCCCAGTGTAACTTGTCCTGTAATGTCCTCTAAAGCCAATGTATAGTCCAGCCAGACAGATGAATCACGTCCTAATAAAAGATTGTTTTTGTTTTTAAATGATGAAAATGTTTCGCCGCAAACACAACAAATACCAACAAACTTTGAGGGAGTTTTCTTTGGTGACTGCAACTGAGCTATCCCATAGTACACGAGTTGTTGGTCAGACAGTGTTTACAAGCATAAGACTTCAGCAAGTATCTGCCCCCAATATGAAGGACCGCCCTAAAGACGTAGGATTGGTTCTGCCATGCAAGGGTTTTTTCAAACTTTGTAATTGTCTTCACCTGGTTCAGCAACTAAAGCTGGGGAAATGTCATTAGTCTCTAGTTCAGTGAAGCGTCCAGAGGCTGGCTTGTGAGTGTCTGAGAACTAAATGGTGCTTAACTATCTTCATGACAAACTGTGACTTTATTGATTTGTAAAATTATCTTTTAGAATGACGAATGTCATATATGAAAATAAGGGCACAATTAATTGAAAAATAATTTGGCTCTTCCACTGACTACTGTACAAAATTTTTCTGAAAACGGTCCCATGGGGTCCAGCATAAGGAATACAGTGTTGCCAGATGGAAAATACGGCAATGTCGTACTGCAGCTTTAAAATGATCATATTATACCAAAAATTAGTGTACATATGAAAAAAATGAGAAAGGGCCCGGAACTACACAATGACAAAACTCTGCCCTGCACACCATGTTTATGTAACAGCACGGAGGCTCTGTCTTTTGAGCGAGACGGCAACTGTGTGCTTCACACAACACAGTCGATTTCATCCTATTACACGATCACTCCTTCCGTTGTTAACCGTCAATACAAAAGCACCACATCTACACACGCCATCAGTGTTTTACCAGAGGGAACTGAACTCACTCAGAGAAATGGCAAAATTATCCTACATTCAGCCTCTTTTGGCACTATTGATCGTACATCATACAGAGGGCAAAATTATCGTACAAATACAATAATTATCTTCTGACAACACTGAAGGGTTGTGACTTAGTCCCTCTATGGTGCTGAGGTAAAGCACAATCTTCTCTTCTAAGCTGATGGCAAATGGCAAACCAATGAGAATAGGTGCATACTGCCACCTACTTGTGTTAATTGGACTATTAAGAGCTGCGGTGGAGGCTGAACACATGACACCTCTCTTTGGCCGTACAACTTCTATACTTTGTAATCCTAAAATTCTAGCAGCTGTTTTTGTAATTACAGATAATCTATCATCAATTCTTTTTTATAAGACTCCATTAAACTCAAGTGCACTTGTCCACACTCATGTTCTGACATGTCCACTCCTTGGATCCTATATTATCATGTAATTATAATATAGTCTTCATCTCAGGCAGTTGTTGTTGAAGGTTTGCACAATATTGTAATCTTTATCATTCTTCAGATTTTTGCATCATAAAGCGGAACTGTCTCATCCACAGTGCTGGGGTTTTGTCATTTAATTACAAATAAATGTTATTGTAATCAGTTACAGTTACAGAAAAAGAATGTGTAATTAAATTAAAGTTACTTTTGAAAATATACATGATACTTTTGAATATTTATTCACCCCCTATATATTTACCCGCATATTTTTAATCTTTTAATAACTTTCAAAATTGTTCTATGGTTCCCGCGATCTACAAGACAGTCTCAGATTTTTCCACTGCTCTTTATCCAGACACTGTTTGCCGTTGCCTGTCTGAATTTAAAGTGAATCCTCCACAAACAGTCACAATGATGTCGGCGCTCGGTGCCTGTGCACGTGCATCCATACATGCTAAAGTCCACCTCTTCCAACTGTGCCAGGGCCAACAAAGCATGCTGTGCTTCAGTATGGAACAAAACGCTCACATTAGTCAAACAAACTGGACTTTGGGGGGCAAACGTGCTCAGGCACAGTACAGATTGCCTAGTGTGAGTGCGCCCGTATAGTGTCAAAGCATTTACTTTGAAAAAGTTTTCCGCACTCATGTCAAGAGGATGAGCTAAGGTGCCAGAAAGCCAAAAAGACAGTTTGCAGGGAGGCGAGAAAATTGAAGGTCCTGTGACCGAAAGCTTGGCTATTTATTCATGAAATGATACTTGCATGGATCTAAGTGTACAGAAATGTCCTCTCCTCTCTGCATAGTGTAAAGCATGCCAACAGTCAGCACTGGCACCTGCGTCGAACATCCAAATATGCCCTGATTTCTCAGAGATCAGATCTGAGTAATCTAATGTGTGAGATTTAATTTACACTCAGTCATATTCACACTGTGTGTCTCTGTTGGTCAGATCACAAATATAATTACAATGAGGGTCGGCCCTCATCTGTCCAGAAGGAGGTACATGAATGAATGAGTGAGACAAGAATTCATCTCTGCACGAGTCTAACTCCCTTGTCAAAAACAGATCATAACTGTCACCCGCTCAAGTCATTCAGTTGGAATTCTTAAAAGAAAATCAGCAATAGTTTTCTTGGAAAGAGATCAGTGGCTCATTCTAGTATCATTTTTGAGTTAAGGACAAGACCGGAGGAGTAATGAACCTGATTTAAAGTAATTTTCCACTCCTTAAAGTCAAACCTTTAAACTCCCATCCTTCTGAAAGGATCTTCTGACTCACTTGGATTTTTAACACTTGCTCACTTTCTCTTCCTCTAGTGTGCCCATGCAGGCTGTCTCATGGAGCTGTGCATCCAGCTGTGCATCACCATGCTCGGCAAGCAGCTCATCCAGAACAACCTGTTTGAGATTGGTGTACCGTGAGTACAAATACACTGCAACATGCTCCAACACACATTTTTCCATGACACTATCACATTTGACAGCACGTGTATCCATTACCTGGAGGCACTTGTCCTGGGTATGGTTGGGTGAGGAGCTAGATCCAATCCAAGCTGACAGTGGGCGAGGCAGGGGTACACCCTGGATAAGTCGCCTGTTTAGCAAAAGGTTGACTCATAGAGACGGATTCACTTTCACATTCTCACTCACAGGAGTTTCAATCAGGAGTTAACCTAGCCTGCATGTGTTCAGACTGTAGGAGGAAGCTGAAGGGCTCACACTCCACACTGAAAGGCTGGATATAAACCCAGAACCATCTTGCTGTGAAGCAACAGTGCTAACCACTGCATGCCGCCCTATAACAGCCACATAAAATAAAAACAACAGTTCACCACATCTCAGTTCAAACATAAACTGTTTTAGAGGATTTCTTATGGGACTGTTGTATTTGACTGCATTAATTAATGGCTCAAAAATTAAAAATTGGCTTAAAAATCTCAATGTAAAATTCCATTTTTTAATAAATATTAAAAAGAAAAATGTGCTGCATATTATCATTATACACTCACAGTGTGCAGAAGTTGGGTTGTCCATCGCATCACAGCATGTCTGTGGGCATACACAAGAGCATGTTTCATAGCGCTGTCGTAGTGCAACTTTGGTGTCATTTTGATATTGAATTTGCACCGTACAATCCAAAACCAGGTCTTAAGTGCAGCATGGCCGGCGTGGCGCTGTTTTCGTGGCTTTCTTGGTCAAACCCGAACATGGCGAGTCCTATTCAAAATTTTACAGTCAGATTTGGTGGATGTCCTCTGCGTTTCATCAGACTACATAAATAAGTGAAATGTTCATTTTGAGTGAAATGTTTTATATAAGTTAATCACGTAACATATTAAGCTGACTCTTGTTTGTTGAAGTGGATGTGAATCAGACAGTTGATGCACATGACTCTCTGTCAACTGAATGCAGCCACCATGGATATGGTAAGGCAGAAGCTGACGTACAACTAACTGTATTTAGATAGACAAGAGTCAGTACTGTTTTTGTGATTGTAAATGTTGTATTTTAGTCAGTCATTTGGATTATTTTTTCCACGTTCAAATAAACTTTTCACCTGTTTTCTATATCATTTCTCTGGTCTCAATCAATCAACTTGGGAGAGCAGTAAACTGTCGTTTTTTTTAAAGGAAAAGCCGACAATATGGGTTTAAGCAGACTTTTTCTTTAGATATAATTATCCTGTGAATTTTGGAAATTAATCATTATCTTTTTAAGAAATTTTGACTTTTTCACTTTTAAACACTTAAGTTATGAGACATGCTCGGATCACACAGAAACTGTTCAGCTTTGATGTAAGATTCCTACATCAGCAGGGCACATGGCTACTCATTTATTCTATATCATTTTTAATAACTTAAAGAATCTGGGACAGATGGAATATGTCTACAATCTCTAGTCTGGATTCAACTATAAAGTTTCGGAGCAATTTTTATTACTTAACTTTACACCTAGAATTTTCATTTCCTCCTTATCATATTGATTGCAGGACAAGCCTCACTCCTCCCAAACCAGACTCCCTCTGTTTTATCATGATTTAATTTGGATCCTTACATGCAAAAATGGTAAATAATGATGTCAAGTTCTTCTTGATTTTTTACAATGACTGTGACATCATCAGCATAGACCCTGATGACCACTCTCCCCCCTGAGCTGGCCCTGGCACCACTGAGCCCAACATCATTTTTAATTCTGTGCAGTAAGTGGTTAATGGCTAAAATGTAGAGGGCCGCCTTGTTTAAGGCCCCTCTTAATTTCAAAAGTTTCGGTTAAAACCCCAACTAAGACCTGTGCCTGCCCTGCACCTAGATTCATTAAACTAGAGCCCACTGTGTCTTCATTAGTTTAAATCTGCAGGTTGTTTTCAATTTTCCAGACCTCATTCTTTTGCACATAGATGCACGTTTCAGTTCATCATGTTGAGAATCTTTGGTGTAAACTTGCTCAAACACCCTAAAAACACTTTACTTCAACATTCCACTGCTTCCAACCTTCACAAGCAGGTGACACCACTTTATAAAGAAGCATTAAACATTAAGCATTAAACTTAAATGTGCCATTTCCATCACTGGCTGTTTATGCAGGAAGCTGAAGAAACTGCTGCGGAGGAGGAAGTCCGAGTTGGACTCAAAGCAAGAAGAGGAGCTTAACAAAACCCTGCAACGACATGAGAAAGACCACATCCTGGGTCCTTTTGTTGGCCTCAGCCCCGAGTACATGGAGATGAGTAAGTGTAAACACGCACTTGTAAACCAATACGCAAAAATACACAGCATAACACAGTCCTGCCCTTTGTTGTTTTTTGGGTCAGTACAAATTATTGAGAGTAAATTGAACAAAAAAATGACAGCAGTCATTTAGAGCAGTTGTTGATGCTGCTCTTCCCTTTCAGTAATTAATGTGTCACAGCCAAAGATGGTCCTTGAGAAATGCTCGTGTTCTGTATGAATGCTGACCATTTCAACATTCTTACCTTTGCAGATCACACTTGTTGAGATCAAAACTAACAGGCGTAACAGCTGCCATCCTTTGGAGCAATTACCTTTATGTGCAACTTCTTTAGTACTGCTTTAAGTCAGAGCTTGACATCACAAATGTCAACTCCTTTCAGCAGAATCTGCCAGCTTCATGGCATCAACTAGCAAATACATGACTCTGATTTAACAACAACAACAACAACAAAAAAACAGCTGAAATGACATTAATCTCTACGTTGAGGTGCACTATGCTGACCTTTGATACTTCACTGTAGAAAATGTCAGTTATGTAGAAATCTTTAAGCTGCAGGTGCTTCATGTGTGCCAGAGGTTACGTATGCATGGCTGTATGTGTGTGTGTGAGATTAGAAACAAGACATTAAAGTGTGCTTTGTAGATATGGCTGCTCAGATCTCATGTATATCACAACAACCGTCTAACTTCTCTTTTAGAATCTATATTATCCAAGCATCTCTGTTGAGGGAAGGACGTCTATAATAAAGACTAGCAGAGACTCCTGTTAGCAAACATGCCTGTACAAATAAGAGAGGATAAAAGCTGCTTCAAGCTCAATGCTCTTCTTATTCTCTTTGACCAGTAATTATCATTTAACAGAAAAGTTGCTCATCTCGAAGTTTAACACATTTTGACTAGCTCTTGTCTTAGTCTTGGACATAGTGGACTTTAGGGACCAGTCGAGACCACAACGGATTTATTTGTTAACATAATTGGTGTGATTGATGTATATAAATGTGTTTGTGTATCTGTTCTCGATCAAGGCTTGGTCTCATCAAATGAGATCTTGATTGCAACGTTAGTAGTCAGCAGTGCGTACGTGCCTTCCTGCTGTTACTCAGTGAGACTGTCAGGTGCTTATTCATAACCTGTGTATTATCAGTGACTTGCTTTGGATAAGAACATCAGCAAAACACAATTTAGCCAAATGGAAGACGTTCCATTTCAAAAAAGTTGGTCACCTTACGTGTTTTTAAGTGGTCTCTGGCAGGAAACAGGAGTTTTTGAATCCATCTTTGCAGTCTCCAAAGCCCCTAGACTCCTTTGACAAATCAGCAATTTTACGTAACAAAACATTGGAGTTGCTTGTTTTCTGATGCCTCAGTCAGTTAGCTTATTTGTGTTATTGTGTCACTTTGGTTTTTTTAACTGATCTTTGGTTCACCTAAGTCACACAATGACACAGGCAAGCAACCTGCCAAGGCAGGAGTGGACCAATATCTCCATAACTCCACAATCTAAAATTTCTACATTTGTGAAAGATGCTGGCAGCTTTGGAGAGAGGAGCTTTGGTTTCCTGTTTAAAAGGCTGTCTTGGTGGAAAGGTAAACTGCTGAAACTGCATAAACTCAAATTGATTTTGATTATTTTTAGCCTGTTTTTAGCTGGTTTTCCACCTCTGATGCAACTTTTAGAGCTCCAACCTGAAGGACGAATCAGTCACGCTCTGCAGTAGTTACCGCCTCCCTCCTTCCCAAAACAAAATATATAAAGCTTCAGAGAAAGTCAGTTTAACATTAACAACACAGACATGAAGGTTTTCTGCATGGTTGATTATTTCACATTAATGGAGAAAGTGAGAGTAAATTACTCTGTACAGTGTAATGTTTTTGGCACCACACTGATGATGTCTTCAGGCAAACTGATTTTTTTTTTATTTTGGGGCTGTACAGTATGTGGCATGTGCTGTGTTAACATGATAGCATCAGGTACCTCATAAAAAAACAAGTCTTATGACAAAAGGACTCAATAGTTCATCTGGGTCTTGCATTTCAATCTTCTTCTTGACTTACATATTCTTTTAGGCTCAAATATTTTTTTTTTATTTACACATTTACTTGATCAAATCACTCAAGTCACATGTCCATCAAAATTTTTATTTACCTAAACTTTATGGATCACAGTCTAGTCTTCAAACTGCCCTGCAGCGCTCACAGTCAGTGTCCATTTATGAAGCAAATAACAGCATGTTCATCCAGTAACTTCTCTAAATTCTTCTCTTGTTTTTGTCTTTAGTCATTCAGTTTGGGATGGTGACGCTTTTCGTGGCCTCCTTTCCTCTGGCTCCACTCTTCGCTCTTCTGAACAACATTATTGAGATTCGCCTGGATGCCAAAAAATTTGTTATGGAGCTGCGGAGGCCAATTGCAGCTAAAGCCAAAGACATTGGTAGGTATCGACGACTCAAGTTAATAGAAGAAGAATACAGGTCATTCCCAAAATGTTTTACTTATTCCCTGTAGTGTCTTCATCTACATTGTCTTTCTTGAGGTGAAAAACCCTAGAGAAGGAGGCAGAGGAGATATGGAATTTGTTTTGATTAATGTAAAGTAGCAATACAGTGTGTAACTTAACTGTGACCCGCTGTCCACTTTAATATGTCGCACAAAACAGTAATTTTCGTGAAATCAGGTCAAATTTTATAGAGAAAATGTCCTCTGGTTTTCTCCCTGATGTCCTATGACTGCTCTGTCTGCCTGCAGCCTTTGATTTAGTGGAGTTGTCCCCAACAACTACCAGCCAGTCTGAGAGAGCTCTTGCTGTTCCTCTGGCTCAGTCACTGTCTTTTTGCTTCCATCAGTGTCCTGTTTTTAGAATCCTCTCCTATGTCATGAAGTCAGAGACTGTTGAGTCCAGTCACCTTGCCCACTCACTCTGCTCTGGTTCTGGTGTTCATTCCAGCGCTGGGCCTCCATCTGCTGACAAGCCATATTAACATGCATCGTTAAAGCATGACTTAAGCCCTGCAAATTGGGGTGACGTCCTGCCTAAAAATCAAAAAATGTATCTAGAATGTGAAAAAATATCTCAATTCATGCACCAGGAGGCGGGTCTTTACTGAGAGTAGATCGGGAGAATTTCGTAGTTTGAGCATAGAGACTGTAGTTAGATTTAGCTGTTAGCATATTTAGGTTTTCACGTGTCCACAGTTCATTTAATAAGCAGCCCCACTTCCCACAGTGATGTGCTGCTACCAAAGAGGAAGTGAAGCTATCTCCAGTTGGTCATTCCTTCATTTCTCTTATGCATCTGAGTTAAACTCAACACTTCACTGTGAGAGAACAGTTCGTGCGTGCGATCTCCTTCACTACAGTCTCTGTCTTGTTCAAAAATCCATCCATCAGTTACTTCCTTGTTGGGTTGCTGTTGACGTTATTTGTTTCAGGTCCTCCTCACTCAGTCGAGCAGCAGAGCAGAGACTCCTTCCAACGGGCTTGTGCAGTAACCTTAGTTTTGGTGTCAGGGGAAGTCAGACTGAGCATGGACTTAGCTTTTATCACACCAATCTATAGCAGTGTGTCTGTGTTTGTTGGTTGTTTGTGCATGCATGCATGCATGTGTGTGTGTGTGTGTGTGTGTGTGTGTGTGTGTGTGTACTGTTTCCCAGGTGATGTGTGGCAGAGCATGGAAAGAGTTTGTGATGAAAACGACCACCAGACACGTCACATATCCCCTGATCAACCAATAGGAAAATTCATTTGCAATAGCTAAGTTTCCACCAGTAGAGGGCATTTGCTACGCACATTTGTAATGTAAAATTCAGTAAATTACCACCAAAATGTGAAGATTTGGACCTGAAGCCTACTTTTAAATATTGAAGGTGTTTTCCTCACAAGCTGAAACAGGGAGCAGACTCCACGGAGAGCAGCGTGATAGCTGAGAGCTCTGACTTGCTAGTTTCTCGAACTCTGGAACGAGCACCCTTGCATATTAGTCTGTCCCCCTCACTTCCTGTTTTTAAATCACGTCTTAAAATACATTTTTATTCTTTGGCTGTGTGAGAGTTTTATTTCTGTCTGATTCTTGATGTCTGGCGCTTTTATGTTATGCTGCTTTTATGTTGAAAATTGTCCAGCACTTTGGTCAACGGCTGTTGTTTTAAATGTGCTTTAAATATAAATTTGACTTGATTTGATTTAGTTTCTACTTACAACTGGGTATCATCTGCATAACTGTGAAAATTGTGATTTCTTTGCGTGAGTTTCTTAATAAGGAAAACAAATACAAGGTGAATAGTGTCAGTCCAAGCATAGAACCTCATGGAAATCTGTAACTAACTTTAGCTTTCATGGAGGATTCATTATCATAAACGTGTACAAACTGAAAACAATTCAATAATAAAAAGGCCTCAACGAGAGTAGTAAATAATGTGAGAAATTCTCCTTGTTAAAGTACAACAGCTGCTAATTCTTTAAAGAATTACAGACTGCAGTGTAGTGAATCAAATCTTTTTAATACATGTAGCATGAAGGAAAGAGCCAAGTATGGTGTCTCTATTGACTTTGGATTGTTTCAACTCATGTACCATCGGGTGAACAATAGAACAGCAGTTGCAGATCTTGTGATAGTTGACTGAGCCAGTTGCACTTTCAAGTATCCCTTTAATGTTACCTAAGAGAGTTCTGTCAACAGACTCAATGTTTTCCTTACAGCTTCCTCACAACTTAAGCACAGAGAATCAACATGCCCTTCACACATGAAATCCAAAATCAAAATATAAATCTGCATACATGATAAATTCCCACGAGACAGTTCCTTTGTCTGATGCTTTTAGAAGGACATTTGTCACTTTCACAAGTGCTGTCTCCATGCATGATGTACTTTAAAGCCTAACTGAAATTCCTCAAATGAATCACAGTTAAAAAGAAGGTCCAAAATGATTGTGATGGCTTTGTTAAGTTCAAATGAAGGTCTGTAGTTGGTTTGAACCCAAGAAACAAGAATTGGATTTTTGACAAGATGTTTAATTACACGTAGGCACTTTAATGACTGTGGTACATACACCGTCAAAAAAAAAGGCATTTGGGAAAAAATCTGTTTGCCATGGAGGAACACTGGAAGGAAAAATATGTTCTTCAATGGAAGACATGTAAGGGCAAGTAACTGATACACCAAACAGTAGTTTTGTGGTGAAATATCAGTATAGGGGTAAAACTTTTATGAGCAGCCTAGGATGAGAACTAAGACACTTCCTCTGCCTTCCTGAGTGGACATTGGTTTAAGTCAAGATGTGAACATTTCCTAAATAATTTTAAAAATACTTGCACCAAAGAGCTCAATTCCTGTTGACTAAGCCATGGATAGCTCCCCATTACCAAAACGCTTGTTGTCTCCATCCAACTGAGGCCCTCCAGCTGTGGAACAAATGTTTTCATTTTGGATGAGTCGTCTCTGAGGTCTGATGGCCCGTTGTCACTGTCTCCAGTCCTCATCTAGAACACGGCTGCAGGGACTTCACCCCTCTTGCTGTAGCTCTCCTGATCGAGCCTTCACACCCGAGAGGGCTTGTTCCCAACAACACGTTTCCTCTCCACAATCAAACTGCAAGCGGTCCACTGCTCGTCCTGCGGTTGTCTCCGAGCCCCGTCCTCCTGACACACTGATTATCTGTGACTATGACCATGAACTGGCAGCTTTTTTAGAGAATTTTCTGTAGACTCGTTTTTATGACAGAATTATTCTTTGTGGTGATTTTAAACTTATAAGCAAGGTTAATTAGACATTTACTCATCACCAGTCATTCCCTTTGTGGACCTCTGACCTTGAACAGAAGTCCGTTTCAGACCTTTGATATTAAGTTTGAGAACCTGTGCTTTAGATCTTCTCATTCTTCCTCTTTTAGTGTGTTCCCACTGGTTTCCACTATGTTTAAGAGTAGACTTTAAGGTTTTACTGATTACTTGGAAAGCTCTTTAGTTATCTTTTTGACGTTAGTGCTGTACATGCAGTTACATAGCCTAAAATACTTAATAAGAGGTCTTTTGCCAGTTCCAGAAGCCTTAGCTGAAAATGTAAGGAGACAGTTGGACGTATCTTCGCCTGTCACAGAGGCCACACCCAGTGCTTTTTTCCACCCTACGCATTTGTTAGCATCACGCCGAGCACCCACATTGTCTAAACAGCAAATGTACTTGAGCTCATCTGTGTGCTGATGGGAGTGTTGGTCTTAGAATGAGGTGTGGTCAGGTGCGTTGTTGGCACTTTGCTTTCTTGTGCACCATTGACCAACAGAAACCCTGTAAGTCTGGCACAGTGTTGGCCTGGGGTCCGTTTCACAAAGCGGGTTTGGTGAAGACTCTGAGTCTGTTCACCCTGAAATGAGGGAACAACTGGGTTTTCTGTTTCACAAAGAGAGCTAACTTAAGCTCGGAGTCAGTTGCTATGGTAACTTACTCTGTAAAGCTAACCTGGCTGTTGGCAGGTTTTCTTCAACAAACCTCGAGTTTCTCTTCGTCTCCTCCTTCTTTAAGCGAAACAGCGTTTCAATTCCTCGTTCATTCATTCAGTGTGTATATCAGGCACATTTTAGCAGAGTTTTACCAACAGCTTGACCAAAAATCCTGGTCGGTTTAAACAGTCTGTTAGTGAAACTATGTAAGTGGATTGTGTTGAACATGCCTTGTCCTTTTGTGGAGGATTTTATAGATGAAGAGGCAGCGTCACTGTGCAGGGATTAACTCAGAGACATGTCAGGAGATGATTTTGAGACTCGATGTTTTATCTTTTCCAGATGACGACCTGTTGAGGTACCATTTTTCTTCACAGTCTGTTTTATATTTGCATAATCTGATAAGTCCTCTCATCACCAGCATCGCTCAAATGTTAATTTAATCAAGCCTAACTAATTAATCAAACAGGATAAAGGTTAAAGGATGTGTGTGTGTGAAAAAAACATTATGTTGGCGATAAAACTGCACATTGAAATATCCACTGACTGATTTTTATTACCTCCGCCAAGGAGGAAATGTTTTCGCCAGGTTTTTTTTTGTCTGTCTGTCTGTCTGTCTGTCCTTCTGTCTGTCTGTTAGCAACATAACTCGAAAAGTTATGGACGGATTTGGATGAGATTTTCAGGAAATGTCCACTGTGTCCCACTGTCTTACTTGGACCCTGAACACACCTGTAGCTCTCTCAGCAGCACCCTATGGCAGCACCCGCTAG
>JAQLOL010000001.1:175290-194549 GCA_029783665.1 Naso thynnoides
TCACTGGTGCGCTGGGGTGGTCACGCGGTCCTGGGAAGCGCATGTCAGGAGGAGGGATGGGTGGACGTGGTCCCATAGGTCCACGGACGCCTGAACAGAAAAAATAATGGGGAAATATTAATAATAAAACTGGCTGAAACAGGCTGAACTTCTCAGAGTTTATATATATATGTACAAGACTACAGTGGTCAGCACACCTTTGGCTCCTTCCATCTATTCCAACAATCAAAAAAAAGATTAGAAACCTCACTCACAAACAATGCTACAGGTGAGATTGTAATGTGATTAAATGTAACGAAGAAGAAACACAACAATGCACCCTTTTTAAAGATTAAAAGATTACACTGTTGAATCATAAAACTCCAACTTTTTCAAGTTAATGCACTCGGGCGTTTTCGTGCTACAGCCTTACTTGGTCTGGTATGACTGTAGCTTAAGGTGGCTAATGTTAAAGGGATATTCCAAAATTTTTGACTTGAGCCAGATTTTTTACTTACCCCATCTCATTTCTATTGATGGAGTCCATTTTCAGCTCAATGCATCCAGTACTGAGTTTCACCATCCAAACTAATACAAGCTATGCTAATGCTAACACAAGTCAAGGGTTTGCCGCTACCAAACTCCCATTAAACACTCCACAGTGCAGATAAAGCAACTGGAATACAACAACAGTCTTTTGAGGCAAAGCATGATTTTAGAAGTCAAACTTGTGTGTGAACCTAGTTTCTGTTAGTCTGCTGAGTGATAAAGCACATCTGTATGTACTGATCTTGTTGTTGCTGTTTGCAACTGCTGCTGCTGCTGCTGGGATGCGGGAGAGGACCGCAGGAGAGTGGTGGTACTGCCTACAGATGACGAATGCTTTTGCTGTCAGTAATGGGACTCTGTTGTACCTCAGATACAAGAACTCAAGCTAGACACTTGCTTTCAAGGTTTGGATGTATCAGAGGATATTACCATCAAAGACAGACGAGTGTGTATAACGAAACACACTGTTTTCCTTTCACTCATAAATCATGGAGTATTGGAAACCTTCACATTCTCAAAAATCAACTGGAAAAGAACCTGCAGGACCAAATGACTACTAAACAATGGTGAAAGTGTTCAATTATTCTGGGAAGTATATGAAGTGCATGTGAATTATCACTCTGCAGCTGAACTTGTTTACTCACTGTTGCTGCTAACCCTAACTACAAACTATGACCACACAAAATAAAGAAATTCAGCCACAGTTTGACTCCTGAAATTGGGCTAATTCCTAGAAGGATTTCAGCTGTAGTTTGACTTTAAAAATGATGCTACTAACACTTGAATTCACTCCAGCAGACTGTTGCTGTATTTGACATGCTTTGGGTGTACTGGGGTTTGTTTAATTGCAGGATGGTAGTGGCTATTGCAGAAAGCTCATGCTAATGCTAGCATTAGCTTGTATTAGTTTGGACAGCAAACCTTGGTACTGCATGACGTTAGCTGAAAACAGACTCCATGGGTAGGAACAGGACTGGGTAAGTCAAAAATGATAACTTATGTCAGAATTCAGGAATATCCCTTTAATAAACTTTAGGCAGATACTGCTTACTACAGTAGCTGACATTCAGTAATTCCTCACACTATACAAACTCTTAATTATGGTGTCGTTACACTGTGTTTAAGCATCTACCATTACCTTGTAATTATGGCCACAACAGCTGCTGATCAGCAAAACTTCCATTACACCTTGAGCAGTGCAGTTTGCACCTGACACACATTTACCAATGCTGTGCGAGCTCACTGCTGAGATGTTTCAGTATAAGAAATGTGTGTTGTTGAATCGAGCTACTTGAGTCAGCAGCTGCAGCAGATACTCGCTGCCCTCAACACTTCCTGTTACTGACAAACTGCGAGCATAGGAATATTGACAATACCGCTGCTTGAGGATTTCTTTACTAACTGGATTTCGGTTCACTTAAAAATACCACAGAAGTAGAATACTGCAGATAAAATAAAACCAGTCCATGAATTCTAAGTTATCTGCTTGTTGCATCCTCATTTTTGAGATTTATTACTTTACATCCAGTCAAAACCAGCACTTCCTGTTTGGGAGCCATGAAAGCTTCTGCAAGTCCAATACACTCAGTCAAAGCACAGTACATACTCACATAGAACTCAAACCTTCCAGCACTACTCAGTGACAGCACAAACTGATGATGTGTTGAAAGTGTTGAAATGAGTTGAAATAAATGTCAGAACTCACCATGTGGCGGAGGCATCGGCCCAAAGTGATGAGGCGGAGGGGGACGGAAGTGTGGCGGCGGTGGACCTCGAGGATCAATGGCATGGACAGGGCCTGGCCTGGGGTGGAATGCGTGTCCGTTGGCGGGCCGAGGTCCAAACTCTCCTCCCATTGGTCCAGGCAGGGGCATACCTGGGTGTCCGTTGGCCGGTAGTGGAGGCCCAGGAGGGGGAGGACCGTGAGGACCTGGTGGCAGGTGGTAGAGACCGGGTCGTGGAGGTCTGTAAGGACCAGGGGGCGGCAGACGGCCGTGGGGCCCAGGAGGGAGGATTGGCTCATGGGGTCCGGGGCCCAGTGGAGGTCCTTGAACCATGTGGCCTGGTGAGTCCCTGATTGGAGAGGCCAGGAAGGATCCAGGGCCCTGAAATACGCAGATGAAGGCAGATAATGAGAAACAGTCATCTGTTGTTTGTCCTTTCACTGAATATTAGCGGGATTAAAGATCATGCAGCAAAGACATCCACCATCCACACAACGTACTCCAAATCACATGACCACTAACCACATCCCTTTTGATTATTTGAATGAAAGACCAAACCACTTCTGCATAAACTCAACCCTTGACACACACACTTGCAACTTTTATAGACCTTAATATTCTGCTTTGTTCAGTGCTGTGAGAACCGGTGAAACCTCACACTCAGCCCAAAAAGTTAAGTCAGCCCCAGTGAAGCAAAAATGCTTTGAATTTCTTCCCAAATCCAAATGCAGCTTTAGGGAAGGGTGGGTGCGCGTGCATACACCTTCACACCTGGACAGCCTCTGTACTCACTGGCTCTGGACTCTCTGTGGAGGCCTCAGCCTGTGTCTCTGCTTTAATCTGTGGATCTACTGCTTGTGTCTGTTTTAGAGCAAGGACATACACAACAGACATGTGGGTAGGAGCTGTACACCTTCAGATGGAAGGACGGAGGGCATCTCATGAAAAGTAGTTTGATTTGATAAGAAAAAAGACTTACGGATCCGTCCAAGTTGGCAGGTGAGGAGCTGCGGGGGCCCATCATGTCTGAAAGAGGAGCAACAGCATGGTTAGAAGACAATTAAAAGCAGAGGTGAACATTCTGAAATAGAGACACTGCAGAAGACATACCCATCACAGGCATATTTTTATTCTCAGCATAGCGGCCATGTGGGTCTGACGGAGGTCGAGGACCTGAGGAAAGAAGAAAGCAGGACAAGATGTAGAATGAAATCCCTCAAGACTTCAGTGCTTTTCAAGGGAAGAAAACAAATGAAAACAAATTATTATAAGGAAAAATGTCATCTCTATTCCATGAAGACAATCATCTGAGAGAAGAGAAGCATCTGGATGACTTTAAAGCCCCTGAAAACTTGTTTCAGAATTTGTTCTCTTTAATTCATAAAGATGATGATATTGAGGGAAAGATCAAACATAATATTTGGAGAAAACATCTAAAAGTTCAGCATTATCATTAAACATTTAATTCAGAAGCTGTTAATGAATAATTCATGTTTTCAGGGCCTTTAAAGAACAAAAAGTGAAGGAGATGTCAACAGTAAAAAAAAAAAAAAAAAAAAATCCTCCATGAAAGGGAGTTTCTGAAAACAACAGAGGAAAAGCAGGAAGAAGGCAGGTGAACACAGAGGTACCAGAAGGAGGTAAAACACTGGAAAGAACTAAAGGGAAGAAGTGAAGAAGGTGAAAGAGCTGAAAAAGGAAAAAGGAAGTCAGGAGTGCAGGAGAAGAAAAACTGAAGGCCATAGCGGAGGGATGATGCCCAACTGAAGAAGGTGAAGTAATCCATCGCAACTCACCATACGGGTCAATTCTTCGCCCCACTGGGGCAGAAGGAGGGCGCCTGGGACCCTCTATCATTATCGGAGGGGATGGTGCACCCCCACTTACAGGAGAGGGCCCATATGAATCACCTGTTATGATCAAACCATCCATTTACTACAGGAAAAGAAGGAGCTGACAACACACCAACACAATCTATGCAGTGCAGACATCCTCATTTAAGGCTCTCTGAGAACATCAAGGACTATCAACAAACAAATGTACAACCACAACAATTTCTCTCTCGTTCAGCGGACACAAAATACAAAAAATAAAAGCATTGAAGGACGTTATTAGCAAACAGCATCCTCTCGTTACAGAACTGTAGGATGAGATCTGTCCCAATTAAAAGAAAAGAACAAGAGAAGTGTGTGCGGTTTGCGCACCTTGGCGAGGGCCTGCAGGTTGTCCAGAGTTCGGTCTGAAGAGAGGAGCACGGCGCTCGTTAAGCTGGGAGGTCAGCACAGCAAGTCTGGTAATGGATTTAAAAAAAAAAAAAAAAAGGCAACAAACCTTGGTTAGATACATGCAGCGCCACAGATGGGCTAACATTTTCACTAGGGCCTGCGAGAAATACTCCTTTTGCCGATATTATCAGCCGATATTGGCATATCGCAGATATATCAGTATCGGCACATGTATTCTCTGATATGCGCCAAAATTAGGCTGGAAACAATGTTTAGACCAGTGATTTAAAATGGTGTATTACACAGTTTGTCCAGCATAGGGTGGCCCGTTATTTAATAACTTATATGTGAAGCATTTATTGTTCAGTGTACTGATGTTTGGAATAAAGTTTGTTAAAATCAAAGATATCCTGCCTCCATTACATACCTTTTCAGTACATATCAAATATTTGATAACCACACTCAGCTGATATTATACATATGTATCATGTCGACTGATGTTATTGGATATCAGAATTTTCTTGCTCTCTATTATCAGTATCAGACCCAAAAGTCCAACATCAGTCAGGCTCTGTTTTTAATTACTGAATACTGCTGAGAAAATTTTCAGAAAATTTCCCTTTTGTCAAACCGACAGTAAGAAACCAAACAATGTTTAATTTACAATTATACTAAACAGAAACAGCAAATCCTCTGATTTGAGGAGCCGAAACAAAGTCAATGTTAGTTGTTTTTGTTTATATTTCTGCTCTTTCCACAGGAAACTCAAACTCCTAAAATAATTTCCACACATTTCTGTTAACACTTACTTTTCGCGGAGCTTCGACGATTCAAGCTTCTCTTGATTCAGAGCTCGCTCTGCGTTGCGAGCATTTACCTGAAAAAGAACAGAGAATCAGTGTGTGGCTGCAATCTTAATGCATTAGCTTATTATTTATACTACTTGAATAAATAGGGCCAGTCGGTGCAACATACCCAGTTTGAGTGAGTTTTGTTTTCCTGCTCTTTAATCTAGAAAAGAAAAAGACACTCAGTCAGGATTCAAACATGCTATATTTCCATACGTGCATATTTGCAAATTAGGTTTAAAAAGATCTACCTGCTCCTTATAGACTTCCTCAGTCTTCTTCATCTGCTCTTCCATTTCATTAATGCGTTGCCTCAAGATTTTAACCTGCTCCTCAGCCTCGAGAGCTTTTCCTCCCACCTCAGACAGCATGTTCTCTTTGCTGCGTCGCTCCAGCTCTTCCTTCGTTAATCTCCTGTGAAGCCATAGAAACGCCCGTCTTTCAATGACAGTGACATGAGGCTCCTGCACGTCTCTTCAAAGACACGTGCTTTTATTCATGACATGTTTGAAAGGATTATGCTAATACTGCGCAGCTTATTCATATTCATGGTGGTGAGGCGACGGCAATGTGACAGTGTGTAACGGCAGCTGATTAAGTGTTGATCAACTGTCAGTTTCACTCACTGCTGCAAAGCGTTCTCCTTCTGCTGATACATTTCAACCATGATCTCATTTTTCTGCTGGAGGACCTTGAATTGGGTTTCCACGTGGCTCTTTTCGTTTTTGAGGGTTGCAATCGCATGCTCCAACTCTCGGTGTTGTTCTGTGGCAAAATAATATGGTATGTTTAGACAGAAGCAGGTGTAAAGTTATGAGAGCCAAAAACACTGAAATACTTCATCAAAGAAACTTGACTGGCAAACCTTCCAGTGACTTTCTGGTCTTTTCTTCGTTGAGCAGTTTGGTCATGAAGCGATCACGCTCCTCTTCGACCACAGTGAGAGTCGTCTGGGCCTGAAAAAAATAATAAAGAGACATATGACTGAAGAAGCAGGCTGCCGATTTTGAAGAATCCTTTCAATTACAGCCAATTAATTGGTCCGATAAAGAGAAATTTATATTGTCAGTTTATTTTTATTGTTCATGAACAGCTGATGAAATAAAGCCAAATCTCTTTGATTAACAAGTGCAGCATGTACACATTCTGACACAGCAGGTGGCAATATGTACCTTAAAGTTAATTTAATCCGCTAATTAACAAAGAAGAGGAACAAAAAGGCCAGCGTGTTGTCATGCTGATGACGTAAAAATAATGCACCATGTTGTCGCCAGTGTGGACTTTTACTACAGAGTCAAAGTCAAACAACATGACTGCAATTTTGGAGATAATTCTTAAAGTTCAGAGGAGGGAAAAAGTAGTGACGGCAGTTGTACTGTGTTAGCTGAGAGCTTGGAAATATTTAAGAGGCCATTATGCTCATTTTTAGGGGTCATATATTATTCTTGGTTACTATTAGAGCAGGTTTACATGCTTTGATGCTCAAAAGATTCACGTTTTCTCATACAGCCGACTGCAGCAGTCCTGTTTTTTTTTTTCCAGGATTTTGGCCTCTGTCTGAGATGCTCTGTTTTAGCTCCTGCCCTGCCTCTAAAGGCTTACTCTGCTCTGACTGGTCAGTTCAGACACACACCTTCCAGGCAAACCTATAGAGAAGCCCAGCACACTGTGACACACTAGTGGTCTGAAATGTAAAAAAAATGATAAGGAAGGAGCGTTCAGAGCCATTAGAAACAGTCCACAGGAACTACTGCGACATACCCTTACCTCATTATTTCATACTTTGGCATCATTTAAAACAGCAATGCGACTTTGTAACATCATCTATAAGTTAAAACGGAAAGAAAAGCATAAAATGTCCCCTTTAAAAATTCCATCCATGCTTTCTACATCTTCCTTTCTACCCTCAGGTGTGCATGAACAGGTTAAACTTTAAAATACAAAAATGTGCAATTATGGGTTAATTTATTGGTATTGGCCAGTAGAAGCAGGTAATTATCACACATCTGGATTCATCTTCATGCTGTCATTGTTATCTTGACATCTTACCCGAGAAACATCCATCATCTGTCTGATCCTGTTCTTTATGGCTGTCTTCTTGTCTGAAAAAGACAAAGAAAGCCCATCAACCGCATGGCATGAAGCTGAACGCAACATCGTTTATACAAATACAAGGCAGCTTTCTTTAATTTGACTTAAAGCTATGGTCTACGATTTGGAAGCACAGCACTTATTATTAACATTGTTAATATGATCGTTATGGTCCTACAGTCCGATCTACACAATATAAAGAGTAAAAAAAAGGAAAAAAATCCATTCAGTATATCCTCTATATCCATCCTACGAGCTGGGTGGCGGGATCGTGGAACACGGAGGGGAGGGGTGAGCGAGGGGGGCAGCAGGATGGGCAGGATGCGCTTTTCAAATCTGTCTCAACAGCCAAACTGGTTTTCAGATCGTAGACCATAGCTTTAAGCACAATTTGATTAACAAACGCTAAATTGGAATATGAACACCTGAGCACACGATAAATGTATTTAGGATTTTTGGGAAACATAACCCTATACAATGTGTATGGTTAGTTCTTTTTACTTTCTTTTTATTGCTCTGCATGATTTAAAGGAAGTTAACCAAAATAATTTATCAAGCTATACACTTCAGTCTTGTTAGATTATTTGCTGTGTTCTGTAAATGGTAGAAAAGCATTGAGCTGATGATTGTTTTAGTTATTGTCTTTGTACCTGTATATTTAAGTTTTATTTAAGATTAACTGAAGATGACAAGACCAAGATAAACTAAGTTAATATGAACTGAGACTAATGAATACTAGGGTTAGTTAATATATAGTAAATATCTCTGCCTGCAGTACAAAATCTGGCTTGTTGTCCCATCCAATCAGGTGACCTGTCTGCCCATATTATCTCGTGTTCCCTCTTGCTCGTGTCTCGCATGGCCAATATGTGTGTGAAAAGGGAGGGTGAGTGATGTAATCAGACCACAAGGGTTTGCACCTGGCATTACTGAAGTTAGAAACACTAAATAGATAAATGCATGATATGCTGACAAACAAATTTAGCGTTAAAACTAGTATCGTCCATGTGAGGGTTCTGGCTCGGTGTCAGGGGGACTGATCACCCTAAAGTGATCTAGAAACTTCGGCCTCAACCTCCCCACAAAAGACAGTTGGGAGACTGACCTGAGACCCGGGACTGAATTCACTCACCACGGCAACTGAAGATCCTAAAAAGGGTCAGAATGTGAGAATCATTCACTCAACATAGGTACAAACAATTTTCAATCCTTACTTTAAGAATTTCACCACAAACTTGGTCAACAACCACCTGTGTTATATTTAATTGATTAATTAGTCAGTTTATTGTCATCAAAAAAGAAATACTTTTCGCTGATAGCCTACACACACATACAGAACAGTCCAGAAGTACCTGTGACACACCTAGACATTACAATCGACAGACTGATAGTAGTGAATCCAGTGCAATAATGTGACTAAGTGGGAATATATGATGATGGTGAGACATCTCTGCTTTGGACCGATCAATTTAAGTTTGTGACAAGGTATGATAAAATAATAGGAAAAACTAATGAATATTTAAGGAAAGTTTTATTTACAGGTGTCCGACAGACTCCCTTAACCCTCAGAAAAGCCTAATCTCTCCTTCCAACTGAGTGACTTTGTACTAATCACATCCCCAGAGCGTGTGTCTCTGTTGCCGTGTGAAAAGAACTGTTTTCAGGTGCTTATAATAACTGGGACTGCCCTCGAGGCCGAGGGGTGAACAGAATGTGTCCTTGCATGCATGAGATGCAGGCTAACTACAGTCACGGCGACTTACAGTGGCGTGTGGGGAGACGGCTCCTCCTCCTCCAGCTGAGCGGAGTCAGTCAGGAGACTGACCTTGGTAACTGCACAAACACTCAGGATGACACACTGTCATCTTACACTGATACAACTACTGATTTTGTCCCAAACCTGACGAGACTTTATTTAGTGAAAACTAATAAGACTGTTAGACATGGCTAACTTGCATTTTTCCCCCAGGCCTCACTTAAAGGAAAAAAAAAAGGAAACTTTTGAATGCTCTGTGAATCACTATTAGATGGTTTCTGAAGGCCTTCAGCTAAATTCAGTGGGCTTGAACATATTCTGATTAAACAACCATTCCGGAGTCTGATCATCCTGACACCAGGGTGTTTCAGATTCATATCCAACTATTTCTTTAAACAAAAGACTCTCCTAAATTACCTTCGGCCTATTTTGTGCAGCACGAAAAAGATCATGGAGTTGGA
The DNA here is from genome assembly GCA_029783665.1 of Naso thynnoides. Lineage (NCBI taxonomy): Eukaryota > Metazoa > Chordata > Actinopteri > Acanthuriformes > Acanthuridae > Naso > Naso thynnoides. Next base: position 184,924 of record JAQLOL010000001.1, read on the forward strand.
AGAAATGAATAGGGGAAACCCACTGGGTTGTCCCATCACAACTGATGAAGATAAGGATTATTTCCATACCACTGTACTTCATATGTGCTAGTAACTTCTCCACAGTGTGACTCTGTGATGCGTAAAGCGCCTGAGTTGAAGATATTACGGTGTGAGGGTAATCTGTTGGTTACCTATATACAATACACATGAGAAAAAATATGATTCACCAAGATAAAATTTATCATATTGGATGGATAAGTCTACATTCTTTCTAGTCTGGATTGTTTTACCTGGATAGTGATTTCTCTACTACCAGCTGGCTCATATAGAATCATTTACTTTTCACATATTGATTGATTTACATTACACTAAAAATGGTAATAATTATATTGATGAATAATAACGATTTTTGGTGTTATAGTACTTGTTTTAATCATGCATCCTTAACTCTTGATTTTGTTTACATATGAGAGCTTATGTTGCTTTGTTTTAATGTGGCTGTTTTCTTGTTGTTCAAATGAACTGATTTTGTCTCATTCATTTATTAAATGCTATGCAGAAACTTTCAGTTGGTGGTCCCATGGGTTTTACTCTAAATTGGCCCCTGAGATGTTTCCCTGTGACTGCCCCAAACACGGACTTGCTTATGCCTGTTTGTGCGTGGAGGGGGTCCAAATTACTGACTTGATGCTGCTTTCATTACTTGAAGTTTTAATCATCCCTCTCACTGAGCTGTGAAACTCAGATGTTCTCCTATCTTACGAGGGATTTGACAACCACCCCGGAGCTTTTAACCCTCACACCTCTGGGATAATTAGAACATTCGGAAAGAAAATTCACCGTGCAAGAGCATCAGCAATTAAACGCCATCAACTTTTCAAATTCATCACAATTCATAGTGTCAATGCCCCCTAAGTGCTGTATAATCATAGTTATAAGCAAGTTTAGGGTTATCCCTAACCTTCACCATAACACTCACCATAACCATAACCACATATTTCATTATAATTGTGTTCATAATGAGTTATAGGACATTATAGAGACAGGCTTCACAGAAAGTGTTACCGAAAATTTTACTTTTAGTTTTACTCTTGTGGTCCTTCTCCACTAGATATGACTAACCTGTCTTTACCGACAGGGTATGAACCAAAGTCCTTTAGGAAATCTCTTCATTGTACACTTTAGATCCAGGGTTTCTTGTCAAACTGGGTCATATTTTATGGAGAAAATGTCCTCTGATTTTCTCTCTGATGTTCTACGACTGCTCTGTCTGTCTACAGCCTTTTATTTAGCCAAGCTGTCACCGGCAGCGACCCGGTGCAGCACCTACAGCTTCGGTCTGCAGGCAGCCTACATGCTGCTTTCAGGAACCTCCATGAATCAGAGTTGAGGCAGAGCAGTCGTAGGACGTCATCTCCATAAAATATGACCCGGTTTTACTAAAATTGCTGTTTTGTGTGACGCATTAATGTGCATCATTAACTTTCATTTCTCAAAGCAGGGGTCATGGTCTAAGTTACATATTGTTGCTTTAATGCACAGTTTATCACTGAAAGAACAATCTAATGACAACGGCTGTACCACAACGTCTCTGATTTTGGGTGAAAAGACAAGCTTACTGACATCAGATGAGTTTTACTTCCAGGCTTGAATAACAGGATGCGCTTTGATATTTCAGAATTCCACTCCTTTTCTATCTTATATGGAACATTATTGAACGGCAATGTTAACATTACTCTTAGCTAGGAAGTGATATGCTAACATTAACGTTAGCTGTTGTCTCACAGCAGCTAATGGGTTATCAAATGTTGTGTCACCTTGAAATATGGCTCGATATCCCTTTGGATTTTCACAGTCCATTGTTTCTTGAGTTGCTGGTCAAGCGGGAAGCAGTGCAAAGATCTTGTCAGGTTCCTGACGTTTATACGACTTCCGAACCAGGAATGCAGCAGTAGTTCATTGTGTTTACAACCAGTTTCCCACCCCGAGTGATCAGCGATGACATGACACAAGATGGCAGCGCTGTAAATGCGGTGCACAGTTACCGGTGCACCACATTTACAGTTTTCATTTTCATTTTCATGTTGTCCACTTGAGAGCGTGGAACATGTCAATGAAAATGCAATAGTCTGGGGGCACTGTTTTGCCAGTACCATTGGAAATAAGTCCAATGTTGGACCAGTTAGAGTCTTTGAAAATGAAAATTCAAACAGCTTTGCATTTTCAAATTAATATGGTCACACTTTGTGTTTGAAAATGAAAATGGAAATTGAATTATTGCATTTTCATTTGAATTTAGACTCAAATGGCACATACACATTTTGAAAATTACAATGCTGTTGTGAAATTGCATTTAAATAATCATATTTCCGTTCTCATTTGAAATAAGTCTCACATACGCTTCCGTACAGGCCAGCAGTTCAGGTGTGTTATCAAACAGAAGCATGATAAGTTTCAAAAGGATTAGATAAACTGTTCGAGCATCTCACCCCAGCCTGGATGCTAGCTTGCTCCCCTGTGGGTTGTAGGCCAATGTTGTCTCTTGCTTGTTCTGGTTTTTTGCACATAGAAGACCACTGTCTTAAGTGTGAGCAAAGCGATATCATTTGCTCTGTGTTTATGTTGTTTGTCTCTGTTTAGTTTCAGGGAGCTGTGGGTGCCATCCACATTCTCTGCTATATCTAACTGAGATACTTTCCTTAATATAAAACGCTCAGTGACAAACCCACACCAAAAATCTGCAGCTGGAATGTTCGGTATTAAAAAAGAAATCTAACTTTCTTAAAAAGGGAACTCGTTCACTTAGCCCCTCTACAGACAACTCAAGTCTAGTAATGAACATTCAAAGATAAAGCAGGATTGGGTGGGACGGGTATTTATTTCATCCTGTATTAGTGAAAGCAGAGGAGCTACTGTCTTAGTCAATTATCAGCTGTTCAAACTGTTCTGATAAATCGGTCACTACACAGTGTCATTCCTGAATAGAATGTTAGATTTTTCGCCAAATGAATTAATCTCCCACATTTCTTCTAAATTTGCTGATATATTGAGAAAAACACAGTGACTGCTGGTTTCAGCTGTTCCTTTTCTTCAGAGCTGCATTGGTGCTTGTGCAGTCTAACAGACAGGTGGACGATAATAAATATGGGCATACACTACATTTAAACGGAAAAGTCCATATTTACATACACATATCATTATTCTGTGACAGATTCGTTTGGAATGACAACTAGAAAATGTTTTTGAATTAAGATGGTGAAAAAGGTGTGCCATGGTAAGGTGCCTATGGTTGTGTTTCCATAAAACAACACTAGGCGGCAGCACCGTCATAATGAGATACAATATGGGCTCCCGTGTCGCAAGACCAAAGAAAGGAAAACTTCCTGTGTGTGTCCCTGTCTCTCCAAAAATGGCGGACACGTGTGGCCAGGTACTGCTGGGATCAGGGCTCACCGTCCTCTCTCACCCTCTGATGTACATCAAGGTCCTGATCCAGGTAAGAGGGGAGGGGTTCGTGCAGACGCTGGGAGGATGCTGCTGGTCCGGGAGCCGCTTTATTCGTGATTGGCTCGCCTGGCACAGAATGACACCACTAGGCAGCAGCCTGAAGGGGAAACTGTCAAAGTCCACCGACATACGGGCTGGGAAATTACGCCTTGCTAAGCGGTGGAGGACGTGACTTCACCGCTGAATGAGTCGCTATCACGGACACTGGACGTCATCGTACAAGCAGAGCAGTTAACGCTTCAAAATCAATATCAGCCGCATTATTGGTCCGTCTGTCGTCCCTGTGACCTTCTGCCTGCAAAGTAACGTTACTGTTGAGTAGCGGAAGCGACGTGCCCGGTCTGTAAGTCAGCGCTGCATTAACCAGCAGAGTTGGTTCCGTATTTGCTGCGAGCATTTTGTACGACGCCTGACGCATTATGATGCATTTCCCCACCAAACTAACGTTAAGGCGCGTTAGCTTGCGACGCGCTGACCCGGCAGACGGAAGAGCTAGCTGTTAGCCGAGCAGAGGCCTGTACTACCAAGCGAGATAAACAGACCCAGCATATCATTTGGATACCGGGCTTCGGTAAACCTGACGACCGCAGTGCCGCTGAGGCGTCACACGGCGCCACCGCGGCAACGTTGAACCAGGCTGTCCCCGCTTCCGCACGACCGCGTTCACTCTAAACGGGGCTAACGTCATGTTAGCATTCAAACATGACTTCCTCCTTACAGCTACACTGGCTGCAGAGCCACGAATTTGACTGATGAAGAACAAACTCAACCACATTAAACCAATACGAACAAGGTTATGGAAGCCGAGAGCGGCCACGGTGTTTATTCATTCTGTTATGGTGACACCATGAAACCGTCACCTCAGTGGGACAGGATAACGGCTGCTTATCTCGTGATAAAGGCACGAATTGGTGCGTTGTTACGCGAACGGAACGCGATAAGAAAACTGGTTTTCCACGATAAAGGGATGACAAAGTCCGTTTTCAAAATAAAAGGTTGTTTCCTCTGCACCAGCAGCTTTTAGCATGCGGCTTGACACACCGAGCAGTGTCTGTTTTTGACGAACACGTCAGACGGTACTTCCGGTCCAGCACAGGCAGAAACTGCATTGTGTCTCTCTGTAGAAGTAAGCTCAGATCAGCGCTGGTTTCTTGTTGTCTCACTTAAAACCTGCTTATGACCGAGTAAAACAACGTCAGGACTGTGTGGCTTCAGCAGAAGCTCGGCCAGCTTCCTCTGTCTTTCTTAATGTCCACACACAACATATGACACAGAGGAAAGTGCCTCATCACATCTCACCTATCACTCCGCCAGTCTCACCTTATTACTGACATTACAGGTGGACAAAGTGCACCCCACAGTATAGTTCCGTATGTAAATAAAGCAGCAGAATAGAATCTGTATAAACTGAATAGTGAGTACTGGACATTAATCAACTCAATTAAATTCTAACTAGTGAACTGGAGAAAAAAATAAGGTTATCTACAGAATAAGTCTTTGTAAAAATAAGTCTCATCTTAGATTATCTAAGGAGAAGTCTAGTCCGACTTTGTTCAGCTATGAATCCTCCCCAACAGTGGCAGTAATCTTTAAGGTGGGATGAACCGACACTGACTTTCAGAATTATCCTGTGATCTGGATCAAGGCTCATTACCAGGTGATAACCACATAAATTAAATGATCCTTTTTTAATAACTTTGGCACTTGGTTTTAGTTGAGTCTTAGTCTTGAGGCTAAAGTGCATGGAAAGAGCTCTAGGTGTGAAATGACATTTTATTAAGTAATGTTTTTTTTCCTTAATAAATGTGATACAAGGAGACATTTACATGCAAACCTGTCAAATTTTATTGATGCTATTATGACCAAAATAAACAAACATTTCTCAAGGTGCTCTTAACATTTTTTGTTATTATGTATTTTCCTGTACCATCACTATCACTAATTAAATGTATGTGTTCATTGCATTCATAACCTTTCATAAACTGATTCTGAATGTAATTTAATCTGCTACCATTAACCACATTTACACAGGGTTTCACTCGACCTGTTCACCGTGCTCGTGGTAACTCTGAGTCCATTTCCGAGTGTGTCTAGAAAACAAACAAACTCAAAATCTCACAGGAAACAAATCGAAAATGCCAGTAAATTAAATCATATTCCTGACGTCAAAATCCAAGTATTTATTTTATTTTACTGAGAAAAATGAAGAACATGGTTCAGTATCAGATCCTTCCTCCTCTCCTCCCGTGCTGCTGCCCGCCGGTCAACGGTTGGACGACATAACAAACAGCTTTCTGTTTCGCTTCATTGTTACAATGAGCTGTTCACTGCTGAGCTGGTGTGCTGTGCTTGTGACTGTGGACAGACGGACAGACAGACCGATGAAGTTTTAGCTTTTCACCTGCAAAAGTTTTATTACACTAACAGTAACTAGGAATGCAGTTCACGTCAACTCAGGTACTCTTTGAGTTATCTTCAACTTCACTTCTGCCATGTGTGTGTCTGTGTGTGCGTGTGTGTGTGTGTGTGTGTGTGTGTGGTGTGTGTGTGCGCACGCAGAGCACTGACACACACACACACACACACACACAGTGGGGCAGAAAGTAGAATAGATAAGATGCCAGAGTTGCAGGAAATGTGCTTTTCGTTTTGTCTAAACAGCTGATCCAAAGAGATTTTTTCCATTAAAAAAATAAGCGGACCTTATTAAAATAGTAAAAACACAGTCACACAGTTTTAAAAGAGAAGGGTGTGTGTGTGTGAAAGCCACAGTTGGTGTTGTTAAGTTGAAAGAATATTCAAAAAGAAGCATAAGCACCTGATGCTTATCTCTTTGCTGTGTTGTTTGTTTGTTTGTGTTCTCAGGTAGGACATGAGCCGCTTCCTCCCACCCTGGGCAGGAACCTGTTTGGTAGACAGGTCTACCAGCTCCCTGGACTGTTTGCATACGGTGAGTCGGACTCAGAAATGGAATCCGTCATATGTATGACAGTCTCCTTTAGGTGGCAGAAAGAAATGTGCTCGTGATGTGTTTAAGGGCGGGGAGGCGCTCTAATGCTGAATGTGTGCTCCGTCATCCGGATGAGTATTGGCAGGTAGAGTGTGTGACACTGGCCTGGTTAAAATGGGTTCAACCCTAAACTTCAGTCCATGTGACCCCCTGCCCTGTATGTTGAGTTCTGCCTTTTTCGTTCTGTCAACATCAGGTTAATGATCAAAGTTTTAGAAATTGATTTTCCATGTTTGCATCTCAGTGCATCCAAGAATTGTCTCTCCACTAAACTCAATTAAAAATGTTTTTATTTTTCTGAAGTTGTACCAGTTTGAGTATCTGAAGTACTTAGGCATTTTTTATTATATCTTTTAAATGACATGATCAAACTTTTTTTAAAAAAAAGCCCTTTTTTGTCTTTAACTGCTTTTTGTTGTGTGAATGTTTCAGCAAATTACATCATCAAGACTGATGGCAGAGTGGGTCTCTTCAAAGGTCTCGGTCCAAGGCTCTGTGCTGGCACCATCGGCACAGTGGTGCACAGCAAAGTTGTGCAGGTAGAATAAAGTACACAGTAAAAATGTTGTCACTTTAAGTCTGTTTTTTTAATTTGTTACCTGACACCAGGTGACCATGTTTTGTTGCTTAAAATTCTGTTTGTTTGTTTTTTTATTTTCCTGAGTAAATTAAAGCAGTAACTGTTTTTTTCAAGGTCCTATAGCAAAAATTTAAACATGTAAATTTAAAAAAATACAAAAAGGATTTAAATGTTAACATTTAATAGGGTTAAAACATAAATGTCAATACTGTCGTATTTAATTCTCATCTACAGAGTGTTGCTGCTTCTCAGGGAAATGTATGACACTGTCCTAGCACATAATTACACTGAGGGACAAAACCACAGGGGTCCTCGAGGACTTGTTTTGATGATGTCACAGACTGTCACTTGACATTTTTTTCTTTCTTTTTTTTGTTTTTGTTTTTTGGTTTTTTAAAATTAATTCTTAATTTGTCTTCTTGTTACACAGCTGCTTACTTGGGACTAAAAGTACCGTGGTCATTTCAAAACATTATAAATAAATATAAATAAATAAGAAACATAAATTCCATTAGAACATGCCAAGACAATTAATATATATCCTGAAAGGGTTTTTTATGTCTGTTTAACAATTATATGAGTGATCAAGTGGAGACCATCACACTGAGTAACAGTTTTGCCATTTCTTCCTCCCATAAGTTATTTGAATGTTAAAGCAGACTCAAAAAAGACCCCTTCTTTTATTTTTTTTGTATCCAGCTTTGATTGGCTTACCGGAGCTGAAGGGTAAAGCGAATACAGCGACAGAGTAGCATGAGGACATTAAAAGTATGGCAGATGGTATTGTGTCACAAGTATGTCAGACATGTTTTTGTACTTACTACTATTGAGAAAAAGTTCCGCTCTGCAAGTTCAGTGATACTCAAGTAGGACAAACTAGTTTCTGCCAGCCAGGATGTAAATGTAACTCACTAAGTGTTTATTCAACCTCTGCCCTCTTACAGAAATGTCAGGAACAAGGCACGACTCAGGTAAGTGTTCCCTCTAATCTGTTATCAATTCTGCTACAAATGAAATGTTACGTACACTTGTAACAAACTCTCTCTCGAGTCGTCAACAACCATATGCTACGAGTCAGGAAACATGCAATTCCAAATAGTGCAAGAAATTACATAACTTTATTTATAAGACAGGGAAAGATAGGGGCTAGGTGGAAGGATAGCTTTGATGTAAGAGTCTTTAAAGTCCAATCGCCACTGGCTGAAGAAAGAGAAAATCCACACACAAAAACACACACACACAAAAACACACACAAAACTCCGAGAGTTTCTGCCCAGCCCACTTGATCGTACATCAGTCCCACAGTGACCAGTCCATCAAAAACAAGGCAAAAATAGTCCCACAAAAAGCTCCCGCAAGAAAAAAAAAAAAAAGGAAAGAAAAAACGATCTCACCTTGGCAACAGTGGAAGTCGAAACTCCGGGTCCATAAAGTGTCTGCGTTATAATCCACATGTTCGCCAGTATATTCCATAAGCCTGTACGGAGGAAGGAACGTCGAACTTCTCAAAACCCCTTTTTTCTAATTGTAGAGGAATTTAGGTATGCGGGAGACTATCAGAAAGTTTGCCTCTCGGTATCTCTCTACCCCCCCATTCAAAAAACTCTCCAGCTGCAGCTCATTCATAAAAAAAAGATCATGTGATGCCAAGAGTGACAGCCATTGGACAAAACAGAGAAGGTGTGTGCTAGTGAGAGTGCGAGTGAGTGGCAGCGAGGAACCCCATCATCTGTCCTGGCTTTTCCCTCGCCCTGAACTTTGCTACACTCCGTTGTCTTCTTATCTCTTCAGAGCAGAACACTGAAGCGCCTGGCCAGGCTTTCTGTCTTTTCCATCAACATTTAAATAACAAACTAACATTTTTTAAGCAACACTTCCGTGGCTTCACACTGACCAAGTACATGTGTCATTGTCAAAGTACAGTATGTGGCCAGCTGTGTCTGTGGTAGAGGGTATGTCTGTTAGAGTGAGGATCAGGTTCAGCTTGAACATACCTAGTTTGTACGACGTGTCCGACCATGACGGAAATCAGAAATGTCTCAAATAGCCACGCTGAAAGGTAAAGTGAAAAACAAGCCATCTATTCCAAAACTGTATCTCACAACAGTAAATTACATAGAATAACATGCTGTGTGTTCTTATGTAAATGTATGAAAAGTTTGCCATTGCTCTCCATTTTCCTTCTTATCCAGCATATGTTCACGAATCTTCTGATGTGTACAACTTATCAAATTCACTGAAGGGACTCCTAGTTTAGTAGTGACGTCCCGATCAGATCACGTGATTGGAAATCGGGGTCGATCGCGTGATTTTCAACTGATCGGGATCGGGTGGAAATGATCAGATTTTTCAAAATGTAACGTTTCGCCATAAATATTACACAATTTACAGCAGGCAGCAGGGCGGGGAGTCGGCCTAACGCTCTAACGTTAGCAGTAGTGAGCTGGTCGCCAGCAGGCTAACGCAGAGCAAACGTGAAGCTGGCACCTCGTGACAGAGAAAATGTCTGCAGCTTGGAAGGATTTTAAATTGGACAGTGAAGGCAGT
>JAQLOL010000001.1:223020-236818 GCA_029783665.1 Naso thynnoides
AATAAAATTAACCTTTTTTTCTAGAGAGGGTTTTTTTGTTTGTTTTTGTCTGGTTGAAAAAGATCAAAAATCACATTTCACACACTTGCTCCGATGTCTTTAGTAAAAGACGACGGCAGAGGATATTAACGATACTTAAAGTTTTGCTCAAATAGGGAAGCACAGAGGCTTTTTCTCTGAAAAAATAATATCCAGATGACCAGTCACTAAAATCCTTCATATGGTCAGAAAAATAAAACCACAAACATCCACAAAATATTGGTGACGTTACTTAAAACAGTGAAAAGTAACTGGCTGGAAAAGTTTTAATGTCTGCCCAGTGTCATTCTGTTTTCTTTCATTGTTTGCTAGTTTATTTTGTCCTGTTTTTCTATCATTTGTCAAATAATGATGCCAGAATGTGCCTGAAAGGAAAGGCAGGAAACCGCTCCAGTCCTCTTCACAATCCAATCCAGCCCAACACTTCATCACCTTTGTTTAATAATAACAATAGCAAGATTAACGGCTTCAGGTATCTTGAGCTTTAAAATGCTGTACCAAAAGAAAATATTTTTTGTGACCTGTAATGTCAGTTTGACATACAATCAGAGTTCAGAGTTCAAACCTTTAGTGTCTGTTCGACACACTCAGATGAGTGGATTCTCATATTCACACACACAAACCTCTTTCATGTGTATCCTGGTCGGTGGCCGCCGGTTACGGTTCCCTTTGGGCCTTGTTCGAGTAACATGCTCTAAATTACTGCTTTCATCGATCCTCACCTGTGAAAACATTAAGCTTTTAATTTGAACTTATAAGAACTCATGAGTGTCACTGACCTAAAGAGACGATTCAGTCTCTGAGTGAGGATGGTAGAGATGTTTACCTCATCAAATATTTTGTTCTTTGCACGACTGATGCCATCGCTCAGAGCTTTAATCCAAGCCTCCTTCTCCTCTGCACTCTGAGCTTGGAACTTCACATCATTGACCTGTCAGTCAGATAAAGTGGATAATAATAATAATAATAATAATAATAATAATAATAATAATAACAATAATAGTAATAACAGTAATGAAAACGCAGCACAATTTTAAGCTTTTAACAAAGGTATGAAGTAAACACTTAAAGAGAAACAATTCTCTTCTCACAGTTAAAACATAAAGCTCACATGTGTCAGCTACTTACACCAGTCCTATTTTCATATTTGTGTTTTTAACTGTCCTGCATTTGTAACTGTACTGTATTTGTAACTGTTGTATTTTTCGGTTCTTTTTTCCCCTTTTTTCTCTTATTTTTTAACTTTAACATTAAAAGCCTCTTGCGAACAGGTGATGTAAATTATCATTTTGCTATAAACACGAACAGCAGTGCATCTGACACTTGTGCATGGTAAAATGTTACACAACGTTACTTGCACAATAATTTAGAAAAATCACTATCAAGTTTGACTGGGATTGAAAGCCATGCGCTCTCGGCACATGCTTTGCTGCAACGACACTGTCCACCTGATTAATTTAAGTCCAAAACTTACTCTTGAGTTAGTTCTGTTTTGTCCACCCCAAATTCCTGTGAAAAAAATATGCCTTTGAAACTTCAAAATGCTCCACTGTGTTCACCAGCCAGTACTATAAGTGTCTGTTTGGAGACAGGAACTCTAGAGTGGGTTTATCAGAACTCTGTAAACTCAGATTAATGAGAGAGGTAAGACTAATTGGCCAGGTGGTCAGAGGGAGCCACGGGCAGTGATATATTAATCCAAGCCATTTGCTGTCACGAATCAGCCCCCGTGACATCTGTGTGTTGTGTGAGTATTTTTTTGTTTGTAGTCATTTGAGTAGCAAGTGGTGTGTGGTTGGTGTGGTTTTTTTGTCAGTTTTCTCTCTTTCCTCCGCCCTATGCTTCTCTCTCTCCTGGCACATCTGATGGTCATCTGCAATCAACACACCTGCCTGACACCTATCAACTACACTACAAGAACCCAACCCTCGCTGCCATTCCTCGCCGGATTGTTGTGCTGTTATGGTATTGATCGAGCCACGTTTTGATCTTACTGTGATCAGCCTTTCAAGTTCGTTTTTTAACATTTGTCATTCTGTCCAGGATCACCTGTTGCCTGCTGTAGCTCACTGCCAGCCTGAACACTCTGCTCCAGCCAGCCAGCCAGTCAGCCAAACCACCAGCCTGCCCTTTCCCCTTTCCCTTTGTCTGTTATTAAAGACTTTGTCTGAGTCTGAATTTGAGACCAAACCTGATTCGTGACAGTACAATCCGACCAACATGGACCCAGCAGACCTAGATGAAATCCATCGGGCAGTTTCCAACCAGGGAGCCGTTCTCAACAAGCACAGTCATTCCCTGCGGGTGGTGGTGGACGGTCTCCGCCAGCTGTCTGCAAGTGTGGCGAGCCTGCAGGAACAGCTAATCCAGCCAGCTGCCTCTGCACATGTTCCATTGGCTTCAGCTGGTCCAACTCCTCCTACCTCTAAGGTGGGGTTCCCCCGCCTGAACGGTATGATGGAGATTTGGGATTGTGTTGATCTTTTCTTATACAATGTAATCTGGTGTTTGATCAGCAGCCCCTCTCTTCTCCCACGGACAAAACAAGGATAGCGTACATCATGGGCCTCCTCTGAGGAGAGGCGTTGGCCTGGGTGGCGGTGGTGTCAGAGGAGCAGTCCCCGGTCATCGTGACCTATGCAGCCTTCACCGCTGAGATGTGTAAAGTTTTTGACCATCCCATGTGGGGTAAGGAAGCCTCCAAAAGACTGTTTTCTCTTCCCCGGGGTCCCGAAGTGTAGCTGAACACGCCATTGAGTTCCATATGCTGGCAGCTGAGAGTGGCTGGAATCAGGAATCGCTCAAGAGGTGTTTCCAACGGACTGAGTGAGTTAATTAAATATGAACTAAATATGAACTATGAACAACTGGTTTCTTATCCCGAACCTACTAAACTTGAAGATCTGATAACGTTAGCTATCGTGTGGATAATCATGTCCGGGAGCGGAGAAGGGATAAAAAACGCTGTGCCTCAGGCACAACTCCTGTTCTGTGGGCTCTGCCTCCACCGGTTCCAACAAATCAAGTCTGCATGATGGTGACCAAAGTTTCCCAAAAATCCTCAAGGCGTGATTAATCACCAAGAGCTGAACCCATGCAGTTGGGCCGCTTCCGCCTCAGCCCAGAGGAATGTCAGCGCCACATCGCAAGCAATAGCTGCCTGTATTGTGGCCAGTCGGGCCACTTTCTGGCAGCTTGTCCTTGTGCTTCCATTAAACGAGCAGCAGAAAACGAGGGGAGGATCCCAACGAGCTGTACTGCCTGCCTGCTGTCTCCCCAACCTCGGACTCAACTACACGCAACTCTTACCTGGCAAGGTCAGTCCACTGAATTTTTGGCTTTAATTGACTCTGGTGCGGATGAAAGTTTTTTAGACATTGAAGTAGTTGAACAGCTTGGTCTACCCACTGAGAGCCTTGATCATCCTTTAGAAGCCAATGTGTTAGATGGACAACTCCTTGCCAGAGTTAACATGAAGACAGAACCAGTTTATCTCTATAACTGTCAGGTAACCATCATGAGGAAATCAGTTTTTTTTTTTTCATTAAATCACCTTTTGTACCTATTATTCTCTGCCATCCATGGCTCATTAAACATAATCCTCAGATCAATTGGAGTTCAGCTAAGGTTACTGGTTAGAGTCCCTCTTGCCATGCTCATTGTCTGCTGTCTGCCCTGCATCAGTCTGTCTCCAGCCAGATTCCCAGTCCCGAGCCCCAAGACTTGTCCCAGGTTCCTCCCGAATACCACGATCTCCATGCTGTATTCAGTAAACAACAAGCCCTGTCACTGCCTCCCCATGGGCCATATGATTGTGCCATGACCTTCTGCCTGATGCACCTCTCCCCAACAGTCATTTATACAGTCACACCAAGCCTGAATGGGAGCCATGGAAAAGTACATTAAAGACTCCTTGGTTGCTGGAATCATCAAACCATCTTCGTCTCCTCTGGGTGCTGGTTTCTTCTTTGTAGAAAAGAAAGATAAGACTCCCTGTCCGTGCATTGACTACAGGGGGCTCAACAACATCACGTTAAAATTCAAATATCCTTCCTTCTTATGAACTCAGCTTTTGATTCTCTCCAAAAAGCCCCAATATTTACTAAGCTTGATCTCCATAATGCTTACCACCTGGTCCGTATTCAAGAGAGAGATGAATGGAAAACAACCTTTAAACAACCATTTGGCCATTTGGAGTATTTGGTGATGCTGTTCAGGCTCACCAACGCCGCTGCTGTTTTTCAAAGTTTGGTGAATGACATTTTATGGGACATGCTGGATTAATTTGATTTCCAATATCTTGATGATATTTTGATCTTCTCTAAAAATCTTTCTGAGCATGTGCTGCATGTCTGCCAAGTCCTCCAACGACTCCTAGAAAACAGGCTCTTTGTGAAAAAAGAGAAATGTGAGTTCTACGCCTCCTCTGTCTCCTTCCTTGGCTACATCGTGGCAAAGGGACAAATCAAGATGGATCCAGCCAAGGAAAAAGCAGTCCTTAAGTGGTCAACTCCCTCCAAGCATAAGCAGCTTCAGAGATTTCTTGGTTTTGCAAACTTTTACAGAAGGCCACTTTTTTTTTCTTTGGCCGCTTCAATTGACTGACTGACCTACAGGCCTGGCACCAGAAACCTTAAGCCCGATGCCCTGTCACGAATGTATGTGAAGGAGGACGAGTCCAGCCACACCCCTGACACCATCATTCCTCCTGCTTGCATCACTGCAACAGTCACCTGGGATAATGAGAAGGAGGTGGAAGCAGTGCAGCAGACTCAGGCCCCTCCAGGTAACGGTCCTCCAGACAGCTTGTTTTATTCCTGATGCCTTGAAGTCGCGGGTGTTACAGTGGGCCCATGCTTCTAAACTAACCTGTCATCCTGGTGCCAGTCATACGCTGGCCTTCCACCATAGACAGTTCTGGAGGCCATCTATGGAGGAGAACACTAGATCCTATGTCTCTGCCTGTCCTGTTTGTGCCCAGAAGAAGACACCTATTCAACCCAGTGCTGGCCTGTGCCTGTTCCCCAATGTCCCTGGTCTCACCTTACTCTGGATTTTGTCTCTGGCCTGCCAGCATCTAATTATAATACTGTCATCCTTACAGTTATTGACTGTTTCAGTAAACTCACCCATTTCTTTGCCCCTACCTAAACTGCCCTCTGCCAAAGATACAGCAGATATTCTGGTTAAGGAGGTTTCTCAGGTCCACGGCCTTCCCTGTGACATTGTTTCTGATCGTGGTCCACTGTCTACCTCAGCTGTTTGGAAGGCGTTCTGTTCTGCCTTAGGTGCAACTACCAGCTTGTCCTCTGGAATCCATCCTCAAATTAACAGCCAAGCAGAACAAGCAAACCAGATCCTGGAAACCACCCTTTGTTGTTTGGTCTCCAACTCGTCCACTTGGGCCTCTCAGTGTCCCTGGGTGGAGTACGCTCACAAAATGTTACCTTCTTAAGCTACCAGTATGTCTCCATTCCAATGCCTTTATGAATATCAACCCCCACTTTTCCCTTCACAGGAGAAAGACATTCTTGTCCCATCAGTCCAGGCCCACATCCGCCATTGCCATACGACTTGGCACAGAGCCTGTTTGGCTTTGTTGAGAGCCTCTGGCCAGTACCAGCGACTGGCTAACCATCACCGCATTACTGGTCCTAATTACACTCCTGGAGACCGGGTGTGGCTCCCTACTAAAAACTTGCCTTTAAAGATTGATGCCAGGAAATTATCCCCTAGATTCATTGGTCCAATTACTGTTGTCAAAGTCATTAACCCCACAGTTGTTCATCTGTGCTACCCCAACTCTTAAGATCCATCCATAATTCCATGTATCCTGCCTCAAACCAGTCACTTCCTGCCCTCTAGTGCGCACCTGCCTGACATCTATCAACCACACTACAAGAACCCAACCCAACGACGTTACGTCGTGCCGTTACGTCGTGCTGTTACGGTATTGATTGAGCCACGTTTTAATCTTATTCTGATCAACCTTTCAAGTTTGTTTTTCAACATTTGTAATTCTGTCCAAGATCACCTGCTGCCTGCCTTAACTCACTGCCAGCCTGAACTCTCCCTCAGATTATTCATGCCACAGCCTTTTTCCTCACGCTCTGCTCCAGCCAGCCAGTCAGACAAACCACCAGCCACATCTCCTTTACTCCCTGCCCCTGCCAGCCAGCCAAACCACCAGCCTGCCCTTTCCCCTTTCCCTTTGTTTGTTATTAAAGACTCTTGAACTTTACTGTTGTCTGAGTCTGCATTTGGGTCCAAACCTGATTCGTAACTTTTGCTTACTAGTTCTGAGTGCTAACATGTTGTAAATCAATTATATTATAATGTACAAAAAACATAGCAAGTTTGAAGCTACAGCTGCACTCTGCCTTTGCATTGGTAAAGCAGCAAAAATCCACCATCATTGATCATTCCTAAGTTTAGTCACACCGCTCACCCTCCTGTCATTTGACTGCCTGCTCTCATCCTCCATTTGTTGAAAAATACATATTTACACCTGACAGGAGCTGTTATCTAAGCTCATTTATATTTTGTCGCATTTGTTGGAGCAGCCATTGTGTAAGAACAATCACACACACCCTGATTTATTATCTTTTTTATTATCTCCAACATTTTACAGTTACACAACTTTCTAATCCGGCCCAAAGCATCTCTTAGCTCACCTTATTTCCAGACTTGGGTGACCGAATGAGTATCAGTCTGTGCTTCTTCTTGAAGGGGCTCTTTAATTCCTGACATTTGTCATAGTTTGACAGGTCAAGTGTCTCGATGCAATTCTGTAGGTCCTGTAACACAAAGAACAGACATTAAAAAATGTGTCATCATAAATAAAAGATGAAACTTACGTCTTATTGTTTATTATTTCACAAATTTTGTAAAAGAGTAAAACCAAAAACCAATTTTTTTCAGCCACATAGTTGTTTATTCTGAACAACTGAGACTGTATCAATGGTACTAGAAGTTGGGGGGGCCAAGGAGGCCATTGCCCACTGGTATTTTTTAAGAGTGCACTTACACTTGGCCTGGTTGCCTGGACTGTTTTCTCTATCATCTCGCTGGCCTGCACTCACATTGCTCCAACCTGACCTGGCAGAGGCACGCTTACTTCTTCACTGAGCTCCACTAAGCTGCCTGATTAACAGCATGCATTCCGTACTCTCAAATACTGAACGCTTTTTTTTTTCATCTTGTGATTAATTATTCTCTGGTACTCACGATCAAGAAGATTGTCATGGATTTCTTTAACAGATCTTTATCCAGACATATGCTAGTGTCGTCCCAAATTTAAGGCAAACACTCCAGTCAGTCGCATTCATGGACATCACAACACATTCACATAACATGCCCATGCTAGAGCTCATGCATTCAAAATGCTTTCTACATTATACATTGTTCTGTTTAAGCTGGTAATCTAGTTAAACTAATCAATCCATACTGTATCTATATTGTAACAGACAGCATGCTAGGGATGCACGATATTGGATTGAGTGCAAATAGATTTATTGACGGGGGCTAGGCTTTAAAATGATAACCACATCGAATGAAAAACAGCAACAACATTTGCGCTGTGCTGTGCGCCGCCTTTTTGTTGGGTGGAAGAGAGGCCTCATAACTGCAAACTAGACTTAGATCGACTTTGTACCTGAGAAGAGTGTTTTGTTTGATTAATGGTGCCAGGCTTGTAATGTAATGCCAGTTGCAGGAATGAGGGAGTTAATCTTGCTGGAAGAATTAAAAAAATGTTAGCCAGAATTAATACTTGTCCATTCAAATGAGCAAGAATTGTCATCTGTCCCTGAAGCAGCCGTCCTGGCCAACGAATTTATCCTAACATTTAAAAGCGTCTTCTGCTGCACCTTGCTGCTTAATTATAAGGCTGGAACATAAAAACAAAATGCCGTGGGCATGAAAGTGCAGCTCCAGCTGCTGGTGAGAGCTGCCTTTGTTTTTATGAGCCAGGCCATTTAATTGCTGTCTGTCCAGCTCTTAAAAGAAAAATCCAACCTAAAACTACTGCAGAGAAAGAGGAGCCCTGAAACCTAACCCTGTAAACCAGTTGAAAGTGCCAAACATATACTGAACACACGTACTAAGCTTCACACGTGACTCCAGCTTAGCTGAACACTTTCGCATTAAGAAAGCCTGCTACCTAGATGGCACAGTTTCTTTGTCTTGAGTTAAAACAAATGTGGTGAAATACTAACGGAGCTTAGCAAGAGTTCATTCGGGAAGACCATCTCTCTGCACACGCCTACTTAGTTACAAGCATTTTTCCCGCTTACTCTAATACCACACCTCCTCGATCTTGTTCCCATCCAATCACTAACTGACACGATCTCCTCTAGCCAATCTCCTGCTAATTGTTGAACTTTAAAAATGCTCCTTATCTCTGCTGTCATTCAGCTGTGATTCCTGTGTCGCATAGTTCACGTGACCCGCCTCCACTCCTTCACCAACTCAACCCTGGATACTGGGGCACCTTCAGTCAAATACAGACGCAGAGTTTCTTCATCATGATGTGGTCCCAACATCGCTCAGGGGAAGTTTCCTTCATCTTGGAATCACCTAATTCACAACGCCTCGCATGATGACCTACTTCCTGCCTGGGTTAAAGTGCCAAAGTCTATGCTGTCAATTTGCAATAAAATTTCTCCAATTCTCTGATCTCGTTCTTTTCTTTTCTTCTTGGTCTCTCCTGATTGAAGTGCTCTCGTCACACCTGCCAAGGTGTCGGTAAGCCAAACCAACCTGCAGTCTTAAAGGGAGTGAGAGGAGCTGATCTGACTGGCCATGACTGAAATCAGCTGTGACACACCTTCTCATTGTCTATTCTAGATTGCACCGCAGATGCACATGCGTTTACGTTCACCAAATTACCAAAAAAAATTTGCCACACCTACTATGCCCTATGCCCAGAACTGCAGCCAGACTGATGAAAACAGAGCTCCAGAAACACACTTTTTGGTTTTGCTGTTTAAATGTTTACAGGTAAATAATTAAATAAACACTTATATATCAACATAGCACACACTACAGAAAACATCTGGAATGCATACAATGTTGGTCATAATTTAATATACAGCCTACAGGGGACTGTAGAGGAGGAGTGAAATGTGTGTGAAATCACTACATTACATATTTCAGATAACTGCATTTTATTCATTTATATTCTGTTTTTATTTTTATCACTGCTGTCATTTTATACATTTATATTGTATGTTGTTTTCAGTAATATGGACATGTGTCTCTGAAATGAAGATTATTATAATACAACACATATACACACACTTACCTAAACATTTTTTGGCCTCCCCAATTCAGAAATGAATTGATCACCCCGGACTGAATTATTTATATTTCTTATGTTCAGAGCTCTCCATGATTTTATGCCCAATTTAAGGAGAGGAGAAGAAGACACTGCCACAGTGACATGACACTGGTGCAAATTAGTAAAAGAGCTGCATGAGTGAGGAGGCATACGTGTGTGTGTGTGTGTGTGTGTGTGTGTGTGTGTGTGTGTGTGTGTGTGTGTGTGTGTCACATATAGTGGTATACATCATTTTCATAGACCAGAACCTCCGTCCTCTCCACATGGATGTAGCGGTCCTTGTAGCTTGCCAACAATCTGCCCGGAGCCTTTTTCACCCAGCCAGCCTTAGCCAGGAACTTGGGCTCTTTACAGTGGGCTGGGTCCTCTTTTGCACCCTACAATGATACAAAGAAATGGAAATCACACTCAGAACACACAACCAGAAACGGGCTGAAAAGGGTAATGATTTGACAATTAACTATACCTGCAAAATACAGTTTAAAATCTGTACTTTTTAATCATGTACAACCCACACTCATCAACAGCTATGAATGCATCTGTCTGATACAAACTCATGTGGACCACACATCAGTTTATCCAGCCACAGGTCTTAAACAATGGTTGTGTAGCGGTGTGCTGCACTTCATGCTGACCACAGAGATGCATTTAACTTTGTCTCTTGACACAAACACTGTTTCAGGGGAATGAATCAGTATGTGTGTGACACACTATTGTATATTTCTAATATATTGAACCGTAAGACATCAGTGTGTAACTTCTTCCAATTTTTGACACTTCAGTTGAAAATGATTTCCAAAGCTCAGTGTAACGTGTTCTTGTTTAACATCGAATATCTTCTGCTACAGCTGAGCAAGTGTGACCAATTATTCCCTAATTTTTTATGAAGACTGCTCTCCATTACAAAAACTGCTTCCAACCCCTGATGTCTTTGAAAGACTGAGTCTAATTTGCCTGTGAGATCACTTTGATATCAGCTAAAGTCTGTGCAGCAAATGAGTAAAAGTCAACTCTCCTGCTCACAGTGTAATGTTTAATTTCAGAGAACTTAGTTTGAGGCCTGTTAAGATCAGCAGCTCTCACTTCTTACCAGACTTTTCATTTCTGCCTTGTTCTATGAAAACAGGCAGTGGCTCTGACACATTTCTTCTCACCTCAGACTATCGCACCTTTAAATAGTCTTGCTGCTTCGTGCCTCATGTTTGTTCCATTACTGTTTGTTCACAGATGCGCGGCATGATAGCACGTCATTTCTGTTTGCAATGCAACCAAAAAGGTTAGTATCAATGCGCAAAATAAGTAGCATAAAATCAACAGCTACTAGGCAACAAAAAGCACATCTACAAGTGTGATAAAAAACTAAACCTAAGTGCAAACACTGTATTTCTCAAAGGATTCTGTGTCACTGCAAGGTTAAAGAAAAACATGTACATTTGAAAGAGAAAAATCATTCATCCAGTGCACTTTAAGAGCAATATTAAGATTAAGGTTATGGAACATCCATTCTGAGTAAAAATTTCAGTGCAAGAGGGATCGAGCTGACCTACAAGGCCACACTATTAATGCAAAGCTTTCACTTCTGCAGTTAAGGAGGATGCGGTGAAAGCTGGCCAAGTTTTTACACCATGGATTCATAGAAAATGCATCACAAATCATGACTTTACTACTTAATGTTAGTTATAGACTGGACACAAAATCACTTGATTTATTGTATCACAAGTAAATCTTACAAATCAATCACCACACCTCAAATGTTAAAGTGAACAACTGTTGTTGTTGTTGTTGATTTTTTGACTCTTTAAAACAAACACTTAAAAACTCTACATAATAATGTCAGTGGTACCTCAACTAGCAAACGCTTGATTAACGCTGATAGATAATTTCCGTTTTTTTTTCAATGAGTGTGTGTGTGTGGGTGTGTGTGTGTGTGTTTCATGGGTCAAAACACACCATTATTTTTATGCTTTTATGAGAAGTGTATTAAGTTTTTTTTGTTCGTTATGAAACTGAAACACTGAGGAGGAGTTACACTGTGAGCAACAAACTCTGGGTAAATAACAAGGAACACGATAATCAAGAGGAACTGAAACACTTCACATCATTATGAAAACGGTACAGACTGCCGTGTCCCATCAGTACATGCTACACACTTTTTAAAAAAAAGCATCTATATGTTGGAAATAAAGGATAAGACAAATGAAAATAATAAAAGCTTGCAGCAGTTACCAAAGATTAAAAAATAGAATATCTCCATACAAACTTCTCTACACAGCCCCTGAAGTCCTGAAGGGTGATTTTTTTTTTTCTTGAATAGAAAAAAAATTGCTTTGCTTGCTTAAATTGTTTGCTTTAACGTAACTTTACCAGAGTTAAAAGCTACACTCCTGAAGGTGGAGTTTGAGAAGTACGGAGCCCCTGAAGTCCCAAAAGGTGACATTTTTTATTTTGTGCTCACAAGTTATTGTCTTGAGGGAGCAAGATAATTATCTCAAGGGAACAAGTAGTCTATAAGCTCACATACTGTAAGCTTACATATAATTTCAGATATATTGTACATGTTTTTTGTTAGAGCCGAAATATGTAAATATGTATCCTAGATGTATTTCATAGATACAGGCTACTGTTGGCATGCACTTATAATGTAGGTCCAATTATTCAGTAACTACATTTGAAATCGAATCATTCTGTAAAGACAGATCGGGAGGTGCACAGCAGAGCACAGCGGGCTGTTTGGTGACTGAAAAGATCGTCTGTTCAGATTAAAATCAGCATTAAAGAATGAATAATCTGCTGTGCATTAATGAGTAAGTGTGATGTTAGTTTTCACGCAAGTGTTGTGGGTCAAACCACTGCAGTGAAAACAACTGTGTGGCACACAACATGCACTTTGCTAAGCATGTACACACACACACACACACACACACACACACACACACACTGCCTTATCCTGTCTCCTCACCACTTTACCCAGTGTGTCTTCACCACCTGAACTGATTGTACAAATGATCAAAGCCTGGAAATAAAGCCAGTGAAGCTCTCACACAATCGTCACACATCATATCATCATCATGAATCCTCAGTTAGTTTCAGTCCAAGTTAACCGCAACAAAACTTGGATAAATAAAATGTGTACATGTATCATGATATTACAGGATGAGGGGTTGTACTGATGGTCATGATCATTTTGTCAGATTAATCAGTCAGTGTGATCACCGTAAACAGATAAATACTGCACTGCCACGGTGGGTTATGCTGATGGAAGCACACAGAATAACTTGTACGCACAAGATAATAACTTGTTGCCTCAAGACAGTGAGACAACACAAAAAATTTCACCTTCTGGGACTTCAGGGGCTCCGTACTTCTCAGACCCCACCTACAGGAGTGTAGCTTTTAACTCTGGTAAAGCAAACAATTTAAGCAAGCAAAGTATTTTTTTTCTCTATTTTCTTCTATAAATTTCTCAAACCACTCTCCAGCAGAATTCATTAATTATTCTCATTAATATAAACTCCATGATTTCACCAGTGTTGGGGAGTAACTAGTTACAAAATTATGCAATTTAATTACAAAAACAAATGTTACTGTAATCAGTTACAGTTACTGTGAAAAAATGTGTGATTAAATTAGTTACTTTTGAAGATGAAAATAATTAAAAAGGGGTTTACATGTGAATATTTTCTGTAAGAAGAGGAGGCCGTTTAGTAAAGTCTGATGCTGCTCTGATGCTTTTGATTGGTTTTGAATTTGCAGGGCCCCACGTCTGCCATTAACACTGCCTGCTTTAAACATTTAAAAAAAGGTTGATAGTTGAAAACATTTGTTAGAAATTTAGAAAAGTAATCAAAAAGCAATCAAATGTAATCATTTACATTACTTTGATAAAGTGATTAAAACAGTTCCATTACTTAATACATTTTTAATAGTGTAACTAGTAATCTGTAGCCTATTACATTTCCAAAGTGACCTTCCCAAGCCTTGGATTTCACTGCATACAGTGATGCTCTGATGGGCTGCTTAACTAATGACCCCACCTGTCACCTGGACCTGGGGGGGGGTCTGAACAGTGTAAAAAACTAGACTTCAGGCGTGTTTTTTGTTGGTCAGCAGTCTAAACACTTTCTGGTGCCACATGACAGCAGTGTGCCAACAATGTTTTGTAGTACAGTTAAATACCGACAAAACCCGTGCAACAGAGCAGAGTGAGCTGTTTCTGGTATTTAGCTTAGAAGGTTAACCGGCTCCACTTTTGAACACTGACAGGAAGTGTGGTTCACACTGAAACTTAGATCTAACCAAAACCTTTGACCAAGACTATTGGCACACTGAACACTGAAACGGAACTACTGTCTTCTACCACTGTGCAGGTAAAAAATAATATGCAGAGATGAGTGGTGATGCAGTTATAAAACTGCAGTA
>JAQLOL010000001.1:262448-276742 GCA_029783665.1 Naso thynnoides
TTCGGGTAAAGATGGATCCTGGCTGCCTCCCTATGGAGGTGTTCCAGATGTTCCAGCTGGGAGGAGGCCCTGGGGCATACCCAGGTCCACATGGAGAGATTATATCTCTGCACTGGCCTGGGAACACCTCGATATCCCCCAGTCAGGGCTGGCTGATGTCGCCAGGGAAAGGGACGTCTGGGGCCCCCTGCTGAAACTGATGCCTCCATGACCTGACTACTGATAGGCAGTTGACAATAGATTGATGGATGGATGGATATATCAAAAAGATCCATTACACATCTCTTATCCATAGATGCTTCATCAAATTCATTATGGATAAAAACCTCAAAATGACTAAAACTTGATTAAGATCTGTGATTGAAATGTTGTCTATTAAAGATTTTTGTGGCATGGAGACAGTGTTAGTTATTCTATCACACAAAGCTTGGTTTTCAGTCAACCCACTGTTTTTGCCTGAAAAGAAAGTAGCATTAAATTGGAGAAATTTTGGTCTTGTCCCTGTGTGTGTGTGTGTGTGTGTGTGTGTGTGTCCGTGCCTGCATGTATACAGATCTATCGGCGTTGCTGGCTGGTGTTCAAGAAGTCATCTAGTAAAGGACCTCGCCGTCTGGAGAAATACCCTGACGAGAAGTCTGCTTACATCAGAGCCTGTCCTAAGGTAACTGTGTGTGTGTGTGTGTGTGTGTGTGTGTGTGTGTGAAATGTGAGTTTGGAGAGTCAGTATTAGACTAATTTATTAACTCATTTATTTTTCACAGTCCCTCCAGTAACCCTCTTAGTCCAATAGTTGTGAAGAATACAGATCCCCAGAGCTCGTTAACTCAAAATGGTTAAAAATGCCAGACGAAATGAAAAGGAGAAAAGATGGAGACGAAGGCCCCACTGAAGCCCAGGGCTCGCCTGAAAGGCAGCCTCATGGAGCCAAATAAAACCAAACACGGGTTCTGCAAGCCACAGGGATCCTCTGGCAAGAGCTTTCCACAGTTAAATTTTGTATTTAGCTCCTTTAAAGGTGTTCATTTGCAGTGAACATGTTATTGTTTTCGATGACTTCCATTTGAGCCACCAAACTACAGAAATCTGTTGAAAAATGAGAAGATGAGGACATCCGTAGCATTGCTAGCTAAGCAACAACTAAAGCAAGGACTTTTTGCAAAACATTATTTAAAGACAAAAGAAAATGTTAAAAGCAGTAATGTGTTAGCTCACAAACTGCCAAAAGGTGCAAGCCAGTTTCTCGTGGGAATTTTCTAAAGAGAGCCTGTTAAACAACAGTAGCCAAACTTGGGAGGGGCAAAGAATGTTTTCTGTGATTTTAAATGAGAAGTTACAGCATTACAAAATTTGTTTGGCCCAGTCTAGGATTCTCGTGTGACCCCCCATGAAAATCAAGTGTCCAACGTCTTTTTTAGCCAGGAAACCTCCTGAAATAGTTCAAATTTTGTCAAATCTGTGTTGCTCTGCCAAAAAGACATTTCTAAATTCAGGAAGACTTCAAGCTAAACTCAATAATCTGTCTTTTCCCTGTTTTATAGCTGTTTAATCGCTGCTTAGTGCCACAACAAAGCAACAAACCCTGGTGTGATGTCTGCAGGTTTATTCTCTTAGCCTGGCAATCAAACCTATTATGCCTATTTTCTGTAAAATGTTTTTTATAGCCCCCCTCCACCATAGAGGAAAACAGGCTGTACCACTTATGATTTTGTCTTTTTGTCCCCCTCTCTATTCTTTTGTTTTTTTCACTTTTCATGTCTTTTTGTGATTCTTTGTCTTTACTCTCACAACTTATTTACATGAGTGGCATGCTGTGAGGTCAAGCAGTGTTGACTGGATAAAGCTAAAAATAGACAGCCATTGGACGGTACTGAAGTAGAAGCCATATCTCTCTTTACATTCCATAACAACTTTCTGTCCCTTAAATTATTATTAATATTCTATTAATTATTAATTATTAAATTATTTTATTGTATGTCATCCACCAGTCTCTCATCCTTAAAGCCTCCAAACAGGTTGGTCCTCATATTAAGAAAATATAGAGGGGTTTGGTTTGGGTGGGCAGTAAATGCGGGCAGTGTGGCAGTGACCAGGGGGTTAGTTTAAAGGCGGTGTGCTTCTGGTTGCTCAGTGTAAGCACACCCTGTGGGAGTGGTCTGGTTATGTGAGGAGCAGTCCAGGGGTTTGTGCCTGCTTCAGTGCAGAGGAAAGCCAGTTAGAAAGATTTGTTGTTGTTGGTATTCAGCAGGGCCAGTTTAAGATGACTTGGCTCTTTGATTGGTTGTGAAAACTGGGGGAGTGAACGGAGGTTGAGGTTGGGCAGACTCACATGTTGTTTGCTGTGATGATGTAATCAGGGAGTGACAGGACAGAACCCAATCGATGGGATGGAGTTGTTCATTAAAGCATAATGAAAAAGCTCCTCCTTGACCCCATTAAAAACGGTATGGCAAAAAGATCTTGTACGTGATTTTAGTGACGACCAATGCGATGCTCTGTGTCAAGATGTCTTTTCTTTGTTGTCCTGTTACAAAATTATTGAACAAAACTATAAATTCATGCACATGTACCTTATCCAACTGCATTTAAGCAAGATATATCCTTATTCATCTTCTAGATGTCATCAATGTAAAACATGTACAGGATCAATCATTCATGTTTCTTGGAAATGTAAAAAACTCGAACCCTTTTGGAAGGAGGTAAACTAACAAGTCAGTCTCTGGACGCTTCACTGAACTAGAGACTGATGACATTCCTCCAGCTTTAGTTGCTGAACTGGGTGGAGGCAGTTACAGAGTTTAAAAAAACCCTTGCATTGCAGAACTAATCCCAAGTCTTTAGGGCGGTCCTTCATACTGGGGGTGGTGACTCTCTGAAGTTTTAAGGTGTGCTCAGACCAAAAGTGATCAATGCAATGTAATCATAAGAAATGCCAGTGTTGTGTCGCTTGATCATGATTGGAACATATTTTGAATCATCGCTTAAATTACATCATCTGTGCGACGTACACAGTCTCCCTATTGGCTCGTTCAGAGAGGGGGTGGACTGGCTGCTTTCTGTCCTTAATTATGGCTAATTTACTCGTCATCAGGTGTGGAGGTCCTGCACAGGTTGGCAAACTTAACAACGTCGGGTCTGGGTGATAAAATCAGCCTGTTCAGTTATGAGGCAAAGCTCCGTGTCAGCCACAGTTAGCTTTAGCTAGTAGCGTTTGGAGGAAGGAGGGCTTGTCATTTTCTGTCATTAACTATGGCCAATTAAATCATCCTTTTTGCACAGCATCAGTTGTGGAGGTCCCAGAAATGTTGGAAAACTTAACAACGCCATGTCTGTGTTCATACCATAATCCTGTGGTGTATAAAGTTGTGTTGTCAGAGCACCATGCTGTTCACACACAGCAGATCTGACCGCTATGTCTGATTCTGGCAACGTTCACGTCGGCGAGATGTTATTGACATCAGGAGAAACTCAACACTGATTGGCTGTTGCAGCATGTCAATTCTATCAACTTTAAGTGATGAGGCCATGAGGCGATGGACACCTCGTCACGTGATTTACACTGCGTGTGTCCCGAGATTCGTGCCGCCTGAAGTGACATTGCGCGTAATTGCGTACGTTGATTTAGTATGTATTCTAGTGGCGTTCATCGTGTTGGTCACCTTTGGTCTGAACGCACCTTTTTGCTTGTAAACACTGTCCAACCAGCAACATGTGTACTATGGGATGGCTCGGTTGAGGTCACCAAAGAAAACTCCCTCAAAGTTTGTTGATGTTTGTTGCGTTTGCGGTGAAACATTTTCATTGGTTAAAAAGAAACATAATCTTTTAATAGGACACGATTCATCCATCTGGCTGAACTGTACATTGGCTGCAGAGGACATTACAGAGTTACATCAGGAGACGGAGTACCTAAGGTGCTAACGGTATGTGGGAACTGATGTGGAGCGATCAAGTGATCTAATGTTGCTCTGGGCATCCATTTTAATGTTAGAAAAAGTCCTCTCTGTGTTATGAAGTGACTTACTATATCTCTAGTTTGTTTTCCTACGGAGGAGTAAAGGGGTATTGCGCTATTTCCAGGAAGGCGTCTCCTTTTCAAAAATGTAAGAGGCGTTGCTTTGTTAGCGGCGGTTCTCGCCGCCATCCCACCAACTGATTTACGGTTTGACAGCCCCAGATGGTTGGTGGGCGGAGATCTCCATCTGTCTGATATCACGAGACTAGGAAGGAAGTGCATGATCTGACCGTTAAGGTCCTGAAAATGCCTTTGGACATTTCACCAGTACAGCACCTCTTTGGGACAGAACTGAACAGGACACCAGACCCTCTGTCACTGAAGAGGATGGGCATAATATCATACATAGCAAAGAAGTGCATTCTGCTCAACTGGAACCAGTAAAAACCCCCAACATTCACTTTGTTAAAACAAACACACTATAATTGGAAAAACTCACCTACACCCTGAAAAATAAGGGGGAAATCTTCCTGAAAACATGGGAACATTTTATGGACCTCTGATGATTCACTTACCCTGATTATTTCCTTCACTTCTCTGATTCCGTAGAAATGGAACCTCCACTATAATGACCACACTGAAATTACTGATAATATAATTATTACCAGTAATTAGTGGCCAGTAACATTTATTTATGTACTCCTAAATTGTTTTGTACAGTTTCTTTTTATTTCTTTTTTAAAAAACTTCCATTTTATTTATACTTGCCATTTGTATACTTTTTGGGACTGTGTTTGTTAATTGTTGAAAATACATAAATAATTAGAAAAAAAAAACCCCAAACATTTTGAGGTCAGTTTGTTCTCAACCAGTACAAATAACGCACACAATGTTACTGAAGAAATATCAGAAGGTTCTCTAATTAGAGAAGGGCATCTGGAGAAATTTCCTCATCAATCATTGTGGAAATTAGCCTTTTGATTTAATCATATTTTTAATATATTTAAAATGCCTGAAGTGGAAAAATACAAAATGCAGTGCGTGTTTTTTTCAATTAAATCTTCATTCCAAGAAGAACTTATAGTCCAGGTACAAACCTCTCAGACAAATTCGAGCACGAGCACGAGCCTCCAACACTACGACGCTCTTAAACACAATTGAGACTCTTAGAAACAATTTTTTAAAAAACAGTCATATCAAACGATAATAACTTAATCAAAAAACGTTATTTACCCCGTGCTCAGACGGAGGTGATGGCAGGTTGACAGGAGGATGCTTCGATGTTAACCAGCGTCGGATGTTCGTTGCTTTAGTCGTACATCACTGGGGTCGTGATCATGTCGTACTTACACAGTGTTTACAAACAAACAAACAAACTTCATCAGTTTTTAGTTTGGAATGGTCCCACACCAAACTTTGACTTGACCTCTTCATGTTTACATTTGATACCTGTGGCAGCCATGACAGCAGCTCGTGGGCAGCAGAGTAACGTTTGTCTTTTCTTCTTGTCTCCTAACAGTAGTGTCGCCCCCCGCTGGTAAGATGTCTCATTGCTGCCACATAGTGAAATTCACTGCATCGCTTCAAGACATAATTAACACAGCCTATATTAATGTTATGTTACGTTTGATCGATAAAAAATTTAGGGTGATCGACAAAATGCTTAATGATCAATTAGCGATAATTAACTAATCGTGCCTATCCCTTACTTTAATGAATAGTCTGGGTATTTCTGTCATCTACGCAGATTACTGAATCGATATTGACACATTCAGGCGTTCAGTTGAATCAAACTGTTATCAAATAATGTGTTCCTATTTTAGAGTGACAGTGGTAATGTAAATTGTGTGAGTATTCTCCTCTCTCTCTCTTTCTTCTCTTCTGGGGCCGGCAGACACCTTGAAACCTGTCGGCAAGGCACACTTTGCAAACTTTTTGTATTTCAGTGTGTGATGTCCTCTGTCCCACAATGTCACAACTGAACTTAAGCTTGCTAAATGCAGCACTAAATGATTCAAAAATTACATTCATCCAGAAACAATGGCTCACAGCATGAAGACATGTAAAGTTTTTTCAATGATGACAATGATTGGAATGTAATAATATCAGTTAATTTGCATTTTACTCCCAGTTGAAATGAGGTCACGACATAGTCATCCACTTTACGTTTTTAATGGAGTTTTTTTATCAAATTTGATGAATTACTGCACTCAGAATTGATTCTATATGAATTCAGAGTTTCCTTTCTGTACTGTGCACCATAACAAGACATGGTGATGTAAAAACCTTTTTGTTTATCTTTATGAATGCAGTTTAAAAGCAGAAAGGCAGTACTCACACCTACATGTTTTATCTGAAACAGACTGAATTAGTGATGGAGTCTGCATGAGCGTTTTGATGCGATAGTTATCACTGATTGCAGGCTGAGTCTCTCGAGAAAGTTGCTTCAGAGTCATGGACACGTTGTCTCTCTGTCTCCCCCTCTCTTAGCTCCTAATACACACAAACACACACACACGAGTTTTGCAAATGTTTACATTTTTTCTTACTCTGGTTGTTTTTTTCTGTGAGCTGTTTGCATGTCATCACGTCTGTTTGTTGGTGCTGTTTTAAAGGCACAAACATGAGTGAGTCTGCACATGATTCTGCTTTGGAAAGCTGTCTGAGCCAGTTTACTGTCTTGAGTGTATGAGGACACCTGCTGGATGTTTGCTGACATTGTTTCCATTTCTCAGTGACCTGCTGGAAAAGCACAGAATCACGTCATGTAGCTAATGGATGTGTGTGTGTGTGTGTGAGAGAGTTTGCTTGTGCTGGTTTTCAAACACACATTCAACATGTTGTGTCAGTTTTTCATTATCACTCCATCCTCCTTAGTTAGACATCATAACCTGAAATCACAAATATGCCGTCAGTCACCAATAAATGAAATAAGGAAACAATGTGTGTGTGTGCGTGTGTGTGTGTGTGCGTGAGACGTTAAAATGTGATCCTGATCATTTGTATTTTCATGCCGTAGCAGCAATACGTTTCAGAATCTAATTAACACTTGAGTGTAATTGAAAAAACAAAAACTTCCCCACTGATTCAAATTTGCTACATTGGAATAATAAAGTACAAAATATTAAACAGTTTCCACAAACTTTACAATGCAAGTATAATAAGAAGGAACAGATGCTGGACCCATAAGGTTTGCCAGTAAACAAAAAAAAAACATTTACACATGTGTAAATGTTCTCATACCTGCCAGCTGGAGGGCCTGGCACCTTCTGAGAACGAAGAACTGAAATAAACATGATGGTTATGAAGGAATGAGTATTAATGAAGAAGCAGAGCAATAAAATCAAGGTTGAATCCCACATCAGGCACAAACTGCTTTGTTTTTCTTTTTAATAAAGAAGTGCACACTGCTCGCGCCCTGTGTGGTTTTATATCTGCAAACACACAAAGACCGTTACACAGAATAATTACGCCCCCATTCCGACAAGTCAGTGAATTTTATGGATGAAAGAGTGCGTGCTGTAATCTGTGACAACATGGTTGTGATGTGTGAGACAAACGTCGGTCAACTTTAACATTAACTATAATTAATGACAAACGTAGATGTATCGGAAATTAATCCGGGTGTCACGCTTCCCAAAAGTTGGATCTGAGTGGAAATGCTCCACTGTGCATTCGTTTCTCTCACAGCTTGTACGAAAGTGGAGGTGCTCAAATTGTCTTTATGTCAGAGAAGCGATATGACAATATTGTAAACAATTGCAGAATGGAATGAATCATGAGTGTGACCAACTGTTGTGTCTCAAATCAATCTGTGCGCCCTGCGCCCACAGCTACAGAGCCGTCTCTGTATGTTTGATGACCTGCTGAATTATATAAGGGATCATGTCTGATGAGGCGTCCGTTATCAGGAATGAATGGACGACATGAAAGCCGGTGTTCTGCCGATCTGCTTGGTGGAAATCTGCTGCTGCAGCACAAACCGACAGCAGGGACTGTTGATTCAGGCCACCTTGTTGAAGAAAGTGCCCTGTCTGTCTGTCTGTGGATGTTTGCTGCTGCGAAGGCAGCATTCTTCCTTTACGTTTACAGTTGTGTGTATCCCATAAAAGTCACCGTATTTACATCTTCATGTTTGTTATATCCTAACCCCAACTGTAAAGAAAAAGTGATTTTAAAAACACTTGGTCACTGTGAGGTAGCATGTCATCTGCAAGGCGTCTGCAAGGTAGCATAAATTGATGGGAAAAAAAAGTGAAAGTGTTGTGGGTCGTGAGCATGCGTGGACAAGCGCAGGTAGCACAGCTCGATAGGCAGGATGGATCGTTAAAACGCCGGCCCGGGCAGAGCTTCTTCTGTCTGAGGTACAGAGCAGAAAAACAATCCATGAACACCACACTGAAAAGGGCGTAGCAGGTAGTTAGCTTAAAACAACTACACAGAGTTCATTGTTCAAAATAAAGGAAGCACAACAAAAGCCTCCTTGATTTTTCCCATCATGGTTGTCGTTTATTAGATCTGACAAATAGTTTAACACTCTGATAGCTCCAAGATGCTGTAGTTCACTTAAAAAATTTTTTTTTTTTAATCAATAAAATGATGATGATCACACATTCATTTTCTTTATCTTTTCTTTCAGTTTGTTTTTCAGTAAAAACAAAAAGGAGAACTTTGGCAGCCTGCAGACATCAGCGCAGCTTTGGATTTCTAACGACATCAGTAAACATCAGCCACTACCCGACATCACACACAGTCAGTGTGATTACACCATGTCAGAGAAAATCATGATCGACTGTCCCCGCAGCATCTCTGAGCCGGAACTCAAACAGACAGTAATTTGTAGAGGAAAGCTGAAAAGAAAACAAGAATCCTGGAAGCACGAAGGGAAGTGTGCTTTGAATCTGTAGCAAAAATAAAGCGTGACATGAAGTGCTCGGAGCTGTTCAGTTGTCCATGTTTTCACCGTTCAACATGGATTCTGCTAGCCACTTGCTAACTTGTTGATAGCTTGTCTGGCTAACCAGAAGAAGGTCGAATAGCCAGCTAAACCGAGCATGTTGTCGCCTACCACGGTAGAGTCTGACAATCAATCGACTCTCCCTCAGCGCTTGTACACTGGGACAAGAACAGCAGTCCAATGAAATGTCCTGATCGAGCTTTGACAGTAGCTCGACTTCACTGTGCGTGTAAACGTACTGAGCGAGTCAGAGGGGGTCTCTCTCGTGGTCAGAGGTTTGTAAAGCAGAGGCCCAGGCCTGATCCGACGGAGAGTCTGGCAGGATCCAGCTATGAGGAACAGGGGAACCATCGGGATGATCTGCTGGAACCACAAACAGATCCCATTCTCTCCTGAAAGAAAAACACTTTTCAGTCCTCACAAGTCATTACATCATCCTCCAGTTCACTTCAAAAGCAGCGTGGTAGGAGGAGCATCCGTGAACCTTGGGAGGGGTTGACATGTGACATCACATATGACATGCACGAATCCTAACTCTGTTCTGGAAGTGAAAATAAAGACGAACCTTATTTGTAGTAGAGTGTGCAGTGAGCATTCAGCCTGAGTGTAATATTCTCTGAAGGGCTGCAGAACAGAATCAGCAGGAAGCTCGTCTGTGAAACAAACAGGTCACACTAACTGCCAACATTCTGTAAGACACACACATGATTTGATTTAGTCACACACTGTTGAACTCAGGTCTTACCTCCAAACAACATGGCTTCCACTCTGAGTTTCCTGTGCAGCTGCCTCTCTCTCTCCCTCATGACTCGTTTTTCCTGCTCTCTCCTCCTCTCCTCCTCCTGCTCTCCTTCCAGCATCACCATCAGAGCTTTCTCCTCCACCGAGTAAACGGCTGTCCTCTTCTTCAGCACACATCTGAGCTGCTCCAGCTGGCTGCTGAACACCTGCTCACTTTCTCCCTCAGTGACAATACCTGCCACACACACACACACACACAGTCACACACACACAGTCACACAGTGGTACACTCTGCAGCTTACAGGTCACACTGTGGAGATCATTGTGCTCGCTCTGAAATGAATCAATCACTAAACGCTTAGAATCAAATCAGCTGCAACGATAATGAACGCCCATTTCTTTTTCGCTCTCTTTGTTTCAAAGTCAAGTCAAAGTCGGTCAAACTCATCCTGCAGTCAGTTCACGCCTACTCCACTCTACGGCCGCACGCTGGCAAGAACGTCACGATACGATTATATCACAATCGACTGTGATAAGATGTATATCGCAATATTCCACGTAGTTCACCAAAAATGTACAAAGAGCTGATAAGCAAGTTACTGTGTACGATCTGGGCAGTCTGAATACATCACGTTATACTGATGACTCAGCGGAAAAACTGAGTGAAAACAATTTAATTCAAAATTTTCTTTCTGATTTATTTGAATGAATTTGGAAAATGACTGAACACACTGATGTAGCTGCCATAACATCAAAATGAAAAATGAAATCTAAGTTCACTCTTGCACTTATAAATTCCCCCCAGAGGTGCAGCTAATGGGGATTCTAATAAAACTAATAAACTAATAAACTTTAACTGGACACACTGAGTTAGAAAATATGAGAGTAAAGTGGCCAAGTGTTCTTTTGGGTTTTGGCAACGACTTCACAAAATGAATCACGTCACGATACATGGGTCACAATAGGATACAGATATCACAAACACATTGTGATATATTGCCGTATCGATTTTTAGCACAGCTCTGCTACACTCTGAGCTTCTTCTGTCCAGCTGTCAGGGAACCTAAAGTCAGTCAGAACAACAGAACCTCTCTGTTCTCTTTGCCACACAGACGCTGAACAGAGTTTGTGCTGTGAGACTGGCTCGTTTCTCCACCGATATGACTCATCTGCTGCTTCTGCCTGCTCATCAGGGTTGAACATATTCCCTGTTTTTAATGCTGTGTTGTGTTTAATGCTGTGTATGTCTCATTACTGTACTTGGGCAAGCCAAAGACTAAATTCCCCCGAGGTGGACAACAAATTTAATCTGGTCTAAATTTAATGTATTGTCACTGAAAGTGGATTATTTTCTCTTTCTTTAAGCGTGTCAGAAGTCCATGTTGTTGTTTTTCATGGCCTGCATGGGTTTTATACTCATGCGTTTGGTACAATAACGTACTCGGCTGGTATATAACTCTCATTGTACTATGGTCTGGGTCAATACTCAATTCTGATTAACTGCAAAACGTCTATTAATCTGATACAGGACAGCTACTATATCTGTTCACCACACAAGGTGTCTGTTATCAGGAATTAATGGATGACGAACCGTCCAACATGCTGCCGCTGCAGTAAACCTGCAGCAGTGAGGACTCTGTCTCCCTCCTCTCACACACACACACACGCACACACCCCCATGGCTGCGTAATGGTAGGTGATGTAGAGGACAAAACACAATATGCGCATGGTGTTTTTTTTTTAAATTTACCGGATTTTCTCTTAGCCGTTAAGGTGGGGCAATGGAGCTTCAGCACAGTGCAAGACAACCGGGGACAAGTGTGACAGAGTTCCAATAATGTCCACAATGTGTGGGTGTGTTTACAGCCTAATGCTTGTAGCATCACAGGTAAACTTTCTCCAGGCACTGAGGAGAACCGGGTTTTTTCTGGGGTCGTGTCTGCACCACTCAACACTGAGCAACACGTCTTGGACTTTACGTTTTGAAGAACCGTCACCTTTCCTTAGTGCCGCCTCTTTCCTCAGTCTGTGAAGTTTCTCCAGGGACCTCAGGACTTCCTGCATCCTCTTCACATCAGCCTGCTTCTTCCTCACCACGCAGAGAACAGCGTCGGCAGCCAGCTTCAGCTCCTGCTCCTGCTCACAAGACAAAAGTGTCTGATCAGTCACTGTCCATTCCTGCTACTCTCCCCTTACCGTTCTTTGTGACAGGATTAAGCCTGTTTTACAGTAATTATTGGGTCTAAATGACAAAATGTCAAATGATGAGATGAAATGATCTTATTAGCACGGTTACTGATTTTAAAGGGTCCACTGTGTAAGATTTTGGGGGATCTATAAGCAGAATGTAGCAAGAATTCAATAAAATATTCAGAATTCCTTATAAATGCAGCCATGACTCTATGGTAGCCCAGAGGAGACAAACTGAACAGTGGCTAAGGAGAGAGCTTTTTGTATTCTGGGGTTCGCTTTCATGACAGGAGGGGCCGGGGACAGAAGCACCTCCATCCCAGAACCGCTTTCTAACACACGGGACACTTCTGTGCGGAGATCCCATGTGACAGTTTGTCTTTTTTCTGAGTGGACATTAAGTCAGTGAGACATCTCTGAACCTCGGCTCTTTACCTTCTTCTTCTCCTCCACTCTGCGTATCTGCTGCAGCCTCCATGTGTCTATGGCAGCCTCTCTGTCGGAGGAGCGCTCCTCCCTCCGGCTCTCCTCCGCCCGCTGCAGGCTCCTGGCTCTCAGTCTTCGGGCTCTTCTCTTTGCGACCTCGGACAACCTGGCTGTCCAGTCCTCTGAACGCCACATGTCGCTGAGGACAGTGAGGCTGTCCTGGAGCTTGCTCCTCACGTTTAAGGCCAGGGAATAAGACTCCATCCAGACTGGGTCGTTGTCTACATTGTCCCTCAGAGTGCCGCAGGACTCCGCCAGCTGTGAGACGAGCCGAGCCGCCGCGTACAGCGCCCCCCTCAGGTCGGACACGCCGCTGCGCTGCGGCGGCCGCTCAGTCGGAGGGACTTTGCGGGCTCCGCCTCTGGCGTGGAGGAAACGTGTGACCCACTGTTGGTCCTGCTTCTTCTGCGTGGCTCTCTCATCCTCAGCCCGCGCTGCTCCGGTAACGTTACTCCGGTCGCGGTCGTTACTCCGCACAGGAAGTGGAGTGCAGCTGAACGGAGCTCCACTCTCAGGGAAGTCCTCCCGTCCACGCTGCTGCTGTCTCTGACCGGCATCTGCGTCATGCTTCACGGTCTGATGACCGCTCCTGAACGGCGGAGGAAATATCTGAAAGGTTAGGGAACCTCCGCTGCTGTACTCGTTAACCGGGGCGCTGGGCACCATGTGAGGGAAGTGCCCGGGCGGTGGACAGCCGAACGGAGGCGGGGGGACGGATGGGTCAAATCCGTACGGAGGGAATGGTCCCCCAAACCCCCCCATTCCGGGTGGCGGCGCCGGGAAATGACTCCTTAACCCGCACGGGGAGCCGTTGTATCCATGCGAGGGCGCCCACCGTGGATCAGGGTGGCGTGGCTGTGTCGGTTCACATGCCGCGGTCGGTGGTCTGTTGGCGGTGTACGGTGTTTCCTGACAGCCGTCATGGACAGCAGGCTGCGGTCCATCTGAAGAACAACCAAATGTGTCGTCCATGTCGTCTAAATAACACCCCTATCTGTGACAAACTGTCTCTGACACACTAACAGGCGACCATTGTTTACGTCCTCTTCTTCTGCTGCGTCTTCTTCTTCTTCTTCTTCTTCTACTACTACTGCTGCTGCGTCTTCTTCTTCTTCTTCTTCTGCTGCTGCGTCTTCTTCTTCTTCTTCTTCTTCTGCTGCTGCGTCTTCTTCTTCGCCGTCGTCCGGCGGCAGCAGGCAACTCACCACCGCCGGTGCGTTGGCGCCACCTGCCGGACAGGACGGAGAAGAGGACGGAGCGTTATTCCTCACATTTGTCTTTTCAAACGTAGGCCCACAGACGTAGAGACACATGGGGCTCTGTTGCTACGTTACTCACATAGCGTAGCCGGCTGTAGAGCATGGCGTGAAGGAATTGTGATAACCTTCACGTAAAATAAACTTGCTGCCTTTGGATGATTTTTTTCACGTGACACTTGTCATTATGACGAATCCTTGTGTCGGCGAGTAAAACTGACAGAAACATGATCAACATCAAAGCTATAACAACGAGTCCATGGGTCAGAAGTTAAACACTAACATCTAATAAAATGTAATAATACTAAAATATGAACATCTGTTTTTGTCTTTATGTCACAAGAACACAGGAAGCTTGGTTCTTTGTTCCAACAGCTGATGAAACCTCTGCACCATTTGTTGTTTCTATCTGAGGAAATGTTTTATCACGGCCTGTCTGTTAAAGGGTCTGGGTGCTGCCCTCCATTTTAGGATGGGCTCCATGACAACAACACAGGTCTCTGGTTTTTCCACACGAGTCACTAACCTACCTGACAAGATATGAATAAACACTAGTCACCAGCTGTTGTTTTTGCAAAACTCAACTGAAACAATCACGCATTTAATCTGGAAATCAACCTTTTCCACAAATCTGTAGAGATCTTTGAAAAACAACAACAACAACAAAAAACAGATCTTTAATTTTGGGGAAAAAATCGTTTGAATGGGAATA
>JAQLOL010000001.1:348475-358975 GCA_029783665.1 Naso thynnoides
ATTGACCGTTAGTATTAATCGGTTAGAGTTACTGTTATCGGTTAACGGTTAAACGGTTAACCATGTGCATCCCTAATCTGGAGCGAACCTTTTTGTCCAGATTGGACAGGTACACCACCAAACTCCTGGAGATATTTCGGAGGAAGGACGGGACTGCAGGGACCAAAATTAAACCAATGTTGGACTCACTGAATGAGGTAAAATTTCAAATTATTTTAATTGCATAATCTAATGAGGAGGTCATACACACTGAGAATGTATCACTATTTTTTAAAATCTGAACAGTGTCTGTGTTGGCCTGAAACTGCTCTCCTTTTCCTGTCACTGTTGCCATAATTAACAATTTATGCACATGAATTTCCCCACAAATGTATACAAACCTGTCATCTCTCTGTTAATATGAGCTCAAAAGCAGAGAGATTTACAGAATTTTCAAAGTGAACCTCTGAGTGCAGCGAGATCCCTTCCTGCTGCCCATAGACTCCAATACAGTCACTTTCAGAGACAAAAACATGGGTCTCCAGTTTGACACTTACTCAGTTTCCCCAAATATTACTCTATTATGTGTGGGAAGTCCTGTCCTTGTGCGTTGCCTGGTTCATTTTCTGCAATGATTTTTCTTCTCGTGTTTAATAGCAACATATCGAAGGCAGAAGGGACATAATCATCGGTTGCTTGGTTGAGTATCTTGGAGAGAGTGGAGAAGAGCTGATCAAAGACTATCAGGTATCTGATGATCATCATGACCATATTAACATGATTAGCTTTACAATCTGGTCTTCACTTGTGATATTATATTGAAGATCAAAAACCCAATGCTTTTAACTGATATCTTAAATTCTTTTTATGGTCTTACCCTTCTTTTTTATTTTTGTAAATATCATATTTAATCTTTATCATAGGTTGTTTTTTTTTACATGGCTTAACTTTGACTTGCCTCTTATCTCTTTATTTAACGATCACTTATTAACTTAATTTTATGAGCTAAAGAGTATTTTATTTATTTTATACCTTTAACCTATTTTACTGATTTAGCCCCTCAGTTTTTAGCTCCTGTGTTTCCTCATGGGGGCCTGCCACACTGGGAGTTGTTCTGGTCCACCAATGGGCCTGGGTGGCTGGAGGGCTCTGCACCTCTATCAGGAGCCTCCTGTCTGCCTGGGCCGGGGTGGCGGCTGTGGCGGCACTCCCTGTGGTCGTGGACGGTGACCCCTCTCAGTCTGGATGGCCCCCAAAAGTGACTTTCCTCGCCTCAGGGTCAGCCTCTGTGAAGCACTTTGCGTAACTTCACGTATGAAAAGTGCCATATAAATATTGTTTGATTTGATTACACTGAATTGAGTATACCTCTTTGTTTTTATTTTCATATTTCTTTTCCTCTAAACTTCTTCTTTTTCTTGAAATCTATTCTCAGTTACTGACTTCTAATTGTGGCTTATGTGTTTTCACAGGATGTCAGCCAAGAAGCAGTGAAAGAGGACTGCAGTAATCACATGATGAAGATCACTGTCATCCATCCCATGGCACAGGAAAACCAAGGTGCCGTGTACGTGTCAGTCATCATTGAGGGGACAGAGGTTCTGGAGGACTGCAGAAGTGTGACAAATGCTTGCCTTCTGCTCATGGGTGTCATCTATGCTGTCAACTTAAGTTACCCACTGAAACTGAAATATACATTTGAAGTATTTCAGAAGCTGTTTCTTGAGCTTGACGTCCTGAAAATGTCAGCAAAGATCCAGCGTCTCCACGAGAAACTTTTGGTGTGAGTGTTCCAGTGTTGATATTTGTGCTTTTGTCCAGCACAAACAGTTTTTGTTTGCATTTTGTGTCAGTGATTCTGTGAGTGATTACAAGTGTTAATGGACAGAGTTGATATGGTTCCTTTACGGTTCTGAAATTTGCTGAGAATCAAGCAAGAAGTTAGATGGCCTCATTTTTATGTTTGTGGTTATAATAATGTTATGTAGATATTTTAAATATGTCTATGCCATTTCAGATGTCAAATAAAAACATGTCTTTCAAACATCCCCCTGGCAGCAAATATTTGTTTTTGGTAAATATTAAATTAATATTTAAATAAAATAGTAAAAATATCTAATTAAATTCAATTAATATTAAATAATACATTCATAATAAATATAACTCAATAATTTCATAGAATATAACAAAGAAAAGGTTAGTAAAAAAACATAAAGAAACACCAGCAACTTTTACTCGTGTTTTGTAATTAGACGCAATGGTAGTCTGAGTTAAAGTTACAATCTATAGGTGAGTATTGCCAGTGAAATTTACTTGAGTATTTTTCATAAAAATAAGTGGTTCTAGTGAGTAAATGTTACTTAAAAATACCCTGAGTAAAGATTACAAGCACAATCTGTGTGGAAAAACTTGCCAAGCTTTTTTTTAAGTAAATGTCACTCCCAATTTATTTCAGTGCAAACACACACACACACACACACACAAACATGTATGTGTGTGAGTGTGTGTGTGTGTGTACCAGAGACCGAATTGCTCGCCCTCTTTCTCATTCTCTGTCTGGATCAATACCATGGTTTCAACAGTATACACAAAACACAATCAATCTCTCCTTCCATTTACTCACACACACACACACACACACACCCACACACACACACACACACACACACACACACAGGTGTCGTGTTGCAGAAAAACGAGGTGAGTTCAGAAACTCTTTACATACAGAGAAATGTGCTCATAGCTGAGGTGTTGGCGTAGTGATAAAATGTTTTTGGAAGATGATTTTAATTCATTAGATGGTGGATTTCTTTGATAAGGACGATGCTATGACGGTGCAGAGACACGATGCACAAAACCATGAAAAAATGGTCAAGTTGTGATGAACCGTAACTTCCCTTCAACTGAAGCTGAGGACCTCAATGAAAGGGCTGACAGACCAGATCGAGGCTGTTTCCAGAAAAACAATCTGCTCAGCGTGGTGAAAAGTGTGTCGAGCTCACCTTGTTTCTCTCAAAGAGCTCGCTCTGAATGGCCTTCAGGTCAGTGTTGAGCGCAGACGCAGCCTGCCGGCGTTTTTTGGCCAGCTGCTCCTCCAGGTCCTCAGCCTGAGCCTTCAGCTTCTTATTGTCCCTCTCCAGAGCCAGTTTCTCCGTCTCCAGGCGCTCCCTGCGCCCCCACTCAGCAGCATTCTCCACCTGCAGCCTCTCCATCTGAGGGATGGACGGACAGAGAACGGAGGAGGAGAGTCTGAGCACACTGAAATGGTTCATGTGTTTCACATGTACCAAAGAACTCTGCTGCTTACATAAACCAGGAAAAACTGCCGCATCCCATTTACAACAGCATTAGCAGTTCAACAAAAACAGTCCTGGTGAAAACTTGTGACGGCACTGAAAACCTGCTTCTCTCTAAGGGCCTGATTTACTAAAGGTGTGCATGTGTAAATACATCATTCCTGTGCAC
The DNA here is from genome assembly GCA_029783665.1 of Naso thynnoides. Classification (NCBI taxonomy): domain Eukaryota; kingdom Metazoa; phylum Chordata; class Actinopteri; order Acanthuriformes; family Acanthuridae; genus Naso; species Naso thynnoides. Next base: position 351,920 of record JAQLOL010000001.1, read on the forward strand.
AAATGTGCACACTGATGTGCTAAGAGTTGGCACTGAGCGTTGCTTCTTTCAAATGAGCGAGACAGGGCACGCTGTCCATTCAGCCCCTTTCCCTTTTAGAATACGCGACATGGGGCGTTTTTACCCCAGGGAGGAGAAAATGCAAATACATTATTTTAGCACAAGCATTGTGATTTATCAAGCCTGAAAGCCTGATGTCAGTAACTGCAGTTTGTGTCTGTATTTATTATGTTTCAAAGGAAAGTGTTCATCAGTTCAGTGTTACGCACAGACCACTGCTGCTATGTGGTTATTTCCGAGGCAAACTGAAAGAGCACATTTTTACCTCTCGTGTAAACATCTTTGGTTTGACAGAAGAAAAATGAATACGCATCATCCATCAAGTGATGCAGTTTGGAGCTTTTGGACGAGCTACAGGCTGCGCTCTGTCGTCTCATACGAGGTCATTCATGAATGACAACATGACATAAGATAACAAAAATATGAATATTTTTTTAAAAATTATCATATGCATTTTTTTATTTCAGTGATAATGTAATTTTCATTTATTCCTTTATTTCGAGAACAGCTCTCATCTGTTTTTGCACATGAACAAATTAAACCGCGTCACAGCCACTGCAGCCTAAAGAAAATTAAACCCACGTTTGTCTTCCTAGAGCTCCTCTCTCTTTTGCAGCTGGCGCTCCTCTCCTCCCTCTTCATGTCATTTTGTGTTTGTGCTGCTCATTCTCTCAACTCTCCATGACAGAAACCACCAAAACATGTCAAACTCTCGTTTAAATATCGCCCCCTCCAACACGTTTGCTCCTGTTGTCAGTCACACAATTAGTCTTAGATTATTCGCAAAACGTACACTAACAAAACTTGCAGAATGCTAGAGTGCACACACAATGTAGTACTCTGTGTTTGGGATCTGAGTCCATCAGGCCCTCGGTCTTGTATGAAGGACAGCCACGGCTGACATGTGTGTCCGGTTCCAGGTGCAGCTTCGGTCAATGACAGCGCAGCAACAACAGTTACTGTGTGAAACACTGATGTGTGTTTATATTGATGTTGTGCCTCGTGTTGTCACAGCAGTAGCTACTTTCAGTCGTGCAGTTTCTTGTGTATAAGTACACTACAATATCAAGGTAATGGCATGACTTTACTGTGAAAATCCAAGAGAAAATGCAGTGACGATGACAAGCAAGGTTACCTATCAAACATGAGACTCTTCGTTTAGTAGCATTGATCTTTTTTCAGCACTTTAAGTCAAGAGACGTTTTTACAATTCAACAGAACAGAACATGAGAGAGAGAGAGAGAGAGAGAGAGAGACGTGGGGATGATATGAAGGAAAGATCACAGAGCAGCCTGACGATCTTCATCACATGATGATAAAGTATAATAAGGTAAAATAACTTTAGAATAAAAGTTATATAAGAATACGTTTGTAACTTGTAAAAATGTCTTTGCTTTTGTCAAAGCTGCAGGTAAACTTCTTCTTTCTTGTGGTTGCTTCTTCCACGCTCGCTTCACTGGGCTTCATCTGGTTTAACGACACACTGCTGGAAACTGTTTGCCTGTCCAAATCTGCAGCCAGACTGACTGACTGACTGACAGACAGTGTTCATGAAATGTCTGCGAGGCAGCACTCACAGGCACCTGACAGGAGGGCACGGCCAATATCAGAATTTTGGGACCAATGCCAATTCAGATCTTAGAAAGCAAGAAAATTCCAACATCTGATTAATGGACTGAATGTGGTGACCAAGTACTTGTGACAAAGGTATATAGTGGAGGCAGTATATCTTACATTTTCACAAACTTTTTCCAAACATCACTAAACTGAACAGAAAACACTTCGCTTATTAGTTACTAAATAACGAACAGGCCTCTGATGGAAGAACTATGTAATTACACCACTTACAATCATCAGTCCAGGCATTTTTTCAGCCTTTAAAACCAGTTTTTGTATCTGTGCATACTGGAGAACATATAAGCCAACACTGATATATCTGCTATAGGCCAATACTGGCCCATGATATGGCTAACCGATATATTGGTGGAGCCTTGCCTGACACTTTGACATACAGTAAGCACAGCTGGAGGCAGACAGGTGTTGTGTCTTACCGTCCGTGGGTTTGAGCCCGACATGTACTCTGAACCTGCCCCCCGTGTAACCTCGTCTGCACCCCCGCCCTCTCTCTCTGCTCTGCAGTCTTCTCACCTCAGCTCGCAGTTCAGCCAGTTTCTTGTCCATACTCGTTCGCGCCCCCAGCTCGTCCTCCAAGTCTTCAGATATGCGGCCGAGTTCATCCTGGTGCATTTCCTTCAGCAGGTTCAGCTGCGTGGTGTCAGGAAGAGGAAGAAAAGAAAACTTTAAAGGACTGCATGTTTGTCTTTACAACTGAAATCAAACAATATTAAACATTCACAAAGTCTCCTTCCTACCACTCGCTCTTCAAGATGCAGCTGTACAACTAAACTAAAACGAGTTTTTGAATACTTACATGTTGCTGCGTCTGAAGAGACTGAACATTTTCTCCTGTTTAACTCAGCTAAATGCACTTTAATTATACTTCATTACAAGCCAAAATCAACACCAGGATGCTAAAACTGCAGCTTAAGTGCCTAAAATTAATGTTACCAAGTTACTGAAGTTTAGCTCTGAGGAAGAGACGCGATAACTTCAACGCTTCAAAGCTCGAAACTGTGATTGCTTGACATTTACTCTTATTTGGAGATTTGTAGGGAAGGACCTTTCCATCCTGAAAGACTGAACCAAACATCTGATGTAATCTTGTGTTCGGATAAGATGACGCTTATCTGTTTGCTGCTTCCGTGTCTGATCCGCCTCCTCTTCACCTTCACCAATTATAAGAGTTCTCAAATGTTTACGCAAGTTAAAAAGTTCAAGGTACAAAGTAAGTCTGTTAAAAGTACTCAAAAAGTTCCAGTTACTGTGTTACAGTGTTGAGGGAGTATTCAGTGAAGTGCGAAGGTACTTCCTGCAGAACAAATTCTCAAGTTCAAACTGACACAAATTCATAGAGACCTTCTTTGCAGCTTGTGCTGACCACTGATATGTAATTATAAACATCAGTGTTTCCCCTCTAACTCATTTGGAGGGACGGCCCGCCCACTCAAAAGACAGACACAAAACACTTCATTTCTAACATCTGTGGAATTTAAATGTGCACTCGTTCCTCCTTTGCATTCCGCTGTCCTGAGGAATGACTCTGCTGTCATGGTTCAACCCAAGGCGTGACTCACCCAGGATTCACACTAGTGGTTTTTGCTGATATCTGATATTTTACAACTCATTTTGCTGATAATCGATACCTATACCAATATACTAAATGAATATTTTTTCCCCACTCATAATTGCAGAGATCATCAAGTCTCTTCTGTTTACAGTCAGTGTTATTACGCATACTCTTACTGTGTTGGCCCACAAGCAAGTAAAATACTTGCACTAATGCGTTTTTGTTTTAAGACAAAAGCTTTGCTACATTTTCACCTTGTGTCCGAACCATCACAGCGTTTTAAAACGCCTAACAGGGCGTCTGGAAGCGCTGGCGGCCCGTTAAGTGTTGTTTTCTGGATGGGCAGAAACGGAGAAGTGATGATGCAAGCACCTACATTCGCATCCACACTGAGTCTCATTAGTTTAGATGTCTCCTTTCCAAATTTGTCACAAGCACTCACATGACCCTCTGTACCAGAGGGAGACAACTGACATGGTGCATCTGTCAGCATTAGTTTCCTGCAGTTATTTCAACGTGGCGTTGCTGATCTTGTTCATGCTAGCAGCAGTTATACAACAACTGCCTACATGCGTAGGAGACGAGCTTTGGCCGCGTTTTGCAGTTAAGATCGATCTTAAGGACTTAAGGGCCCACTTAAGAGCTGCTCAGCTAAGGAGTGCTAAGAAGAGAGTGTTTCCCAGACAAGTTCTTGCACTTGGAGAGACTTAAGATGCCACCAAAGAAGTTCTTCAAGAAGCTCTTAACAGGAGCTGTTCACCACTGCGGTGCTGGAACTAAATCAATCAATGCCAGGCAAATCGATTGTTCCACGTCATTACAGGCTCTTAAACGAAGTTTTGATGTAACAAGTGGCGTCATGATCACCCTCATCAATAAAGGAATGCTGCAAATGAACACGGAGGTAGACAAGTCGCCCAACCCCGATTAGAACACTGTTTGCAGGCTGAATCCACACATCTCCCACCCCCTGTGCTGTTCTGTCTGTCTGTTTTATGTAGGATACGTCCCATCAATTTGCCCTGTGGATGTTATGTGCTAAACAAATAGCTTTGCTCACATTGCCCATCATAAATATGAGATACCAGTTATATCACCCACCACGTAATCAGCACATAAGCCACACACGGCCACATGTGGTCCAAAGGTGTAATTATGCACGCGGTAAAGTGTCTGAAAACATCAACTAACTGACGCAAATCATGGCTGACAATCCAGATAAAATGCAGGAAAATAAGAAAATGAAAACATAAAATTAACTCATAGAAATACACACGATGCCATGATCCCGATAAACATAATGGGGACATAAGATTGGACGGGAGATGAAGCCATGCTAACCAAATATCAACAGCTCACTGAGCCACGGGACAATGTGAGACCCTGTGACTCGACAGGTAGAACAAACACCCTAAATACACATGAAGAGCTCATCTGCAAAAACAGACATCTCAGTTTGTATTTTTTAAACTTCAAGATTTTTTTACTATCGCTATATTAAATAATTTATTGCTGTTTATGTATACATGTGTTTATTTAGCCTGGCAAAGTTCTTATTGTACTAAATTATTTTTTTTCATGTGTGCACTCCAAGCAGTTTCAGTAAAGAAGTTGTATTGAATTCATTTTTAGAATGGCTTTTATTTTTTAGCTTTTATATATTTAACTCTTCACATGTAGAAGCAACAAGAAGTGGCCCAGCTGATAGAGCGTGAATACACACCCAACCTGTGGTGGCCTGCTACCCAACACACTAACTCCCCTTTGCTCGTGTGTAGGTGTGATGACAGACAACAGGTGCATCCAAGTAGGAATCACATCAATCAATTATGCACAGCCATTGGTCAAAGCAGACTATAAAATAAATATAATATATATAATATAGTTGCACACATTGAGACAGGATGGCAGAAGCTAAACGCGAGCGGTTAGCAGGTGCTCAGAGGACCGTTTGGTGAACTGGGTGGTGAAAAGGTGGGAAGTCCGAAATCGGAACAGGTTGATAAGCTCCTGTCTGGCTTGGTGGAGTGCTGCTGCTCTGCCAAACACCTGTTCAACATGGGTCCTGGTGTCCACGTGAGCCTGATTGAACCTCTCCTCCGCTGGTACTGCCGGGTTGGTCACGTGGATCACCAGGTAGCTACGGCCCACATGAAGCTGTTGTTGTGCCTCCTGGCCACCTGGCGACGATGTCGGTGATCAGGCCGTCGTGGTCCACCACCGCCTGAGTGTTGATGGCAGCATAGCGTTTTCTTCCGATCCAGCACTGGTCCACCAGGGAGGGATTGAGGATAGGAATCAGTGTGCCATCCACCACACCTATCACCTGGGGGATCCCCCCCGCCAATCCTTGGTGGACCTGGTGGACCGAGCTCAGTTACATCTGTGACTTGCCTGAATTCTGTCGAATGTCCCAGGTTTGGAGGGTGGCTGTGTCTCCGATGTGCCCCGTAGCATTTTTTGGGTGTGTGCATTTCATGGGGGTAAACTATCTCATATGTGCATGCAGATGTGGGAGGGGTGTGGAAAAATCATGATTAATGATAGTCATGATGACACACTTTAACCTTTATATTGAAACCATATTACGTGGAGGAGAGATTTTCAAGTTTTCCCTGATTTTAAACAGTAAAGGGAAATAAAAAAGAGGAGAACACAATGAGGAGGAACGATGCGCGCTGCTTTAATATCTCCTTGCTTAGTGTAATACTGATTTGCCTGACGCGGCCGGATCTGTGAGCGTTTGGTCACTAAGACGACAGTGAGAGTGGGCCGGCCCAATCTTACATCTTCTTCTCAGTGAAAGATCATCTTAGGCTCAGTGTGACTCTGGGAAACACGTTTCTCTTTCACAGGAGGCTTAAGTGTTCTAAAGAAGCACTTAGTGCAAAGATCTTCTTAACTGGATCTGGGAAATGTGACCCCTGACTGAACTGCTGTATCTAAGCAACTGACTTCATGTTTCCTGTTTCTGATCAGTTTTAATGTGGAGCTGCTGACAGTGAAATGAACTGAGGATGAAGTCGGTAAGTTCTGTAGTTGAGGAATGGGAGACTTGTAAAATATGACTCCTGTAGTGTGAAGACATTCCTTCACTTTGAAAGTTGTCCCCTGCTTTTGCCGTGTCGTGTCCCCCCAACAGATAAACCGGGGGGGGGGGAACACTGAGTATACATACAGCTCCGTCCGTACAGGCTCACTGCAATCAACCAGGAACTTAACAATGAAACTCCAGTGACCAACCGTCAGCAGAAAGAGCAACAGACACCGTGGTGGGAGCAAAAAAGCAGAAAGAGCCACAGCAAAGTCAGATAGTTTTACATAGCTGGATGCATGCACACACACCCACACACACACACACACACACACACACACACACACACACAGCACTAGACAACCCAGTAGTTGTTGAGGTTCTGCCCTTCAGTTACTTTCCTGTCTGAGCCTCGTGTACGAAGCCCTCATCAACCTGCCCTTTGTTGGCCATCCTCAGTTTATTCATGTGCGTCTAAGCAGCTCCTTTGCATTGATTAAGCCATTTCAGTTGATGTCGCTCACCTGCTACGTTTGAGATGAAAGACGCTCTACAGTCACAACTGTACCAGCAATCAGTGGTGTAGTCTACGTGATACGCAGGTATACACCGTATACCCACTGGAAAAGGTCAGTGATTTGCGTATACTCAGTGGTTTCATCTGCGTGATACGCCAGTATGCCCTTTACTCGCTAGATTTTTTTTTTCTTCCCATATCCACTTGATGCGCAGTGTTGTGCATGAACGACTTCAAAAGAACACGTTCATTTTTCTA
>JAQLOL010000001.1:398732-409516 GCA_029783665.1 Naso thynnoides
CGCATTGTTCCTCCTGCATCCGAGGTTTGACTATCGGCCGAATTCTCCTCTCCAGTACCCTGGAATAGACTTTACCAGGGAGGATGAGGAGTGTGATCCCCCTATGGTTGGAGCACCCCCTCCGGTCCCCCTTCTTAAATAGAGGGACTACCACCCCGGTCTGCCAGTCCAGAGACACTGTCCCCAACTGCCACGAGATGTTGCAGAGGTGTGTCAACCAAGACAGCCCTACACATCCAGAGACTTGAGGTACTCAGGGCAGATCTCCACCCCCGGTGCCTTGCCACTGAGGAGCTTCCGAACTACCTCGGTGACCTCAGCCTGAGCGATGAATGAATCAACCTCTGGGTCCCTGGCCCCTGCCTCCTCTATGGAAGGCATGTCAGTGGGATTGAGGAGATCCTCGAAGTATCCCTTCCACCGCCCAACAATATCCCCAGTCAACAGCTCCCCAACTACACTGTAAACATTATTGGCAGGGTACTGCTTTCCCCTTCTGAGGTGCCGGACGGTTTGCCAGAATCTCTTTGAGGCCGACTGGTAATCCTCCTCTGGAGGAGGATTCAATCGGACATGGTGTTTAAAAGTATCGCTGTGTGTCAATACCATGGAACTCTTGCAAGTAGACTTTTTACACCACAAGATTATTTTATGAACGCTGACATGATGTTACGTTTTTCAACCTTTCTGGGACTTCCAAAATGATGCTATGCTGAAATGATGATTATACTGATTATAATTAATGTTAAGAAATGGCAAGTCCCTCCTCCCCCAAAAGAGCTAATATAAGCTTACAGTGTACATCAAGTGAATGACATGACTGAAGTGATGATCCAAAATATAAACATCGCTTTTGGTCTGAATGCATCTTAAGGCAAAAGGCACTGGTGTACACCATAGCAACTGGAAGGGTAGGCTTGTGGTACTTTTCAAACTCTAGGTCAGCAAGGCCAGGGTAAGGTGAGACACCATCTTATCCAGGAAGTGGTCCAAGCAGGTGTTAAAGAAGTGCTGTTGAACATGGAGGTGGGGCTCAGGCAGCAGGGAGCAAGAAGTAGGTGGCAGAGTACACTGTGGCAAAAACTCTTATGTTTGGGAAAGGAGTGGGACACCCTCTTGTCGATTTTGCTCTGGAAGAGGTTCTAGAACATCTCCTCAGCAACTGCCCAAAGGCCCCTGGGAATGGTGATTATCTCTGGCGCAAACCAACAAGCATACTTTGCACGACATGCGACTGGCAGCTGCAGGTCAATCTGAGAGAGCAGCTTAGATTTCTACAGCACATCAAGGTAACATGTCTCTGGCCAGACATAATGATGACCTCTGAAATGACAAAAACAACTGATTATGTAGGAACTCACAGTGGTCTGGCAACAGTGTACTAAGGAAGGAGGGTGGAAGACGTACTACAAGCCAATCGAGGTGGCATGCAGAGAATTCGCTCATTTTGCAAACTCTTCAGCCAACTGGGCATCACAGGAGTGACCAAGATAATGGCAATTCAATCCAAGAGCGAAATGGCAGGCACTGGGACTAGGTGGCTTTCGATCAAGAGGGCTGATCTGTGTTCGGTTGCTGGCATGCGATTAACGCTGGGTTGCCTGGGAGAGGTTGTCTGATGTAATGAGACCCAAGGCACTCCAGGAACCCGGGTCTCATCACTGATGGTGTGTCCCAGCATCCAGAAGAAGCATCTTTGATACTCATACAACTAACTAATTCAGACTGATTCTACAAACTAATTCTAAGGAGACATGTGCAGGGCTTAGGATAAGGTCAAAGTTACAGGTGTATTTAACAATCTACATGCTTGTATTACTGACTATTACTTGTATTGTGTTTTCTCGAGTTTAATGGATTAGGCTGCAGCTTGAATAGATAGCTAAGTAGCGTTGTTGATAATCTTAATTATTGATATGATAATCTGATATGCTTTTATGCTGTTTTGTATTTACAGTAATTAGTCCCCAAAGTATTTGAAAATACTTTTTCATCCAACAGGTTACTGCAGATATGTTATTTGACTACCAGCTTTCTGCTGTCCTTTTAGGTATATTGGAAATTCACAGTGATGGAACTGCCTTGCAGTTTTAACAAAGGCACAGAATATGATATAATTCCAGGTCTGATAAATTAGAAAGACAGTCAAATATGTATATTTTTTAAAACAGATGATGATGGAACATCAAGCTTCAAAGTGTGGCCTGTTCCTGTCCACCTGTGCTGAGTGAGCCCTCATGAACAATCAGACTACTGATTTCATTATACATATGTTTAGAAATCCCACCTTGCTGTCTGTGGTATTTTGAATGATGTCATTTTCAGCATCTCCCCCCTCTGAGCCACTCTTCTGATCTTCATCTTTCCCATCCTTCTCCAGGTCATCCTCTCCAGATGAGATCCTTGACAGTTTGGAGGATTTCTGCCACAAACAATGATAAGGATGTGGAAGCCCTTGTTAAGAAATTCCCGACAGTAACAAATGTTAAATGTCAGTAGAAGGGGATACACAGACAGGAGAGGACAAAAATTATTGACACTGTGACACCTAAAGCCTGATTTATGCTTCTGTGTCGGCTGCACACGGAGCCTACGCCATAATCTACAAAGGTGGCCTACGCCGTTGTATCATTTATACTTGTGCGTCCGCATGTCTTCGTGCTTTGCAGCTACCCTGCCCACACCAGTGTTTGTGGAAATCTCTCACCACAAATTTGCGGCCATCAGGCAGTCTCTGTAATGAGGCAACGGAGTGTTGTACAAATGCGCATATTTTCAGACTTCTTCGATCAGTCTCTCATCTACCTGGTCCATGTTTGCATGTGCAGGAAGTATGTGGAGTAGTCAGAGGCTTACTGACTGACTGACTCCTCATTGTTGAAACGCGCATGCGTGAGTGAAATAATACACAAGCTAAGTTACATGAGTATTGTATTGACTGAGCTGCATTGTTGCAGCAGATGTCACACAACAATGCTGCTAACGTTCGCCATTTGTCCAATACATTATAAAAAGCGTCTCTACCTACAATACTGTCACGTAGAGTTCAGAAAAATAATATTTATAATACACAGATAGTGCTTTACATTATTCATCAACATCCCAACTTCCATATATCCTGGTGCAGCCATAACTAGGCTTGCCTAGTCTTTATTTTATGCTGAGATGATGGCTGGTATGCATTGCCCACTGAGCAGCCAGTCTGAGGAAGTAACACTGCCTACATCTGGGGGCAAATTTTCTAGCACATTTTCCTCCTCTTCTCCTCCCACAAGCTTCCTCTCTCCTCTTGAAACATTTTTAGAAATTAAGACATCCTTTGACACACTAAGATCAGTTTTCCCGACCATAGGCAAGAGCAAGGAGAAGAGAGGAGAATATCCAACTGAAAGTTTGGATTGAGTATAAGAATGTGAAAGTGTTGTACCTGTGGGAGAGAACACAATTGTAAGTTTGACTTTTATGCATCTAATGATATCACGGGTTTACTTGGTCATTACCTATATGGTAACTTAAAATACTGATTTGACATAATTAATAATAAACTAATTACCATTAATAATAGCATTAGCTGTCAACACACTTTAAAATAGTAGTAGTAGTAGTATTGTTAGTAGTAGTAGCAGCAGTGCTAACAGAATCAGTAGCAGTAACAAGGTCATGTCCCATTCTGAGGTTTTGGTATTTTGTTCTTATGCATCACATTTTAATATGTTACTTTCCTGTTTTATCTTGTGTTCCTTCACTCTCCACTCATTTCAGATTCCCACTTCTTGCCATTGTATGTTTTCCTGCCACTGCGATTGTCCGCCCCTCACTAATGTGTATCACCTGAGTCAACCGTCCCCACTCCCTTGTGTATTTAGTCTTTGTGTGCTGTTCCTAGCAGTTGAATCAGTTCTTGCAGCGTTGTGTGAGATGGGGCTAAGGTGGGGGGGGGATGGTGGGGTAAAAGGGTGTGAGGAAAAGGATGATGAACAACCAAAGAATTTTGTCCCTTTCACCACCTAAAATAAAGAGAGATCACATTTGATCGTTCCTCAGCTGAGAAGTTACCTTATCCACCAAGTGTACACATACATACATGCATGCACTCACACACATACATTTAACATACAGTGTTCCAAAGAAATGCCACACAAACATCAGCAAACCAACTCCTCACAGTGCTACACTGCTTAAGGTTGCACTACATGTGCTGTGCATAATGGAGGCCAGTTGCTAGGCAACAGAGGTTGCTAAGTGAAAAGCAGGATGCGTGTGACTTTTTCAAGCTGCTTCTTCAACTATGACCAAAGTATGCTTGGTTTTGAGACAAGATGGGATTAAAATGTTACTGCTGAGCTATCAAACATTCGAATGAGTGACATTTTTTTTTCCATTTATGTGATTAGTCTTTCTGTCAGACTATGAATCATGTGTCACTGTCACTGTTAAAGACAACAATATGACGTGGATGGATTGATGGATGGGACAGAGAAATGTTCTACGATTACAAATTAGTAAGTTCAACCACCCAAAAGAGACGCTTAGAGACACACTACATTTATGTCACAGTAAGCTAACTGTAACGTTAAATGATAAAGCTAGGCTGAGTCATGAAAAGAAATGAAAAGCAAACGCTCCACAAAATGCATCAATCACATGTAAGGATAAATAAAAAACATGACAGCAAAAAGCAACATTTATGCAAAAATATTGCAACAGAGGAGTGCTGGCAGTAAATTCAAAATTGTTGAAATTAGTACATCAGTATATTTATTTGCTGTCTCAATGTCTCCAGTTCATTTCTAATGTGACAGGTGAGCCTTTTTGAGCTCTTAAACTTTAAACTTGATGCGGCAGATTTAAATATTACACTCAAGACCTGCATTTAGGAACGCACAAAGGATAGGAAATGACTTTTTACTGACTGACTCATATATTTGACAAATGCCAACAGACAAATCAACTGTCTGACCAGCTTTACATGACCTGTAATAAACCAGCAGTACAAAAAGGGACTTCAGCAAATCAGGACCAAGCATGTGAACATGATTCAAAGTGGTAAAGCTGTGGTTTGATTATCTGTCTCCCGTGTATTGTTAAACATAGTGTTCTATGGTTTTATAGAAGGTCTCTGTTAATTTTTTTGTTTTTTCATAACAATAATACATTAAGGAAGTGCCACTGAAAGAGCTTTGTTCTATGGCATTGCTAATTTAACAGTATGGCTGAACCATTTTTTGCTAGCATAAGAAAATTCCCTCAGCCTAGACTCTGTACTTATATTATATATTTATATATTTTTAACTGAGTTGATCGGTGAAAGGCACTGTTTAGCCTGATGTCAAATTAAAACTGTGAACATAACCTGGTTCAGAGCTAGTTAGGTCTGCAGCTTGAAGCAGTTACCATAGTGAACTAGCCTGGTTAAGAAGAAACCACCTTAGTTTTTGGTCCTTTTTAACACAGCTCACTAACAATTAAAACCAAGCGGAGGCAGGCAGAGTGATGCAGCCCAGGGGAGGCTCTAACATTCACGTTGAGTTATTTTAAGTGGTCAGACAGCAAGTCATACAAATTAGTTTGTTTACAGTGCCAGATCCTCTGTGTATCAGATGAATCCACATCTGACCACCTTGACTGTTCATACCAAATCTCAGTAAAGTAAGAAGGATGTGAGAGGTGATCAAAAGGTTGTAAATTTGGGAAATCTTGCTTCTAAACTGACTCTCTCATTTTCTGGCGGGCTTTGTCAAATCACATTCATGGCTCCTGTGTCAGTATGTTCACCAGCTGAGGTACCTTGGAGGTGGTCGTCTTTTTTCGTTTGGATCCAGTTTTGTCTTCCTTCAACTTTTCTTTGCCGTCCTCCTCCTCAACAGAGTCCCCCTCCTCCTCTCCCTCGCTGCTTCCCTCAGCAGTGTTTCCCCCCTCTTCTGTTTCTGATGAGCTCTGTTGGTGAAAGGCCTGCATACAAAAGATCCCTTCATTTTTCTGCATTACTGAAACCAAAAATTACTGATTACTAACCCCCTAACCCCAACCCTGTTAACTGATCTTTCTAGTGTGAACGCTCGCTCATTTCTTTCTCTTTAAATCAAAAACTTAAAAGACTTTGGACTGACCTGATAGCCTGTGAACTTGACTCCAGGGTTGTTCTCGATCTCCCACAGGCCTTCATTGAACCCTTTCCTTTTGTTGGACTTGCCAAATTTGTCTTTATACTCCTTGTAGGGTAGCAGATCCTTCGGGCCTAAGAATGCACTAAAGAAGGGGAAGAGACATTTGCTGCTGTTGCTGTAACAAAAAGAGTCTGAAAAGAATCACATGATGTTTCAGAGGCTAAATTACATTGAAGCATAAAACAACTAAGTTCACACATAACAGTTTTCAAATTCAAAGATTTAAAATTCTGTCTAACATATCAGCAACTCTGCAACTTCCGACTTCAAACACCAAATATTGAACTGTAATAACCTATAAAGGTGAAACCTTTAGCTGAGCTGAGCTAATTTATTTTGAAAAGTGTTTGCTTGTACACAGGTCTGGATATCACACCTCAGTGCTCGTTGAATGCTGACAGACACAGGTCTGTAGCGTTCGCTATCAAACATTTTCAAGCACTAAAACTGAGCATTAGGTACAAATCAGATTAGTTCATGACTATATGATAGACTAGTTCAGTTATGTATTCATATGTTTGACGATCTAAATCAGGAAACTTTTTGGTTTTAGAAAATATTTTATGAACTTATTCCCACAACTTGTCATATTTTGCTCATGAAAAAAGCTAAAGTCTGTTTTCTAGGTCACACAGTAACAGCGGGGGTATATGATTGTAATCACATGACCAAAGTGCCAAATTTAGGTCAAGTGATGATAACTGACTAAACTCCAGCTATGGATTAAAGCCATGAGAAGCAGTTAAAGGCCTCAGAAAATGTTGGTGAACCATGAATTGAAAATTCTGTTGTCAAATAATAAATTTCCAAGTACAGGTGTGAACTCTAATGTTCAAGATTAAAATACAGTGATATTCTGTAAACTACAGTATTAAAAGAATAAAATACAATAAAATCCCAACAGCATCCAGCCGCCCCGTTGTGGACTGACATCCACTGGTCTCTTGTTGCAGGTGCAGAAAGTAACTGACTTTTTTTTTTAGAGAGAGTTACTGATTTATCAGTCGACAACATAAACAGATGACACAGCGAGCCGACTTTAATAACTTCATTTATCACGAATCATAGTAATAATAAGTTTGTTGGGGAATCGTTCATCATGTGTCCTCTGGAAACACTTCCACCGTGTTTTTAGTTACTGCAGTGCCTTTCTGTAATTTGCTGTGCTGTAGAATTTGCAGCATGTTTTGTATTTGTTATGTCGTGTGTACTTGCAGCGTTTTTCCTGTTTTTTGTTGTGTTGTCAGTATTCACAGCGCATTTTTTGTATTTTTGCAATGTGTATTTGTAAAGACAGTTCAATGTATGGATGTAAACACTAGTTTATTGAAATATTAAAAGATTTTTAAGACATTTCACTCACTCACACAAACAAAAATAATTTGGGGTGTAGCTTATGCACTTTTCACCTGTCTATCACCTGCTGCTGTCCATCCATCTGTCTGTCTGCATCACATCAAAGTTTTCGTGGGATCAGACAACCATGGCGGACTAGCAAGGCCACCCTTACCCTTCCTCCTCTTTTGGAAAAACCCAAACCCTTGAGTTGTGTTTTTTTGTCCCACATGGACCTGTACGCTCCGCCATTTCTCCTCTACACTTCCTGCTTGTGTCACACGCTGACCAACAGATCACCGGTTATAAGAGTAATGCAGCTTTTTTATAGAATGGGACAGTGTGTAGTAGGGATGTCATGAGAACAGATAATGTGGTACTAAGACACAATGATACTTCTTTTTTTATGTAGTGAAAATGAAGACAAAAGAAAACACTTCCAACTTTGTGCAGCACCTCAAACACAGAAATCTCAGTTTATCTCAGTGGCCCTTCGCTGAATGTCATTCCCTCTCTCTCCCCAAATTCCTGATCAATCTTTTACCTATCCTATCAAATAAACTTATACAAAAAGTCCTAAAATATCTTTTTAAAAAGTGCACACTGACAGTTTTGCGAGAGAGAAATGTGGCTTATCAATACATGTTACATTTTTTTATGTAGGCAACAGCATAGATGACGTAGGTTAGAGATTATAGAAAAGCTGGAGAGCTGGTAACTTCTTTGGAGAAAAGTGAGACGGTCAAAACACCTGACATCCCATTAATGGCTGTAGAGTTTCAGTTGAACCTGCTGTTATGAGGCTGCGGGTTGCTTTTCTTTTTTTTTACAACACAGCATTAAACATTACAGCTTGCGATTAAAATATTAAAATGGAACAAAAAAGTGAAAGTGTAGCACATAAAACGTTGGTGCTAAAGGCTTAAACATTTTCCAACTTGTCCAGAGGGGTTTGTCCCAGCATTACTATTATGATTAAATGTCATAGAAAATGTAATGTTTGCACTTATTGTATCCAGCAGTGAAATGAAATGAAATTCATGCAGTGTTGTTTTAGACACATGCTCCCTGCACCACAGCCTGGGCCCCTGGACCATGTAAATCCACGAAACGCCCCTGTGCGACAAGCCGCACTTAAAATGCTAACTACTTCTTAGTTATGTACTGTAGAAGACTTCTTAAGAGTTTACAAAGTGCCTAAGGGCCAAAGCAAAAGCCAACATGATGCAGGTGTGTTAACTCCATGACCGTGTTATTTAAGGGCCCTCTGAGGTCCTAACATGAACAAATAAAAGGTGCGTACGTCTCATGGGTCCCAAAGAAGAAGATGGGGTACTTATTGGCAGGTGGTTTTACAGCCCCCTCCGGAAGCTCGTCAATCTGAAGGACATGGAGAGAAAAGTGTTACTGAGTGACATGCTCACACCTCAGAGACATGCGTCCATCTCCGCCCTGTCCCCAGCTCACGGCGGGCTGCGGGGACGGACAACGCTGCGGTGCAGATGCGGAGCCGCCACCTGAAGGGTGACAGACGGAGCCGGACGCAGGGTGGCTGCGCCGTGTAACACCAGAAACAATGTGACACATGTCCAGGCCGACTGCTACATGCATTCACTTAACACATGATCCCGACATATTAACGTGAAAAACCGCCTCACAACTCGACTGAAGGCGCATCAGCGGCTCCTCATGTCCGCACGCCCCGCTTCAGGCTCATCCACCCGGGCGGTAACCGAGCGCGTCATGCGGCCGCTTTTCGTGTCAGAAACATGGATCCGGGGATCAAACGTGCCCGTGGAGTCGGCCCGGGCTCGGATCCCAGCATCCCCCTCCATGCCTCCGCAGAGCAGCGGCCGCAGCGTGCCAGTCAACCCCGCCTCCCCGGCCGCAGCCCGCACTCACCCCGCACTCACCCTCGCAGGCCAATGCGGGTATCCCTTCATCTTAGCGAAAACCAGGTCTCCTGCGGCGAAGTCCCGCGGCCGTGGTCGAGCCATGTCGCTGGGTGAACACTCGAGTCTGACGCGATCTGTTCCTCTGCGGGTCTGTCACAGGCAGCAGGGCTAACTTATCCACCATCGGTGTTTTTATATCAAGACTGCAGTTTTACACGGAAATAAATAATTTAAAAAAACGCGGAAAACGAGCTCTGGGAGACGGCTTCCCTCATACGTACGAATTCAGGTGTAAACGCAACAGAGAATAGCCGGAATTGGAGTACATGGCAGCCTGACGTTACCTGTGAAACGCAAAATCTGGTTATCTAAACAAAATCAGTGTTGGTTTACAAGCGTTGACCGATAATTTTACCCATATAATCCTTAAAATACAGTCTGCTGGAATGTTATGTTGGAGGTAATGAGCCAAAACTCACAGAACACAAAGTCAAAGCAGCAACACACACTAACATAAAGTCACTGATCAGATAGCCTAGCCTACCAATCCTACAATCCATAATCACTGTTATTGATGATTCCACAGTTCAAAGCCACTTGGCAGCCATTTTCTCTTTTGTTTTTATGATTGACCCGGGAAGTTTCAGGGGAGACTTGGCCTGCGCCTGTCCGGCTACAGCTTGGACAGAAATGAACAACAGACCGAAGAAAAAAAAATCCTCAAACACACAAAAACAGAGACTCAGTCAAACTCAGATATGATGTTTGGCATTCTGTGTTACGTGGACTTAGAACATGGAGCACTGCTGTCCTATGTTCTGCAGACATGTTTAAAGTCCAGGGAGCAAAGCATGACTTTCACTCAGTTCAGCTCAAAGTGTGAAAATCTGGGAAGAGGGCCACCTGGTGGACTGAAGCTGCAGCACACTGAGTCAGCACACACACACATGTTCACGTGTCAGGACGACGGAGGTTTACCCAGTGTGGCCGTAGCCAAGAAATGATCAGAAAGTTGTTGCTGTGGACTACAGGACACAGGGAGGAAATGCACAGCAAAGAGAATGATTTATGAGAGAAAATGCTCTGCACTGAACACCTGCTGAAACGCAGCTGGGAGCAGCAATGAGGAGGCCAAGCAGTGACAAAGCCGTGCAGATCTAATGATCCTCAAGCATTCTGCAGAGTTTCATAACAGCTGATCAGCGGCCTGTAGGTGCTGCTGTAGACTTCCATTTCAGAATAGGAGCGCCGTTTGAAGCTTTGTTTCAAATGTAGCCGCATACGGCGAGTGTGTATGTGGCCGTATGACCGTGTGTGGCAGGAAAAGACCTACAGAAGGTCCTCCAGTTTGACCTCACCACTAGATGGCGCCAAAACTACACACTGC
>JAQLOL010000001.1:436778-447585 GCA_029783665.1 Naso thynnoides
ACCCATAAAACAAGCTCTCATTAAATCATGTGTAGGCAACATACTGAGTGGCTCTCCATCAGCAACGAAAACTGGACCACAGTAAATTGTTCAGTTGTGGAGTGATTCACAGTGCATATCAGTCAGCAACCTGACTGTTTTCTTAGCATTTTCTTTCTTATAACACGACCCGTCAGCCATTTTTCTATTGTAACCCTTATTTGTTGATTTGGTCGCGTACTCCAGGGCTGTGGGTAATAAGTGGGCTACAAGTAGTCTCTTTCAACCTTTCATCAGGCCTCTTCAGTCAACACCAACACGGCATGACAGTCACATTCAGCTCCAGCTCACAGCACTTACTCGCACATGTCCTCAGCTCCAGCTCTGTTACACCTAAACCTGTCCCCTGCTAAGCAGGGAGGAACCAATATTCTCTGTAAGCAGGAGCACGTAAAAATCTAACTTAAAGTGACACATGACATTACAAATTAAATGATAATTAAGGTGCAATATGTGTATGCCTAAATAATTCCTACTGAAATAAAGTAGTGCTGTCAGTCGATTAAAATATTTAAATGCAATTAATGGCATTTTTTCTATAGTTAACCTGCAATTAAACATGAATTAATCACACCTGTTTAAATTCTCAGTTCTAAATTATATTTTTTTTCACATTTTCAATAGTCTTATCAACATGAGAGTAGAAAAATATGCTTGCTTTATGCAAACATATGTGCATTATTATTGCAGCAATCCAAATCAAGGAATTGTGATATATATATTTGATTAAGCACTCTGTGCTCAGAAACATTTAGAAGCTTATATGCAAATTAGCCATGTGCTTTTTATGCAAATTAGCCATGTGCTTTTTTTTAATGCAAATTAGCCATGTGCTTTTTATGCAAATTAGCCATGAGCTGCATGATGACTGTGGACAGAAATGCTGAAATGCCGGCCAGAGCTCATCTTTACTTGATGGGAATATTAATGATGTTGGTGAGCAAACAAACTATTTAAAATATTTATCTTGCTAACTGTTGTGTTGGTGAAGCCAAACCTGCAGGACAAACTGTGATGGAGAGACGATGGAGAAGGAGAAACGTTAAGCAGGTCAAAGTAATTAAGTGGTGTAACATGATTTGAGCTGTTTTTTTAGCTCACTGTAACTTAACTGCAAACACCGGCTGCTCATTCGTGAGCTGGCAGGATTAGGGTTGGGGTTTGATTAGGAAAAAATTAATTGCAATGCATTGATGAATCCATTTCTTTGCCCAGCCCTAGACAGAATGTGCACGTGTTAATCGCACATTAAAAAAATTAACGGCATTAGAATTAATTAGCATTAACGCGTCATCAATGTGCTAACTTTGACAGCACTAACTTATATACATGTACACGTATACATGTATAGAGAGAAAGAATGTAGTATACAGTATATACTTGTGCATGTTTTTTCCTCATTGTGCAGTTGGAACAAACATATTGTGGTTTTAATAATGAGACTGGACTGTGTTTGAGAGCTGCTTATTACAGGGGGGAAAAGTAGTTAGGTACAGAGAAAGATAATGGTTTGGGTTAAAATAATCTTTCTTGCGAGATCTTTTTCATGTGTAGTGTTCTTTTAGCCCCCCACCATACAGCCAAATCAATCAATATCCTTTATTTAACCAGGTATAAAAAACTCATTGAGATTAAAATCTCTTTTTCAAGAGGGCAGATTAAATATTTACTTACACCAGCCCTCCTGCATGGGGCAGTATAGAGGAGTTTGAAACCGGAGCTGAATGATGCACTGATCAATGACATTTTGGTCCCTGTGTTTTATGATAATTAGACCCTTAAATGGAGTTTAGCTTCAAAAATCGGTGGGGTGTTCCTTTAACTGTACAATTTCTATTTAATAATTTAATAATTTAAGGTTCCATGGACAGATTTTGGACGGAATGGGTGGCTATGCTTTTGCAAAAAAAGAAAAAAAAAAATCCATGACAGTACTGTGTTAAAAACAACAATACAACATGTGGCTAGAATGGATGGAGTGAAAGATCAGATGTTTAGTTTTAGAGATAAGATATCAAACCAGGCCACAGTGAGGTCCAAGAAAACATTGAGTACCTTTCTAGAATATTACACACACACACACACACACAGACAGACAGACAGACAGACACACAGGCACACAGACAGACACACACACACACACACACAGGCAGATGCAGCGCAAACCACCATCCCCCATCACGTTTGTGGGTAATGGATTTTTATCAGGGCAACAGTATCAGGGCTGATTTTGACGAGTCCCTCGGCTGCTCTGCGATTCCTTTTGAAATCCTTTTCTTTAGTAGTCTTGTTCAAGTAGCCTGAGGCCATGGCCCTCTGAGATCACAATGTTTTTAATACAAACATGTCAAACCGCATGCTGAAATTCAAAACAGAGGTGCCAAAATGTCAAGGTGTCAAACTCCTGAAATATAAATTATGCTCTAATATTACTAAACACCATACAAAATATGCTTCAGTGCAGAAGAAGCATGATGTGGCCAAGTGCTTAATATTTCAGTGTAATGTCACCAACTGCAGCACCAAGGGGGATCTGCCGACGGCTGCGTCCCTGACTGCGATGTGAAATTTCGATAACCCTGAAGGTTTAATGACTGGACTTGATATGCCACCCTGCCCCCCCACCCCACCCCCCCCCCCCCCCACACTGCTCCATCAGGAAATCACCCCGTGGAAAACTCTGGGACATCTGCTGAGTGAACAAAACCTTTGCTAGTTATCATAATATCCTCGTTTCTTTATTTGCTAATGTACATGCTTGCTGCTGTTTGGAGGATTAATTGTGTGATCTAAATAACAGGTGACTGAATCTTTTTTTTTTTTTTTAAATAAACCCCTTTAATGAATTTTGCTGAATTTATAAATAGTGAATTTAGCGCTCCAGTTGAACTCCTCGCTCTTATGAACACTGTGAGCAGTGTTTCAGCCTCACACTCACAGTAATAGCCGTGATATATTGATCATGTAATTCTCTTTTGCTAATTTAATCCTACACTTGCCATTCTGTAGTGCATTGAAATACTGACCCTATATGAAACATGACACCTTTTTACTTCATATTTTCTAGGTAATAATTCATCCATTTGGATTTTTAAGTGATTTATGTTTCTGCTCGCACATCTAATCCTTTTGAAATATTAATAATGAAGACAAAAACTCAGTTTTCTAAGTTGTACTTTGTATTCTGTGGATGTTTTTATCAATAGTCCTTTAAATGTAAACTGCCTCAGACACTTTGGTTCCTAATTTGTTACTGCACACACAGATCTTATTAGTGCATTTTGTGACTTTTATGCCTGACTATGAATCATGACCATGTGTGAAAAAAAGAGATTTCCTTTCATTTGAGATTATTGTTGTGACATTACTTGTTTCATTTGACAATGATTGTACCAAATGAATACAGGGTTCAGTAAGGAGTGTGTGGGGGGAAAAAAATCTGAAGAATTGAGATTCTTATCTGCAAAGATTTGAAGTCAATTCAGAAATCGATTCTGTAGGTTAGTAACACAATATACAAAACTTAAAAGGACCATTTTGTGTTTTTTGATTTAATGGCTAAAGTATCACCTAAATGAGAGAAATGTTTCCAAAGTATGTTGTGAACTTCCTTCACCATCACTGAAACATTAACAGAGTAAATCCGTGATCAGTGGTAACAGACAAGACCGACTGACCAACACACTGCAGCACTGAACGTCTGAAACCACGTCTGCAGTGAAGGAAATAATTCTATGCTCAGCTTGTTTAACCTGAAGATCCCTGAGCTCACTCAGCTTGTGGCTGGCTTTGCCCGGAGCTGTGTAGCAGAGACACTGATTTCCATCCCACTGCTTGAGACAAAATCTTTGTAACACAGCTGACCACATCTTCAGTTATAGCTTTTTAAGAAGCAGTGGCTGCTGATTTTGTATGGTATTGTGTGTGAGTCGGAGCCACGAGAAAAGAATTTAAAGATTTCCTCCAACGTTTCAGGATTTAGAGGTTGTTTTTCAAAAAACAAAAAACAAACAAAAAAACAAAAACTATATCTATTAGTACCTCTCTCCACAAGAGTCTCTCAGCAAGGCCCCGAATTCAAGTGAAGGACTGACAGTCGCTTGATTTGACTGTTTGCATAGAAAAAAAAAGAAAAAAAGATCTGTTTCTGATTGAAAACTGTATATGAAAGTGGCTCCGATCTGATTGGCAAATGTCAGATTCCATGTGACCTGCGCTCTCTTTAATTAAAAAATAAAATAAAATACAGATCTGAGACGCATATGCGAAACAAAATCTGATTTGGACCACTTGTGCCTGCAGTGTGTGCAGAGCCAAGTGTGCTCTACTTTTTAATTATTCTCTAATTTTCTGCTAACATTTGGCTTTTGTGCACAGGAACACCTAATTGCTTTAACAACCTCTGGGGATAATGAGAGCCTTGTCACAATATCAATATTTACCACTGTGTTTCCTCCGGCTGGTGGCTATCAGTTGCATCGGTTAACAGCTAGTCAAACACCTCCACTGCACACACTCTTCCTGGGAGAAATGCGTCATTTTCAGTCCGTTAGCATCGGACATGAAGGCATCTTGTGTCTGTGACAGTGGAGGTGGGGAACCATAGAGTTACCTGATGTATTTTGTCACCTCTTCTGGTTGTCTGAGCAGACATTTGTGTTGGTGCGTTTGCTTCAGGGCTGCGCAGTGTCGGACTGCATCTGCTGTGGCTGCTCTCTGCCTGCCAGCTCCTCTTCATGACATCTGAAACTTGCCAGACCGGCAGCGGTTTACACATGAAATGCTCAGGCCACTCAGCCCTGTGAGAGCAAACTGTCAGTCAGCCAGCGTAGGACCTTGAAGCACTGACCTGCCTGCTGAACTGAGCTGTGCTGCACACCGCTCCTGCACTACGACTGGGACTGTATGATATACCTGTCTTTTTTCCCTGATTCGGCTGTGTAAGGGAATGCAGTTTAATTTCTCCGGGTAGTTTCTCTGGGAAGTAAGAAGGAAGGAGCGAACAGCAAGAGTTCATAAACAGCTGTTTGAATTTACATTGTTTGCAATAAAAAAAGTGCAATTTAACAAAAGCAAACAAAAACAAATAAAAATAAGTATTGCCTATCTAATGGGAGGGGGTGGGGGTGGGGGGTGGATATATGTGGAAAATGATGGAATAGAGTTTGGTGATTTACAGGTACGTCGGAACATTCGTATGTCTGTGTGAGAGCACTCTGCAAGTGATCAAGGAGTTCACAACAACCTTACCGGATGCAAATAGTGTGATTTTATTTACACATATGAGAAAAAAGGATCATCGCACCGAAGTCCATAACCCATTATAAAACTGAACTAACTGAAATGTATTGAAATGTCTCAAAAAACCCAGGGTAAAAATGGGTAGGAGGCACAATAATATGACTGAAAATGGTCCATTTCTAAAAGAAGGGGGCTTTCATGACAAGTAGTGGCCGTCCTGAGGCTGCAGGGCGCACTGGTCACCGTCTTTCGCAGATCGCAGTCTCTCAGCTGTAGGGAGTTCATCAAACAACAGCCTGGACCCATACTGGAAAACAGAGCAAAGACACAGGCGGTACACGTACACCACTGCAAAACAACACAACTGTCTCATCTGCCTGGGCGTTACTAAAACACAAAGGTACTCACATGGTGACTGCCTGTGTGTCGTGCTCGAACACGGGCTTTTCTCATCGCTTGCTGGCCTCTCTTTTGGGCTGCTCTGTCTGTCCTCCGATGCAGCGCTTTGTGGCTCCAGTTCAGCCTCTGTCAGTCTTAGAGGACGTTTACACAGCCCAAATGTTTGAATCTAACACAACACTTTTGTTGTGGTTTGGCCTTCCTTTCACATGACAACGGCGTGCTGGTACCCTCTAAAACGGCGAACTTTTGAAAACAGGCTCCAGAGTGGAATCTTTTGAAAATGCAACCTTCTTTCCAGCTGTGTAAACTGGCAAATCACATAGCCTGTGAACAGCAGCAAAAATGCTAATGCTAAAGCTAGAGCAATTCAGTGCATTCCGTTCTAGACACTGCCAAACTCCGGTCCCACAGTGAACCCAAAGCAGGTTGAATATGACGACAGTGTTTGTAGAATAATTTTAGAAGTCAATCTATGGCTGAATTTCTTTAATTTGTGGCTTCTTAGAGCTTAACAGCAACAGAAAGTTAGCGACTCTGATGGTATGTCATCACAAAGTTACTACCGGCCCAGCTTGCAAACGACAGAGCTTTTGGTTGTTCATGTAAATGCAGATTTTTTTAAAGACGCAAAGAAAAGAAGACTTTTTCGTTTTTAGTGGGGCTGCTCTCATCTAATCGTGGCCTTAGATCTTCCTCCAACTTCTAGGGGCCATTTCCACCATCATCATCGCTGCTGCTGCATCTCGGCATCTTTCTCTTCTCTTCCTTGTTCTCTCTCTTCTCCACGCTCCTCCAGCCCGCTCTCAGGCGTGTTCGAATACCTCCCCAGTCAGCTGCTGATTGGTGTGCAGCTACTCTGCAGAACTCCACAGGTGCAGGAAGTAACACAAAACACCAGTACACATTAAACTACAAGCATGCCATAAAATCAAAAAATAAAAACACCACAATCAACATAAGAAATAAAATCATGCAAACAGTAAATGAATGAAAACATGCACATAAATGCCAAACTATAAATCACAGGTACTAAAACCAGTACTTCCACCCTGTGACACTTGTAGCATTAAAACTCTTTTTTTGAAGTTGTGAATCTACATCTCTTTTCAGAAAAGGGTCGGCTTTGATCAGCGAGCACCTTAAACAGCAAGTCCTGCTGAAAACTCGTCACATCCCCAAACTTTGAATGTGTTAAAAGTGTTAAAAAGGTTTTCTTAAAATGGTGAAAAGGTTTTTGTTAAACAAGCTTACAAGAACTAAACAAGGAAGCTGTCTCTGGTTCACCCCAAACCAGTGAACCTTGCATCGTCCTGAGCCCTGACATATTTATCTCCAACACATACCTCGATGTCAGAGGTCAGCTGGAGGCAGTGCGAGACTGACAGAGAGACACACACTTTTTAATGGAAGTGAGTGTGTCGTGTCCCTTAATGCCTGAGCCCCCTCTCTCTACCTTGAGGGGATGGAGGGGGGCTCAGAGAGCTAACTGAAGAAGGGGCAAGTGCTGCTTCAGAGATGGACCCCTAATTATACATGTGTGTGTTTGGGTATGTATGTTGGTGTGTGTGTTTTTGGGGTGTCTGATCTGGCATTCTACTTTGCAAGGCGAAGTGCAAGGCCTATAATCCAGTTAGAGGTAAAGGGGGAGTCGACGGTCGTGTGGGTGTTTAGCCTGCAGCTGAACAGCAGGCCGGACCACAGGTCATTGAACCCCCTTCTACTACTCCTCCCTGCTCAGCTACCCCCCACTACCCCTCAGCTGCCTCAGCTCCTCCTCCTCTGCCTCCCATCGGGCAAGATTACTGAGCAGAGAATATCTGAGGTCAACAGATAAACAACAGTCTGAGAGAGGTATAGTCCATCTTTCTTCCGATGTTTCATTATTTTGATGTCGTATATGGTAAACACTGATGGGAAGTGTTTGATCTTGTGGAGTTAAGTCTGTTGCATGGACGCTGGAAGCCCGGCTAAACTCTTCAGAGACATACCTACAGGGGGGCATGCTGCTGATAGGAAGGATGTGGCAGAATTTGGAAAAAAAAAGGAGGGGCAAAAACATGCATACTCTACCAGGGTTCAGTCCTCCCATCTTGTTTAAGGCTTACAAAATTGTTGTGAAATTGTGGGGAGATTTTCAAAATTATCCCCAAATGCACTGATGTACTTCAAAAGTGACATCAAAATACTGTGATTCAACACATATATCTTTCAAAGTTGGTAATATTTGATATAAATGCCTTTAGCATTCATGTAAACAACACAGATGTGACCAAAGCGGCACGATGCTGGTCTTTGATCCCGGCGTCTCCGCTTTGATCTGGCTCACAGACTAAAACATGTATTTTCCGAGGGGGAATGCAGGCAGGCGCCGCAGTGAAATGGCCCTGGCAGCATTAGCCAAACATCGGCTTAGGCTGGGATGCAAACCGCCAACACACAACCCAACAAATTAACTAAACATACTTACCAGTCTCACATGTTCGGGGCAGCATGCCCCTTGAGCCTTGAAAAATTGTGAGCTGCAGCTCTTCTAATAATGCATTTAAGGACCTCCCCACCACCACCACCACCACCACATTTGAAGATTAATGTAGGAAGGCTGACACGGGTTCTGCTGATAGCATATTTGTACAAGAAGAGACCGGAAAGCGCTTACAGAAAATGAGAGCTAATACATCTGACCTCCAGGACACCTCTGCCGACAAGCACTGGATTTTTACCACCAGCACAGTCACAAATAATTTGCACTAATTGGCTTTGAAGGCAATTACTGTGGAGAGAAGACACAGTGGAGGAGAGATGGGGAGAAAGTGGTGCAGGATAAAATACATATTGATGGTTAGCATCAAAAGCAGGCCTCTTTGAAGTGCTACTGTGGTGTCAGCATGTGATGGGAGAGCTGATATAAAAAAACTGGACAGGAGACGGGTTCTTCTGGAGCACATGACTGGCTGCTAGGAGAGGTCAACTACCCCACAGCAGCGTGTGTGTTGAAGCATGCAGGTCTGTGGACGCACTGAAAAGAGACTCAAGTAACGATAACAGCGATACCGTACACTTGCAGCTTACTTCCCAATGATTCCACAGACTAACAGCTTACGTACAAAAAGTTCATAGCTAAAAAAATCCTTTCACAGTAACTCAGAAGCAGCTGGAGGTTCAAAGTTCAATAATTGATAAAAGGGAGCAACATAACTTGACATTTAGGGCACATTCACACTAGGCCATCTGTACCGTGCCTGAGCATGTTTGAAACCCAAAGTCCAGTTCGTTTGACTACTGCTCAAGCACGGCACGCTTTGTTGGCCCTGGCACGGTTGGAAGACGTGGACTTCAGTACGGTACGGATGCACGTGTACGAGCACAAGCACGGAGTGAAAACGTCACTGTGACTGTTTGTGGAGGATTCACCTCAAATTCAGGCAGACGTCAGTATACGGTGTCTGGATGAAGAGCAGTGGAAAAATCCAATACTTTCTTTTAGATTCTGGATACCAGAGAGCAATTAAAAAAATTTATTACAAGATGAAAAAAATGTGACCGCAGGCCAGCGTGTGCGTGTGTGTGTGTGTCTTCGGCATGGTACGGGACAACCGGGCCAAGTGTGAGTGTGCCCCTAGAGGCTCCAGCAGGTTGGAAGGCTTTCCAACAGGCAGAAGGTACATGAGGACAGAGAGCAGCTGGTACAATCCTACCAGTCCTGAAAAGAGAAGCTACTGAGGTGCAGATGAGAGTCATAGCCAGACTAAAGACAGTCAGTGTGTGTGTGTGTGTGTGTGTGTGTGTGTGTGTGTGAACACAGCATTACACAGTATCCTGCTTGTATATGCAACTGCAATCCTGATGATAGATGGGATCAAGACAACATCTGAAGTGTTGGCTGGTAACAGAGATGCAGAAAGGTGTGATGAACTCTTGAAGGTGCAAAACAAAGGCTCACAGCTCTGACTGACAGGCTTAAAGGAAAAGTTTGAGGTTTTTGCACATTAAACCTTATAATAAGGATATTTACAATCATATACAATGTTCTACAGCATTATTGTGACAGCTGGTGCAGTCTTGAGAGCTGGAGCTTGTTGCTGAATGTTTAGTGGTGTCGTCTCATGTACTGACATTCAAACATGAAGCTAAACACGGATATAAAGCCCGGCTGTTTGTATGTTTGTGAAGCAGCTGAAAGAGCTGCTTTTGGGGATATATATCTGTATGTAACCTGGTGTTTTAGTGTTGGTACACAAGAGGACATCATCAAACATTCGGTGAGTTTCAGGTCTTTTAAAAGGAGCATTTCTTGCATTTTTTTGACAAATTGTCTGAGTGCACATGCTCCTCCACTGCTTTCACCTGCCGGTAACATCAGCAACAAGCTCCAGCTCTCAGGACTGCACCAGCTGTCATAATAATGCTGTAGAACATCATATTTGATCGTAAATAACCTTATTATGATGCTTAATGTGCAAAAAAATGAACCTCTTCTTTAAGAAAAGACTAGAAAAGCAAAAACCAGAGGAATAAATGACCTGTTCTTTAACGAACCATCCAATGCTGCAAAGTAAGCAAACAACCTCAGACCCACTCAGAGCAGAGACTGAGCGACACTTGAGGAGAATATGAGAGAAGGTGGCATCACGGCAGTGAACGGCAGACCTGAGAGCAGAACACTGCAGCTGCCATCACAGCGTCTCACACGTGGAGAGCTGGACTGCACCAGGCTCCGACATGACCCACGCCTACTGAAAACACTAACAGCACACACACACGTCCACTTGATGCTATATGATGTTTGCACTTAGAGATATATTCAAACCCAAAGGACCATGTTATTCATGACTCCACCACGTTAGGTGGAACACACACCTACCTTGTTGTGAATCACTTTCACACACTCTAGGCTCACATCAGGCATGTTAGGATCTCTATCAGAAGTAAAACTTTATCAAGACCATACAACTGAAGACAAAGAACAGTCTCGCTTGGGTCAGTGACTCCTATAGGTTTAGGGTTTTTTGAAATGACGACCACCTCTACTGACACTGTAAAGGTTAGTTGTCAAGATCTGGGTGGTTTACCAACTCTGATAATTTATTATATTTTAATACGTTTTGTAACTGAGGCCCCGTCCACA
>JAQLOL010000001.1:447756-458537 GCA_029783665.1 Naso thynnoides
AGAGAATCCAGCCAATTTTCAAAATAAAACAAATGTCAAAACAAAACACCCTGTTTAATGATAGTGTGGTTGTCCTGCCTACATGTGTATCTGTCAGTTAACAGAGACCGACACACACACACACACACACACACACACACACACACACACACAGACACACAGAGAGAGAGAGAGTTCGATATTTGACGAGAAAGGGGCAGACGAGCAGAGGAGGTTGTTGACCGGCGTGGAGAAATGCGCTTCTGGTGTGGACAGTGATGTGGCTGCTTGGATGGGAAAAGGCGCTTCGCGGCACGACCGCCTCCGGTGTGTCCCCGGCATAAGCCTCACCTCTGGGCAGAATATGGGTCATTCTGACAGCTGACACGATAATTCTCAACTGTAACCCCTGGTAACCCCTGATAGGCAGGGTCAGTGCAACATCACCATCACATTTGCCGCCATGGGCCAGCCTGGGGAAAAGTCGGGTTTGTTCCCTGCTTTCCCAGACACAATGTGAATTCAATTACCTGCTTTGTCTCTGGCCAGAGTGCGGTCCAAAATGGTGGGGCAACCCTTTGTGAGAGAGAACAACACTGCTGTCATTGCACACTCACATCATTTTCTAAACTGAATACCATCCTAAACGGAATACTAAATCTTTCATGTGAATATGTGGAAAGGAGATTTGATTCTGATCGTGTTAGTCTGGCTAAAATATCTGAGCACAACATGTTTGCATTTAAAAGTGTGTGTACATTTACAACGTACATTTTCTTCTAACTGTGTGATTAGTGTTAGAGTCAAGACCAACCCGAGCCCGAGTCAAGACCAAGACCGATGTGAGATGTTACACATGATGTTACACATCTCACATAGTGTTGTAGTATTCGAGATTGGTCTCGGTCTCGTCTCGGACGGATAGCGGATTAGGGATTTTTACTCAAGACCAGACAAGACTAAAAAGATTTAATTAACATAATGACTGTGATGGATGTAAAACTTCCTTCTTCAAATACAGCCAATAATGTAGGTCATTTGTAGTCAGTTTATTTATCTAAGTTTGGCTACCTTAACCACTTAATCACAGAGAATTTATATTCAAAACAACATACAGGAGAAAACACTTGGCAGAGTGCAGGTTGTGCAAGGCAGTGCTGACTGAGACCGCTGGAAAACTTTAAACTTCTATCGCCACCTTGAAATCAGAGTAAAAGTTTACAAAGGTCTTGGTCTTGTCTCGGTCTCAGCACACTCTAATCTCGGTTAAGTCTTGGTCTTGGTTAGTGTCTTGACTACAACACTAGTTACTGCATATCTTAACAATGATCAATAACCACAATTACAGGAATCCTTATTTTTTTGCTTATCCTTCTTGTTAATGTTAAAAATTTAATTCAGAATTTCTTTAAATGCTCAGACATTGTTATAAAAATGCACACACCGTTGACCTCTGTCCCAACCTCGGAATGCATTTCATTTATTTCAGTATGAGGATGCCTGTGACCAAATCTCCAGAGGAAGGCAGGATATGCAGCTATTAGCAACTCACGCTTGGTGAAAAGCGGTTATGTGACGAGCTTTGAGGTTGATCTGAAGAGCTCCAGTGCCCGTGTGCTCTTGAGTTACGTAAAGAGTCCCAATACAATCGTTCCTACTTCCTACTACATGGAGTCCACAAGAAACTGCTCAGCCTGGGTTGTTTTGAGTTTACCTCTGAGGGCAATGTTTGTTGATAATAAACAAGGTGAATCTGGGTGACAATCATCCATTTTAAAAATACATTAGCTTTGGTTTACATCTGAAACAACTCACATTCATACATGACCCAGAAAAGGAAGTAAACCTAAAACCACTCTCCCTCATTCTGACTAAAATTTCCTTTTAAACAGATTTGTTTTTGAACAAACACTATATTTTTGCCTGCACTAGCCCGTCATCCAAAAGCTTAAAGCAATACTTTGTAACTCTGACCGCAACCCGTGGCTTTGAAAAACAAAACTTAACGATGAACGTTAATACGCCGCACAAAACAGCACTTTAGTAAAACAGGGTCATATTTTATCCCTCTGCTCTGCCTGTCTGCAGCCTTGAATAAAGCTGAGCTGTCGCCAACAACGACCTGCTGCCGTAGCTGCAGCTTCAGTCAGCAGGCAGCCATGGTGCTTTCAGGAACCTCCGTGAATCACAGAGTTGAGGCAGAGCAGTCGGAGGACATCAGAGGGAAAGCCAGAGGACATTTTCTCCGTAAAATATGACCTGATTTTACTAAAACTACTGTTCTGTGTGACATATTAACATGCATCGTCATGGTTGCAGTCAAAGTTACATAGTGCTGCTTAAAAGGACAGATAAATCTTTCCGTGTATATAAACCCCTTGTTGTCCTTTGCACTTTCACTGTCTTGTTTTCAACAGGTAGTGCTGAGAGTCCTTTCACATGCGTTTACATTATTAAAATGCAAAATTCTCACATTTTCAATGATACAATGATGTGTGACAATGTCAGGGAGTAGATATCTGATTCATATCTGAATTATTTGCAAATATGAATGAGGTCTGAACCAGATCTGGTTCCATGTGCGCTTTTTTTCCCCACTTACACATACATAATAAATCCAATCTGTGCCACTTAAGGAAAAATTCAGAATTTGGTCACTTGAACCACACAGTGTGAAGGGGGTTTGAGACAGTCACTGAGAAAAAAAAATCACTTTTATGGCCATCTTCATTCATGATAGAGTATATGTTTCAGTTGTATTTCACATAAAAGATATAGAGCAGGCAACATATTAGATATACGCTGTTCAATGTGCACCCTGTGTGCCACAGCAGTGACATGAGGTCCATTTATCGACTTGTCTCACAACCAAACATGCTCTTGGAGCACATCTTTCACAAGTGCTCTGAACATGCTGTGCCTTACAGCAAAGCAAATATCACAGGCTCATGTTTCTGCAGCCGCTTTTCTCCGACCCAACTTATTGATTTCCCCCATTTTGAAAAATACATTTGAAAAAGGCCTTCAGCAATCTGACACCGCTGAGGGCCCTGACACACACTGGGTAGTCTTGGGGCCCGTTGGGTATTTCAGCTCTGGCAAGAGGAGAGATCAGGGGTCATCCTGTTAGGCCATGTCCTGCAGGTCCCCCTCCCCTGATACTGATGTCCAAATAAATCTCTAAGCCCCCTCTCCGGACGATGCAGTATGAAAGAGGGCACAGCCATTACCGCTGGTTACCACAGCAGACTTTATTCCTCCATACCCTCTTCCTTCCCCCCATTCTCGTTCTTTCCAGCCCATCCCTCCCAAACCAGATTCACTCCTCTGTCTCTTTCTTTTCTGCGCCTGGAGAAACTGGCCTTGGATGGCCGGTCTGAAGTGAAGAGTACAATGGAGCTCTGTGGCTTTCTGGGTCTCTATCTAATCACAATACTTACAACAGCTCAAGGCTTCCCATTCACTGTCTCTGATTTTGTCAAAGTTACGATAGAGATTTTATCTGCCCCTAGTTGTTTATCGAGAAAACAAACAAAATCCACTGTTACAGAGCCTATTTCAATTGTATACTTGCATGTGTATATTTATTTATATTCTTCTCTCAGTTGACAGTTTTGCATGAGACCTGAGCCTAGCCAGTACTCACAAGTTTAAAACCTAAAAACTGAATTTGACAGGTGCTGCAAACTTTGAGACAAACAAATCTAAGGGGGAAAAAAATGACTCAAAAAATAAATATGTCAGTGAATGCAACAGTATTTGTTTGGTTGCTTTTGAATTAATTCCCTTATTTATTTACTTTTTCTTGAAATTTCTATTTTATTTGTTTATTATTTTTAATATTTATTTTTATGTTTACTAATTAATGCATTTATTTAGATATTATTTTTATTTTGCTTTCTCTTCTCTTTGTTTCACCAAACTTATTGACTTTTGCATTGTCTTTGCACATTTCTGCTTCAAATGAAGGAGCTTTCAAGTGTGGCATCAGAGTGCAGAGATCGACTGCACGTGCCTCGCTGCATCTAGCTGCAATTTACACTGTTAGTCACAACTATGACTTACGTTTTTGTGCAGATGCTCTGACTAAAAGTGTACTTCAGGTAGCAGCGTACATGCACGAAAAGGTTCATCGACCAAGATTTTCTTGGTTGGTTAAAGAAAAATCCACCATTGGATGGCAGAGTATGGCCGCAGGTCAGGGGTTGTATATGTGGTTGCTGGGTGATTGCGTGAAGTTTTTACATCTTTGTCTCTAAAAATTTTTAAGCAGGTGTGACTACGTATTTCTGTAGTTTTATGCGTTGCAGATTCATTTTCTCTTAAACATACTCCATTTCGTTGCCATGACCAGCACCTTGTCTTTGGAGAACTTACTAGAAACAACTTACCACCACATTTTACAGCCCTTCATCTCGAAGCCATTGGTGCGGTTTCAAGAGGCAAACATACAAATCATATCATTGACCAAATACTTCCAAACGTAACTGTATGCCCTTTCCATGGAAGGCTATCATCCAGTGTGTGTGTCTATAGTCTTTTACAATAACTTCTTACAGAGGTTTGGTGTCGTTAACAGTGCTTCTGTCCCAAGGACAGCGGACTGAGAACAGTTACTGCGCCTTGTTAACTCTAAACTCTAAACTTGTTGAAAAGGCTTCATGGTGCATTTCAAAGCTCCTCACAAAGTATTAAAAAGATGGATGACAAAGGTTGTTCAAAACAGGAGAGTTTATACTTTTCTTATTTTCCTCTTACTGCTTTCTTGTTCTTTCACTACAGACTTGTAAATCATTAAGTGCTAAAATCACAACAATATGTCGTTCATTTCTACAGTGGCAGATTTTAGGAACACCATTTCAAAACCCTTTTACTCAATTTGTAATGTAAATGTAAGTATTTTTTATAATGCACCATACAATTTACATTGTCAATTTCCTTAGGATTTCTTTGATATTTCTTTGATATTTAATTGAAATTGGTATGGAAACTGAAATATCCCTAACCAGTATCAATAATAATAATAATAATAATAATAATAACAGTCAAATCAAATCAAACCAATTCAGAATCTAATTCATTCAAGCAATCAGTGGTAATGTCTAGCCCTAATCGAGAACACGTGAAACACACATGACAACATGTTGCTGAAGTGATGTCTCATTGTTTGCAAAGAATGAAATAAAATATATTTGACAAAACTATTTTGTGACCATTATTTTATGTAACTTTATTTATTCATGTAGCTGTAAAATGCAGCTTTCTCTTCATCTTCTTTTGCAAACTTAAAATAAGAGTTAAACTGGAAAACAATCAGTTTTTTGCTGATTTCCATCCATGTATCAGATTGTCATGTGACATCTCGGCAGGTTTTCAGTCTGTTGGAACCAAAACTTCCAGTGTTGCACCAAAATAATAAGCATGACATTATAGAGTTCAGACATATTTTATCCTCGCATGAGGCCTTTGAGGATTAGCGTATCACCCAGTAGTAAATTCTGTTGCGGTGGACAACGAAAAGTTAAAATACTTCAGCTTTGGATGGCAATGATGTCTGCCGTTACTGGCTTTCTCTGCCAGCCTAATCAAATTGTACAGTCCTGCTCTCATCCACTTAAATGAGATCTGGTTTGCTGTCTGCTCGATTCCATGTGAAAACAGCATTACACCCACTAGCTGTTAACGCCATATGGTGTCATATTTTCACTCAGTATTTCGTGTTTGATGGCTGACAAGTTCTGATATGTTTTAATATTGTATTTATACCGTGAGTCCATTTTTCCCTCTTTGGAGTAAGCTGTCAAAACTTTCGGAAATTTGCATTGCTGCCAGTGTGAAGAATTTTGATCGAAACTTATCGCATTTGAACTATTTTTGTGTAATTAATTTGTTACACAACACTTGATACTGCAATCCAAATTTCAATTTTGAACATGCCTCATTAAATGAAAGAGAGAACATTTCGACTGAAAGCAGACCAAAATGTGTATCTTTGTTTTTTCCACGTCTAAAAGAAAAAAATCAGTGAGCCTCCTCACCTTAAAGTGTAGGTGGT
This sequence comes from Naso thynnoides, assembly GCA_029783665.1. Classification (NCBI taxonomy): domain Eukaryota; kingdom Metazoa; phylum Chordata; class Actinopteri; order Acanthuriformes; family Acanthuridae; genus Naso; species Naso thynnoides. The sequence continues at coordinate 453,791 of JAQLOL010000001.1, forward strand.
ATGTGGGGCAGAGGTGGCCTAATGGTTAGAGAGGCGAGATGTGATTGGAGGGTCACATGTTCAAATCCCTGGCTAGCAGGATTAATGTGGGAACTGCTTGCCCAACCCGTGTTCCACCTCTGAGGGTCCTTGAGCAAGGCACCTAACCCCAATCGCTCCAGTGGAGCTGCTGCAGATAAGCCTGTCGCTGTACTAGCCAGTTTCCAGGTGTGAATGTGTACCTGTGTGAGTGTGATCAGGGCGTCACTGAAAAATGGACATTCCATGGGAATAGGCAGCCAACCTCAATTAAAAGGGCCGAGAGCCAAATGTCTCGCCTGTGCCAATCCACTGACAATATCTCATCTAATGTCATTATATGAAATGAAGTGTGTGATAGGTGGCTCTACTTTATATTGACCTAATCCCACACTGTGCACTTGACCTTTATGCGGCCTTTCTCCCTTTATGTCCTTGCCTCCGCTTTCCCTGCCAACAGTCAGTGCCAGTCACCGGCTAGCCGGCCACCAGCCACTGGAGCAATGAGCATGAGTAAGTTCCAGATATTCAGCAAACCAAGACCGACACGGCCTTGTGAAGAAGCGCAAGGAGACCAGGACCAAACAGTTTTATTTTACTGAACCATGCTGCTGAACCAGCGCGCTTAATACGCATTCAGACCGCAGCTGTCACTAAGGCAGCACTTAAACACTATGCTATACACTATGTTATAGTTCAAGTCCAACTCACACCATCTGAGTAAATCAGCCGTCACTGTAAATCCAAACTTCACAATTTATGTGCTTACATTGTACGTGTTAAAACAGCCAGTTGTCTCCCGTGGACCATGCTGACTATCGACAACTGTCAATAAAGATTTGTTTGAAAGCTCAGAGGCAGGTTTGTTTACTGGCAACAATACTAACAAACTAATAACTAACTAATCTGTGACGAGACGTGGACGGCAACTTTATGGCTTTAACATTATGCAGAGAGAATTTGGGGTAAGTTAGCAACTTTTACTGTTGTTAACTTGATATCAAATATTAGCTACGCTCTGGTAACTTTAGCGTTCCTTTTTTTCCTTGTAGTGAAGTTACATGTTGCCATGGCATTCAGACGCTCCGTTTGCCACTTCAGGCATGCACAGTGAGGAAAAAGAGACACTGACGCTGGCCAGCCAAGGTTTCTAACGTGTCAGAAATTCATCCGATCGTCTGACAGCTGTTCAGGAACGGATAATCAGCCCTAGCTCCCCTCATACGGTGCACGGCAAATGATGCCCGATGAAGCCGAAATTCAGTCTGACTCTGAAATGGGTAGTGCAGCTAAATAATTGGCTCAAAAGCAGGTGTAAATCGCACGGTATACGCCCAGCTTCTCTTAAAAAACTACACAACTCAATCAAAAAGGGCAAATGAATGACATAAAACAACAGCAAACAAGTTGGTAAATAATGTATTCCAACATAGTAATTAAAAAATAAAATACAATAAGGCAAAAATAAAAGCAAATTACAGTGTTGAGACATGTTATTGTGGCATCATATTTTTAGGAGAGAAGCAAAACCCAGACATTTAGCCCTTGACTTGGCATCTTTGACATAATTTGGCCCTCAGGGAAAACTAATCGGGGAGCCACGGTCTAAGGCATGCAGGGGGTTACTGAGGAGAGTTACAGAAAATCTCAGGTGCTCCATCCTAACGACAAACAAACAAACAAAACCACAGATTTTGTTTACTGTAGAGAGAGGTAGAGCTATGTCAGGGAATTAATTATCAAATAGTCAGTCTTACTGTGTAGCAGCGCAGAGAAGATCCGCACCACCACAGATGTAAACGTTTCTTCACTGTCACACTAAAATCACAGGATAAAGGAGGAGGGTTGGATGTACATCTACCAATTACACTAACTCAGTCCTTTGATTAATTTTGATATTCTAACATTTTGCAATACTGGTTTATATAATGTGGGTCTAGAAAAAATATTAAAGTCACAAAGTTATTTTGAGAAAGTGAGATATTTCAACTGCAAAATTTAAAGCAGCTGTTCGTTTGGCGGCATTCTGGGGAAGACCTGGTCTGATTAGGAGAGATTGGCATTCATCCCACTTTCGACGGAGCTCACCTCTAGAAATCTGGCCAAGTGTGTTCTAGACCCAAAAGCCTGACAAGCCAGAGTTGAGGCCAGGAGACAGTTGCAGTCCTACACGCTTCCCTGTGCCTCCATTAGGACAGTTACCTGCCAAAAACCCCACTGAGACTACGACTGTCCCCCGACCATCTAATCTAGTTCAATATAGCTCTATGAAGAGAGGAGTTTCTCATCAAAACTTGATTAAAATGAACACAACCAATGACGTGTCTAATTGTCATTGTTGTCTTAACACAGCCAATGGAAGTTTAATGATGACTATGATGACTGTCAACCTAAATGAATCTGCTCCCCCCAGTCATGTCAGTACAGTGAGGCTGAGAACCTTCCTTACTGATCAAGCTTATAGTCGGGGCTGGCACAGGCCGGCCCATAGTTGTGCTGTTATAGGCTCAGACTGGCGAGGGATTTCCCATGATGCACTGAGCTCTTCTGTTTCTCTCTTCCTTCACTAACTGCTGTCCAAGTAACTGCATGTTGCTAACTCCATACTTTCTCCATTACTTTCCACTGTCAACTACTTTGATTGAATTGTGAGAAAAAATAAAATAAGAATCAACAGAAAAAAGTTCATTTGTAAGTTTACACATATTCAGGGGTATTTTTCACTCAATTTTTGTCACTTTTCCTTCTATATAACGTCCATTACATGCAAATTACTTATGCAAATTAGCTGATGACGTCATTTAGCAACAGTGACTTCTAGGACAGCCAATAGCTACTTTCCTCACTGCGAAGTTGGCGACACTGAGGATCTCAAAACCAAGGAACGAGTTGAAAAATTCAGTATTTTAAAATGAATATTTCTTAACTAAATTGTGCATGAATGTTGCAATAAAGCTGGTATTGGGCTTCACATGTGTGGTACTACTGTTGGAAATTGATGGTTATAAGTTTGGGAAATAAATATTTTTAAAAAATGGTTACTGACACCAATAACTGCTTTAATATGAAAGACCATGTTCAGACTGCTCGCCCAAATCAGATTTTTGGGAGATCCAGATTGTATCCAGATTGAATTTATTAAGTCTGAAGCCTTTTACTCAATTCGTAATGTAAATGTAATTTTTTATCACAGTGCAGCACGGAACATCGTAACGTTCATCGGTCTGCTCCGTGGCTGAGTCTGTCTAGTTTGTTAGAGTTCGGCACAGTGACTTGACGCTGCAAGCGTTTGGTTCGCGTGATGATATGTCTCCATTTTTTGATTTTTCGATTCGAACAAATCCAATCTCATCACTTGTCAATGACTGTGTGGACAATCAGTCTAAAATATCAAATTTTAGAGACAAAATGAATTTGCCAGCAGTCTGAACAAGTCCAGAGAATTAGTAATAATGGGGCACCACCCTATGATCAGGAAACAATGACCAAACCTGAAAGGGCCCATATAGGGCACGCTGTGTCGGCCCTGGCACGGTTGGAAGAGGTGGGCTTTGGCACGGTGCGGATGCATACACACAAGCACAAGCACGGAGCGCCATCATCACTGTGACTGTTCAAGTGACGGTTCAAAATTTGAACATATGCACTCCATGAATGGAGCAGTGTGAGTGCAGGCCAGCGTGAGAGAGGGTTAGAACAGATTCATACTGATGTTATTGATCCTTCGATTGACACTGTTGTTAATAAAACTGTGTTAACTGTACGAGAAAGGTAACAGACTAAGCTCGGTTTCCCACCCTCTAAATTACTTGTTGTTAATATCTACAGATATTAATGCAACTAATTTGGGACTGTATACAGCCTTTGGTAATTGATCCCTGATTGCAGGGATTTCAGGGTGGTGCCCTGAAATTAGTAATTCTACAGAATAATTGATAATTGTACATAAATAATTGATTGCCTAAGTAATTTGTTAGTATTTAGCAATTTAAACATTAAAAGCCAAACCTTCTTTAGTAGATCCTTACAGTGTGTAGGAGGCTTAAAGCTGAAAGAGCCATGAACAAGCAGCAGCTGAAGGAGACTGCAGTAAAGGCCTGGCAAAGAATTTCCAGGGAGGAAACTTGCCAAGTGATTTCCATGGGCACCAGACTTCATAGAACAAAAAGATTCTTCTCCAAGTTTTAAAAAATATCTTTATGTTTGCACTTATGTTCGTATGTCCAATAACTTTTGAGCCTCTAAAAGTGGGGGGAATTTGTATTGAAATGGGCGTAATTCTCAATGGTTCATCTATTATTTTTGTTAAATCCAGTGAATTAAAGTTAAATCTACACTACAACCACATCTTGACCTCTTCATTTCAAATCCACTGGTGTGTAAAGAAGCACAACTATGAACATTGTGTCTCTGTCCAAATAGATCTGAAGTGGACTGTATATGCTGTTGCTGTGCTACACCTCTGTGAACTTTAAACATCCACACCACCTGTAACACCATGCCATGCAATCTGGCAGATGGAGTGAGAAATCTATGCATTGATTGAGCAGTCTACAGGTGGTAGTATTTGACTGACACTGGGAGGTGAGCAGCCGAACTACCTGTCCAAAGTCATTAGGTTATTTAGTAAATGATGGTGTAAAAATTGGCATCTATTGATATTTGTTGTTGGAAAAGCGTGCAAGGACAAGCCACACAACCCAACACGATCATATTTGGAAGTCTGTTG
>JAQLOL010000001.1:458637-478987 GCA_029783665.1 Naso thynnoides
CCTGAATAGTATTCTCAGATGGCTGTCTACAGGACAGCAGACACTTGTACAGGGTCCTCCTGCTTCATTCTTCAAGGCCATCTTTGACTGTATAGACACGGATGAAACTGAAATTAATGACGCAAAGGACATTTTACGTATTACTGAAGAATCCCATATAAGTACCAGAAGGATTTGCAGAGAGTATCTACAACAGTAAAACAGCAGATGAACTTCTGGAGAAACTAAAAGTTATGAGTCAAGAAGCTATGGTAGATTTTTTTCAAGAGGCTGAGCAGTATCTCCCCTACTATTTGGATGACTGAGAAAGCACAGCCCATACAACAACCAGGACATTCAAGAAATTTCATTTTTGGCTTGTGTTGTCCTCTCTATGAATCAGAAGAAATTCTTATCAAGCCCATTGCAAAATTAATTTCAGAGAAAATTCAGTACATCCCATGTACAAACAATAAAGACAAAGTCAGCATTCCTGGATTCTTTAAGAATCTGATTGAAAAGAAACTGTCAGTATGGGTTCAGAATGCCTTTCTGGCAACACAGCTGCAGCAAGGACAGGAATATGTTGGAGAAAATGACAAGGTCTGTCCGGTGTATTCAGATCCACTGATATAGTAGAACTGAATAAGAAATGGGGTGATGGTCTGCAGCAGTTGAGATTAAACACCAAATCAAAGTGAGCACAAGTTTAGCTGTGACAAACTACATTTCTAACATCTTCTTTTTTGAAAAGAACTGCGGGAAAATATATGGAACTACAGGAACACTTGGGAGCAAAACTGACATTCTGTTTAGCAAGTCCTTTATCAAAATCTTTCTGCCTGCAAAATGCCAACATTTAACAGAAAGAAGTTATTTGAAGTTGAGGGTACTCTGAAGACTTCAGCTGAAGAATGGAAATCTGAAACAAAGCATGTGGTTACGGCTCAGGTTTCCCCAATTTCAAACAGAGATGGAAGAGCAGCACTGGTTATCTGTGAAACTATCAACAAAGCCAAAGAGATCTATGAAGAGCCGAAAAGCAGCGTCAATGGTGTGGTCATTCTCTGCTGCCACAGCGACAGCAACCGTTTGAGCAAAATAGATAAGAAACTGCTTCCTGGTGATGTAATTATTGCCACAAACCTTGCCGGACGGGGAACAGAGTCAGCTTTTTATTTATATAGCGCCATATCACAACAAATGTTATCTCATGACACTTTACAAGGAGAGCAGGTCTAGACCAGATTCTATGTATTTAAAGAGACCAAACAGAACCCCCAGGAGTAAGCACTTGGTGACGGCTGGGAGCAAAAACTCCCCTTTAACGGGAAGAAACCTCGGGCAGAACCTAGCTCTAGGTGGGAGGCCATCTGCCTGGACTGGTTGGATTGACAGACATAAAAGTGTCCAAGCAGGTGGAGGATTATTTGTTGTCCTCTCTTTCCTGTCTGAGAACACAAGAGTGGAGCTTCAGGCTTTTGGTCGCACTGCACATAAAGGTAAAGGATGAACACAAATAATTGTGTCCATTGAAGATCTGCAGCAGACTTTCAGGACAGTGTCCTCTCTGGAGCAAGCAAAGAGCACAAGGAATAGGCTTGCACCAGAAAAGATCAAATACATGATGAATGATGTCACTGAGTTGAAACTGAGTGAGGACCTGTTTTCAGAGTACTGTAATACTCTACAAGATATTCATAAGATTACAGATGAAGATGACAGAAGAGCTGTTGTTGCAATCATAAATGATTTTTGGGGTATATGGTTGCAAACCAAATCAGGAGAAATTGACCAGTTAAAGGGAAACAAATGGAGAGCTGAAGACTGACTTGTTATTAGCAAAAAGTCAGTCAGAGGTCACCGTGTCCTGGCTTTTATTACTACATCAAGTTTGGAAATATTGCTCTGAGTGAAAAACAATCATCACATCAGCTCCAGACTATGTGAAAAAGCTATGAAACAGAGCTGGGAAGCCATAGCTTTTTACAGTCATGAATATTGCACTATAATGCAGAATACAGGAGAAGCTTAACTCGTGAAGGCCAGCAATGATCTAAAGAAGGCTCAAGAATCTCTAAAGTATCTCAGGGAGGAATCCATGGTTTGTCTGCAGTTTATTAAAATGGCCTCTGCATCCTCAGCTAATATCCCAACCAGCCTTGAAAAACAATTAACAACCAAGTGCACCATGCGGAGTTACTTTGACAAAAACATTAGTGAGGCCATCCAAAAGTTGGCTGAAATAAAAGACAGAGAGAAGGGTGCAATTGCCAAAAAAGCTACAATGTTCTCACTGGTAACCAGTGCTGATGAAGATCTCCAAGTGGAAGCATACAACCTTTACTGTCAAGGTCTGAAATATGTATATTCTGTGGAAGAGGAGCCTTGATTCTCAAGGGAAGTTCTACTGGTGTTCCTTTTCCTTCTTACAAACGAGCGCTACTCGTTGCATTTACTGGTGGTGCCCTAGTTCAAGTCGGCATGGGACTCATTAGTGAAGGAATATCAGACTGCATCTATGGCGCTAAGTCCATAGTGAGAGGAGAATTCAGCTGGAAATCATGGGTTATAGAAAAAGCCATTTCTATTGGTGTATCTCTCATTGGATTTGGTGTTGGAAAGCTCATTTCACAGGGTTTCAAAGTTTGTAAGATGGCATTGAAAGGATTCGGCAAACAGATGAAGGCTTTGCCAAAGTTGCTTTCCAAACAGGCTAAAGAAGGTTTCAGTATTGCTGCAAAGACAAATGTGAAGAATGCATTGAAAAAGACTACTAAAAAAGTGGCCAGGGGAGCTCTATGTATGGAGTTGGGAAGGCAAGAGGAGGCAATCCTGACGGAAATACTGGACAGCATCAAAAACAAGGTGGAAAAGGGAATTGCTAAAGATGTGAAATCCAACTTCGAAAAAGAGTCCTTGGCTACATTAGTAGACTTCATTATCCTCTTGCACATTGAGGATGAAAAGCAACTTCTTGATCTGCTGGAGAATGAAAACAGAAGGAGTGAACTGATGGAAATTTTGTTGAGCGTTAAGCAACACTGCAATAAATGCTTTCTATGAAGACCTCAGTTGGCAGAACGAGCTGAACTCCTCCTTCTCCAAAGTGATTGCCAGGGCTAAAGCAGCGACCAGAGAAAAAGTACATGCCATTCTCACAGCCACATTGAGCTACCCACACAATGGCAATGGCAGGAGATGTCATCTATGCAGTGCAAAGCCTCTCCAACAAGTTTTTCTTGAACTTTACTGAACAGCGGAGTCCTTTTAAAAAAGAAAATGGTTTTTCAGAGAAAAGGAAGGTAGCTCTCTGATACAGACTCTGAGATGCTCAATTCAAGCATGAATTGGCTGACACCATCAGTGCCTCACTGGCTGATGCTTTGGTTGGAAGTGTTCCACCAGCAGTTCTCCAGTCACCTTGTTTCTCATGTTCAAGGTAAAGTAAACAGTGTCATTAACCAGTACGTAAGAACTAGCTTAAAAAGTGACAGAGCTAGACAGAACAACAGATACATTGCACACATGCCAAGAAAACAGATGTATTCAGGAGAGGAAGGTCTTCTCCTCACAGTCACATGCTGCAAACATCAGGAATCCCATGACTGCAGGAACCATTCTTGATATCAGAGTCCTGTCAAAAGCCACTGGCACTAAGGTTGTTATCCTAACAGAGAACAGATGCAGGAGCTGAGTCCAGACACCAAACCCACAGGTAAAACTGTGACACTGATCTACAGACCAAAGAGTGCCCAATACCCAGATGGCAATTATGATGTGCTCATCAATAACCAGACAGTTAGAGTAGTGGGTGAGGACAAGAGCTGCCTGTTCCACGCTTTGGCATGAGGAATGAAACCACAAGCAAGTGAGGCAGAGATCACATTAGAGGAAGCCCGTCTGCGATCTGTGGAGGCCGATACTCTCCTCAGAAACCCAGGCCAATGGGAGCCCTTCCTTGAGCTCTATTGAAAGAATTGACTGATTCAGAGGAGGGGACTGGTTCATGGCAGAGGCTGCAGCAACAAAGACCAGAAAACTCACAGAAAGCGAGGAATAAGACCTACTCATCAACGAGGTTGGGAAAGTAGTGATACATGAAGACTGGAAAAAATATGCAATTCAAAAAGGACAAGAAATGGAGGTGAAACTTGGAGATTACTTCAATGCAGATCACCAGCCACCAGTGAAGAGTATACTGGATACTAGAAACTTTAACCAGAATATCAAATTTGCAGAAGCAATGCTTGCAATGCCAACAGACTCATCTTCTATGGATACCAACCTGACTGATCAACTGAACCAATATCATGGCCTTAAACTTCCAACTCTTTATACGCCTCGTGAAATACATTATGCATTTGCCAGTACAATCTCACCAGACTTCAGAAAACACTTAGCTACCACCATCAGTCAGGATGATGTCGTAGAAGCCTTCATGAAATTCAAATTCAAACGGAAAAGCAACAACTTCAAAGACTTTCCGAACTGTGAGATGAATGAAACCAGACTTGCCCATTTTGAAAATAGCTTTCAACAACACAGCACAAGGATGGTAGAGACATGGTTCAACATGCTTCAAGACAAGGGTGTGATGACAAGAGACCACTTAGACACTATCACTGAATGGAGGGGCTACAATGATCAGAACGATGAACACACAAAACAGGTCTCCAGCCTCCTATAAGGACATAAGGACAAGGCAACGTCACATTTAATATGATACTAAAATAAAAGAATGTGTAACATAGATTGTACCAGTGGGGGCTGCTCATGGCTGCCTGCTCATCAAAAACAGACAGCAAAAATGATCTGTTGACAGTCAATCCAGCAACATTACACCTTTCATGACAATTTAGAAGTTTGTAGCTGTACAATATAACAAAGGAAAGTGTTCTGCTGCTATTACTCCCTCCAGGAGACAAAAATCAGCTGTCATGTGGAAGCACGCAGTAAGTCAGGTGTTACACAGCAATATGCAGACAAATGATACAGTTGTGAGCAGTTAATCACGATTTTCTGTTCTCTTTGCAGTGAGTTGACTCCTGAGAATATGAGTGGCACACAAGAACAATGAAAACTACAGAGATCTCCACCTGCCTACAACATTGGATCATCAGCCACCTCAATTCAGCGCTTTCTCACCGGAGTTCCAACGCCAGAATACACCCCCAAAAAAAAACAAAACAATTTTTTCAAAAATAAATAATGCGCTAGTAGCATTCCTCAAGAGACACAACAGGAAGTCTATGGTGACATTAGAGTGAACCATCTGTCTGTGGAGGATGTCAGTCCCGTGCTCCAAGAGCTTGAACAGGCTGGCCTGGATCTGACCTCATGTGAAGTTAGCGATAATTGGAAAGCTAAGGTCAGGACACTGCCAAGTATAATGAATTGTTTACCAGAAATAAGCTTGACTGTGGGGAGACAAAGGATTTTGTTCATCATATCCATCTCAAGGATGAACGGCCATTCCGTCTCCCTTACAGAAGAGTCTCTCCAGCAGATTACCACAAGCTCAAGGTGGTCCTTGACGAGATGGAGGAAAAGGGTATCATCAGGAAGTCCTGCAGTGAGTGGGCGTCTCCCCTTGTATTAGTCTGGAAGAAGAATGGAGACCTTCGAGTGTGCACTGATTTTAGAGAGCTAAACAGACGTACATTCAAGGATGCTTTCCCTCTGCCTCACCAGTCTGATGCCCTGGCTGCTCTCGGAGGTAATGTTTTCTTCAGCTCCATGGATTTGACCTCTGGTTTCTATAATGTCCCCCTTCATGAAGATGACAAAAAGTTCACTGCATGCACAACTCCTGTTGGCCTCTATGAGTATAATAGACTACCACAGGGCCTCTGCAACAGTCCAGGTTCTTTCATGAGGCTCATGACATCCATCTTCGGTGACCAGAACTACACTAGTCTCCTCTGCTACCTTGATGACCTCCTTATCTTTGCACCATCTGAGGAGTTAGCCCTTGAAAGACTTGAAATGGTGTTCAACCGCCTGCAAACCCATGGCCTCAAACTCGCTCCAAAAAAATGTCACCTTTTGAGAAGGAAGCTGAGGTTTCTGGGCCATATAATCACTGAGAATGGTGTGTCCACCGATCCAGAGAAGGTTGAGGTTATAACAAGTCTTACAGAGAAAGACCTCATGATGGAGGATGGTTGTACTCCCTCTCCTCGGAAGTTAAGATCAGTTCTGGGCATGTTCAACTACTACAACCACTTCATTGAAGGCTTTTCCACCCTTGCAGGACCACTATATAAGCTAACATCTGAACCCAAGTCCAAGCCCCGTTCCAAGCGCCCAAAGTGGCACAAGTTGTCTCCTGCTGACTGGACTACAGAGTGCCAGGAAGCCTTCCAGTCTCTGAAAAAGGCTATTTTGGACACTGTGGTGCTGGCTCACCCAGATTTCAACAAACCCTTCATTTTGTCTGTTGATGCTTCTACCTATGGTCTAGGTGCATGTCTGAGCCAGGTAGCAGAAGGTGAACAAAAAGCAAGACCTGTAGCCTTTGCCAGCAAGTCCCTGAACCAAGCCCAGTCCAGATATCCTGCGCACCGCCTTGAGTTCCTGGCTTTGAAGTGGGCTGTCTGCCACAAATTCAGTCATTGGTTGAAAGGAAAGCCATTCACAGTGTGGACTGATAATAACCCACTCACCTACATCCTCACCAAGCCTAAGCTGGATGCTAGTGAGCAGCGGTGGGTGTCCAAATTGGCCCCTTTTGACTTTGACATCAAATACGTGCCAGGTGTGCAGAATGTCATCCCTGACCGCCTCAGCAGGATCCCTTTCATTAAAGGCAGTATCACTAGGCGAATTATCCAAGAGCCCTACCAGTCCCTTGTCAACGAGGCAAAAGAGGTTCAGCCCGATGATGTCCAAGACGCATTCCACTTGACTGTGAACACTCTGGCCCTGTCCTCAGAACCTGGAACACCAAAGGCAAAATGTGGTAATGTCACCACCAACACTGTTGCAGCCCTCCTTTCCGCTCATAGTGCATGGGAGCCCTGTTCACAAAACCGAGTGGCTACCATAGAGGCAGTTGGCAATATCTATTCCCTCCATTCTCAAAGAACACTTCCAGCCCTCTCACATGCAGAAATCCAGCAGAAGCAAGAGGAAGACAACACCATATCCAGGGCCATGTATTACGTTCAGCGAAAACGGTGCCCATCCAGGCGTGAGAGAAGCCATGAAAACGCTCAGGTCCTGAGACTTCTGAGGCAATGGGAAAAGCTGAAGTTGATAAATGGTCTTCTGTACAGAGTAACCAAAGACCTGCCCTCAGGCCAGAAGGTCCACCAGCTTGTTGTCCCACCAGGACTAAGATCGATAGTACTCAAGGGAATCCATGATGATGCAGGGCATCAAGGTCAGAGTCGCACACTTCAGTTGGCTCGTCAGCGATTTTACTGGGTTGGCCAAGAGCAGGAAGTCAAGGAGTATGTATCAAAGTGTAAACGGTGTATCGTGAGCAAATCTCCAGAACCTGAAGCTAGAGCCCCTCTTCATTCCATCCAAACTCACGCTCCACTTGAGTTGGTGTGCATAGACTTTTGGAGTGCTGAGAACTCAAATAACAACTCTGTGGATGTCCTTGTGGTTACCGATCATTTCACACGCCTTGCCCATGCATTCCCCTGTGCAAACCAAACGGCAAAACAGGTGGCCAAGAGACTGTGGAATGATTTCTTTTGTGTTTATGGCTTCCCAGAGAGGATTCATTCAGATCGCGGTTCCAACTTTGAGTCTCAGCTCATTCGCGACCTCCTGGACTTAGCCCACATTCACAAATCCCATACCACAGCCTATCATCCTGCTGGAAATGGTAGCGTGGAGCGCTTCAACCGCACCCTTGGCAGTATGCTTAGAGCCTTACCCCCTTGTGAGAAGAACAAGTGGCCTCAGATTATCAACAGCCTGACATTCTCATACAATTGTACCAGCCATGAGACAACAGGTTACGCCCCCTTCTTTCTCATGTTCGGAAGGATTCCCCGTTTGCCAGTGGATGTCATGTTCGCGTCTGCTCTGAGAGATGAGAGAGTGGTTGATTATCATGCTTATGTCACAAAGCTGAAACATGACCTAAGGGAGTCGATGGAAGTTGCCCAAAAGCATGCAACCAGAGAGCAATCACGTCAAAAACAGCAGTTTGACAAGAAAGTCAAGGGCTCACCTGTGTCTGTGGGTGATCGTGTGCTTCTGGCAAATAAGACAGAACGGGGGAAAAAGAAACTAGCTGACCGATGGGAATCTGACCCCTATGAGGTCATTTGGAAGGATCCTAAGCTCCCTGTGTACCGCCTAAGGAAGATCGGCAGTGAAGAGGAGAAAATAGTTCACCGAAACCTCATCATGCCTGCCAACTTTCTACCTCTAGATGTGGAACAAGAGGAGATGGAGGATATTGTGTCCTCTGCTGGTTCATCTGATGATCAAGCAAGTCCAAGTGATATTCTGCAACCAGGAGATGTGAAATCTCGCACAAGGGAATGGATTATGCAAAATGGTGACATGGCATCCACAGGTGCATTGGGACTGGTTCGAAATCAAGATGAAGGAGTTGAAGTGGGGGAGGAGAATATTCAGAGGGAGGAGAGAGTTAGCAGTTATTCTCAGAAGTTAAACTGCCAAGAAATAAGTCATCCTACTTTTAGTGCAGGAGCCTGTTGACCAAGCCTATGCCAAACCCTTAAGACTCTGAGACCCAAGCTAAAGCAAGTTGTTCATCACACCAGAGTTGGTTGTATGATAAAGGCAGTTGATAGATTTGAATATATACCCAGGTCAAAGTAAAGTATTGAATTCTAAATGTTATAACATATGTTATCACTATGTGGTTTTTTTTTCATATACATTTTAAGGTACGTTGAAGATGTAGAAATGTGTATACGGGCACATTTTTATCAATATTGAGTAGAGTTACCTGGCCAGTTTCTCTTACTCCTCTATTTGTTTAAGAATATCTTGACAAGTAAGACATCTGTAGAAGTGAGTTATTCACACCTTTTTTATCAATTCTGAGTCTCTGAACATGCACCCTTCTGAGGTTACATGTAAATAGAAGAAAGAAAAAAAACACAAAAACATGGTTTTATGCATTTGGTTAATAAGAATTTCAAGCAAGGTACCAATGAATTTTCATGTGATGCTTGAGTTTAGTGGGGGTGAGATGTAACATATGCCTCTAGCATGTTACATTAATTGCAATAGTTGAACTTTAAATGGTCACAGAAGCAAAATCTCATAATATTGAATATAATTTTGTCAATTATTTTAACTCAGTTTAATAGTTGTAAGGTCTGAGGGCACGCCACTGAGCACCGCATGGATTAGACGCTTTCTCGTTGAGCTCTGTCAAACCCTCATTGAAACTGTATTAAAATCAGTGCTTACATTTTTCAAACATAACCATGGGCAAATCTAAAGGTAAAGGGAGAGTCACGATACCAGATTCTCCTCACAATGAAGACAACAGGGCTATTATTTCTGATACAGAGGACGAGGACCAAACCGAGCTAGCTAAAGATGCTATCACCAGCGCCACTGAGACTCCGGTACCCACACTCGCTAACATCCTGGCAGCTATCGGGACACTGAAAGAGGACATAACATCCAGATTCAACGGTCTTGATGCAAAACTGCTCTCTGTTCAAACCTCCCTTTCTGACCACAAAACGCGGATCACTGACCTAGAGGGAGCTGTGACTGACCACGACACCCGCTTAACAGATCTTGAACGACGCTGCGAGGAATTGATGGAATCCAACACAGCAATGAAGCGTAAGCTAATCGACCTCGAGAGCCGCTCAAGACGCTCAAACAATAAAATCACGGGCTTACCAGAGAGAGCTGAGAAAGGCAACCCAACGCGCTTCATAGCTGACCTCCTGCCGAAACTTCTCAGATCCGACAGCTTCCCCAACGGCCTGAAAGTGGACCGGGCGCATCGGTTGGGTGCGCAGTCCTCTCCAGCACGACCTCGCACAATGATCGCAAAAATCCATCACTTCCCAGAGAAGGAGAAAATACTCAACCTCGCCCAGCTGCAATCTCCCCTGTCATTCAACGGAGCCCGGATCAGCATCTACCCAGACTTTCCACCTGAAGTCTCCGAGCAGCGCCGGGCATTTGACGGCATAAAGAAGAAACTGTGGGAGGCAGGAATAAAACATGGTCTTCTCTTCCCTGCGCGCCTGATTCTCACACTCGGGACAGAGCAGAAAGTTTTCCTGAAGCCTTCTGATGCTGAGACTTTTGAAAGTTTGTTTGTTACCCCCCACCGCTGCCGCACAACATTCTCGAGTTGACGCCACTGAGATGCGCACCTCGCAGCGGTCTCCAGATGCGCGGCGCGGGACCAGCAAGCTGTCTTCTGCCTCTCATCCCGACTGAGTACTGTTCTTTGCCCAATCTTGCTCACATATGTAAGCAAATTTATATGAGGGTGGACGGGGCCGTTCACCGTTCAGGTAACAATGGTTATCTCATTGCGCCACAGAACCAGTCTAACTGGACATTTCCCTGCTGTGTCAGATCGCTTTCCTATGTTTATGGGGGTATTCACGCTCTGCTTCGTTTGGGGAAGCAGACGGGGGGTTTGGATTTACACTGAATGTTTGATTGCTTTTTCTTTTTCTTTTCTTCTCATCTGTTTCTCTTTCTGCTGCTCACACTTCCAGTGACAATATCACCATTTCCCGTCATGTACATGTCATATTATTCTAACTGCGTTTCTTCATGACTAATAGCTGTTCTCCATCCTCGCCACAAGGTGGCAACCTGACCTTACTTAGCTGGAATGTCAGAGGTTTGAGGACTAATTTAAAAAGGGGAAAGGTTTTCTCCCACTTGAAGTCCTTATCTGGGGATATAATATTTTTACAGGAAACACACATTAAACACACAGACCAACGGAGGCTAAAATGCAGCTGGGTATCACAGATTTATCAGTCAACATTTTCCTCTAAGACCAGAGGAGTAGCTATACTATTTCACAGAAATACTCCATTTCAACATATTTCGACCATCTCTGACCCAAACCGTCTTTATATTATTGTAACTGGTCATATTTTGCCACGTCACGTAACTTTTCTGAACATTTATGCACCCAATTTTGATGACCCTGGCTTCTTTAGGAAAGTTTTTAATCTTATTCCAGACTCTTCCACTACTAATCTAATTATAGGAGGAGATTTCAATGCTGTGCTTGACCGTTTCACTGATAGGCTTTCTTCACGCCCGACTGTGCCTTCCAAGTCCACCATTACCATAAACAACCTTATTAGATCTATGAACCTCGTCGACATCTGGAGACTTCATCACCAGACTGATAGAGACTACTCTTTTTTTCTCATGTACACAAATCATACACAAGAATTGACTACTTCCTAACAGATGCTAAACTGACATCCGAGATAACTCTCACTAAATACCACAACATTTTAATTTCCGATCATAGAACTGAAAATAGACTGGGGCAGCTCAAAACCGAGGTTTGACTGGCGATTCAACCCGCTGTTACTAAACAACACGCATTTTCACCTACATGCAACTAACCTTATAACAGACTATCTGTCACACAATGATACATCTGATGTCACAGATTCCACTCTATGGGAAGCTTTTAAAGCTGTCATGCAGGGCCACATCATAGCCTATGAGTCAAAGCTGAAAAAAGATAGCCAAAAGGAAATGTCAGAAATTACAGCTAAGCTACCAGCCCTAGAAAAAGACTATCAACAAACTCCCTCACCTTCTAAACTGACGGAGATTATGAAACTCAAATTTAGATATAACACTATCCTCTCTAGCCAAGTGAGCACTATGCTATTAAAGGTCAAACAAAAGCACTTCGAGCTGGCTGACAAGCCAGACAAATTACTAGCTCGCCAGCTCAGAAACATACAAGTGCACAATCCCCAAAATCAAGACAAAAACAGGTACTATCACCACAGATCTAAAAGAAATTAACAAATGTTTCCGCCAATTCTACCAAGACCTCTACACGTCCAAAGTCACTGCAGATGCTGCACAATTTTCTGATTTCTTACACACCCTCCACCTACCTAAATTCAGCGCCTCAGCACAAGCGGACTTAAATGCAGACATAACCTCAGAAGAAATTGCAAAAGCAATATGTTCTTTTCCCAACGGAAAAGCTGCCGGCCCAGATGGCTTTAACGTAGAGTTTTACAAAGCATACTCAGAAAAAACAACTCCCATTATGCTCCGGATGTTCAAACACTCCATCGCTGCTGGCCTCCTCCCTGACTCATTGTATTCAGCCAACATCTCCCTAATATTGAAGAAGGATAAGGATGAGACAGACCCTGGCTCATATCGCCCTATTGCCCTCCTTAACTGTGACCTTAAGATATTCACTAAAATACTGGCCGACAGACTAAACAAATGCATATCCAGTATAATCCACCACGACCAAACTGGATTCATTCCAGGGAGATTTTCTTTCTTCAATGTCAGACGGCTGATGAATATAATGTATATCAGACATGACAAAGCCTCCAAAATTTCTGTTCTGGCCCTAGATGCAAGAAAAGCTTTTGACCAGGTTGAATGGAAATACATTCTATCGGTAATAAAAGAGTTCGGCCTGGGCGATAATTTTGCCTCCTGGATTGAAATGCTATACGCTCACCCCACAGCCTGGGTTATCACCAACCTTGACAAATCACCCACTTTTTCACTGCATCGCTCCTGTCGCCAAGGCTGCCCACTAAGCCCACTACTCTTCGCAATAGCGATAGAACCTCTCGCCGTCAGTGTAAGGAATCACCCCTCCTTCGCCCCTTTAATCCTGGGCAAAACTGACCACCGTATCTCGCTATACGCGGATGACATAATCTTGTTTCTCTCCCACCCTGAAGAATCTATTCCACCTCTGCTTGATCTTATTAATAAATTTGGTGCATTGTCAGGCTACACTATAAATTGGGATAAGAGCGAATTTATGTCTCTCAACAACAATTTGAGCCAAAATTTTATCACCAGCTTGCCTTTCCACGTTGTGACAGACAAAATCAAGTACCTAGGCTTGGTTATCCCCAAAGACCCCAAACTAATCTATAAATCGAACTTTCTATGTATGCTAGAAAAACTTAAAACCTACATTGGAATGTGGAGACTGTTACCCCTATCTATGATTGGACGTGTGAACGCAATTAAAATGATGGCCCTCCCCAGATTCCTCTACTTTTTTCAAACTCTACCAATATTCATACCTCAAACCTTTTTAAGAATTTGAATTCCATAATCCTCCTTTTCATTTGGAGATTTAAAGCACACCGAATTGCTAGAAAGCACATTACCAAACCTAAACCTGCAGGAGGCCTCGGCTTGCCAAACTTTCAACACTACTACTGGGCTGCAAACTGTAGAGCACTGATGTACTGGCGAGACGCATACCCAGACAGTATCACGGACTCCACCCCTGCATGGCTTGCAATCTCATTCAATATAAAGTGATCCATAGGCTCCACTTTTCCTGCACTAAACTACACTCTTTTTACCCCGCTGTCTCGCCAATCTGTCCAAAGTGTAAAGCAACAGAGGGCACCCTTGGTCATCTCTTCTGGTCCTGCCCCAAATTACATACATTTTGGTAACCACTCTTAGCCGTCTTCAACAAAAAAACGTGCAATACAGCATGATCATTGCAAAAAGAAACATTCTAACCCTGTAGAAGGAGGATAAGGTGCCATCTTTTAAGGCCTGGCTAATGGAAATTACTAACCTACTGCACATAGAGAGGGTTCGGCATAGTGTTGATCTGACCTCTGCAACCTTTGACAAAATGTGGCTGCCTTTCACCCTATATATTTCAAGTCTTTAATTTTAAGTGAACCATCCCTGTGAAATTAGGCATGTATGTTTTATAGTCACCACTCCCCATGTACATGTATCTCATTTTGTCCACACAGATACCTTTTGACTGGCACTGATTTCTCTGTTAATATAAAGCTTTGTACTACTTTTGAGCAGACTGTACATTTTTTTACTTCTCGTTTGTTCCCTTTTTTTTCTATTTTATTTTATTTAATTTCATTCATTTATGTTTTTGTACATTACATTAACAATTCAACATTTAGATAACATACAATACATTATGTTTTTTCTGCCTGTATCTGTATTCATTCTGTTTCCACTTGTAATACTGAAAATGTATAAATAAAATATTAAATAATAATAATAATAATGTTACTACTGCTGTGTCCTTTGTCTCGGGCCCATTGTATGCCTACGGTGGAAATTGAGACTGTGGTGATGTCGAATCTTTAACAGTCTTGACATGCTTCTTTTTGACTTTTTGTCAAACTTCAATAAAAGTTTGTTCGCACAAACACATGTATAAACTAATGCACCTACACACACATCTTCTCCAGGATACATCAAAATGTTGTGTTATGCAACCGGAAGTATCTCCATTCATTCATAACAGGATAAACTTCTTGATTCATTAAGACGATAAGTATTGATAAAATTATTGACTTGCTCCCTCCGAATCACATTCTGACTGAAGTAAAGCCAGCACCTTTTTTCCCTTCTCCTAAGCTCACAGAGAGTGTTCCATCACCATAAATCATAGGACTTGCAGTACACAGAGTGTTTCTTCAGATGTATTCTTACAGAAATGTTGAAATCACCATTAAATAATTTTGTCCACATTTATGTAACAAAATCTTGTGTCAGGTATATTTGTGTTTAGCACTAGTGAAAATCCTTTCTTTCTAAACTGGTATCACAGAGTTTACATTTTATTTACTGTTGAACCATAAATTAGATTTTTTACAACACATTTCATAAGAGATATATTTATATATTAGAGATGTATTTTTCTTTCATAGCAAACATTTACTAGTTAATATAGTCTCATCTAAGACTGAAAGTGAGTTGACGTGATTGTTTTATAGTGTATATCTCAGTTACGTGAACTTTTATTTGTGCGTCAATCTTTTTGGCAGAGAACCTTCCGTGGCTGTCTAATTTCTTCTCTCTCACTCCTCTATTTCTCCTCTTCTCTCTTCTCCTGAAACTTTGTCTGAAAGACACCCTAAATTCTCCGCCGTGTGCAGGCCACACTGTTCATCGTTAATTTTCCCAAACCCGTTTATAGAAAGTTTCGTTTAGTCTGTCTTCTTTTTGTCCTTTGTGTAACTTCTTTTTGTTGAACGATTGTGAATTTTTGCAACAAGTTCTTTAAGGTGAACATCAGGAAGTTCTCTCATCGCAGCCAAGGCATTTAAAATCAGAATTACAACGTTTTACTATTTTTCTAAATGAACTTTGAAACGTTTAGTTTTTAAATTTTACTACGCGATCAAACAATAACTTACCAACTATTAAGTACATTCCTCCGACCTCTGCATTACCAAGAGAAAGCTGCAACTGCTGACTGAAGTATCCTGCGGAGAACCACATTGTCCTGAAAAAAGTCAGCAGACGTCGCCGTCAGCACCGGAGAATGGAGACACACATCAACTGCAAACCTGTTATTCAGAACGGTCTACTGCCCTGTTCTCATCCTTCACAATGGCCAACATCTCTCCTTCACCTGAGCTTAAATCCTTCCTATCCTTTTATGAGATGATGTTAATTTAGCTTAATCTAAATTTAATACGATAGTCCATCAATCTAATCGTCTAATCAGAAGTCAGTTTCCAGACATCTCATTCGTAGAATCAAGTTTTCATCTTTTTTCACTATCAGTCTTACTCAGTATTTAAACTATTTTATTTTATTTAATCACCGGTTCATACAGGCATATTCACTGTCAATTATGTTATTTATTAATCGTAAATAAATTGTAAATAACGTAAGTCAGTGGTTTGTGTGTTTGTTCTGACAGTAAGAAACTAGCAGATCCCTTATCATGGTCAGAACTTACGCACCTTGAGATAATTGACTGTTTCTCTTGTTTTTGTCCACGACCATATATTTCACATCATTAATTTCTCAAACTAATGATAACGTTAACTGGATAACTCCGAGAGGTGGCGCCCAACTAATCTTTCTGTCTGAACTAGGCCACATAAATGTATCACTTGATGAGCGATAAATTTATATGAATATTTCCTATTAATACTGAACACCACGTATAGTGTTTACCGCTATACGGGATGGGATTGATACTAGTTTCAGTTTCGCGCCTGCATTCAGTAATCTTACTCCCGTTTCATCAAGTGGACACGTCTTGTGCTATATACCACTACTCTCACATCCTGCATGGACACTTTGCCCCTTTTTCTCCTCTGCTCTACTGTGTCCATCAAGTGATTTAGCAGCGGAGCTGATACAGCCGAGCAGAGCATAAAACGCATTGGCTGCGAAGGAGAGCATCATGACTGAGAGAAGAGAACCGTCGTGTTGAGGTACTTCAGAGCAGCGAATGAAAATATTGCAAACTGTGATATAGGCAAGAAGACTGTTTGCTACTGCAGCATCACAACTAACTTAAATAAGCACATGAAAAACCACCAGAAAGAGAACGCCACACCTCAAAATACATGAAGAGAGGAGGAGGGAAATCCTACAGACAGATCCCGACCCCCAGCACAGAGGCAGAGTTCACTGACAGAATCATTTCAGAGAGGCGGAGAATATCCAGGTAGTTTCCATATAGTGATTAAAGTAGCCTTTTTTATTGTAGTCATAACGGATCTTCAGCGCTGGTTAATGTTAACTTTTTTTAATGTTACTTACGAAAGCTGATTAAAAGACTATACACAGAAATTCAAATAAAATATTCAGCCCACTGAAACGTACAATTTACATGAATTATTTTACTGGAATTGAAAAAAAACCTTCAAAACTGAAATATAAAAATCGCTGAATATAATTACCCTTTTGTGTGAAGTGTGACAGGGACACTGTAGACTTCCTATATGTAGGCTCCATGTAGGTAGGCAGTAGACCTAATTATACTGTTATTTCACCTAGGTAATTCCCCCACTAGCTGTGGTTATTAGGAGGAGCCTTGCTGAAACGGTTGCAAAGGACCCGCAACCTCTCTCTGTGGTTGAAGATGAGGGTTTTAGCAATTTTGTCCATACACTTGACCTACAATCTACAAGATTCCAAGTAGAAAAAAATTAATGGAAAGGAAAATATTAGAACTGTATGAAGAGTTAAAAAAGTTTTTAAAAATCCCTAGATAGTGCAGACAATGCTGTACTCACCACACAAGCCACAGCCACACGCCACATCAAAAGGCACAGAGGCTTATTTAACTGTCTCATGCCATATTGTTGATGAGAACTGGGAAACGCAAACTTATGTCCTAGAAACATCTAGTTTTCAACATTTGAACTCAATACTCAACACTCAGAATTAAAAAAAAAAAGAAGAATCGGAGATAAATGGGACATAAACGACGAAGTTAAGGCTGTGATCACAGATAATGGTGCCAATATGGTTGTTGCTGTGCGCAAAGCAGGTTGGGCAAATTATTCATGTTTTTCACATACCTTAAATTTAGTAGTGAAAGACTTCATTAAGGCTCTCCCTGATCTTCTTGACATCCAGCAGAGATGCAGTACTATTGTAGCTTTCTTTCACCACAGCACAAGAGCAGCAGAGAGGCTCTGAGAAATTCAGAAACAACTGAAGTTTTCAGAACATAAAGTGATACTATCAGTTGAGACAAGGTGGAACTCTGTCTTCTACATGTTGGGCAGACTAGTTGAGCAAAAGGAAGCTGTTACCACAGTCTTATGTCTCCTTGGAAAGAGCTCACTGTTTTTAAGTGAGGAGGATTGGTCCATGATCAGTCACTCCGTTGATGCCCTGAGACCATTTGAAGAAGTACCAAAAGAGGTATCAACTGAAAAACATGTCTCAGTTTCAAAAATGATTCCCTTGGTGTCACTACTTCTAAGATCAACTGCATGTTATGAGTGCCAAGGTAGCAAGCTAGCTGCTAAGCTGCCAGCACACAATGCTAATGACGTTTCAGATGTATTGAAACCTTTTATGGTCTTGCTGTGAGCACCTACCTGGACACAAGATTTAAAAACCTTGGGTTCCGTGATGTGGCAAATGTTGAACCTGTGAAAGGGCAACTCATCACAGAAATGTCAATGGGCCAGACCTCAGTCCCTTCAGAATCAGCTCCTGAGCCAAGCTCATGCTGTGCCTGCAGCTCTGCCTCCAGCTCTGCCTCAGCAATGGCTCCTGCAACTACCTAAGGCTCCCCTGCAGGGTCTTGCTGCATCCCCAAATGCAGCAAAAGGTGGGATATGGTCAGGGTTTGACTCTCAAGATCTTGCATCCCAGCAGCATCCCACTGATGCCTTAATTGAATTTCGCACTTACACAGAGGTGAAGCCAATTCCATGGGATCAGGACACACTACTTTGGTTGAAAAAGAATGAGCCAGTGTTTCCCCCTCAAAGCAAGCTCGCCAAGAAACACCTGGAAGTCACTGCATCATCTGTACCAGCAGAGAGGATTTTCTCGAAGGCATGTGAACATGTAATTGTTTCTCAACAAAAACCTCTAAGCCTCAGGGAATATTTCCTTGGATACAGGAAAGCTTTAGGGGTAATAAATAAATAAATAACAATATTTAAAAAATCAAAATTAGAACCAATTTTTTGTTTGTGCTTTTGCTTAATTATTTGTACTTTCTTTATTTACTTTCTTTAAAGATGAGCTGAAGTCCAAAACGTACTTTCAAATCTTTTGGACCATATCGCTGCTCCTTTTTAGTCATATTGAAAAACGTTTATCAAATAAATATAATATATTATATAAAGCTGTAGCACATTATCGTTTTGCTTATTCTGGAGGTAAACAGTAGTAGCTTCCTGCAACATACATTATAATTAATGTAAAAATGTTTAAGAAATAAAAACAAAACTGAATCAAAACCATTCAGCCGATACTCAAAGCTCAAAGGTGGTTTTAGTTTATTAAATGCGGGGTTGGCAAATTCTGTTCAGAGGCATTCAAATATATGTAGCAAAGCTGTAATACGTCTGACCAATCAGTTTAGACTCAGCAAGTGTGCTACCACATCTGTTACCATCCAAGCTATACTCACTGTAGTAGTACTAAAGCACACTGCTGACTTGTCCACTGAATGAGGTTAGATTAAATCATCAGTGCAAGAGACGAGCTAATCTTTCAACACTCCTCACATCAATTTGCTTGTTTGGCTATAAAACTGCCTGTTCCCAGGTTCTATCTCTGCAATTGACTAATTTCTATAATCGTGCACACTCCAACACATTCAGACACTTGCAGGAAGTTGCTAAATTGAAATCTACACTGTCTTCTTGCTTCTTTGAATTAGCTGAGTTGCCAGCTGTATCTTTTTCTCTGGTCTATACAATGCGCAATATCTTGGCCCAGCTTAGTAACGTCCTTTAAAAACAATGAGTTTGTGTTCTCCAGGTAAAACAGGAATTGTGTCACTTTCCTTCCTCGTGTAAGTGTCTGAATAGTTTAATATTAGTTGTTTTTGGATCAACATGCAGTTACATCAGTACCTTCTCATAGTATTTGATATCATACTCTAGGATTACTCCATTGGGCTGGTTGGGTTCATGCCACAGCAGAGTCACGCTGTCCTGACTGGTGTTTTCTTGACGGATTGCCAAAACTTCTGAGGGGGCTATATGAAAAACAGAAGACATGATTGCTTAGTCAGGTCCTCAACGAACTTCATATAACATAAAGAGTATGATGAATTAGGCTGAAGCGATGTCCTTGCTAAAACGCACAATTTTTTTTTTTTTTTAAATCTGCGTGCAATCAAGGGTAGCATCTTCATACAATACATTAGGATAAAAACAATTTTAAAAAATCTGCTCAAAGTCTCCCTACCACAGTTTAAAATTTAGGTACAAAGACCATTTGGTAAGGTAGAGAAAAAACAAAAACAAAAAAAAACAATTTACTTCATGGTACAGGTTTAAGGAGAGATCACCATGTGGTTATTGTGAAACTGTTGCAGTCTGATTAGGTGATAGAGCAAAGGACACCGAAATGGATTGTTGGTTTGTCACTTTTCGTTTCACACTGGCCTTGGCCTCCTAAGGAAAAGTCCTGTGTGTGACCCACCACCACTCTTCTGTGTGACTCACCATGCTCCCAACATTTTCCCCTCTCGGAATTTTGTCCCTGTTTTTACCACAGGGGCAAACAGTGGTCTACTTGGACACGAATTGATTTCCTTGGGTGTGACATACAGAAGCTAAAGGATTACTTGTACAGTCGTTTTATCATTATTATTATATTATTATTAGTTTGTTTGTTTTATTATTAGTCTATCATGCTGTTTCATGCACACAGTGGGGCAGATTGGGACACGTTAAAGAGACTACAGCAGTAT
>JAQLOL010000001.1:545593-558112 GCA_029783665.1 Naso thynnoides
TAAACTGAACAAAAAGAAAAATAGAACAGAAAAAGAAGAATGATAAAAATTTGATGGCCTCTTTGGTCTCATGTAAAAGAAGCGTATGATACATTTTTACAATTAAAAATTAAATACCAGGTGATAATTAAGCACTAAGAGAAATGGGAATACATTTTCGCACATGCTCATTAAAATAGTGAGCACTGTTTTTTTTTATTCACAGGCTATCTGCTGCACTTTGGTGAACTGTAACTGTGACAGCTTCAAGCCGGGGAAGCTGAAGAGGAGGCAGTGTGAAAACTGCAAGCATGGCTGGGTGGCTCACGGTAAGAGCTCACTGCTGATGTGCAGACATCCAGCTGAGGCTCTTTTCTCTAATCATGTGTGGATGTGTTTTTATTTTCACAAACAACAAATGTTCTCCTTTAGCACCGCCTTTGTTGAGCCAAGCAGATAGTTTTGAAGTGTCTGTCTGCAGGTTTCTTCTGCAGCTCAGAACAGTGAAGGTGAAAGGAATTTTCACTTTTCACAACTTTTTTTATTTTAAATTTCTGAAAGTCCACTGCCCTCACATTCGTGTATATTTACCTGCTGTATCTTCCTGTGCACACACACTTGATTCTTGTGGTGTTGTGACTGCTTATGTGAAACAGAGTTAAGAACGCGTTTTCCGAGTTTCGTGTCGTGAAAAGATCTTTACTGTAGAGAGATATTTGTTTAATAGAAACAGCCTGCACAGCGACTCGTCCTTGTGACCATTTGTGTCACTTTTCTCCAACATTTACTGAAGATGCTAGATGACTCATCATCACTTTCATTTAGTTACAAAAACGATCTACTAATTAGAAATACTTTTTTTTTAGGAGCACAACTCTTTAAAATTAAGCATCTATAATGTTGAATAATTTGATATTTTCTGCAGCAAACCATAAAACACATATGATGTGGTTTGAATGTCCAGATGCTCATATGAGTTTACACACAGCCGTAGTTTATTATCATTATTATTATTTAAAATATTATCCTTTTTTTAATTTATTGATCATGCAGTATTCCAGTTGTCAGATTAATTCTGATGTGGATGACCTTTCCATTTTTTTTTCACCAGTTGACGAGGACAATCTTCTTTTTGATGAGACAGTGGGGATACAAAAAAATAAGCAAACCACACATTTTCTAATTAATTGCTGCTTGACAACAGTGTTGTATTCGGGTCCACCCTGTTTATTTTCATTGTTTTCTATGTTGTTTAAATTTAGAAATCATATACAAATTGGTTCGAGCAGTCTCTCTCTCGCTCATGTGTATACTATTCAAAAGCTGCTGTTTGTATTTCTCGGTCATTTCTTTGTGTGCGTCCAGGGGCCAGTGCACTTTCCTAAAATTCTAATCCAGTTTTACCTGGTGTGTGTATTCTAGCCCTGAGTAAGCTGAAGGTGCATCACATGTACCAGAGCAGCCAGGTGGAGATTGTGCACTCCAATGTGGTGTTCGATATCTGCAGCCTCATGCTGTATGGCACCCAGGCCATCCCCATTCGCCTCAAGATCCTCCTGGACCGACTTTTCTCTGTGCTCAAGCAGGAGGAGGTGATCCAGATCCTCAACGCGCTGGACTGGACTCTGCAGGACTACATCCGAGGATACGTTCTCCAGGTGAGCAACACGGAGAAAGGGAGAATTTACCACCACATGATTATACTTTGACTAGTGAGGGTTTCTGAAAGTCAGTGCGGAACAAAAGGCTGACTCCATAAATACATTTTGTCATCAGAAGTCCAGTTATATATCAGGTCTGTGTGTTAAAGGAACAGTGTGGTTGAATGAGGTGTTTATGCAGAGTCAGTCTGTAGATCAGTGGTGTCACTTTTAGGCACGTTTATTTTGGCACTTCATTTTTCATAGTCTCTCTGTATATTTTGTCCACTCTTTTAATAAACAGAAGAAACAGCTGTCTGGAAGCAAATTAAAGAGGTAAAAAAATCCTAAATTTAGCGTACAATTAAAGAATATTGATTATTTTAGGTAAGCATTTATACATTTGGCCAAAAAGTGTTTTTCTTCTGACCCCGTCTGCAACAATACAATGCTGACTTTGGCTGTTGAGATTTTTACCCACTTACCTGAAAGTGACACCGCTGATCTCCATCCGCAGAAGGTCATTGACTCACTCTGCATCAAAACCTCATACAACCCCACTGCAAAAATATTCAACTATTCCTTTAAGTACAGGGCTGGAGTCACAGGGCCAGATTCACAAAAGGGTTGTGCTGCTTTTGAACTGCTAAACCTGCAAATGAGAGAAAAAAAAAACAGTGTGCAGCCCATAAAGCAAAAAGGGTGAAATGCACGCAAACTTCACACAAAGTGCACTGCCACTTTTGGCTGCCTGTCCCATTTACCAGGACGTAATTACGGTATATTCAGAACTTCGTTGCAAAATTGCCCCCATCCTGTGTGAATAATTCTAACTGTAAATACCATCGAATTCACAATTGCCACAGGCAGTTACAGCGGTACTGTTTCAGGCCAGTGAGTCCCGTGTATTAAATGGACACACCTTCTCTCTCTCTCTGTCTCTTCAAAGCTTGTGAGCTTTGAATGATATTGAGTGACATTGTGATCGAAATCTACAGTCAGAGGGGGAATCAAGTGGGTTGTGAGCTTATATCGGATTTGAAATTAAACGGTTTTGATGGAGCTCAGGATTCATCCGTATGGACTGCCTTCGTTACAAACGATTTCAAGTATAAACCTGCGATCTGTGTGTGACAGTGGACCTGTGAGGATTGTAAGGATGTGAAGCAGAATAAATAAATAACATTAATTAACATCAAATCCTGGCTGATCCTCTTAATAAAGCAGCTACGGCGCGCACAGACTTTTTCTAATTTCAGAGACACATGTATGTGTGTTGCAGCTGCTGTGAGATGATGCTGTAGCCAGCTGCAACACACAGCCAACTGTGAGCAACAAACAAAACTGACGCTTTCTGCAAAATGCTGCGCTCTCTCTGCCGTGTCCATTATAAACCAGTCTGTGTTCTGAAATATGTAGAAAAGACTGAAACACTAGGAAAAGATCTTCTTACTCAGTTTGATGCAAAAAGAGGGCAGTCAGCTGTCAAACTTTATGGGCGTGTTAGCGCCGGCATATGACTAACAGAAATTCTTTTGGGGACAGGGTGCTAAAGTGGGGCAGATTGCAAGTTCTGCTCAGATCACGGTGCTATTATCGGGCGCAATCCGTTCTTTGTTGATCTGGCCCAAAATAAGGTTAGGTTAGCTTCATATAAAGGTAGCAGGGGGAAACAACGCATATACGAACACCTCTAAATCTGATAGTTGGAACAATTTTTTAAAGAGGCAACACCTGTTTACATCTACATTACACCACATTTTGCAGTCTTGTTGTCACAGTGAGGTTGTCAGGTACGGGTTTCTGCTATCCGGCAACTACAGCTGCAAAGGAATGAGAGCCAAATGGACTGTTATTCACTTCGAAATAGTTCAAATGTAATTCCCTTGCAAATCACTGACTTTATGCATGTTTATATTTTTGCTCAGAAATGGATGTTGACGATCATTTGAAACAGCTTTAGGTGTTTAGGGAGGCCACCAGCATGCTAATTAAATACATTCTGACTCTGTAAGCATTAAATTGATGTCAGTGTTCTCATATGAATTTTGGAAGTAAAACAAGCCTATGTATTTACCAAAATATCAAAACAATTCTAACATGATGTTTAGTGTTTCAGAAACCCTCCAAAAGCAGCTGGAGCTCAGCTAATGAGTAAGTGAGAGCACAGGAAGGCAGAGACTGAAGTCATTTCTGAGGAAGGCGAGGGAGTGGGAGGGAGAGGAGGGGTCAGGAAAGCATGGTTTAAAACAGGAAAGAGGAGAGACATCAGGTAGCAACCACTGTAATGAACCGGTACACTGCTGATGCCGCCTGCTTGTGTCTGCGGCACCACCGGCTCTGCTGGGTCTCCAAACTGTGCCATGTAGATTGGTAAATGTGGTCTCTGCCTTCAGATATAAGGTTGAGCCAAACCAAGGCCTGGGCTGCAGGCACCATGGCAGCTCAGGCTCTCATTTAGATTAGTACATCATCAAGTATTCAAGTTGGGCTGCGTTTAATTCATGTTAGCTCATCTAATGGCGAATGTAGAGTCAGACTCCTCGACAGGCGCCCAATGAATGCTCTGTGATGAAATATTAATCACGGTTACGGCATGAAACTGCTCCTCAATTTCAAAGACGCTCAAACTCACATGTGATTACTGCTGGGCTAAGGGGGAGAGGACCCGCTTGATTAATGTGAGCCGCCCTCTGATCACCCCTCCCCTACTTCTGAGTCCATATATATGTGTACAAGTGTATGTGTCTGCTGGTATGCTTGTAGGATGTGTGTGTGTGTGTGTGTGTGTGTGTGTGTGTGTGTGTGTGTGTGCGCGGGACGTGTGTTCTCTGTCTGCTTCTGCTGATGCAGAGCGGGTAAATCCACATGATTTAAATGAAGAGAAATGACCTGCAAGATGAAACACTGTGTGTCTGTGTAATGAGGGTTCTCAGGGTTCTGCACTGCCCACTTGTATTAACACTCCATCTGATTCCTTTATTTAGCTGCCCTGCCAGTCTGCTTTATAGGGTGTGTCATCTAACCCATTCTCTGAATATGTATGAGCAACCCAACAGGCACTTGTAATGCTAATGATGAAACTGCTCTCTCCGTTCTTCTTTTTTTCCTCCTTTCCCTCTCCTTGTCAATACATTTTACACCCTTGCCCTCTTCTCGTTCCTGCTCCATGCTGCTGGCCCTTTCTTCTGTTCTGTCTATAGGATGTAGCGGGGAAGGTGCTGGACCGGTGGGCCATCATGACCTTTGAGGAGGAGATTGCGACGCTGCAGCAGTTCCTGCGTTTTGGTGAGACAAAGTCGATTGTAGAGCTGATGGCTCTGCAGGACAAGGAGGGCCAGGCAGTGTTGGTTCCCAGCACCCGAACCAACTCCGACATCCGCACTTTCATTGAGCGCAACACCCCACGCACTGCTGCCAACGTCTCTACATCTAAAGCTGATAAACTTAGTGGCAACAACATGCACCATTTTGAGAACTTTATCAACAGTATGGCCTTCATGCTGCCATTTCAGCTGTTAGGCTCTGTTCCGGCACCATTTTTGGGCTCACCGACAGGGGCACTGCAGCAGCAGCACCCATGCCGTGGATCAATGGAGCAGCAGAATCAGAGACGAGATGATCAAGGGCAGGACATACTAGGGAGGGAAAACCCCATCTCTCTTTCACACCCTCCAGAGAGCAGTCTGCTAGGTTCTAGCTCTGTCCTATTCACTACTGATCTAGACCGAAGTGGAGATAAGCCAATTGACAGCCTCTCTACCACCACAAAGATTGAGGCAGAAGACTTCTCCACTAGTGACAACTACTCAGATGGACCCTCCACACCATGCACACCCTCCATGAGCTCTGATATAACACAAATGTCACCTGAGGGCAAGCTGCGCTCCCTGGACAGAAATGGGAGCAGTAGTGGAGGGATCTCAGGGAGTAGTGGGGTGGGAGGCTCTCTGAAGAAGGGTCGAGTATTTTGCAATGCCTGTGAGAAGACATTCTACGACAAAGGTACGCTGAAAATCCATTACAATGCAGTGCATCTGAAGATTAAGCACAAATGTACAATCGAAGGCTGTAACATGGTGTTCAGCTCATTGCGCAGTCGCAATCGCCATAGTGCCAACCCTAACCCACGGTTACACATGCCCATGAACCGTAACAACAGGGACAAAGACCTGCGCGGCAGCTTGTCAGCTGATGAGAGTTCTCAAGGAGAGAAGAGGCCTGAATATGGAACCCCCATTTCAGCCTGTTCTGCAGAAAACCACAAGTCAGTGCCCAGCTACATGGTGAGCCACGTGGACACCAGCTCTAAACTCCACAGCAGCTCATTCCCCAACATGGGCCAGAGTGGCATTCTCTTCCCCAATTTAAAAACAGTACAGCCAGTTCTGCCTTTCTATCGCAGTCTAGTGACCCCAGCAGAGCTCGCAAATACCCCAGGTACACTTCCATCCCTCCCGCTTTTGTCCTCCTCAGTACCTGACAAGCCAATCACAGTCCCTGAACCCTATATGACAGACCCAGTACCAAAGAAAAAGTCTCGGAAGTCAAGCATGCCGATAAAGATAGAAAAGGAGGCGATGGAGCGAGACGAGCCAATTGTTGAGGACAGCAGCTCTGAGGAGGAGGCTCCTTTACAGAGCAGGGGCAAGGAAGAGTGTGATGGCAGCCGAGCAGAGGAGAATATGTGCATAAGACAGAGTGGGGAGGAGAAGGAGGAGAGAGGGGCTTGCACTGGTGAAGAAAAGGACAAAAAGAGCGCCAAGCAACTATTTGACCAAACTTTATGTAGAGAAATGACAGTGAGTGAGGAGAAAGATGATGGGCCAAGGCAAACTGAAACTGGGGTCATCACCTGTGCACCTGCCCCGTTCAAAAACAGACTTATAGAGGATCATTGTGACGACAACGTACTCTGCCAAGAACCCCAAGGCAATGAAGAAAGGGAGGACAGGGAGCGTGCAAACTCACTGTATGCAGCTGAAAAGATTTCAGAGCTCAGATGGGATGAGGGTGAGCACAGGCTGTCTAACGGGGGGGATCCCCAGCTTATGAACCATGAGAAAGATGGATCCAGCAGCTGCGTAGGCAACTGCTCTGACTCAGGTTTGTCTCACCGCGACCCCAATGCTGACCTGCCACACCACTGTGAGATCTGCAGTAAGACTTTTAAGAACCCCTACAGTGTCAAGATGCACTACCAAAATGCCCACCTGAAGGAGATGCACATGTGCACAGTGGAGGGCTGCAATGCTGCCTTCCCCTCGCGCAGGAGCCGAGACAGGTAAGAGGCAGTCATATCTCATATTGTTCCAGCACTAAGGATTGCTGACAGACTTAAGCCTGCACGTTTCATGTTTTCAGAGAAGGCAACGCTGATCCCAACTCAAAAGTCAACTCAAAGTTGTTCTGTTAGTAGACACCTTGTACATCAGTAATACAGCATCAGGTCATTGGTTCTCAACCCTTTTTTACTGATACATACATTCACTAACAAAGACCACACCACTGTCAGCCTAGTAGTAAAGTAGTTTAATTGGAACTGACGGAAGATTGAAAATGTATGGGTGAGTGTCGAGTTTGGTGGTTGACGGGGGGGGGGATGAGGGGGGCGAATATGGTGGATGAGGAGAAGGGGGTCAGATGGTGGGGGATGTGTAGGGAACAAATAGGGTCTTGAAGGCTGAATCGATGAGGAGCCTGGGGGTTGACACTCAGGGTGGGGGCAAGTCTCGTTGAGCACTTGGCTTCATCATCCCCGATGGTTCACTGAAGTTCAGCTGGGGAGGGCGCCCTGCCACAAGGCGAGGTAACCAACCACTGAGCCATGGCGCAAAAACCTGTGAGAGATGAGAAAAAGGGGTTCAGGGAAGAGGGGTCGTGAGCACTTGAGACGAACATGAGAGAAAGGGTTAGACTTACCGATATAGGTCTGCCCAGATAACTGAATCAGTGGCACGGATGGTTGAGTTAATGAGGATCAAGTGTGTTAATTAGTGAGGGAGAGTGGCGTGGTCTTGTACCTGAACTTCATAATATAGGAAGGAATAACTCAAATCACTTGCTTTAGTTTAGTTTGAAAGAAAGTGAAGTGCCTTAAGCACAGCCGCTGTGCAGATGTCTGCATGCAGCCAAAAAAATCTGAAGCCTGACTCAATGAGAACATGAGCAGCAGTATGCACATGTATGAAAGATGTATTTAAAAAAAAAAAAAAGCTCAACTGCTTCCTGCACTTGTCTTATCAGGTGTCATGTCTGGTTCATTAACTGCACATCATACCAGTAACACATACCATAACTGCATAACTGCACATCACGCCATAACTCATATTGAGAATATGAGTATAAATCAAACATGCCAGTCTTTCTGTTTGGATGTCATCGGTTGTTGTCCATTATGACACAATATGCGAGATAAAAGGATCGCATGTTGCATCTGATGCTCATTTATCATTTCAGAGAGCACCCAACGCCCTACATCTTCTGGGCTGGGCCATTATTGGGTAGTCTGACCTCGGCATTTGGCAATTAAAGGAATCTTCTAATACTTTAAATAATATTTAATTAAATACAGTCACCATTTGGTATATACAATACTTTGAAATTTAATTTAATGCAGTGTTTTGTTTTTTTTTAATTGCAGACACAGTGCCAATTTGAACCTGCACCACAAGCTGCTGACAAAAGACTCATTCAGCCCCGCCAACAGTATCTACTCACCCTCATCCCACTGTAGAGACAGAGACTCTGTCGGCAAAGACTACTGTCAAGACCAGCGAGACAGAGATCTGCTCCATCGAGACCCGACGAGTCAGACCTCTGTCATCTTCAGAGGACATAACCGCATGGGCCTGGTCTTCCCTATGAGCAAAATGTCTTCTGCACCGTACAGTGCTGAGGCATCTCCCTCAGGAGAAATGGAGGGATTAGGAAGAGGAGGAGAAGTTGTTGGAAGTGGGGAGGATGGGGCAGTCTTGGATCTGAGCACCTCTTCCTCTGCCCCACCTCGTGGCAACGGCAGTGCTAAATCTTCGTGGGACTCAGATGGAGCTGGAAGTGAGGAAGGGGAAGGGATTGAAGAGGATGAAGAGGCACTCCCCGTGGAAGACAGTGATGAAAGCTGTGATGGGATTGGTGTGGGAAGGCCCGGGGGTGAGGAGTTGGCACTTGTGGGAGAGAGGACCCTGGGCTGCAATGGGGGAGGACATGGCGGGCTTCAGGGAAGTGGGGGCGGATCTCCGATTACCTGCCACGTCTGCCAAAAGGTCTACAGCAACAAAGGCACATTCAGAGCCCATTACAAGACAGTCCATCTGCGGCTGCTTCACAAGTGTAAAGTCCCTGGCTGTGATACGTCCTTCTCCTCTGTGCGGAGCAGAAACATGCACAGCCAGAACCCAAACCTTCACAGGAACCTCGCTGTTAGTTCAGGTGCCGCAGCAGACCAGGAGTAAGGATTTGAACTTGTGTGCCAACCTGACTGATCTCCATTGTTCCAGCTGTCTTTTTGTTGTAGTCGGTTTTCTTTTCTGGCCACCCAAAGAAGGCTCACCAGTTAGCACTTTTAAAAATCCCTTCTGTAGTCAGTCTTGCTGTCATATTTCATTTAAAAAAGAGAGAGGACTAAAGAACGTACAATCATCAGTCCATTCATATTAAATATGTTTTACTGCAAGGCAAAAAAAAAAAAAAAAAAGATAAAGAAATACATGCATATGTCTCTGTTTTCACATTGACATATAAAATACAACAAAAAATCATTAACCTGTTAGTAAATTAAATTTTCAGTTTCGATCTCAATTTTATTTGTAATGCAGTACTGGATTGTTCGTATTGGTTTCCCCCAAAGCCCAGTTTGAAAACTTCATTTTTAAAAACAGAATTTTTCTATTTGTTGTAAAGTGAGAGTTGAGCCATGAAACTGCATCATGTGATCATGTGATTCTTTTCCTGGTGTTTTGTTGTCCACATCTTCACTGTGAGACCGTGTATAACGTATCGATCAAAAGCAGTGGTGAAGTAACCTCTACACGTCACGTCATTCATCTGGACAATGGTCTTAAAAAAAAGAGTCTGCTGAAAAGCTATAGTGTTGTGAGCTTAATCCAGTTACTGTATGGTGTTATATGATCTGTCTTTACTGTTCTGGTTGTTGCATACTGCGATTGTTGACCAAAGATTTTTTTTAGGCCACAAGTGTGTATAAAACCCTTCACAGAGGGATATGCAGTATTAAAAGGGCCTGACCAGTCCTTTCTTTTGTGATTAACAGCAGTATTCAAATGTGGGCTCTGCTGTGAAATAAAAATTAAGTCCTGCCCCCCACACGTTTTTTTTTTTTTGTTGTTGTTGTTGTTGTTGTTGTTGCTGTTGTTGTTTTTAACTGATTGGAGTGAAAGCGATTTTCTGATTTTGGTGGTATTTTTGTAAAGATTCTGCTCATGGGACAAGACTTGATCAAGACATTGCTGTGTTATTGTTTATGTGGTTGCTTGCAGTGTCCTGACGGACAGACGGCAGGAAAATATGCTGTGTCTGCAGGCTGGACACATGTACTGTGTACTGTGAATGAGTCAAACACTGAGAAATAGTTCCAAAAAAATGCAATTAAGAATAAAAGTCCCACACACGAGCACACTCTAAAAAAGAACAAGTAAACAAAATGTTTATTGAACTGTATATTCTGTGAATAATTTGTTATCTTAAATAAACCAAAAAATATACTGTATAAAATAGGTTACCACTAGCATTGCATCAGTCTTAAAAAAAGAAAGAAAAAGACAAAAAGAAAAAAGAATGAACCAGAACATTTACTTGTACATGTCTGATCATTTCACCATGGTTTACTGTTTGGGTTTCGCTCTGTATTCTGTGAATCTTTTTCACTCTGTGTTTTAAATGCAATGGGCAGGATTTAAGATCCCACTTGTTTGTTGCTTGGATTTAAAAAAGAGGAGCAAAAACCGACATATGTTCATGTTTCCTTTGATTTATTGTTATAATAGTCATTCCAATTAAATAAAAAGCCATATGTTTGCAAGCCTTGTTTCATCGCTTTTTCTACCGCACAAAGAACGCTGCTATCAGTAAGTCAAATTCTACCCAGAACCAAAGAAACTACATGCTGTGATGCAAAATTATTAACACTTCCCCAACACACACACACACACACACACACACACATTTGAAAATTATATTAGCATACCTTCACTTTAGAAAGCTGCTCAGTGTACGTCAGAAACAATAGATCTAAAGAGGAGGATATTCAAATATTCTTGTTGACGCTCATCTGCGCTGCAGTATCATCGGATCCTGGCTGACTCCCCCGAGACCTCGTAATACTCAGTGTTAGGCGGAGCAACACCGATGGGCCTCTGCTTGAAACAAAGCAAAGAGCTGCCTGGAGGATAATACGCAGGCCTTACTGCGGAGTATATGCCTCCAAATCTAAGATTTCAACAACCCACGCACAGGTTAGTTCTGCATGTTGGGCATTTTGTACGTCTTAATATCCACAGACTGCTCTTTTAAGTGCATTACTCATACAACACATCTATAGACAGCTTTAATTCTTGTGGTTCTATTGATAAAATTAAATCCACAGGTTTAATCAACAAAAAGAAACAATTAAACAGAAACAATTAACATCTTTGTTCAGCTTTCCATATTCTCTATCCACAAATGTGAGTCCGTGTGCAAAGTAAAGAACTGCCCCTCTTCTCCCCCTAAACTGCCCACTAGTGTTTTTATAGCCAATGAACTTCAGAAAAGAGGAAATACTGCCCCTGAACTTTATTTAAACCAAAGGGGGAAAAGGAACACTTACAAAGCATTTCCAAACTAGTCCAGTAAGTTACAGCGGCCCTAATGCCTTGTTTCCACAAACTGTATGTATGTGACTGGTTTCTGTAAATCTGTCACTATACAGATGACGCCCCTAGAGGTAAAGGTAAAGGTTCTTTATTGGTCACATATATAGTGTACGGTGAAAATTGGTCTCTGCATTTAACCAGTCCTTGAGAAGCCGCCATGGATCTACTATTGGAGAACTGGATACAGGAAGTGCCCTCAATTTTTTCAGCCACAAAGACATGATTGCCAAACCGTGGTACTGCAAGTATGGCATCGGTCATGTGCTTCCATTAGGCCCAAAAAGACTTTTTTCCATAAGCTAACATTGGGAAAGAGACGTCTATAACTCAGCGTATAAGTCGTTTGTAGGTATATAAACTCATTAGTCCGAACCTTTAAATATCCCTTATTAAAATCATTGTGTTTTCTTCCTCAATTTACCTTTTTATTTTTTTTAGCCAGGTTCTGGCGTATTATCCTCGGCATTGTGAACACGCATCAGAGCCACAGGACCGAGCCTCTCTGCACGTTCACATGTCCAGATGCAGGTGTAGCTGTAATCTATGTAAGTTATTTATGCCAGTTAGCCTTTGACTGTTAGTCTAAATATAATCTCATTGCGGGTATTTATTTTATGTAACACGTTAAATATTTGGGTTAATTTGCTCATGAACATGATGATTAAATCTACTGATTTAGACAGGATTTATGTATAAATGTGAGAGTTGAGTTTTTAGCTCAAATGACAGATGGGGTTCTTTTTCTAATGAATAGACTGTCAGCAAAACAAACCATTAGGCCCATACTTTCAAGTCTGCCGATAATTAAACTGTATGATTAAAACATATAAGTAGTAATTGTAGTAGTAATAGCAGTAATAGGGTCAGCGTCAGCGTGGCCGGGATGAAAGCGTGACTGTAGAACACACACATTTGTCACACACTCCTCACCTACATACATGAGCATGACCTTACCACCAATCAGAGGCAGAGTAGGGCGGCTCACACCGTGTTTCCCCTTGAATCCAAAGAAGACAGAGACGTCTGTG
>JAQLOL010000001.1:558212-580145 GCA_029783665.1 Naso thynnoides
ACATTTCAGTTTGCTACCATGAATGTGTTCTGCAGAACACGTGGTTATTGACAAACTCAGACATTTCCAGGCTGTTGAGTGTTGTTTGTTTTTTTAGGTTTTCTTGAACAGGTAGCTCTCCCTCCCACCGAGTAAACAACTGATTACGTTGTTTTTCTTTTTTCGTACACATGGCCACTTTGTTGACCTTCCTAGGATGAATAAAACATTCTTTAACTGTGAAGGCTGAATCAGACTCTGGCAGCTCGGCTCAGAGCGGCGTAGGCGGAGCGGCGTGGTGTGGAGGAGCAGTCTGCTCCATCAGTTTAATGTGGCTGTAGTCAGTGTCTGTACTGGTCAGTGTTGTAAAGCAGCACATCCAGCCGCCCTACCTGTAATGCTGATTGTGTAGACTGATTTAAAAATAATCAGTCATAAAGAATTTGCATTGTTTCACTACAGGGTCAAAGTGTCACTGGTGCCCCAGAACTGAAGCCGTACATACTTCATTGTCTTTTCCTTCTTAAGTTACATATAGAATCCTTTTATCATAATGTATATCTGCTAATGAATACAGAAGCTGTGTGGTCCTCACTAGTCACTAGGGGCCCGATGATAACCAAGACAAAAGTAACGTGTTGCAGGTTCATCAGGAGGACTGGGTGTTGCAGCCCCTGACGACTCAGCAGTATTACGTGGGTGGGCTGGTTCCAGCAGGTGACCACCAGCACAGACACATCATCACTTGTGAACCTCGACGTCCTCAGGTGTTTTGTTTTGTGGTTAGCTTCCGGGTGGTCACTTGGGAGTCAGTCCCATTGGGCGGGGGCTCTGGCACCCTATTAGCTCAGTTGGTGGAGCAGGCGCCCCATGTACAGAGGGTGTGTCCTCGCTGCAGCAGCCACAGGTTCAATTCCTGTGGCCCTTTGCTACATGTCGTTTCTTCTCTCTCTCTGTCTCTCCCTCTTCCTGTCCAAGTCTTCAGCTGTCCTGTCAAATAAAGCCTAAAAAGCCCCAAAATATCATTTTTAAAAAAGAGAGAGAGGGAGAGATTGCGTTGTGGGAAATGGGATTGCGTCTCCCTCAGGAGCCCAGATGAGCTTTAACTGCCTTCCTGTCTGACTTGCTCCACTGGAGGCATTTCCACCCTCCAGCCTCGCTCCTCTGCTTCAGCTACAACGTCACAGCTTCTTGCGCTCAAAGGCCTTCGACAGCATCGTCCCTGGGAACAGTCAGTTCAACGCGGAAGGCGTGCTGACAGGAACTGGACCAGAGAACTAGATCTAGCTGCACATTGGTCTCCACAATTACAGCTGTGAACGTGAGTCTCTGGCCTGAACCGTTTCCTGTCTGCGTTCAGTGGGCTTGAATAGGAAGGAGAGTGGCTGGCAGCTGGTTTCTCCTCTTCGCAGCTGAAGGATGGATGATGTGAGTCTTCTCCTGGATCTTGAGAGGCATGGCGCTGGGGGTTACTCTCATTCCATCCATTTCAGCTGCCAGACAGGACAGCGCTTGGTTATGCCTCCAGCTGTATCTGCCTTGTGTCAGACTTCTCTTACCAAGATGTGCCTGAGGGTTGCCGAACCTGCACGCAGAGGGAAGGCTGCATCCTCTTCCATTTAAAGATTTAGGTTTGTAAGAGAGACCTGGACGTCCTATGTGGCTCTGATGGTGAAGCTCAGCATGTTGGTCTCCATGCTCCACGTCTCATTCCATAAATCCCTTCTAAGATTCATCCCATTTAATATTCATTTTCTGCTCCATTTTCTCAAATTCCTGTGAGCTGGAATGAGCGAGCAACATGAAACTTGGCCAAATAAGTGGAAATGATGTACATCAGGTTCTCAAGAATCATAAGACCAGTCAACCACAAGGTGGCGCTGTGGTTACGGATTTAAAGTATCAATTTTGAAGGTCATGCCCTTCATACCGCGGGTCTGACTGACTTGAAATTTTGAAAGCAAGTCCAGCTAATTGTGCCCTGCAAAAAGGAAACAAACAAACAAACAAAAAACCCTCTGGAGTCTAGAAGATTACTTTTTGGATTTGGACTTTTTGTCCTTGGTGGGATATTGGCTCTAACTGATTGACCGTTCGTCCAATCATCATGAAGCTTCGTAGATAGCTTCAGTCCATGTTGAGGAAGAGGTCTGCCAAAGCATTCTGCGTGTGAACCGTAGGGGGCGCCATAAAGGACATAAATGTAATTCTCAAAACACATCAGAAAGAATTTGATTGGTTTTGGGGTGCAGATATCAACCAAAAGTGGCTAAGTAGCTAAAGTGAAACCTTTGTAGAGCCTGAAACCTGCCCGCAGCTGTTTGCAACTTCAGTTTTGGCCGATTGAGCTGCTTCCTTCGGCCGAGCGTGAAGAAGATGATGTATTTTAGTAATATTAAGATGTTGTTTTCTCTGATATTTGGGTGGAGGAATCTACGTTCTTCAAGTGCTGGACAAGTCAATCTTATAATTATAATAATAATAATAATAATAATAATAATATAATAATATATTATTTTTATTATTGTTGTTGTTGCTGTTGTTATTATTATTATTATTGTGAGCAAATCCACTGAAAAGGTCAAAACCACGAATGAACTGATCCTATTAGGAAGTGCTGTGGATGTATCCAAAGCCTGGCACGTATTTCCTGTGTGCCACAGATCAATGTTGTTGTCTAGAAACACAGAAACGAGCCACAGGCAGAGCAGGTGACATAAGCGATGTTTTTTATTTTGAATACCGACCACATGCCAACACTGTCCTACTGCTGGAAAAATGGATCAAAGCACTAAATCCATATCTGAAACAATTTCCCCCAACAAATGCACTATTTTATCTTGTTAGAGTAACTTTTGTTAAGTATCCAAAATTATTTTAATTGAATTCATGTTTTAAAAAAATATATTTTTACAGTTAAAACTAAAGGGCTTTGAAGTTCATGCTGATATGAACATATCACTGCCACTATGAAGTTCTTCCACCTGTGTCATAAACTTGTTGAATCTGATAAATTAATCTTATTTTAATTTTTTTGCGTAGAAAAAGCAATAACAGCTCTATGTCATCATACCACCTTGTGCTGTAAAATGAACAACAGGGGTAAGAACAAAGTGATTGTTGTATGTACTGCACTTTTATGGTACGATTAAAACAATTTTTTTCCCACCATTAATCATTTATTTTCATAAATTCTTTCGTGGTAGAGCAGACGGCAACGACGTGACATCACCTCCGTCTCCAAGGTGAGCAGAGAACAGCCTGAAGTGGAAAATGGCGGACAATCCCGGACGACCGGAGAGATGACCTGCGCACTTTTCACTAGAAATCCAAAGAATGGACACATTCGGGTTTTACACACCTACAGGAGAGGCGGAGCTAGATATGACGACCACAGCTGTGTGAAATAGGGACTAACACAATGTGACTCAGCACCCGAGTACTGTGATGTAATGAAATCATAATAATAATCATAATCATAATAATCCTACATTAACCTTTAACAAGCCCACGAGATGAAGACTGGTGAGATCAAACGCTGCAACAGCTGGGGGGTTGGAGACTGAACAGACTTAGACTCATAGTGACCGAGGGAGGTGTGTGTTCAGCGCAGAGACAGACAGACGCAGACAGACAGACAGACACATGACAGAAAACATCAAACGACAACACGGGCAGTGTGAGCGAAAGTCCAGCTGAACTCGTCCTCCAGCGTCTCAAACAGACGAGTTTAACATTCAGCAGGCAGGATTCTGTCAGCATCCATCAATCAGCTCGGCGTAACACACACACACACACACACACACACACACACACACACCAGAGCTTTTATTATGAGGTGCAGAATAGAAGTTGGCAGTGTATGAAGGGACCGCTGTTGACTTTGACTCATGACAGCATCAAAAGCTTCAGTCAACAAGCTCCTCAGCTGTGCTCCACGGACACACGGACGCACGGACACACGGACGGAGGACAGACAAACAGACAGACTGGATTCAAACATGAGAATTAAATCGACTACATCATAAAGACTCTGTATTCTCTTACACTGTCAGCAAACATGACTTTTCCACAGTTAGCAGTCGTTTAGAAACAGTAAACACACCGTGAGGGGGGAACAAAGCCAGAGTGTCTGCGCCGCGTGTAGGTCTACGGGACAGGTGTGACACGGCAGGTGGAGGTCACACTTGTGCCTCACTTTGACAGCAGGGAGTCTCAGAGACAACCCGGTGCATGCTGTTTGGCGAAGAGTCAATGAGTGAACTTAGCACCTTCGCAGCTCGACTAACAGTGTTCATGTTGGAAAACACGTAGCTGCTGTGGTCGGCTGACAGGCAGAGTAACTCACACAGGTGTGGTCAGAAGAGACGGCGTGTACCTGAGTAAGGTCACGCTGACAAGGCAAAAACTACAGAACTACGGTCAGTGACGTGGGACATTTGTACGCCGTTATTATGAGAAACAATACATGTAACAACATGTGTGTGTGCGTGTGTGTTGGTTTTTCTCTGGTCCAAACTTGTTCACAGAGCCGAATGAAAGTCTGACCCCTCCCTCTCGTGTGACGTCAGCACATACAGGGTACGGGTCAGGAGCTGCTGGGTGCCAGTCTGCCTGCAGTGACTGTGTGTGGCGGAGGTGTGGCGCCCCCCTGCGTCCGCTGTGTGCAGCTACACTGACGGAGAAACGTCATGAGTCATGAAGGTGAAACTGCGACTTCACTCGTTTTTCTTCTTCACCAGTCTTCGTGTTGAGCCTTCTCCCCTGAACACACTCGGTTTCACTGACAGTTTATTGTGGCGAACCTAGACCCGGTGTGTTTATTGTTTATTGTTTACAGATCAGGTCAATAACAACATTTAAAAGCTAAAAAAAACTTTTTTCCTTTTTTCTTTCAACGTAGTCTCGTGGTAAGTGACATCAGCTGCCTACTTTTGGCGAGTCATCGCGATCAGCTGATGCGCTGCTGGAATCTCACGTCAGTCAAACCACACCGAGTTACGCCGAACAAACCGGAAGCTGTCAGGAGTTACCTTCAAAGTAAAGCCGTGAGAGCGTGTCAGAAAGCATACAGGCCTAGTGTGCAGCAGCATCACTAATAATGTGTTCATGTGTGTATTCACTGGTTCACTCTCACAACAGCACAACACACGTCACCCTCCGACTCTTCATCATACTTAATTATTACCGTGTGCTCCTACATGCACATCCTGTTTTCTTCAATCTGTATGTGTTTTATTCATGTGTTTCGTTTTTATTCATTTTTAAAAACACTTTTATTCCTCATATTAAATCACACCTGTTGAAGTTTTATTAAACTTCACACATTGTTCTTCTCTTGTGTGTTTTCTGTTCCTTTCTTGTTGTTGCTGCTGTTATATCTGCAGAAATAACCCTGTATCCGACCACGGCAGAGTTCGTTTCCTCTTCAGTCTGTTTGTGTTGGCGTTCAAACATCTGGGTCAGTGCAGCGGCCGACTGTTTTGAAAGTCTAACCGGAAGTGGTCACTTGGCGCACTTGCGCTCTCTGCACACAAACTCGTCAGTTTTGATTCGTTTCAGCTGTGCAGCTCCTTAACTCACGTCAAACGCCAGATAACGGAGCGGAGGAGCAGGTGACGTTTACCTGCGTTGGTCCATTTATTCCGCGGAACCGGAAGGACTGGGTGACGCTTGACGCGTTGTTGGAGCATCACTCGGTCAGCCTGTGAGGTTGGCCCCTGCTGCGGCCCACAGTTCACTGGAACCGACCAAACTCTCCGGATCACTTGTGGACCCTCCAGGAGTGTCCGCCGTCCCGCCCACCGTCATGGCCTCTGCCACCTCCACACCTGCCGGCACAGGCGGACGCTCCAGCCGCTCCGCCGCCCGCCGCGGCGCAGGTGCTGCCGGCCGGCCCGCACCCAGCACCAGCCCGACCTGCTTGTCCCGCACCCAGGAGAAAGAAGAGCTCCGGGACCTCAACGACCGCCTCGCCAACTACATTCAGCGGGTCCAAGAGTTGGAAAGTGCCCGCTCCTCCATGCTCAGTGAGCTGGAGGAGAAGGAGGAGTCGAAAAGCCGGGAGATGGGCAACGTGCGGCGGCTCTACGAGGAGGAGTTGGCCGACGTCAGGAAGTCTCTGGACGGCCTGGCCGTGGAGAGGGCTCGTCTGCAGGTCGAGTATGGAAGTCTGAGCGACGAGTACCGCAAACTTCAGGCCAGGTAGGCGGGCAGCCCGGAGGGAGGAGGCGGCGGAGCTGTGACGCGTTTCGTGCGCGCTGATGTTCGACACTCACAGCTGTTTGATTGGACTGTGCAGCGATCGATCCCTCACGTGCCTCAGAGCTTGTTCTCCACAGAGCTCCTCACGGTGTTGGGATGGATTTATATTGAGTTATTAACGAATATTGATAATTGTAACATGAGTCAGAAATGAGTTTGAGTGCTTTTAGGTTTTTTACTTCAATATCAAATGAATGTTGAACATCCAAGTGGTCAGTGTGAGTCTGCACAGCTCAGGGAAACAGTTCTGTCAGGAGTAAGGCTGCCCCCCCCCCATGCAGAGGCACAACAACAACAACAACAACCGTAATAATAATAATAAGGGCCTGTTCAGTATTCCAGTTTGCTGATATTGACCTATTGCTGATGTATTGGTATCAACGTAGATGTTCTCCAACTTGTGCCCATATGAAACAATGTTTTAAGGC
Source organism: Naso thynnoides (assembly GCA_029783665.1). Classification (NCBI taxonomy): domain Eukaryota; kingdom Metazoa; phylum Chordata; class Actinopteri; order Acanthuriformes; family Acanthuridae; genus Naso; species Naso thynnoides. The sequence continues at coordinate 564,884 of JAQLOL010000001.1, forward strand.
TGGAAAAAATGCTGGATTTATTAGTTTAGAATGGTGTAATGGCGTAGTTTGTCCAGCAGAGGGCAGCCCTTTATTTAATGGGTGACTAGTGTTCGTTGTTCCGTGTACTGATGTTTGGGATGAGGCTGAGAGGATGGAAGAGATCCTGCCCTCACTGCAGATCTTTGTCACACACGTCTGAACGCCACATTCGGCTGAGGTGTGTGAAACTGAGTTTGACATTTACTCGTGCCCTCTTCTTTTAGTTATTATTGTCATGATCATAGGCTACCTTTGGAGGCAGATATGATTGTTTCATTTCTTAAATTTTAGTCGGAGAACAAAACTTTACAAAAGCAAATGGACAACAAGATAAGAGTGAGGTTGGGGAAAAGCTGTTTAGGGGTGGATCAGGTTTGTGTGTTAATTAAACTGAAGTGTCACAGAGAAGAGGCGGAAAAGTTGTGTGGTGCCGCGTTATGTGCACCATTCCTCAAAAGAGAACCAGCTAAGTTGTCTTGTGTGGTTGTTCTTCATCTCAGGAACCAGAAGAAAGAGAGCGATCTGGCGAACACGTTGGCCCAGTGGAAGAAACTCGAGGCAACTCTGAGCTCCAAGGACGCTGAGAATGCGAAGCTGCTGTCTGAGAACCGGAGACTCAAAGATGACTTCGCTGACCTCCAGGACCAACTGGAAAACGTATGAACTAAAGCTCCACTCACTCGTGCTGGGACACATACACATGGGGCCAGAACAGAGACGGTAAATGTCGGCTTTGATAATTAAATTTGTCTTCAGAAACAAAACCTGAACTGTTTGGGTCAGTGTCAGCGTGGCCGAGATGAAAGCGTGACTGTAGAACACACACATTTGTCACACACTCCTCACCTACATACATGAGCATGACCCTACCACCAATCAGAGGCAGAGTAGGGCGGCTCACACCGTGTTTCCCCTTGAATCCAAAGAAGACAGAGACGTCTGTGAAGAAACAGCAGGTCTGCGGAGGAAAGCCTTCCTGAGTAAGCTAGCTAACGTTATTAACTGTCCTGTTAGATACAGTAATGTTGCCAATTTGATAACTCGCCATACTGTTGTTGACGAACGTGTTAGCAAAGCTAACAGTTCATTTACAGAGACCAGTGGCAGCAACCAGGATGTAATGTAACTTAGGCTAACGTGCTAACGTTGATGTAGGCTAACGTTGCCTGTCAACGGGACGGTACATGTCGCTATATATTTCCTGTTGCAGCCTAGAATAAATACAAAGTATCTGTACAGCACGTAAATTGTAGAAAACTGGACAAAACTCTGTTTTAAGGAGGTTTTTTTGTAGCGAGATTTTACAGAAGCAAGCGCACCTCTTTTCAACATGTTGGAGCTAAAAAATCACGATGGAGCTGAAAAATTAACAAGGCAGCTGTCAGATCAGATCAACTAACCTTTATTATTTCCGGTGGGGGGTTGTCCTCGGCACAGCGGCTTTCAAAAAATACATTTATTAGTGCACCATGGTAAGACACAGAGAAGAGAGACAAAATAGTAGGCAGTTTGTGTGCACTCACATAATACATTAGGTGACACCCGCCACCCTGTGGCAAAAAATAATATTGCTTATTCTTACATTTGTTTTTACATAATTATTTTTATATTGCTTAATATATTGCATTTGGGATAATGACACTGATATGACATTAGCATTTAAATGCAACTTTTGCCTTCAGTTTATTCTAATGCTTACTTACTGATTATGCAGTTGGGGAGAACAGGGTAAGATGAATACTTGTATTTTTTATGTTTTAATCAAACATGGCCAGAAAAACACTGATTTTGATTTAGCTGCTCCTTGTTTTACCATCATCCATAAAAGTCTGTTTCGTCCCATTTTCTTCTGCCTTTGTGCTGAGGACAGAGGGAGATTGTGCCTTGGGGTTTGGCCATTTCATAGAAGCTGGATGCATTTGCATACCTTGCATAAACTATGAAGCGGCCCTTTTCCCGCGCACCTTTCTCACCTTTTTCATCCGACCAGTTTGCATGCCTGAGCAGTACTCATAACAACATACTGACAAATCACATGTAGCCTACCAACCAAGCCTATCAACAGATCTCAAAACAGCAAATTACAAAACATAATGATTATACATAAAGCACAACAGAGGGTTGAACTGCAAAGCAAGTTTGACTGAACCAGGCTTTCTTAGTGTGAGCCGGCTCGACAAAACCTAGAACACTAGTCCGAGGTAACAAGAGCCTCGACGGAGATGATCAGCTTGCTTTGCTAGGCTCTCTTCCTCAGGATCCGGGCACATCCTCATAAAAGAGGACTTTCGGTTTGTCGTGTCTTTACTTCTGAACAAAACAGACCAACTGTGCCGCCTACTTCTGCTTATGAAGAATGTTAAAAATGTATTCACTACTAAATGTGCAAATGCTTAGATACATTTAGCGATATTTTTTTGCTATGTCAGCATCTCCAGTGTGAACTCTAATACATGATGCAGCAGACTTAAACATTACACATACGAACCGTGGTTCAGTCTCTAAACATCCCACAATGAAGGACACATGGAGATCACTTTAGGTTTTAGACAAATCAAAGTGGAATCATTTTCAGTTATTCAGAATTTATAAAATAGGCTGCCAGTAGTGTTACATGGACTTTCACGAGGATCATCAGGACCAAGCATAACAACATAATCCAAAATGATAACATTGTGGTTTAAAAGAATTACACCGCGTTACGTACAAACATTATATTGATTAATTACACAGTGAACCTTTAATAATGTATGTTCTGTGAATCTGTCAAAGGCCAGAAGACACTAAAAAACGTTCAGTCGCTCAGTCAGAGCAGGAACAACCTTTCAAATGAAACATATTGTCTTGCTCAGATTTTCTGCAGCACTCATTGAGGTTCCTGCTGTAAAAATGAGCCTGATACATACAGTAAGCACCACTGTGACTGCAGAGCTTCATTCAGTGGCATTAATAATGGAATGTTATAGCTCAGTTTGAAATCTTATACATTTTTCCAGCTGAAATTGTATCGCTTGTCAACTTGACTTTGGAGTGACACTTTTTTAAGAGTCGATGAATAAAGACCCTTTTTTTCAGCTGATTTCAAGCTGAAACTTGGAACATCACCTGGTCCGGAGCAGGTTAGCTTGGCAGCATCAGTTACCATGGTGATCTAGCTGGGATATAGTACAGAAAAGTCTGGCTCTAGGTTCAAAATACCTTGCTAACCTGTAAATCTGTGTTCGAGTAAACTCCTCAGTGATTAGAAAAATACAACACATCATAAAACAGAACAGAACTGTGAAAACACAAGTTATTGATGATCAAATTAACTAAAGAAAACATGTCAACAAATCAGAAATCCCAACTGAAAACAGAAACCACAATGCAAGAGACACATTAACTTCTACCTCAGCTGTGTTCACTGGAAGGCTGCTGGCCCTGTCAGCTTAGCTGCACAGCTAACTGAGCTAACTGCAGCTAGTACATGCAGTCAGAGAATGAAATGGCAAATAGCATAGCGAGCAGTTAGCAACTACTCCAGTGAAATGCTTTGATATCACTTTTGTGCAGAGTGACCATTATACCTCCTTGGTTCTGAGGGGTCCCAGGCAAAGAATAGCACGGAGGCCCCTAATTTAAACAATGCCCCAACAACAACAACAACAACAACAACAACAATAATATTATAATAAAAATAATAATAACAACAACAATAATAATAAACAAAGATACAGTGCATAGATTGACAAAATATTTGCTTAGTTCCCTGTAAGTATAATTAGATGGTATTAAAAATCTGTTCTAAAATAAGCTTTCAGTGTTGACTCAGCTGGCCAGCAAATTGACCATAAGCATCATATTAGCTGACAAACTCAGTCAAGATTTTTACAGTATGCAAGCACAGATCTGAACATTAGCTGCCTTGTCATGCATCTTCCTTTACTGGGTCTCTAACTGTAATGACTGTATATTAGGAATTTTATTTTTGTGCATGCAAGTTAACTAAATTGGTAATAAATTGCTGGTTAACTTCAAAATATTTGATTAGACTCAGTGAGCTAGCAGGCTAGTTAGCTTGCACCTATCTAGCTTTCTAAATTTGTGTCTGATATTACGTAAAAGTTTGCTAATGTTAGTGGACTGATTTGATTCCATTAATTCCTAGTTTCATTTGTGATATGATTTTTTTTATTGCCTTTATCTCTGTAAATTTACAAATAATACTTGTCATAAATGTTATTTGATATCTGCAACATTGTAGTAACCTAAGTGACTTATGTCACTACAAGCTACGACTCACCAGAAGACGAGAATGATGACCGAACGTGCACCGTGCACTGCAGCGTGTATATAAACTAAAACGAGCTGATCATTGTGCATTTATTATTAGAGTGGGCCTTTCCACTAATCACTGTCTTGTTGATGTTTTTCCTCCTCCTATTGTCTCTTCCCTCTTTTTAGTAAACCAGACAGGTGTCACTCCATTGTACAGACTATAGCTGTTGTTTTATAGTAACTTTCAGGTGATCTGTCCATAACTAGCAAAAGGAAAGCTGCCATATGGACCAGTAGCCAGAAGGGGGCCCACCAGGGGGGTTTGTGGGGCACTGTTGATGCACTCAGGACCTTCGTCAGGTTTAAGGGGGGTTATGCTTGTCATTGGGAAATATGCCAAAGAGTGGCCGTCTGGGGCACCTTTCCCATTTTTTTCCACAGGTCCCCAAACACTTGCCTGGTTCGCCTGTCCCGATGGTGCGCTGCTGAAAATAGGGAGACGGAAATTACCTGAGTTATTTGTAAGACTGAAGTATTTGTACCTAATTGCATCAAAGACAACAGAAATTCAAGCAAATTCCAGATTCAAGAAAAAAAGGGATTTAAAACTAAATAAAACACTAAATGGCTCAGGAAGCAGGACTTGTTTTGGACGTTTATCTGAGAGACTGAGGAGGGGCGTTGTCTACATAATGACCTCACTGCTCCGCTGCTACACTACCCAGACTGTGAAACCAAACAGAACAAACAGAAATACAGCTAGATGCAGAAAAATAGTTTGTAGGTAGAGGAAGACACACACTAATGTCTCTGTGTGTGTGTGTGTGTAGTGCAGCGACACTCATCAACACAGGTATTGTTCTCTAGCGGTAAAAACATCCACGAAGAAATATTCTGTTGAAAATGATTAGTGCTTTGGTTATGTCCTTTCTTTTGGCAGGTTAAAACAGAAGAGCCATGAAATGGCAGTCACATCGCATTGCTGCATAATGGCACAGAAAACCTGAAAAAAGCTCTTACAGTTATTGAAGAGGTGCATTAATTGTTGTAATACGGCTGTGCAAAGTTAAAGGGCATGGATTGAAATGGACCAGGGACAGTGGAAGTATCATTGGGCCCACACTGAAAAAGCGAGGAGGACAACTCTGTTACGCAACATGCCAAAGTATTGCACTATTACACAGGCCTGAAAGCCTTGCATAACTCATCAATTCAACCCACCCATCACATTTACTGTACATTAGTGAGCCAACAGAGCTGTTCCTCATCACTTAGAAGCTGAAAAACCCAGTTCTGACAAGTGGCCCCGATCCTCTCTCTCTGCAGAAATCTAGCACCACTCAGAGAGGGCTCAATGGGTTATTTCAGTCCCTCCTGTGTGCTGCATGTAGGCGACAATATTCAGCAGAGAACCTGGTTGATCTGTAGAGGTGGAGCACTTGCTCTGCTTCCTCCACAGAGCTGTATCTGTATCTGGAACAACTTGCATCGTTAGGGCTATTTTTATGGAGCAGAAATGGACCACTTTCAGATACTGTTCAATGGTAAATATGGAACAGACTGAGGAAGTGAGGAGCTTCTTTAACAACAGCGACTGCATATGCAACCAATGCAGAGACAGAGTGAACATCAGTTTGAAACTCATTTTAAAAATGTTCTAACCTGAGCCATTTCCCTTCATCCCAAATGTCATGGCTCAGACAGGTAGGTCACTCAGAAACTGTGTCGTTAGATGTACAATAATTATCGTGTTTGTACAGTCTGCACGATGTACGATCAGTAAAGAGGCTGAATGTAGGATCATTTTGCCATTTCTCTGAGTGAGTTCGGCTTCCTCTGGTAAAACACTGACGGCGTGTGTAGTTGTGGTGCTTTTGTGTTGAAGGGTAACAACGGAAGGAGTGATGGTGTAATAGGATGAAGTTGACTGCGTTGTGTGAAGCACTCAGCTGCCGTCTCGTTCGACGGACAGAAACTCCGTGCTGTTACATTAACGTGGTGTGCAGGGCGGAGTTTTTATTATTCTGTAGTTTTCTGTCCCTTTCTCATTTTCTTTCATATACAATAATTTATGGTAAAGGATATAATCCTTCTAAAGCTGCAGTACGATATTGCCGTATTTTCCATCCGGCAGCACTGGTCAGAAACTGAGCATATGCAGGGGCAACACTTCTCTCGTGGTCAGTGTGAACACTGGTAGCCTGTTTAGGTAGGCCAGGTACAGTCTGTACATTAATGACTGAAGCTCTGAATGATGCTCGGGACATCCTCTAAAAAAATCAGGAAAATGTTTCCAACCTGATTTTATAATGTCTGTTTTTTGGAAGATTGTATCTCCAGTTCAAATGTCTCGTGTCTCACTGGGAGAGAGTTTGTAGTGAAACTAAAAGCCAAGCTTTGCTTCGTTGCTCCACACATTTGATAACTGTCGTTCCACAGGAATGAAAGAGTTGTGTGACGTGTTCATTTTATGCCTTGCCGAAGGTTTCTGCCCTCTCCATGGTAACCGTATTTGTCTCGAAGGCTAGCATATTGACTAGTAAGTTCAGTTAAAACTATCTCCATAGAGACATTCACACTACCCGATCACAGCGACAATTCCTGAGCATAAAATCTAGATATATTGTATTAAGTTCAAATTTTGAGAATTCTACAATGTGCAGCAAATACACAGAGGCCATTAAGAGTGCATGGACAGGAGGAGTCAGGTGACACACCAAATGGCCTTACCCAACCAATGTTTGGATACATACCATATTATCTTTGAATGGAGTTATAAGTTTTGTAAAGCCAGAGTTAGCTAAGAAAACCTGGCTATGCAAAACTCAACAAAAGTAGCCAAACATGTTTTGGAAGGGAACACATGCAGTGGTGCACAATAAAGTGACTATTTAACTGTTTTTAAACATCCAGGACATTTAACACACCAGCTTCATCAAATGCTGTTTTTTCTTTCAATACTTGCATCGTTTTATTTATTTATTTTTTAGTTGATTATTTACACATCCAAACATGAAGCAACATTAGCATTTATTTGGAGTCTTTTTTCTATTTAATATTCAAACTCCTTTGTTTTTTGTTTGTTTGTTTGTTTGTTTTTGGTCCCCACCTGCTGCTCAGGGAACTATCTGTCTCCAAATACTTTGTTATGTTCACCTGCTAGCAACAAATTTCACAATTAACGTTTTTCATTTTATAAGTTCTACATAAAAAAAATAAAACAATGCAACTATGATCCCAAAAGTCAGCTACACTTCTTACTCTAGTGTGTACATTATTAAATTATTAGAGATATTCCCATTTAATAAACTCGCTGAATTTGTAGCTAAGCTAGCAATGCATTGACAGTCCTCACCTCCTCATCTTCCAACAGACTTCCACGTGTTGTTCTGTGTGTCGTTTGGAAGCGGTGGATCAAGTTGTAGTGTTGAAATACAGCCACGTGTTCATCACAAACCAAGCAGACAGCTCATGCCAACCTCAGTAACAAAAACACATCACAGCCCATCACTCATTAAACACTTTGTATTCAGCATCAACCGAATACGTTTGAGTCAAATAACACTTCCATCGACTTCATTGCACAAACAAAGTGCAAATCTCCAGTCAGGCCCGAGCCTCAGCCGTCTCAGCAGATGACACTTTGTTCCGCCCAGCGCAAAGGCGGCGCACAGCGCGTGACAAGTGTCATCGCCGGTTTCCAACTGATGCAGTTGTCTCTTTTCATGCCAACACCACATTGTGTTGATCTGTGCGCCTGTGGGAGTGTTGGTCATAAGTAGGGGTGGTCAGGTGCATTGTTGATGATGGAGGTTAACGCAGTGTATTGAGATGACGGCTGCTCCTCGTGCGTGAGCAGATTAATGTCTTCAGGGCTAAAGCGTCACTTCTGTGACAGTTTGCGTCCATCATCTAAAGGCGCACTGACTGCGCTGAATGCTCTTCATATGAGAAAATGCTTGAACGATGCACCATTGCATTGCCTTTGGTCTGTCGGTGCAACGTGTTGGATTTATCTTACTTTGCTAATACAGGTGTCAACTAGCCAGATGTTGTGGAAATGCCAACAGAATTTTTTTTAAATGTTTTAATGCATTATGTATTTGTATTTTAATGAACACCATACATATAATATGTATTTATCAGGACAAAAAATTGAAATTAGATGCGAGTTTCACCAAACGTGGTTTTTCTCCTGAAGTTAGGCGACGGATGTCTGCCTCTTTCCTTTACATTTCATCATGAGACTTAAACTGAAGAAGGCGCTGTTGTTATAATACACTCCTTCATCTTTTTCAGTAGGTGCGTTACAACCTCAGGAACCTCGCAAGCTTTGCGTTGTGCAGTGGCAACACAAAGCAGCACATACAATGCAAACAGTGTGACCGCGGCGTAAACAGCAATGTGCCGTGTTTTAGAGCACCTGGCTTTGAAAGGGGTGACAGATGACACGGTGACGGCTTTAATCCATCTTCCATGCAGACACACCTATGGTTAAGTAAAGGACTAAATACAGCACAGCCTGCACCGAACTTTGCACCCGGATTGTGCACCGTCTAAATATCAGGGTGGACTTGGACACACCGCACGGCGCTTTAGACGATGACGACCACACATCATCCAGATCGGATCCTATGAGTTCAAACGTCACTCACATTGATGTCAACTGTGACAAGAAGAAGTGAAGCTCACTCAGGACACACACAGGCGTTTCAAAACAAAGGTTAATTTAGGTTCACTGTTTTACTCTGGTTTTTTTTAGCCTCCTAAGTTAAATTTCAGTGGTCTGTCTGAGACCCCACTCTGGCCGGGAAGAACCATCTCATCTAAGTAACACTCTTCAGAGTTGTTCAAATGTCTATGTGAATGCTCTTTGGAGAATCCATCAGCGGATTGCTATTTTAAAAGTTAAACCAGACAGAACCTGGGAAGCAATGAATACGTGAGAATCCCAAAGAGTGAAACTGAGCTGTGTGAACATCACTGCTGTGATGATCCCCGACATGTTCCAGAGGGAGGGGTCTTTCTGGGGCACTGACACCGGATCCCTCCTCTCGGCCCTTGGATGGGGATCAGGGCTGGCGGGGGGCTGGGGGTGTCGGGACGGAGAGGGGTGGAGAGAATGAATTGTCCACGGGTGTTTGGGAAGTTGAGGAGTGTGAGTGGGTATTACTGCCCAGATGGACAGCAGATGACTTTTGTTCTTCCAAACAGTCTGAGGACGAAGCAGGACGAGAAAGACGAGGAGGTGGGGAGGAGAGAAAGCAGAGGGAAGGAGAGAGGGGCAGGAGGAGAGAGACGACAGTGAAAGTGAAACTTTCAGTCTTACAAGGCAGGTTTTTTTTTTCCTTCTCCAGCCAGTAACATGTTCTTCAAAGCCATTACATCCTCTGCACAGTTACACCATCCACAATTATTTAAGTGGTGAAGTCTGATGCAATTAAATGAGAAAAACTCGAGAAAATATCTATTTCAAATAAATATTTCCACTTACTCACAATTCCCTGATATTCTGGTAAACTGCAGTTGGGTAAACAAAATTAAATCATATCAAAATGGTCCAACGTCACCACAGGAGCCGAGTCTGCTGCTCGTCTGCCCCCTGCTGCTGGAAACCACAGCTCCACTCATCTTCCTCTTCACAGACATGTACTGCCCCCTGGTGTGGCAGCAAACAAGTCACATTCTGCTCTATGACATTCATCCCAAAAACATAAAATGTGTAAAATAACATCTAAAGACAGCAAGTAAAAAAAAAAAGTGCCAACATTTTAAAAAAAGCATTTGGTCACAATTCAGAAGGTATAGCTTCAAGGAGGAAAAACCTTGATGCTTTTTTACTGCGGCCATGACAACTTAGAAAACACAGACAAGTGGACAAAGCAAAACCAAATCTTACAAAACATCTACAACAATTAATATAATTTTAAAATAATAATACAAAAACAAGCTGCAAGGCAAGAAAACACAAGAAAATACAGAAATGCTGTGAGAGTACGATGGAAATAAAAATGGGCCTACATTATGAGTGAGATGACCTTAAAGATCTAAAAGCCAACCTGTAAGCACACATGATATGACCCCCGTGGACCAAAAGAGGTTTTCGTGTTGGCGCTATAAAATTAGATTATCCACCAAACAACTTGAAGTTCCTTCCAAACACATTTTAAATGATTCATATTTAGTTTGACAAAATCTTCCTACATAAAAAGTTTAGAGAGCTTTAGAAATTCTAGATCAGTCGATCACAGGCCGAAACCCCGCCCACTGCGACTGCTGGCACCACACCACTGATCCAATGAGCCCGATCGAAAACAACATTGTAACCTCTGACAAAAATACAAAGTCCACAGTCATTTAGCAGCAGTCAGCATGATAAACAAGTTATGAAGGACTTTGCACTTTAGCAGATGCACATATTTACACTCTGCTACAGTAACAAACATCCTGTTTTGTCACGTTAGAGGCTCACCAGTGTAGGAATCACACACAACGAGAGGAGCAGACTTCATCCTCTCTCTTTTGGCCTCCGATCAGTCACTGTGAATCTTCAGATTCTGACGATATTTAAACCATATATATACACCATGTCATTACTGAAATGGGCTATTTAAAAAACCTTGGTGCTAAACCTCAGGACGTACACTATGATGCATTTACACACTGAGAGAATTAAAAACCTCTAGATCTTTGTTATATACCTTGTTGAGTTGTGTACAGGCCACTTACATTCTATCGGTTTTTTAATCTCCTGTATTCCAACGATGCTCAGTGACCAATCCAAAATTTTATTTTAAGTAAGTGAAGTCTAATTTCTCTTTTTTCTGTTGAAAAAGAACCTGTTGAATGTGTATGCAATAACTGAAAAATCTGCCTCAAATGTGATGTGAATAGACTGTGGCGAGAGGTTTCTGAAGCCACTTTTTACACCATTTTATGCATTATTTGTATTTAACTTTTTTCCTTTTTTTATTTGTTGTTGTTTTGTCATATCTGTGAAAGGTGCTACACAAGTAAGATGATGACCATGATTATTATTATTATTAATAATAATAATAATAATAATAATAATAATAATAATAATAATAATCTTTGATTCTGCCCAAAGTTAAAACAGCATAAGAATAAATTGGATAATAACTGTAAAGTGTATAACAGGTAAATTCTACGTCAAAGGGTTCCAAATAAGTAAAAAAAGAAAGTAAACTGAAATGGAAAAGTGAGAATGAGTATGATAGATTTTTAATACTGAGTAGATTATTTTGAATATTGCACAAGATTTGTTTCCTGATACTTTTGCGATTTTTTTTTTAATCGGGCTGTTGTCCTTTTAGCTCTTGGTGGTTTATTACTTTTCAAATTCAGTACGAAGCTGTTAGTTGAGTTATAGCATGTGTCCATGTCTTCACAATGCCTGTATGCTGTTTTTTTTTAAATTAAAACATCAAAACTTAAAAAATAACAACAAAATTTATTTTCTTCACAGAAATTTAAAGTTTTCTTAAACCCTTAAAAACAAGACGGTCTGGCAACCCATGGAGCTTTGGCGACCCCTTGTGGGAGTTGGGAAACGCTGACCTTAATTCAAAATCTCCTGGAGTGAATAACAATCAAATACAGATAAATATATTTGCACAATGATTTTGGCATCCACAGAATCATGGATGCATTGCTTTGGTCTGTCTTTGCTCTTCACTGATTGGTTCTGGAAACTTTGGCTTTACTGGCTGTGAGCCAACAGAAGGAAGGACTCGTAATCATAAGTCAGCGCGGTGTAAAAAGTGGCCTTTTATGTGACACGCTTGAACGCGGTAAAAAGCAGCGACCAAAGTCTGACACCTGTACTCCCTTTTTAATGAGTTAGGGAAGTGACGTATTTGGCACACTCAGGCATGCAGTGGAAGTGCTCCCTCACAATTATACCAAAGCCAAAGTTATTTCAAGACCAGTGAATCCTGCTCCATCATCATTCCTTCAAGATTCTACATCCAAGGAAATTTACAATGTACTTTCTAATTTTATTTGGAAAACCCTTTGAGGATCTAGGAAAGAAGGGTTAGAGATTTATTACATTTATTGACTTAAATAATAATTAATAATAAAGACAAAATGGATTAAGGAATGTCTCAAAGCCCAAAATTCTACATGGTATTTTATGCCAAACAATATTTTTAGGAAACTGGGTGGCTTTAATTCCATTCTCACCTAAAAAAAAATAAATAAATAAAAAATCCATATTTAAGCAGAACTGGATTGATAGGGAATCATTTAAGTAAAGGATCTCTGACATTAACGATGAATTTTTAAGTCATGAGCCTTTCTTTCTCATCAAATTCTTCCCGGTGACAAGTAGAGAGTCTAAGTTTCTAACTAAGCGATTCCCTCTCTTTTTAAATTTTAGACATTGATTACAAACACAGCTTTTGTAACGATGAACCTGAATTCTCAACACGTTTATTTTAGGCTACTACTGTGTTCACTCACTCACTGGAAAATTATTTAAATTGTGTAAAATAATGATCATTTCAAAATGTAATGTAAAAATGTCATCATATAGGCTACTTTGAACATGAAAAATGTTAGGGCCTACATTAACTTGTGAACTTATTTATTTTGTATGTCCAATTTTTCATACAAAAATATACATTTACAAAAGTTTCCCTCAAATTTGTAGGTTTCTTATGTGAATTTAAAGTATGTTTTAAAACTCATTCATTGATACTAAAAAAAAAAAAAAGTAACCAGACTTTTCAGTTATATTAAAACCTTTTCAAAGAGGAATTTTGCAATGTTGTTTTCCCTCATCTTTCTCAATTACCTTTTTACATTTATTCACACAGTAATAATACCATTTGTAGCTTAAACTCTTTTTGTCATTGTTATTAAATTAATATGAAATATTAAAAAAACATTAAGATATTGTTAAATATTGCTATTTAATATTAAAATATTACATATTAATAAAATATTAAATTAATGTTTTATTTCTTTGTTCCTCTGGATGGAGTAGACCACGTGTTTGTACATTTAATTTTTTTTCCCATACAGTTAAAAAAAAAAGAAAAGAAAGAAAAAGAAATTCTCTTTTGCGCGGTTTTGTTGCTGGCGCGACTAATACGTCATAGAATAGTGGTTAAAAACTGGCGACACCTGCCATTCAGAGAGCCCTCCGCTACACAGTAATTTAAACGACACTACGTCACTCCCATTTCCACTTTGCTCTTCAAAATAAAATCACGACTAACTGTATTGCACCAGCTTTTGTTTCAACACATTAACTAGCCCAATGATAAAGACAGATATGTCTCTATTGTGCGGCGAAATAAAGAATGGATCGTAAATCGGCCTTGAAAAAGTTAAACTAGCACCAGCACCGTACGGTGAATGTTTGAGAAGAATGTGTATGTGCTACATGTTCAGGTAGGCTACGGGCCTCCGGACCTTCCATTAAGGTCAAGTTTTCTTTTTTTGTTGTTTTTGTTTTTTTTTAAAGAATCAGTAGGCACTGAGAGCAGTGTCTCTATTTCACTTGCTGCATAAAGGCTGGAGGACAATGTGAAGGGTGGAAAATCATAACGATAATTAAACTACCTGAGATAAATGACTTTTTTAGGTCTAGGCCTACATGTTTCCGTCACAATTTCAACCAGTTAAATGGCCGTTAAAATAGGCTACAGTATGCTTCAGGAATACTTATGATGTAAAAGTAAAACATTTCTCCCTAATAAAAAAGGAATAGGCTGTTATACAGGCAACTCACGTAAACACCTTAATCAAATTACAGTCTAAGTACGGTCAAGATTCGGGTAATTGCAATTCATGTAAACGTACTTTTTAACGCTAATTATGTTTTGTGTAAAAGGTAGGCCTACTAATATTTCAAATTTAAAGGGCAATTTTATGCAGTTTCACTTTTATTTTGGAGACAATCGATTAATTTCCGGTCTGTCACCCCTTACGGTCGACACTTGACCCGACTCAGGTTTTGCTGCAATCTTAAACGTTGGTAACGGATGGTCGCGGTGCCGAGGGTCCGCTCGGTTGTCTCTTCGGATCTTCCGGGTCTTACTCGGTGTTTCACGGAGCTTTTTGCCGCAGCTGACGCGCCACACGTCGGTCGAAGATGTCTGTGGCCGGGCTGAAGAAACAGTTCCACAAAGCCAGTCAGGTATGGAGGCGCCGGATGCTGCTCGGTCATAACGACGGTTGTTCGGATGTGGTCGGTGTTTACAGCCGCCGTTTACCGGATTCAGGCTTCATGTGACGTAAAACAGGAAAGTAGCCAACTTCACATTCTCAATTGTTGCGCTTGTTCTGGCACATTTTACGCGAAAGGTAACGGTAACGTTACTTTTTCATTCGGATACGTACAGAGACAACGTCACACCGGATTCCTTTGACAAATCACCAAATTAAAAGTTTCCCCGTACAGGCACGTTCAGTGTTTGACATAAACACCTCAGTCCGGTGGAGGTTTCCGTTTTCTGACGTGTAATTACAATACGCAGCTCGCAGCGCTCCAGTTAATGAGTGTTACATTTCCAAATGATTTCATGAGCCCAGGTCGCGTCACTACGTAATCAGTGGGGGAAAGTATCAATATTAAAATGTCAAGAAAAGCCTTTAGAAAAGCGACGAAAATAAATGAAAGTGTGAGTTTACTGAATAGGCCAAGAACATGAAATATGTTTACCGAGCTACGTTATAAAAAGCCAACATGTGACATTCTTGTAAGTGTACTTTTACTAATGGCGGTCTATCAGTAGCTGTTAAATTGATTAAATCAGAGACGGTGGGTGGAAAGTGAGACCTCTCACTTCATTTCCTGTATCAGTGTCACATGGCCCCGCCCCTTTATGAGACAGGAAGCAGTCTTGAGTCCATTCATTCTTATGGGAGAAATGAAAGTGATCACAGATTATGACCAATTCTTTCTCCCCATCATCACTAAGAAACATGTTGGACCCATTTTTCACAGACACAT
>JAQLOL010000001.1:580245-595958 GCA_029783665.1 Naso thynnoides
ATCTAAAACGATATATTAATCGAATATGGATGCATTTACAAGGGTAAGTAACGAAGATTCATTTACATAAATATGAGTCGTTATTATGAGCAAATAAATGTTGCAAACAGGGAGTTTAATTATTTATTTTACTTTTCTATTTTATAGTTACTTTAGAATTCGTTTTAAATGTCGTTAGGAGACATTATACCAACATAAGTTGCTAGTAAAGCAATAACATCTTTGTGATAAAGTCCAAGGTTGAAATATAACTCACCTAATTGTAGTCTCATTTCCAAACAGATCAAACCAGATAACCAGTGTGCAGGAATTATTATCTTGCTAACGTACATGTTACACATGTGCACAATATATTTCTTGAACACACGTGATCCTTTTCTTATGCTCACTTGATCTGTTGTCATGGTAACCACAAATTTTTTAAAATTATCCCCCAGATTTTTTTTTTATCATGTGCCCTTAGAGCCACAGGTGTGTCCAGACTTTTTTTTAACCTGGGTGGCCCAAGAGGGGCACTAACTTATGCAGGGGTGGCAAGTGGGATTTGGTGATATGTCACTTGCCCTAATATTGTGACTTGAAGAACATACATGCATGCGCATGCACATAGAAGCATCGGAATAACCTTAATTTACCATTTCTGTCCCCACTACCCATGTCTACCTATATTTACTGACATTACAGTGTTTAAAGTTCAGTTTAAAAGAGAAACCTACAAGTCATTGGCACCATACAAATGTAACATGAAGCTTCCATTTGTTATTCCTTTGAGAAATTACACTTCAATATAATGAGCTAAATACAAATGAAGAAGTTGCACATTTGAAAATAGAATCACATTAAAAAGTGCCAACAAAATTTAATTACAGAAGCTTAGATAACTTGGCAAAAAAAGGACAACACAAGAATAAATAACAAATGGTTAACATATTTTTTTAAAATTGCGCAAAACTTAAAATGTACTACTGCCTCTCAGGGTTAAGATTGAATTGCACCTTTAGTCCTCAAACAGTAAAAACAGGCTCACCTCTGACCGGGCGAATTAAGAATATTCTTCACTAAATGTTAAAGAGGCAGTTGCCAGTTTTGATTTATTTTATTAGTTCATTTTTTCTTTTACCATCTCCCAATTTGACATATGGAGGGAGAGGAAGGCCCTTTATTTCCCAACAGGATGACAGTTTGTGCTGGTAAATGCTACCTTGTGAACTGTTGCTTCATTGAATAAGACTACACTGAGGCCAAGACACTGAAGTGCACTTAAAAAGGATATTATATCCGTCTCTATTTCTTCTCCTCAGGCTAAGCACTAATTATAATACCCTGGGGATAATTTTGTTTCTTCTAACTTAAGAGCAATTAACAAAGTACTGTATAAAACCTATTGTTCACACTGCAGGGGAAAGTTTTAGTACTGAACTGACTTTAAAAGCCACCATTCTCAAATGTTTGCAAACCCTGGTATCAGGAAAAGGTTTTGGATCCTTTAAAAAAATGTTTTAAATAATATGCAGAACACTATGGAGAAAAATTACTTGTCAGACGGGCAGTGATAGGACTAATAGCATCTACTGGTTGGACTCTTTAACACAAGAACCAGGATGACTCATTATGTGCTGACTCCCAAATCAATGCAATGAGCGATAAGGTTAAGAGAGAAGTGACTGAGTGATCACAAGCAGTTCCCTGGTCCCTGCTGAATTGAACATGTATTGGATTTACAGCAGCAAGATGTGCTGTAAATTTGACAGCTCCAAATATGCTCAGTGACACTATTGTGCCATCAATAGTTCCAGCCATGGCCGGACTCATTCCAGAGCTACTGGTGGTTTGAGTACTGCACAGACTCCATTTTCACTCCAAAAATTAAATCCAGAGACAGGAACAGTAACCTCTGAGTTTCGAGTTCACGTTGTTTGCTGCAAAGCCCACATGTTGTTCATTCAATGTCACACTCACACACACGCACACACACACAATGGGAGACAGACTGAGTTGACTTGTTAAAGAACAGGATCTAAGCGAAAGTCCAGCAGATACAGCAGGTGATGAGACTAATGTATTGTCTGATAGGGTGGGCCAAGGCAGACTTGACACAGAACACCCAAAAAACACTGCCGACTGATTACATCCCTGATCATTTTGTTTTTTATAAATCTAAATAAATAATGCTTTGTTGTGTGCACTGTTGAAAAGATGGGGTATGTGATATTAATGGAATAGAACTGAAAGATCAAATCAGGAGATGAGCATCCTGGGTGATGCCAGTGATGTAACAGTGATGTTAGATGAGACCACAGAAAACACGACCTCAGCACAGTTTCAAAATCAACCATGCTATTAAAATATTAGGTACACTGAAAAGCCACCACTGATATTTTCAAAGGACAGTCCACCAGGTGTTAAAGGCGTTGTCCTCTGTCCGTTATTGGACGAATTCCCAGTTTACCTTACTGTGTAATAAATAATCATATACAGCATGTATGTGCGTACACTACTGGAATGTTTACTTTGCACCTGGCATTTCCTCAGAGCCCTGACTGGGCTTTTGTTTATTAGCATAGCATGCATCATTCAAGGAGCAGAAAATCAGAGGCTGTTGTGCCCACATCTATCACAACATCCTGGATTAAGTTGTTGCACTTGGTGGGTGGTGTTTGTTTCCAGCTGACAGCACAGGAATCTGTGTTTTACATCAGGCTGCGTGCTGCTCAAACCAGTTAAAAGTGATAGACAGTGCTTCTCAAAAGTCTTTAAATTTAAAGATTTCAACTTGTTATGATCACTATCTTGTTACTTCGGCTGTTTATTTCACTAGACGTTTCTGCTTTGTTTTGTTTTTTTTAAAAGAAGCATTTTAGCATAATTTTAGACCATCAGTTCCATATTTGTGAAAGAAGAGAGAAAACAGTCTGATGATATTATGTGTGTGTCTTAGGGGTGCAGAATATTGGATTTTTTTGCCAATATCTGAAACACTGATATTTTACAACTCATTTGGGCAATAATTGATACCAATACCAATATATATGTGTATTTTTTCCCCACACCTAATTGCAGAGATCATCAAGTCTCCTCTGTAGTGGAAACTACATTCAGTATTACCATGCATACTTTTACCGTGTTGACCCACCAGCAAATGCAGGAATAAAATAAAAAGCTTAAAATCATGCAATAATCATTCTTGTGAAAATTATTTTATTGGTTATATTGATGGATATCGGCGTGATAGTCAGTATCTGATATCTACTTTTAAACCAATATCGGCCGATACCGATAATGTTCGATATTATAGTGCATCACTAGGTGATAAATTAGAAGGCTTGGAGAGAAGGAAAGGTTGGATTGTATCTAACATAATAGTTGCATTATGCAAGCTTTTCTCCATTGTCATTTGTTTTCTCTTTACGTATTTGTCACACTTACTTTTTAATATGTTTTATATTGTATAAGACATAGAAAACCTGACTAAACACAAAATAAATTAAAAATAATATTTCAATATCTTTAATAAGAAGTAATATCCAACCAAAAGCCTCCTGTGTGGAAAAATTAGTTAATTAAATGTTTTCAGCCTCTGAATTTTTACTTCCAACTGCTGCATGCGCACAGATGCAGCACTCAATGCTCCTGTATGAGATTTCAGAGTGCCAAAAAGAGAGAAGACTGATACCATCTGACTCACAATCAGATAAATGTCATTGTCGTTTATGTATTGAACCAATAAATCTTTAATACTCCGTCCATGTGTCACATTAAGACTTACATATACATATAAAAATGTAAAATTTACACATACAGTATTAGATTTGGATGTGTTATTTTCACATTATGTTGCATGTGCCCTGCTTACGTGTTCTGTCCTCATGTTTAAGGAGCGGAGTGGTGGAGGGGAGGAGAGGTAGATGTAACTTGAGTGATGAAAGGTAAGAATGAAGGGCCTTACTAAACAGGCAGTCATGTTTGAGGTCATTACGAAACATTAACATGACAATATTAAACCTATGTCAAATAAAATATTAAGACACACAAATAAAGTAGTAAGACACAGACTGCAAAATGGCATACTTTATGATTCACTCACGCAAAGACAGACCTGAGGTAGGAGCACTAATGTTAGCATAGTCATGACGGGCTCCAGTTTTTATCACAGGGGAGATCTCCTCACGCTGGCACTCTGTCTGAGAAAAGTCAAGGCGAACATCGTGGCTTAACCAAGCCATTGTTCTGTTGTGAAAAGATCACTGTCAAGACTATCCCCACTTATTCCACTGAAAACAAGACAGAATTGTCCCAATTTCCTGGTGCTTGCAACCTCTGCTAACGCTAACGTTGGCTGGAGTGAGGTCTGCTTTATTCCAGTGCCAGCTTCATCAAATGTACTCCCTCGTAGTATTTTGAAGTTCCAACCTTCATCTTGTCGAATTGCTTGATTCCCCTTCTTCCTTTCGGTTATATCACTTGGAAGCCATGAAAGCTTAAAATTGCCTATCTTAGTTAGACTTTACAAAGAGGCACACAGCAGTGACATTTAGATTTAGCCTCAACCACATTGTGATTCGCTAACCTGACGGCGAGTTGCACAACATTAACTGCTTCCTGGTTGGAAATAAAATCGTGCCAAAATAAGTCAAGTGGTCGTCACAAAATGAATGTCATCTAAAGTTCTAAAAAAAAAATTCCACCATGAAATGTGTGTGTGTGTGTGTGTGTGTGTATTTTGAGCGGAACTTCTTCTCTTCCTGAAACTTATTGTGAAACATTTTATTGCCTTTTTATGAACAAATCGTAGGTACTGCAAAAACAATAGACAATGACAAAATATGTTATCTATAATTAACATGTAATATTTCTTTTGTTGTTGTTGCTTTTCTTCTTCTTCTTCTTCTTCTTGCTCTTAAATTGTCTTCTTTTCTTTTTTCAGTGTAGTTGCTTTTTGCTGCATTTAGTGTTGATGTAAGCCTCGTCACAGCACAATGATGGGGTAACTGTTGAAACTAATATTGCGTGCAGCTCTAAGCCACCAAACAAATATATGAGAGAGGAATAATACTTATCATTTTTTGTGTTTGTTATGCAGTGACTACAGTTGCATAAGTGTTAACTGGTACAGGTATGTCCTCAAGACATATCAAAAGAGTCTGTGTGGGTTACAGGCCTTGAAACGAAACAATGTGGACAAAAGTAAGATGGCTCTGATGAGCATCATTGCAGGAGTCTGTGCACTTTATGTGAAAATGTTAAAGCCAGATTTGTGATGCCACCATGCTTGGTTTAAAAGTGTTACTCTGTAGTACGAGTCTGTGGGATGGAGGCATGTGATGAAAGCGTGAAAGCTCTTATGTAGCAGTCGTGTGGATGAGAGTTTTAGACTTAATTATAATGTAAAAATAGGTGGAGATAGCTTGTGAGGGGGAACACTCACTCACACACCATTGGTGGAAACTGTTTGTGGAATCCTGCCCTGACGTTCAGGAGAACATTAAAAGATTAAAATAGTTTATGATTTTTTTTCCCTAGATTTTTTAGTGTTATTATCGAGTGTTATTTTTGTGTGTGTGTGTGTGCGTGTGTGTGTGTTTTAAAGGGTTTTTGAAATTACATTAAGAGTTCGGTGGAGCTGATTTTCTACACTAGTTTTCTACATTATTATCTTTTTTTGTTTCCTTTTTACTTTGATTGTTCTAAAATTACATTTTCAGACATTTTCATTGACCATCATTTTAGTACTCAAGATATTATCTGTTTAATTTCTATATAGTTTAATTTTGATTTCATATTTTTATTGTACACTGGTGTATAGTTGGGACATAATTAATAAAACTTATTGTATTTTTAAAAAAGTTCCAAACTGTTTTGTGATTGTCTGGTCAAAATGTATTTCCTGTCTCTTAAAAAAATGTAATAATCCAGGTTGCCCCCATTGTTACTCTGTAGTCACATAGTAAGTAGCTTCTACTGTGAGACTGGAAGTAGAGTAAATACCTAGTATTTGTGTGTAATAAAGAATAAAATAATTGTTATTTCTTTCTGTGTACCTTTTTATTGTGTAATCACATATGTTTTTTATTAGGCGACATTAGTGTGTTGTTACATTTTCATCCTCGGATGACAGTATAAGCCCTCCATAGCTGTGCACCTGAGAGAGTTAAGTTTGCCTGTTATGAGCTGCTGCAGTGCTGGAGAAACATGAAGCTAATCTTCAGAAGTACAGAGACACACTTCATATTCATACAATAAAGTCAAAGGCATAAACACAATAAATCCCTAGAGTGTAGATGAAGCTCTCCTGCCTGCCTGCCAAACACACGTATGAAAATATGATTGTCATAACTGTCATGAGCAATAGATTTTATTGCACTTCATTTGTATATGTACTGATTCATGCAGATAAGTTTCACCATAAGTTAAAGAAAGTGAAACTAAATTCTCTACTGTTACTCCCTTATTCGTCATCCTCATTTCTTCTGCTGTAGCCTACCTACATTTAAGTACAAGTAAGAACCAATAGGTGTTTTTTATGTACAAATTCATACAAGGAAATTACACTGTAAGTTCTGGGGAAGTACTCGGCAAGTAACAGAAAGCTACACTGTATGTTCCACAAAAGTATTCCATAGGTAATGGGGAGTTACACCATAAGTCCCAAGAAATTACTCACTAAGTAACAGGAAGTTGTACTTATACTGTAAGTTCTACAAAAGTACACAGTGAGTGACGGGGAGTTACTTCGTAAGTTGAATGAAATCTGTGTCATCCATGTTAATGCAGCACTACGAAGTACGAACTAGCAGTAGCTAGCAGCTAGCTACATTACTATCAGATCAGTGGCGAAATTGATGACAAAATCAAGGACCGCCGTTTGACACTGACTTTCAAAACAGAAGTAATTGCGGCTTGATAATAGTGATTTATATTGCACATCTTCTAAATTTGTTTTATTCTGAGAAACAAAAAGATATTTTTGTTCCCACCCACTGCCTGCCCATGTGTAGTTCATTTTAACCTGTGCCCGTCACTTTATTATGTATATTTTTTCTTGTGACACAGCTTTTTTGTGGGGCCTGCGGATACAAGACCCAGTGCAGGACTCTTGGAGGTAAGTAACTCTTGGAGTTGGATATATGCAATGCTGACTGAAAAATATGTATGTACAAGCTGTATACTTTTGTGCCAACTGCACAATACAACTATTAGATATGCCTGGTGCAGGGGCTGTAAGATCGACTGGGGGACATGTGAATCAATTCATGTACTTTTTAGGTTCAGTTTGTTAATAATAATTAAGACTGATTGCTTTTGGCACTAAGGTGACTTTTGTAGATATTATGAATTAATATTCGGATTTGTCAATAACCTTTGATTTATGCAATTGTAGTGAAGAGATAACACAACTTTGTTAATTAATAAATTATTGTATTGTTTTAATTAAGCAATACTTTTATTGTATTGTTTTAATTAAACAATACTTCAGTGATGCTTGCGGACCTTGGCGCAAGCGCCTCAGTCCTGAAATGACGTTAAAGAACACCCTCTCCTGTAATATTGCGATTATACAACAATTACCAACTAAATAAAATGTATAAACAAAATATATTCACTTTGATAGAAATTTTGCTGTCAAAATTTAAAGTTTTTTGCGAGTGTGCTTCCCGTTTCCATGGAAATACATGGGGTCTGACTAATAACTGAAACACAATCAGTCACGTCAGTAGACTGTCATGTGTAATGGAACCTAGTTCACATTACAGTAAATAATCTGACCCTTAGTAACGACCTAGCAACCGAAATGATTTTCAAACTCCGCATGTATTTGAAAGCGCCGTGTCACCGACACAGCTGATGGAGAAAGTGAAACATTTCGGTTACTCCAGATTATTAAAAAGCCCAAAAGTCAAAAACAAAGGAGGTAATCACTTACGTTTTATCTAATGAAATATTCAGCTCCAGGCCTATTTTTAAAGACATTTTCACCGCAGTCACAGCTCGTGTCTCTCCGACTTTGTAACGTTCCACACAGGCAGGCAGGGAGAAAAGCCTCTGGGCTGTAACGGGCCAGTTTACAGCAGTTTAAAGCACATTAATTAGCATAATAAATGTTGATTTAGTTGTTCTGTAGCCTAAATGTGACTTTGGCAGCTGACAGGAACACCTACATGAGGTCGTTGTAGTTTGTGATTCATTTTCATAGTGAGTAATAAAAAACGTTTCAAAAAATAATAATCCATGTTGCCATGGAGACGAATACAGCAACATGCCATGGCGGAGTAATATTTTTAGTGATGAGTGAGCCGTGCTGTCGTGCTCATTTGAGCACGTTCTAAACTTCTTGTTGACCAATCAGATTGCTTGGTCGGAACTACTTGTTGTATAATCAATAATGAAATAATCATTTGTTGCAGCCCTAGTTTACTCTTTAGTGCACTTAAGTTTGGAATAAAGTTTAAGAAGTACGATATCCTGCCTTCATTACATATCTTTGTCACAAGTACTTGATAACCACATTCAGTAACATTAAATGTGCAATATCAGCCAACATGTATTGGATATCAGAATTTTCTTACTCCCAGTTAGTATTGGCATTGGCCCCAAAAATTCAATATGGTCAGACCCTTTAAAAAAAAAAACAAAAAAAAAACATGTAATGGTGGTGAAAATAGTAGCTGAGATTGTTTGACTGTGGCTCCCTGCCTCCTCTGGTCTGCATGTCCAAGTGCACTTTGGTAAGATACTGAACCCCAGTTTGCCCCAGTGGCTGTTACATTGGTGTGTGAAAGTGTGTGTCCGAGTGCCTTATAAGCAAGTTGGCACAGTTGAAAGAATGCCACCTAAGAGTAGTGAATGAGTGAATGAATTCTTTATTTTTGTGTCATGCCACAACCATGGCCCATCCCACATGGTATTACATGACACCAATCAAATAGCAAATCAGTACTGGGGTAGTGCTCGGTGATGAAAAGACAAGGTGCAGCACTGGTGGAGAGGCAGCGTACAACTTGTCTCCCCACCCGGCCGCCCAGCAATCCCCCAACCCCCACACACGTCCCCATCTGCACGCCAAGTACGTACAAAACTGGACCATTTTAAAGTCTTAACCAAAAAAACCCAAAACAAAACAAAGAGCATCACTTCATCAAGCATAAATTCTCGTGTAGATGGGTAGATGGGTGTATGTGAATTGGTGAACGGGATTTGTAAATAAGTAGTCAAAAAACTAACAAAGTTCTGTAAATATGCAGTCCATTTACCATTTACAATGAAATGAATGACAAGTATTTGACCATAATTGACCTATAATGGCCTTATATTTTGAAGTTTATGTTTCACTCTTGCATGATCGTCCTCTGCCCTCTCTTTGCAGCTGCTTAGTGAGAAGATCAGCGGAGCAGAGGGGACAAAGTTGGATGAGGAGTTCATGGAAATGGAGAGGGTGAGTTCAGTGTTTGTTTCTGCTCAGCAGTAAATAAAGTTTTAAGATGGATTAATCCTTTTATGATGTGTTCACACTGAAAGTGAAACACATTTTTTCCTGTATAAGGATTACATACAGAGTCAATGCAAAAATGTGAATTTGCGCTGGCCAACATCTGCTGCAGTTCTACACTCAGACACTATTCGCTACATTACTCCGTTCAGCCGCGTGCCCTCCCATAAATACACGCACATAAACTGAACACAGCAGACATGTGGCGTCTTCTTCCCTCCCCTTTCACAGCGTAGTCTTGTAAAACAAAAACAAAGCATACATATTCAGGGTAAACTGTGTCAAACTTTATCTTTTTTAAAATCTTATTCATAATTATCACTCTTTGCCCAAAATATTGGAATTTTAACTAAATCATGACTATGGCTTGAAGACCTGAATTATATACCAACTGACTTTAATGTTTCAAATATGCCACAGGATGGAAAAAGGAGACTGTAACTGCCGTAAACCATAAATCCTCTCCTCTTTAACACTTATTTTCTGTTCCCATCAGAAAATTGAAGTGACCAACAGGTCAGTGTTTGACCTCTTGTCCAAAACAACAGAATATCTCCAGCCTAACCCAGGTAAATTAAACATGGGTCCTATCTTATTTTGTTAAAGGCTTTGCTTTTCTTTGATTTGCCAATACACCACTGTCTTGCAGAAAAAAATGTAGTTTGTGGTACATTCATTGTTGTTTTTTTCATTTCCTTTATAGCTTCTCGAGCCAAACTGAACATGCTGAACACAGTGTCTAAGATCCGGGGGCAGGTGAAGACAACTGGCTACCCTCAGACTGAAGGCCTGCTGGGAGACTGCATGCTGCGGTGCGGCCATGAACTGGGAGAGGACTCCACTTTTGGTACCAATTCTCCTATTCTAGATAACAGTGGCCAAGGCTGCTGAGAGGCACTTCTCATTTACAATCAAACAATAATGTGCAGCGGAGTTGAATAAAACACATTGCTTCCATTGCTCAACAGTCCAGGATCTGTGTTAATCATATTTTACGCTTCATAATACGTCACACATTTCAACAGGAGAAAAATCTGGACGGCAGCTGTGACTCACGCAGAATGTGGCTTTGCATTGTTGAAAATGACGTCATCCAGATGGGAGCATAAAACCTGTGTGTCCCTTCTAGCATTACATGTTCCTTCATGCCTGTGCAAGTTAACCATGCCGTGGGCACGTACACATTCCAGTACCATCACTGGTGCTGGCCTTAGAACTTTGTGCTGATCAAAATGTGGATTTCCTTTTTACTCTTTTGCCCAATCTGAAATGTGGACATGTTAGACTACAGCACACTTCCACTCTACCCATGTTTCCATAAATGGATTTGATGTGCGTTTTGAAGTATTGCATTAGAAATGGTGAATGGGAACAGCAAAATTTGCCAGAGGGTTTTTATGCTAGCTTGAGGAGGTTTTTGACTTAGTCAAAAAAACAGGTAATGCACAAAACGGGAGATGGAAACAGCTGTGTCGAAATAAATTTGGACATATCAAATGTTTATCAGCTGGTTTTGCTCCCCAAAAGAGGAAGCAGGCTAACGTTAATACAAGAAACTGATTCCACCGTCTTCCTGGATATTCCCCAAATGCACGAAAACATGGCTGATACCAACAACAACACCAACAACAGGTATGTGTGGAGCAATGTGGAGAGATCTCATCCAATGAACACCACAGTAATTTCAGATGGTAAACTGCAACAAAATGCCACCATAAACTAGCTTTGCAGCCTAGTTTGTTCACTCCAGATTAAGTGTTGGAAACATTCCTATTTTGCAATTTTCTTTAATGCGAGATTTCAAAAGTTTTGCCTACAATTCATGGAAACATGGCTTTTGAGTTAGTCCTCAACTAGCCCAGAAAAGTCAGAGAAGTTACTAAATGTTGATGATAAATGTCCCAAGCTTTGCATAGTGAAGTCACACTTGCACTCACAGATGTAGTGACTGCGTTTACCGACAGTGGTTTACCAAAGTGCTTCTGAGTGCACGTGGTAGTTTGTCTTTGTCTGTTGAGGGCTCAAGGGTCTTGGCATTTAGTGTTGGTTTACAACCTAGCCCCTCGCAGGCAGGTACTTCAGGTACTCTATGCCAATTTGTGCAAATTTAAAAGTTCTGAAAATTTTGAGGTCAACATTTAACGCCTAAGTGATTTAAAGGGAAATGAAGGTATACCGAAAACTTTTTTTAATTTAAAAACTACAGATTAATATTTTAAAAAACAACACTGACACAGACTCTCAGCACCCCTTTGAAGCCAAAAGTACAAACATAATGAACATAATCTTCAAATGATTTTTTAATGTTCCAGTTCCCTGCTGCAAAGTCCACAGGTTTGCTAGAACAGTGTGGTTTCTCTCTCTGTCTGTAGGCTGTGCTCTGGTTGACATGGGTGAGGCCATGAGGCAAATGGCAGATGTGAAGGACTCCCTGGACATAAACGTCAAACAAAATTTTATTGACCCCCTGCAGAATCTCCAGGACAAGGACCTCAAAGAGATCACGGTACGTAACAGCAGCTGTACCTGTAGCTTAACGTGAACAAGGTGAAACACAAGTGGTAAGCCATTTTGAATGAGTTGATTGGCTGGCAAGGTAGGCAAACTGTTAATATTAGTGGTCGTAGTAATAGGAGTAGGAGTAGGGCACAATCTCACCATGACCTAACAGAACCATGCTCAAGCACAGTTGAGCCTAAAATCCAGTTTGTTTCACTCGAGGCCTTTGTTTAATCCTTGATTAGAACAACTGAGGGGCTGTGTAGAGCTGTGTAGCACTTAGCTGGGAACTCCTGTGTACAGTGTCCTGCACCGGGTCGGGTAACCCGCAAAAAGGCTGTGTACTGACTCAAAAAATATACATAACGCATATCAGTACAGTCATACCATGGTCAACTTCAGTATAGAAAAACATTAGTTCAACTTCAGCAGGAAAAATCTTGTTTTTTGGAAAAAGGAGACCAATTACTTGTTTATTCAAGAGACTTATGTTATTTCTGTTTTCGTATATTACTATTGCTCTTAAATAAAGTCAAAGTAATTCAATTTTTATTTAAAAATGCTTCATTTCTTATCCAGTTACTTGATTAGTCGCTGGATTATTTAGTAGAATACTCAGTTACTAAAATGATCAGTAGTCGCAGCCCTAGCCTCAAGTTCTCATTACACTGACACTATTTGTAACACAGGGAAATGTATTAAAACATATAGAATTTGACAAGATTTCTGTGGCACATTTGTAGCAGGTGGAAATTAGTTATTCAGCATTAGTGAAGGCACATATGACCCTGAATATAAGATGCATGCAGTGTGTTTTAGGTCACTACCACATCTGTATTCCTGTTTTTTTAATCCAACTATTATAAACACATCATTCAAATGCTAAAAGTAAGTCATGTCTCAAAAGTTTTACTTACTCAAAAGAGCAAAATATTAATAGAATTTAATTACACACACACCATTAATCCAGATTTTGCCGTCGGAAAAAGAAGTGTGTGTTAGTTTAGACAACAACAAAAAAATTAACGATACATCAGAAATGTAAAATAATAACAAATAAAGATAATGGTCCATTTTTAAGTGTCTGAAAAGAAGTAGGAAGAAGCAAAAGCTTTTCAAGTCCTAACCCTTATTCCTATACTTCACCTATAACCACCTGGTACTGCGCATAATTTACTTTATACCCCGTACATAGTCATACATAATACATAATACATAATACTTAATCTGATTACATCCACATTGCCTCCAGTCATGTCAATCAATCAATATATCAGTCAGTCAATCAGTATCAGTACTGTCACGTCCAGTAATGACATAAATATATATATATATATATATGTATATTTAGTATTTTTTAATAAAAATGCTGCCAGATGTGCAGACTAGTCATACACAACGTTCTCCTTCCTTTATGGCCAACAGTTGTCGTGTCGTCTGGCTGCTTCATCACAGTTTTCTAATCAGTCTCTGATTAGTCAAACAACCATCTAAACTATTTATGAACAGAAAATTAAACCTTTTCCAAAAAAAATAATGACAGCAGAAAGTTTGTGAGCCAGTGTGTAAACATGGTTGACACAACATGAGATCTTTGATCTTATTTGTTATATGTGCAGCAATTTCAGACAGAAAAAATGGGACTCTGTGTGCAAAGGCCTTCACTCTGTGTAACGTGGACACGATTATCACAGCTTGGCTCAAAAGTATGTGACAAAGAGGAGGTCACACAGACCAGAACAAATGCCAAAGATTTTCAATCAAATGAAGTTAAACAAACAATGCAGTAGTGTGTCAGTCAGCAAATCAGTGTCCATGTTGTGCTGTGAGTGAGTGAGTGAGTGAGTGAGTGAATGGTGAGAATGTGAGTATGACTGTGAAACACCAGACTTAAACAAAAGGCTGCTCTCAGCTGACAGGCCTGCTCAAATTTGCTGCATTTATTGTTTATTAAGATCCCCATTAGCTGCCACACATGGCAACAGATGATCTCTCTGGGGTCCACAACATTAAAAAAGAACATACGACACACAGTATCCATCTCACACATTCCTGCAAAGATTAAAAGAACTAGCTTCTAATACTCCTCCTCAGCAGCTATCCCATGTAACCTATGTAGATAACACATCCCTAACTTGAAATCATACACAATTTAAAAGGCCATATTGGGGAAAAAAAACATTATTGGAAAAGATTAAATCCGAATAACTAAAGACAATTTAAAATAAGATAAATAAAAATTCAAACAAAGCATGTAAGATGCCAAATAGAACTGATTTCAAGTGCAGTTTTTATCCAACTTATCTTTTTTTAAGGCTTTTTTAAAACACCATAATTGAACTAATGTCTCTCAAGCTATCAGGCAACATATTTCACAATGAAAAAACAGGAGGTAATACAAAGAAAACCCTGTTAACATGTCATGTGTAATGATCATGAACTTCATCAGTGTCTTAGATCTTAGAGCAGTGGCTCTCAAACTTTTTCTGTCACGTCCCCCTTTGGAGGAAGAAACGTTTCCATGCCCCCTGGAGCTGCAGCGGGTCGATGGTGGGGACAGCTCGGCTGGATAAAAGGCTGCAGACAGACAGAGCAGTCGGAGGACATGAGGACATTTTCTCTGTGAAATACGGCCCTGTTTCACTAAAAGTGCTGCTTTTTGCGACTTGCTAATGTTGATCATTAAGGCTTTTTTTTTCTCTTTTTTTAAGTTAAGCTGTGGTTCACAGTCGGTATTGATCCTATGATGAACTCAAGTGGCTTACTGATGCAAGTGGGGTGTAACGTCTCCAAGTGTCTTTTAAATTTTTCACGTTTGACAGGTCTCCCTTCACGTCCTACCACATTCGCTGTGAACCAAGAGAAAGATTATTGTTGTACGTTATTGTTTTCTTGACTTGGTTGTGGCGAATGATCGACGTTACTGTCGCCCAGCTTTGTCTTGTTTGTATCTGAAGTGTCGCCTGTCTTTCTTTTTACCCCTGTAATATATGTCTTCATTTTACAAACCTAGACTATCTCTGTCTGAATGTGAAATCACCACCAAAAACAAACAAAAGAAAAAGGATTCTCAGTTGAATATTAAATGAAGGAATGATACCAATTAAATAGAACGTGCACTTCGCTCGGCTCTTTTCTGTCCATTTAGTCATGTTCAAGGAATTTACCAGTCCAGTCAACCAGAGACAAAATACTACCAGAAGTGTATTTCCATAAGAGAACAGCCTGTCAAAGAGTCTTCTCTAGATTTGTTTTGCCAAATTATCTGAAAAACTGCTGATTAGGGCCAAACAGGGCCAGTGGTGAGGGACACAACAGGAAGAGTAGGGCCACACACCATCAGTTTGGTGCATCAGGGTCCTTAAAGGCCTTATCAGGTGAATCAGGTTGTCGCTGGACAGGTTCTTATCTATTTGTTATCCATTTACTGAGACGGTGCTGATTTTCAATTTTCAGTCACCTGAAACAAAAACTTTCTGCAAGTAGTTTGACTCATGTCCTCATGCCTTACGCTACAGACTTATCAGTTACTGCTCATATACTCGAACCGGTTCAGCAGAGAAATTGACTCCATTACTCATTCTGAAAACTTTACTTTAGGTCTTGAGTCAAAGTTTTTAGCTCAGCTGTAGCACTAGTGACAGTAGTCTTGCATATTCAGCCCTTTGGCCACAGCACTAAAGAAAGGACAGACTTCACACGTCAGCTTTCTGCTCACGATAGAAGAAAC
>JAQLOL010000001.1:640545-652332 GCA_029783665.1 Naso thynnoides
AAACAAAGGTGACAATACTGTAACCATACTTTTACAAGTACAAGTGGAACCTTTTGCTGGACTTTTCTATTCGTCCACTAAAAATGTGTATATGCCTAGCAGGCTAATCAAGACATCTTTTCTTGACTGCCTCCTTGTCCCTATTAAACGGAAAGATACTACTACCCACCATCCGAAATCCACTATTGGCAAAAGGTGTAGGAGCGGCAGGGCAGCACCTGTTTTTACAGAACTAGGGTTACAATATCTTAACCTTTGCTCTATCTCCATGCAAAGTTATTATTGGTTTTTGAGGATACACCTATTACAGTAGCATTCTTACCTTCCACAAAAACCATGAGGGGGTGGGTGAAGACTGTGAGTTGCAAGACCCTTGTGGCAAAAGGAAATGGCAGATACATATACTTTAATGTGGCATGGCACAAATCCTTCAAAAAGGATAGAATTTAACTAACTGGACAAGCCAGGGGATCCAGACTCTCTCTTACGCCAATGTTAAAATCCCAACTAATATTAACTTTTAACAGGCAATGGTGGATCCCGCCCTCGCTGCTCAGATAGTTTGTACAATGACTTGAGAGGGAAACCCAGTGTGGGCATCACACTTATCATTCTTTCCAAAGGCTTGGCATCCAACCTTTGCATTATCTAGGAGAACCTCAGCAATGAGTGGCAGTTAGGATGACCATCAGCCAAATCTTTCTCACCCATTTCAGAAGAGAAAGGATTAACTGAATCAGAGGAAAAGGCATTAAGTCTCCTCTCTGGCTATGATGTTTGTACATGAGTATGTATATCTCATAAAGATAAACCATGTAAGGCAGATTGTGTCAAGCATACAGGCCTGTAGAAACCTTGGCCGAGAGGACTCACTGGGTAAGATGGTAGGGATGGAGGGATACTGACACCTTTTCCTGCTTTGCTCATTTTGCCTATTGAATAGCTAAGTGAAGTAAAGTAACTGTTCAAAATGAAACACTTTGTGATGACAAATCGTATAAATGAAAAGAATAAAATTGTCCGGAGCTCGGACAGCGTGTGTCTTAACACCACATTGTGTAACCGAAAGTCCCGGCTAGCCGTAAACTTTTAAGACCGTAAAAATTGCAAACTGTGTAGTGGACTTTATACGTGCTTTTTGTGAACAACAACTAAATCTTTTTTAACTGTGTTTGTGTTTCTTTCTACTTTTGTGGACCATTTACAGTTTCAAACAATATATGTACTTACTTATACATAAACTTGAGAAACTGTCCTTATGACAAAAAACACCTTCTCACTTTACGTTATTACTACATCAGAGCTCAAGAAAGATGCAAAGAGGCTTTTGTTGAAGAACAAAGTCAAGAAGTTGGTGCCACATCCACCAAAGCGCAGAGGCTATGAGGAAGGAGTAAAACGGTGTCCATTCATCAATGGTATGCACCATATCTACATCCAGACCCACAAAGTGAAACGTCTCCATCTGACTATTGGCGGCCATGCCTACCTCTTACCCAACACCTCCCTGGTCATCAAATGCCCTGTCAAAGAGTTTCCCAAAGCCTACATCCGTTGGCACAAAGATGGACGCCCCCTTCCCAGTTCTACTCGCCTTGGTGTCACCAAATCTGGCTCTTTGAAGATTCATTTCCTGGGGACTGAAGACATCGGGGTGTTCGAGTGTGTTGCTGGACCTGCCTCAGACATCTTCACCCTTCAACTGATAGGTATCGACAGCAAGTCCACTGGCAGATTGTCTGCTGCCAGCCCTAGTACTAACAGGGAAGAGATGCTGCCTAGTTGTCAAATGCACTGCTCAGGCTCAGAGATGATCTGGCCTGGAGTTAGTGTGTTTCTGCTGCCTTCTGGTGTCCAGGATTCCTCACTGCAGCCACAGGTGGTTGAGAGGCTGATTAATATCACCCTGCAGGGTGACAGGGGAGAGATCCAGCAAAAACAGTCCTCAGAACTCATCTCCTCACTGCTGACCCACATGTCTGTGGACCAGCTCTGGACAAGGACAACAGAACGAAGAGGACAAGCTAAAGGTAATTATAATCTTAGCTGTCCTGTGAGGTGTAGGCTTAACTTTTTAAGATGCTCTTCTTATTTTCCCCGAGACAAAGTCTGTCTTTCAGCATTCTTGTGTCTTTCGTCTGTATAAAGTGACCAGTGTTTGTGTTATCAAGGAACCATAATCCTTGAACAAATTGCACATTTTAATTTGTGCTCAAGTAAGTAAAGTTTTAAATTGCTGCTTCACAATTGACCCTTCACTAAGTTCAACACTTGAAAGCATACAGGCCAATCAGAGCCTAGCATTTGCCAGCTCTGACTGGAATCTGACAACTACAAGGCTGTGCTCCTTTGAAACTTACAAAATCTTTTCTCAGGCTGGTTCTGTGGATTTCGAGCTCATCGAGGTTAAATTTTGTGCTTGAGGCAATTTTAAAAGTGATGCTCCTTATTCTGCGGGGTTCAAAGGAGATATACGTTCTTTCAGTATACTTACGTAAAACTTCTCACTCTTTAATGTTACACAGCCAGCCTGGTCCTGCCTTTTGACATCAGACTGTGTGCCTGTATAGAAGATAAGTTAAAAAAAACAAGTGTCTGTGTATGACATTGGCAGATCACAATATTTGTTTGGTCTCACTTCTAGATCTATCACTTTGATCCTTTTGCTGTGTTTATTTCTGATTTGGCTCACAGACAGACTACTCAACAGGTTGGAGCGCTTTTCATCACAGACTACTGTGAACAGACCAACGATCATCAGACAGCAGCAAACCGTTCTGATGCCTTTTCAGAGGGACATCAACATAAGTATTGGAAGTGGTGCCCTCCTTACCAACACCACACAATCGCTGACAATATTCTGCCCTGCAACAGGCTTCCCACCTCCTAGAATCAGGTGGTCCAAAGATGGCATTCTGCTGCAGCGAACTCACAGGTAACATACAGGTGCTTATAGGTGCTAATCAATTTTACTAAGTTCTATGACCTTGTAGCATAATCTTATACTTATCTATCAGATAGATCTATCTATCAGATAGTTTTCCATTTTAGTTTTCCTATAGATAGATAGATAGATAAATAGAACTAGATAGATAGAACTAAAATGGAAAACTAAAAAACAAACATATTGTCCCTGTCTGTCTGCAGGGTATTTTGGGATAGCTCTGGAAGACTCCACATCCTTCAGCCTGGAACATTTGACGTTGGCCAGTACAATTGCACAGCTGCCAATATACACGGCACAGACTCCGAAACATTTAAGCTCCTGTTGGCAGGTGTGTCCTTTATATCATTTGTAATTACAATCTTCTGTCCCCACAATACATCATGATAATGGATACCACTTTAAATGTATGTTATTAATTAGATCATAATTACCTTATAAATCATTTGTGAACACTTATAAACAAGTTACAACAAGATTCATACATCAATGCAAGCTCACTATTTGCTAAGATCATATTACTGCTGCACTGCATCTATTCTGTTAAATCTTAGATCTTGCTAGTTCCTTAACTCACTTTATCATGTCGTTTTATCAATTAGCATGTTTGACTGTCTCCTTCATGGGATATTTGTTATCCACCAATAGAATAATGTTTGAAGGGAAGTGCCAAGTCTTATCAGAAAGGTTAATCAACCCCGTAATCAACCCCGTAATTACCTACCACCACAGAGTTGTATATTGTAATGCTTTATGTTGGTCGATGTCTTCTTTAGAACAGCGTTCCCGGTGTGGCGCAGTTACAACCCTTCTTTACTTGGTGTACTACTCACTCTTTCTTGGTCCCACTTTCAGATATCTGTGCGCAGATTGGCATTTGTTGATCACTGAGTTGATTCTCTACCCATCAAATCTGAATTCTTTCTTTGCATCTCATTTTTATAACTATTTACTAATGAGTTACCAACATTTGTAACATGACAAAATATTCAACTATAAAGCAATATTCCAAAATACATGCACAAGCAAGATTTCAGACAAGAAACCTGCAAAAAAGATAAAATTTAAAGTGACTTACTGTATGATCTTATTATCTGTGTGAAACCTCAGAGTCACCAGCCATTGCAGTATCATCCAGAAATGTTTCAGACCATGGGATAGTGTTGGGCCACAGCTTGAAGGCCACAGTTGGGGGAAGAGTTAGTGTTCATCCGGGCACCAACCTTACTCTGGAATGCCCTGTCACTGGTAGGTAAAAATACCATGTAACAATAACAATTTTTCTTTTCTAGGTATCAGAAAAGCACTTCTTTTTTAGTAGGCTTAATACACATTGTATTCATCCATTTACACACAAACACACAAGCAACATGCTAGCACGCATGAGGTTGGCCTAAATGAAATGTGTTCCCATGGCCGCTTGTGGTACTGCAAAAAGTCCTGTGTGGCCCAAGAAACATTTTTCTCTCATAGACTGCTATTGCAAGAGACACCTACCTGGAAGGTCACATGACCTGCAAACGCAATTGGCAGGAGATTCTAGAGCTCACCCACAGTGTCCTGCATTTACCTGTAATATTTCCAACAGCTTAAACTTTTTCACTTGGACACCAAAATACAAATCAGTGAACAAAGGCCACCCAACTATGACCAGACAGAAAAATCTGAGCAATTGATTGCACCATTTTGCAAGACTGACCACTATGCAAGATAAGTGAGTTTCCCTGATATCAATTGTCATCACCTTTAAAAATTCGGTCAGTGATGGTGGTATTATCCATACACTTCATAATGGAGCTCTGTGGTTGAGTTTACAGTCATTAAATAAAACTAAACTAAAATCAGCTATCAGCTCATTGTTTTTTACAAACGATAAGCAGTGTTTTTTGGGAGTTTTTTTTTTTTTGGTGCACCACTCTGCAAGATTGTTGATTTTCTTTATGTATGAACTCTAATTCTGATCGGATGGGATCTGAAATCCTGTCGATGATGATGGTGTTGTCAGTGTACTTCAAAATGGAGTGCACTCCATCACACCCATTCATGTACAGAGGCAATGGTGGCTGTCTGAACACTGTCCAGCAGCTTTTTTAATATTCACTCTCAGCAAGATTCTTCTCATATCTGCTGTGGACACTGACAGTGTCCAGGCCTCTGGAGGAAGAGTAGGGCAACCAGGAGGCACTGACTCCATGGTTAGGAGACCAAAGCAGGTATAAAATATGTTAATGTCACCTGGCAATGGGGCATCGAATTAACTGATTGCCTGTTACATCTATCTGAAAAGTGGAGGACAAGAATGAGGGTTGGTACACTAGCAGGTACACTAGCTTTAACCCTTAACATGGCACAAAGGGACGTTTCCTCCAAGCCATGGTTAAAGAGTTCTTCGGCTGACAAGTGTAAGAACTTTGCAGATGCCCTGGATTTCCAACTAGATACCCAGCATGTCTCAAGGCTGGCCACTGGCCTGCTGGCCTACACCCAGTTCCTGACTAACTGGCTGCCTGCCTGATTCCTCCACTGTCGGTTGCCAGGAGTCTTCTTGGTGAGGGACTCGGCTTGCTATCAACATCACCTCAAAGAAAATGGGAGGTTCCAGTCTACATTGAGACCCCCTGTTGTCCAACTCCATGTCCTTTAGAGAATTTATATGAGTAAATGAAAGTTAACTAATACGGAACAGTTTTAATCCGTTATCAGGAACATAATAATGCTGCTGCTCAAAGAATGGCATTATTAACACATTAATTACACTGAGGATATCTGCTGCATGGCAAAAAGAATGCTTCCTCTGTATAACTAGAAAACATGGTCATTATGATTTTGCTAGAATTAAGTAGCAAGTCTAACATTGGTAATGTGTATGAAATTAATTTCTAAAAATCTAAACAACTATTAACTCCTTACTTTGAGACCCAGAGCGCTACAACCATAAATGCACAACAAACTTTCAGTCACATTATTCACTGTAGCCTACATCATATATCATTTTCTCTGAAAGCTGATATCCCCACATTTTTCGGGTGATATGAGAACGTGACCTTTCCCACAGAATGGCAGATTTTACCAAAAGACAATTAAGTGGCATTCAGTTAACAGACTTGTTTCCAGTAAATTTCTCCCTACAATAGTTGTCTCTCGAAATGCAGTTAGGGAATAACAACCAACATAATAAACAATGTTATCTGTGTCACGTCATTTATGAAGAGGCCGCGAATAAGCTCTTTGTCCACAATTCAAAGAAATATACTGGTGCGTTCTTTTGTACAAACTTGGAGTACAGCTAGTGAGCAAGCTAAACCAGCACAGACACAAACCTACAAGGCTTGTGTCGCCGCTCCAGTCTCACAACATTTAGCATGCTAATGTTAGGTGGAATGGCTTTGAAGAATGGACAACCTAGCACGTCTAGCCGAGCTAGCATGTCTAGAAGACCCAAACCTCGTCTGTGCCCTTCTGTCTCATGTGTGTCTGAGATGGACACACAACGTGTGACTAGTCTGTCTTGACATGTTGCACGCTAAGGCAGCACTTACCAACCCAGAGTCGTGTGCACTGCCGCTGGCTCTGTAAATCCACTCTGGAGAGATGCATCACTTTCCTGCTTAAAGTGCTAGGTAGCCCCGCCACTCGGGAGGACCCCGTGCTGTCTGAAGCTGCCAAGTCACCCGTAGGTATGGACCTGGAAGGTGTGGAACTTGAGTGTGGAGCGGGACAGTCGTGGGGGGAGCAGGTGGAGGAAGCTTTCCCGGCACCGCTAGGTGTGCTTTAAGACGAGTGGCTGTCTCTCGTGGCCTCAGGAGCATTCTCCAAAGGAGAGGCTGAAGTGGGACATGGGGTGGATGGAGAGAAGCAGAACCAGGTCCTTGGCACTGGAGACTTTCTGACCAAGGCTGATGGCTTAACCCTAGCCCCAATCGACTTGTGCCATTGGGCGGCTGAGCACCTGGAGATGCCATGGCCAGCCCCCCTCCCCGTCTGCAGCAGACCCAGCTTGCAGGCAACTACTTTCTCCCGCAGCAACCTGCTACGGTGAGGCACAAGCTGCCGGTGTCCCCGGACTTTGTGCAGGAGCTCTCGTTGTCCTGGTCATCCCCCAAGGCTCCGCTCTCCCTGCCTTTTTCCTAAATCCTGGATCTAGAGGGGATGAAGGCAATGGGATTGACCAGCATCCCCGATGGACGAGGCGCTGGCTAGTCACCTGGCACCCAAATCCAACATGACAGCCGGCAAGGCCACTCTCCCCAGCAAAAAGTGCAGGTTTTCTGCCATCCAACTGAAGAAGATTTACCGCACCCAAGGGCTCACTGTTCATGCACTCAATACAGCCTCCATGTTGCAGGCACAACAGGCGGAGAAGCTGCGGGACCTGCACGAGGCATTGACCAGAAAGGAGAGCATTGCAGAGCAACTGGATGAGGTCCACAGAATGGCGAATTTTATTTTAAGGCTCCAGCACAGCAGTGGTGGCTCTAGGCAAGGGCAAGGCTGAAACTGTTGTTGCACAACATCACCTGTGGTTGACACCGACTGACCTTCCTGAGGCGCAGCGTTCAGAGTTCCTTCACCAGACTGTCGAACCATCTGAGCTGTTCGGACAAGCTATGGAGATGATTCAGGCCCGCTGTGACCAGAGGAAGAAACAGAAGGAGGCATTACAGCTGAGTATGCCCAGGTACGCATACACTCAGCTAAAGCCTCCCAGCGAGTAGAGACACTCACGCCCCCATTCACAGTCTAGCACACGGTGCGCCCAGAAAAAGCCATCCCTGGAGGACCACTCTCACCGACAGTCTTCAGCCACACCCCAGCTGAGACCCCCAACCCCAGCCGAAAGAGTCTGCATGGCTTAACATAATTTTATCCTGAGGCAAGCGATGGCCCCTAAGTCTTCCCAGGCAGTGAGGGAGGGAAGGCAACCTTCTTTCTAACTTCCCTTGTGACAACAGGAGGGACAGACGAGCAGGGTGTGCTTGCTGTCTCTCCTCAGCACAGGGACTCTCAACCCACAAGGTTAAACTGAGAGCTGCCTTATGTTCAGTTTGCTCTAGTGTCAAAGAGGCCCCAGTTAAGCATACAGTTGCACCTATGCACACCTATTCAAACCCCCACCACCACCACCACACACAAATGTTCCCCCCACGAGGTTGGAATGTGTCGTTATTGTGTTTCTCATGCCATAAAAGGAGAATGTTCCCCCTTGGCACAGATAAACAAAGACACTTGCACACATATTCAAAATGTGCGCATGCACCACTAATGCTCAACAGACTGGCCGAGAGAGAAGCCACCTGGCAAGCATGCTCACCATTGCAATGGGTTATGGGAAATGTAGTCCAGTACTACGGGCTCCAATTTGGCAAACGCCCTTCATTACTCAGAGGCATAATAATATCAAAGGTGCAGCCATCACCTGCCCCAGTCTTAAAAGAAGAGATTCACTCTTTCCTGCAAAAACAAGCAAAAAGTATGGCCCCCCCACATGATTCTCAATGTGGGTTTTACAGCCGCTCTTTTGTCATTCCAAAAAAGGACAGAGGTCTCCATCCCGTCTTGGATCTGAAAGCTTTGAACAAACACATGAGGAAATTCAAGTTCAGAATGCTGACATTGCGACAAGTGATGCAATCTATGCAGGCTGGAGATTGGTGCACCACAGTGGACCTAAAGGATGCATATTTTCACATAGTTATACTGCCCAAACATAGACAGTTCCCCCGCTGCACCTACAAGGGCACAGCATACAAATATCAAGTTCTGCCATTTATCTCTCACTCCTCGCTTTTTCACAAAATGCTGACACCAATCAGAGGTGAGGGAGTACAGGTCCTCAATTATCTGGACAATCTACTCATTCTAGCGTACTCGGCTCATCAGGCAGAGGCGCACATATCTAGGCTGCTAACGCACCTGCAATCCTTGGTTTTCCTCATAAACTGGGAAAAGTGCTCTCTCATCCCCAGCCAGAAAATCTGCTTTCTAGGTCTGGAACTAAATTCTATAGAGAACAGGTGTCTGTCACTTTTCCAGCTGTATCACATCATGCATCTCCATCAGTGTCAGCAACTGCTTGGGCTCGTGGCCTACAGGGCTGGGTGCACACCAGACAAGTGTTCGTATCCACCCTTGGGAACAGGAGGATGTGGGTCACTTAGCCGTGCATGAGTGTGCTGCTTCCATGGAGAGGTGCAGCATGCCTGACCGCAGGGTTCCACTAGGTCGAGTCCTCTCATGCATCCTGGTCACAACACAACACCTCCAATTGGGGCTAGGGAGGCATCTACAAGAACGTTCACATGAACAGACCTGGACAGACCAGGAGAGGTCATGGCACATCAGTGTGCTGGAATTGTACGCTGTGTTTCTGTCACTGAAACTTTTTTACGATATGGACCTGCTGGCAGGTCACCATGTGCACAGCGACAATATGTGCGTAATGGAGCACATAAACAAGCATGGGGGGACACGCCCCACTCCCCTGCTCTCCCTCTCCCATAGTTTGCTGATATGAAGCAGCACATGTCTGTTGTCCGTCAGAGCAACACACATCCCATTGGAGCAGACCTCCTCTCCAGAGGTTTTCCCATAGCAAAAGAGTGGAGGCTCCAGCCAGAGATAGTGGAGCAGGTGCGGGCATGGTTCCGCAAAACCGCCATAGATCTCTTCACTTCAAGAGCCCACAGGTGGCTGCAGATGTTCCTGTACGCATTGCCTCCAGGGGCACTGATACAAACTACGCTGGAACCCATATGCCAACAGGGACTGTCAATGATTCTGATCACTGTCCTGGCTGAGGAGGGCATGGTTCGCAGAGGTCATGGCACCGCTAGACAGAGAGCTGTGGTGTCTCCCTGTGCTCAAGCTCAAGGACAGATATGGCACCCTCGACCGGAAATCTGGGACCTATGGGCCTGGCCCCTGAGGGGGAGAAGCTGTTGGCATTGGCCACAGAATTGCCTGATAACATCGGTGATACAATACAGAGCCCCAGAGCAGCATCAATACAGGGGCTATATGTGCTGAAGTGGCGTATGTTTGAGGCATGGTGCATGGAGAGGAGTGTCCTGCCTTTTCAGAGCTCCGTGGTCGCCACATTGACTTTCCAGTTAGGGAAAAAGTGCTGTCCAAGCAACGCCTCTCTTGTTGGGTAGTGGAAGCAATTTCCCAATATTATGCATTTGAGAACATACAAATGCCTGTAGAGTGCATGCCCACTCTACTAGGGGCATGGCTGCATCTTGGGCTCTCTTCAAAGGGGTTTCAGTGGAGGATGTTTGCTCCGCAGTGAGCTGGTTCTCCCCTCATACGTTAATGAAGTTGTACTGTCTGGATGTGACAGCACAAGATGCCACTCAGACTGTGCTCTCAGCAGTTAAGTGATGCAGCTGCATCACAGACACTGCTGCATCAGGGATCCCCTCAGTCTAGCTGCAAGGGTGCTTTGGGGCATGGCGTGGCAGGTCCCCATACTTATGTGTTGTACCGAGTGTACCAACCGAAAGGGAACTGGGGGTTATGAATATAATCAATGTTCCCTGAGGGAGGGAAACGAGGTACAACACAAGTTGGCCCCTCACCACTTTTTTTGCTCAGTGAAGTGCAGCTTAGATTGAGGAAACGAGGCAGTGCAGGAGATTTTATATCCTGAGTGGAAGGCTGGGCTTCCACTGCCTGCAACAGCCTCAATGGCCTTGACAGGCATGCTGATAAAGTTTCTTCAGGTTGGTCTCATGAGGACCCAGTCCCCCATAATTATGTGTTGTACCTTGTTTCCCTACCTCAGGGAATATTGGTTATATTCATAACGCCCAGATTTTCCAGATGTTAGTATAGCCAGATGTTAGATCTTGGAGTAGCCATTTGTTCAAGCTCTGCCAAGTGGCTGTCATCCTGGCTCTAATCCATCTCTTCTTGAGGGCTTTACATCACTTGTAGTGGCGTTTGATCTGGCTGGTCAGTTGGTAACTGTTGTGGGCAGTGATCTAAGGTCCTCTCCACTTCCTTTTCCAAAGATAATGAATGGTATTTTGGTACCCGTTATGAGAATATGTGTCTATGACATCAGGCCTGATCAGATGGATCAGGCACTCTACATAAAAACTGCAATGCTGTTTCAAAGTGTTACATAATAATTTTTAAACTACATTTACCTGTTTTATAGTCCCTTCAGGATTTTACACTCTTGCGATCGCGCTAATTTACAGGTATTCAACCAACCACTGTAAATTTTTCACAACCTTACATTTTGCCCAGTCACCGCAACTTTCCTGCAATTTTGACCAATCACCATAGTTTCCTGCGTCTTTTTCACTAATCATTGTGTTTCTCTTTGCTAATGTCGTACAAATGTCACTTCCTAGTTTCTGGATTTGCAGATGCAGACATATGCTCAGAAAACATCTCATATTTGCCAACAAAAACTACTGCTAAAAAGTGTGCAAAACAATTCCCTGATATTCTGCATGAAACTGGAGGTAAATTGTTGCACAGTGTGCAACATTGTGGTGGAACACAAAAGAAAGGCCAAAGCTTGCGACTTCCACTGCAATTTTTTTTTTTAAACTGTCACAAAGTCAGGCATTTCGGGCTGCAACAGTTGCAACAAAAGCCTGCAAAACCCTGAAGGGACTGTTTATGACTTTTATTACTATTGCAGATACACTGTAATCTCACAAAGTTTTAGGTTTTTTTTATGTCATTAATTTAGATTGTAACTAGAGAAGCACCTGTAGCATAACGGAGTAACATGAGTAAGGGAGGGCGGGGGGTGTTAGATAAACTTGGAGGTGTGGCGTGAGAGCGTGTGAAGACAGTCAAATGTGAGAGAGAGAGCCCTGTTA
>JAQLOL010000001.1:652432-664561 GCA_029783665.1 Naso thynnoides
AATATTACTACTGACAAGCTGTCGTGGGAGGTAAACAAAATATCAAACATGCTCGTCTTTCTTTTGGTTATTTTTCTGTTGGCTGTTGTTCATTATGACAGACTACACAAGAAAACGATGGATTGTTGCGCCAGATGCTCGTTGATTGTTTCTGAGGTACACATGATGCCCGACGTCTTCTGGGTCGGGCCATTAGCGGGCTGATATCATGTAGACTGACACACATTAAACTGGTTCACCTCCTGTCTTACTGCTTTTTCATTTTCAGCTGTAGATTGACCATCAGACTCCTTCTCACTGTGATGTGGTGTCCCACAGGGATTGGTTCCAGGCCCGTTACTGTTCTCTTTATATGTGCTGCCCCTTGGACAGATTATAACCAGATTTAACATTGAACACCACCCATATGCAGACCAAACTGAGTTCCACTTCTCTTTGAAACCTAATGAAGTCTTAGAGTTATCCAGACTCCTAGACTGTCTTTGTGCTGTTAGCGAATGGACAGCTTTTTACACCTCAGGGCTGATCAGACAGGGGTCTTCGTTGTTGTCTCAAAAAATGGTCTCTGTCTCATTAGTTAGTCTCAACTCAGCTGCTGAACTTCAGCTGCTCATACATGCTTTTGTATCGTCCAACACTGACTGTTGTAATTTACTCTTCCTCGCTCACCTTGATCATCTTCAGGCAGAGAGCCCTGCTGTGAGACCCAAGGTCAAACGGACTTGATCACATTACCCTCATACTCAGATCTGTTTGCTGGCTTCTTGTTGCATCTAGGATCCAATTTAAAATTCTCACTCTCACTTACAGAGCACTGCATGATCAGACTCCCGCTTACGTTGCTGACCTACTGCACCCATACTCCTCAGTTCAGTTTCACCCTTAGGTCAAACGCTCAAAATTTGCTGTCTGTTCTCCTCACCCAACTCAAAACTTGTGGTGGTCGAGCTTTTGAGACTGTAGTAACTTAAGTCTGGAACGCTCTGCCTGTGTCCTTGCAGTCTGCAGAGCCTGTGGTGTCCGTTAAGAAACAGCTGAAGTCATACTTATTCAGCCAGGCCTGTATCCACCAGATCTGCATATTGTGGTTTTATGTTGTGCTGTATTTTATATTGTTTGTTTTCTTTTAATTTTGGTTATGTGGCTCTAATGACCACTCTATTTCTGTTTCTTGCTTTCAGTAAGTTAGAAGTAATACTATAAACTTCCTAATAATAGTAATACTTAGTGCAGAATCAGCAGCAGAATTGATGTGGAAGTGATGGACGGTATCTAGTCGGGGCTCTGAGACTTGGCCAATCAGAGCAGACTGGGCTTTTTTTGAAAGGGACCTAAAAGGACAAGCACTGAATCGGTGCTCCTGACACAGAGAGAGCAAGGCGACGCAGCGATATACAGTCTAAGAAAAGCAAAGTGTTTTTTTTTTAAATTCAGGAAGCTTGCATGTTCTATAAATAAGCTATGAGCATGAATTGTCACCTTTTAGCAAACTCAACCGTATTATTTTGATGACAGATCTTCATCCCTCTGTGATAATAATCCGTTGGCGTACTGCAGAATTTTTGGTTTTAAATCTTACTTTAAGTGTGACTAAATAGGCATAGATTTTTAATATGCGTGGCTGGTGGACATGTTCATCAGAAGTTCATTTTGGGCGCTGCTCTGATGCATGCACCACCCAGCTGTAACGAAGTCCTCTGGCCCACTTTAATGTTGTTTAACGGCAGAACACTGAAGAGAGCACAGAGAGGAGCGGAACAGTGTTAGAATTTGTCTGCAGAGTGTCGTGACCCTCATTATTCGGACGAACAGAGTTTCCTGCTATTTTCACGTCTGACCTCATGTGCACCAGCA
The DNA here is from genome assembly GCA_029783665.1 of Naso thynnoides. Taxonomy (NCBI): domain Eukaryota; kingdom Metazoa; phylum Chordata; class Actinopteri; order Acanthuriformes; family Acanthuridae; genus Naso; species Naso thynnoides. The sequence goes on from JAQLOL010000001.1 coordinate 654,287, forward strand.
GCAGTTCCAGTGATTATGTCATTACCTGTGAGTGGGAGCAGGCCCTTCAGAATCACTAAATGTTCTCTAGCTCTGCTGAGTCTGTGGAAGTTTTAACTTAGGCTGGCACAAAATGTTGATACGGGAATATGTCTCATATTTTCCTCTTGTAGTACATTATCAATACTCTGACACCGAGTATTAATAGTTTTATCAAACACAAAGGCACCCTTCCACTTGGACTTACCGGAGTCAACTCCTCATGACATATGTCTCGTCATCTTTGGCCTTTTGCCAACTTATGGCTCTATTGCATGTGAGTGATGGCACACATACACATGGAAAGTTGCTGTGTGTGTGTGTGTGTGTGTGTGTGTTGAAGAGACAGTAAGCTAAGGCTATAAAACTTAATCTCAGTTGTCAAGTTCTGTTCGTACTGAAATTACGTCGGAGGTTCCTATTTGTGGTGTGAATGCCAACAAACGCCGTTTGGCCGGAAAACGCCTCTTCTGTTCAGATGACCCTACAGCGTTCTGTGTAAGACTGACATGACATTCACCGTGAACGTGAAGGAGTCTTCGTCAGTGTTCGTGACTGTCATCATTAAGTGTCAGTCGATCTGTCATGTCTGACTTGAGTCAAGGCTCAGTAGAGTATGAGAAGGAGTTTTAGTCAGTATGTCTTGTAGCAATCTCATGATAGCAGGAATGAATTTAGTACTCGATACAAATACCAGTGGAAACATGAACCGTGATGCAAAACAGCAAAAACAAAACAATAAAGCCATTGTTCTACAGCACATGACACAAAAGTACACACAAATACACACACACATACACTTCTGTTTATGTTTTTAGATTTAGTGACCCGGTGACAAACCATTAGTCTGGGGGAATTTGTCCAAACAGCAGCATTACATTTTGATGACAGATGAGAAGGACCGTCAGATCTGGACTGGAGGCTGACGCCACAAGCAGCGGAGACGTCTTAGCCCCAACACCGTCGCCAAAGTCGGATTTGGCTGCACGGCAATGCCGGCTGTCTCAAACAAAAATACTGAAAAACACTTTGGAAAAGATTTTAATGACATGTTGTCGTTCATTTAAACCCGCTCACGTTTTCTAACTCGGGACTGTACTCTGTTACCTTACACATGTTGTCGATGTCTCTGTTCTTTCTTTATTGTAGGTATTCTTCAATAATTTAATGGTTAACTAAAGCACATGTAGTAGTAAATACTGCATCTTACTGTAGATAACCGAGTACCAGCTGCTGGAGGAACTGTGGAAGCCAACCACTTCCACCTGTTTTGGACCTGTCCAAAAAAAATGGCATTTTTGCTTAAAATTTATACAGAACAGCAACTATATTTGGGCCAAAAAAATTCTTTGAATTGGGATGAACTTCTTTTTGAGGTGCTGCACTCAACACTAACACACAAAATGTAAATACTTTGGGATTGTAAGTATCACAGCAAGAAAAGCAATCACGAGGAAGTGGCTTAAACCAAATACTCCATCCACTGAGGACTGATATGATGTCATTCTATTCTAAATCAACTTTTGTTGTTTTTTTTAAAGAAAACCTAGTACCTTCACATTTTCTGAGTTTTTGCCTCAACTTAGCACCTACGTATTTGTTCTCATGACACCCTGATATCTAGGATACATGCTCTATAACGTTATTGTATTTTATTTCCTTTTTTGCTATTTATGCTCTTAATTTGGATGTTTCTCCCTTTTCAGTTCACAGTGTGGGACTTGTTGTACACGCACAGATATGTGAATAGAACCGTGGAAACCTCTTGAGATCTGTAAATAAACAAGTCCAGCTCTCTGCCTGCAGCATTCAGATTTAGCTTGAGAAGAGGGAAGAGCGTGTCGGCGTCAGTGTAACACTGGATGGAGTTAAAGGCTGGAGATGAATGTGTGAACAGGAGCCTCAGTCTCTCTCTCTCTCTTTGACAGCTCAAATGTCTTTCCAAGGAAATCTCAGGACGTTCCAGCAGCCTCTGTCTGGATCCCACTCTTGTACACAGTTTCTGTCATTTTATCCCGTTTTTTTATACTTGAAAGTAGGATTGCACATGCTGACCAAGAGTCCTGGCCTGAACGCATCTCCATGCCAGTATTCAGCCATAGTCACAGCGCCATCTACTGGCAACAGGAAATGAATAGAATTTGCCATGTGTCATACTTTAACAAACTCCTCCTACAGATTTTGTCTGAATGGCTTGAAATTTGTTTTGGGCATTCTTGAGACATTTGTGTGTGTCCGTGGTGGGGCGGCCATTTTGAGTGTTTTTTAATTACAGGAGATTATTTTTAGGGTCAAGGGATTCGCGTGATCTCGCCAAACTTGCCACAGATGTCAGATGTGTCCGTTATAAATATGTAAAAATGTGCCATGATTGGTCAAGGCCTAAAGACTCTGCAGCGCCCCCTGAGTAGCCCCCACACTGCATGTAGGATATTCAGTAGGCACACGTATGATGTAAGGACCTCTCAGTGCCATGACCTAAACCCAGCAGGAAGTCAGTTGTTTTGGTCATTTCCACACTCTGCATTTTAACAAACTGCAGGTTTTATCAGACTGACTTCAAATTTGGTTGTCGAACGTCGTCATTAGGGTCTACAGAACAATATTCAGTCAGGGTCATGCTGCCACCTACTGGCCACAGGAAGTGCCATGTTTTCATACTTGGATATTTTTCTCCTAAAAGGTTCAGCTAATCGACCTTCAGTTTGGTCTGAACAGTCTGAAGACCTTGATGATGCAGAATAATAAACTCTGAGAGGTTTCATAGAGCGCCGTCGCCACGATAATGACATCACTCTCCAGGAATTGGAAGTTGTGTCCACATTGCGCCCCCTGCTGGGAACAGGAAGTGAGCTTTGTCATAAAGTCATCATAGCGTTTACGTTAGATTGTCATGGTGTAGACACTTCAGGGAGACTGTGGCGCTCCATGGCGGGCGGGGGTGTGTTAAATTAATGTTGTTTTTTTCTCTTTAGTTTCTTTTCATCACTGCTCGTATGTTAAGCCCGTGTAACGCTGCCTGTTGTCATCTGTCTTCTTCTGTCAGGCATTGGGGGTCTGGAGGAATGCGTCTTGAAGTCGGCCACCCTGTCGACCTCCCCAGCTTGCCCGCCCTTCACCCCACTCAACTTTGAGGCCACACCCATTGTACGGGTTGCCATAGAACCCAAACATCCAAGTAGGTCTTTGAGAGCACACACTTCTAAATAAAGTTTGTTTCATAATTTTCACAATAATTAAATCCACATTCCCGGGGGGGGGCATTCAGGTGCAGCTGCTTTCATTCAAAAATCTGTACCTGAACATCCATGAAGGTTGTTAAAAAAACAGCAGAGTTTCTGTTTTTGTCATGTTTCTTTGTTGAAATACGTAGACTCACGTCTGTCATTACTTTTCTTGTTTCTGTCACAACAGTGTATTATTAATAGACATTAAATCATAATAATGCCTCATTAATTTGTACATTGGCAGGTTTTTAAAAATCCTATGAAAGATCGTATCACATTTCTATTGGCACACACAACCAGATTCTTGTACAACAGGCTCCCAAGTAGGTGTGTAGATCAAGTTTAGCTGGAAAATGGTTTGATTATTATACACTGATTTCAAAATGCCAACTTTTACATTTTTGCTGTTTTTGTAGAAGAGGCTCGCCCAGTGGATTGTTTTATCTCCCAGGGTTTAAAAGTTCCTTTCTGATGCTGTTTGAAGGTGCGCAGTGGTTTCACAGAGCAGCACACGAAGATGAGCTGCTCTCATTCAAACAACAGCTCCGTCACTCTGCCATTGCAGCCCACACTGTGGTCAAGGTGGGACTGCATCTGTTTCATCTTTAAGGACTTAAACATAAATTCATATGAAGCGAGCAGAGAGCCGCTCTGCTCTGCGGCGCCGCATGTCGTGATGTCATGGAGCTGTACAAGCTGATGAAGCTGCAGGCAGCACTAGGGAGATTCATGTGCATCAGAATAAAATTCATTTGTTAAAGTTTAGAGATTAAATGTCTTCATGTTAACATGTTAACTTTGACAGACCTACTTAAAGTGCGTCTTGTATTCAGACTATTTCTCTGTGATTTCATTCAGTTACATTTCCATCTGATAATAATCAAAGCCTGTCTGTAGACTTAGAAAAAAAACATCTTTGACAACTAGAACGCCAAAATGAAGGCGGGGCGGGGAGTGCTGTTTGATGCAGACCCTTTTTTATTTCAGCTGTGGGCCGAGCCGCCACCGCTGATCTGAACGTGAGAGCGCAGTGGAGGCTGGTCACTCACTGCTCACTGTGCATCAGTGTGAGCACTTCCAGAAGTGGCTCGGTCAGTCAGTTCAAAGTTTGTCATTAATCTGTCTCGGGTGTATTTGCGTCTGCACCGACTCGTGGCTGTGCGGGCCAGTGGCGTTGCTGACAGAAGCAACATTACTAACTTTATGACACTTCTCAGGAACATGGTAACGTCACTACTTTCTGAATCAAACAGCTTTTCGGTAACAGTTGTATACGAGTAGTGCGGGAGCGTTCACCAAAGCCCATTTACAGACATCGTTGTGTTTAGGATTGGTCCATCGTAAGTCCAAACCATCGTCCAGTGTACTGGAGGAGTCCTCAGTGTCACTGCTGCATTCACGTGGAATGAGGCACACGGCAGGAGACACCTTTAACACAGTACGGGAAAGAACAAACAGTCTGATGGGACGGGAGGACGGCAAAATGAAACAGCCATGACGCCGTGTTGCTACGGTGATGTGTATGTTTACAAAGAATGGAGTAAAATATATTGACAAATTATTTATTGACTTCTGTTTTATGTATCTTTTCCAGTGATGCATGTGGCTGTAAAATGCAGCTTTTTCTTGCTTCTTTTTATTGCAAACTCAAAGTAAAAAGTTAAATCGGAGGACAGTCGGCTTCGTGCTGATGGTCCTCCGTGTGTCAGCTTTTCGTCTGACAGCTCAGCAGGTTTACAGGCTGTGGTTAATACAACGGTCACCTTCTCGTTGTAAAGATCGCACGTGTTTTCTCTTTGCGTGAGGCATTCAGGGATTAACATAACATCCAGTTGTAAATTCCGTTGCAGTGGATGACAAAAAATGAAAATATTTCAATTTTAAACAGCAATGCCGTCTGATGACATTGTCGCTGGCATTTTCTGCCGTCTGATTCCTTTGAATGCAGCGTGAGGCCAACAAACTTTGATCGTAAACAAATCCATGCATATTTTTCTCATGTGTTTGTGTGTCAGGTGAGATGCCGAAGCTGATGCGTGGGATGCGTCTCTTGAACCAGGCAGATCCCTGCGCTGAGGTTCTGATCCAGGAAACAGGAGAACACGTTCTGGTCACTGCTGGTGAAGTTCATCTCCAGCGTTGCCTGGACGACCTTCGAGATCGGTCAGAACACGTGTGACGTCTCCAAACTTTTCTGCCTGTTTCTGCCTGTTGTGCCTTTACTGCTGTGATTGAGTCATGAAAAATGAAAGCCTGTCTACATGATTTTTCATCAGCTCTCACCCGCTGCTTTGGTATTTAGACTTATGTGCAGGATTTACCTCTTGTGGTGTGAGATTTTCCATTTTTTCAATTTAGACTTCTTCAGATGTTATTTTTTCTGCCGGGTTATTTTCTCTCTGTGTTTGTCTCTCTTTAGGCGTCTGTGCGGTAACTTTGTGCATGTATGTGGTCGTGTAGTTCAGCTTTAATACAGTTTGTGTTCACAAACGGAGTGACTCAGAACTGCAACACAAAGAGAAGCTCGATTTGTTTCTAGTTTCAGCGCCAACATGATCCAATTATCATTCCACGTTGACTGCTGCCTGTCTCTGTCTTCACGCTGCCATCCCGCTCAGAACAACAACACAGGCTCACTGAGGCAAATACATGGGTACAGAATTTCCTCAAAGGAAAGTGTTGATCTGAACGTGTGACTGCTGAGTTCTGACAATGCAGATTCAGTCACAGCAAGTTGAGATGGTTTCTAGCTCCAGAGAGTCACTGTCTAAATACGAGCCCTCTCTGTAACCTGAGGAGAACATTGCAGCATATACACACACATGAACGTTAGTTACAAAGAAACACATTTTCACTTCAACCTGTTTCCAATGAAAGCACGTTTCTTTTGTTTGTTTGTTTTTTAACAAAATCATAAGCTGCTGAATTAGACAACAGCTACGTTCATTGTGATAATTCTGACTTTTAGCTTACAGGCAGGTAAGGTGAGGGAACTCCCCCCACACACACACACACACACACACACACGTCTCTGTCAGACATACAGACTTTAAAGTGACCATCGTGTTGAATCATCAGTGTTATTGTTTAAATAAAAACAAGTCACGTGTTGCAGGTGGAATTTGTGCTACGATACAAAATCTACAAAGTGCTTAATGTGTCTTTCTGTTCGGTATGTAAGTAACACACGTGGTCCTGAGACGTGTTTCTGCACTAAGCGTGTGTCTGTCATGTCAGTGTTGGTGGGCTGTCAGCTGAAGAAAGGAGGTGCTGTGTTAGAGCTGGACACACTCCTCTGGACCGAGGCGGTAAAAGAGGACGAGGCTTGGCCTGCTGGAAAGCTACTTAGCTTACGAGAGACTTCCTGATTGGCCGGATGGATGAGTAGATGATTGGCTTGTATGATTTGTTGGCAGATGATTTGATTTGATGGCCTGTGTCCAGCTGACCGGCTTCTGAACCGACTGATATGCTGATTGGCTGCCCCACTGACTTGCACGGTTATGGAGCTCGTTGGCTCGTCGGGTCACTGGTTGACATGTTGGCTGATCGATGGCGCCTGAGCTCTTTGTGACATCACTGGCCAGCAGTCTGACCTGCAGGATGTCACGCTCAGAATGAGGTCAGCACTGCTCAGCTGTTCGAGGGAGCACGAGACTGTGACATCACAGCTCTTGCACTCTGAGGGGATTAGCTCTCTCTCTCTCTCTCTCTGTCTCTCTCTCTCATTCACAACAGAGACAGGCACCAAATTTTCACAGCCTATCACATTAAACAGTTCTTAGCAGTTCACTTGATGTGTTTTTTCGTGTGCCTTGTGTAGTCCAGATTATTTTACTCTCTTTCCGGTCAGGCTCATTGTTGGCACGTAGCCATCTTTAAGCACCAGGAAACATTTGCACTTTCAAGCAACAAAAACTAAAGAGCGCGCTGTATAGTCACATGTGAAGACGCTGTGGGGACTTAGAATAGAACTTTATTGTCATTGTGGTCACAATGACACGTCATTTCAGCAGCATCTCTCTCAGCATCGTATCATAAAATAATATACTTGGAACTTCTACAAAAACTCGACAGGAAACTCACTTTTTTGTCTTTTTTTTTTTTTTGAATGTTTACCGAACAAACTGTGCAGCGTTACACTGAAAAATGTATGGCAAAGTTCATTTCCTGTATCAGTGTCACATGGATTTCGCCATGGCCCCGCCCCTTTAACAGACAGGAAGCAGTCTTGACTGTATTCATTCTTACAGAAGAAGTTAATGTGATCACAGAGTCTTTTGCACCATCATTACCAAGATGCAGATGCTAACAGATTCATTTGTACGCACTATGGCGGCAGGGGGGAGGTGGGGGGGGGGGGTATTTTTCCAGCAGCTGCTGCAGTGAGATCCAACCACCACCAGGTGGCACATGTACACATTATAGACTGCAGCCTCTATGTAAGTCTGTAAGTCAGTATGCCACAGTGCTCTTTGGCCGGGCCGTGTCCCGTGTTGTTCAACCAGATCTGGGGAAAAGAAAAAACAATGGAACTCTGATTCTGCCTCTTTTCTAGTGATGAGAAAGACAAGTGGACATTAGCTGATAGAGAACACGAGGTGAATGAAGTTTTGGCTGTAGCGTTAGGACTTCTGAGGCTTGCTGGCTTTGCTGCAGAGGAACAAGGAAAAGTGGATTTACTGCTGCAGCTCTTCTCTGGCATCAGAATGGTTCACTGCAGCGAGCTGCTCCTGTGGTCACATGGTGTCCCTTATCATCTGGACTCCATGGCTCACTTCATCTTATTTACACTGACACACGGACAAAACTCTAAATTTAGCTGCAAAAAGTTTTTTTTTTTTCTCTGACAGTCCTCTTCACACAAAACTCAAGAGGGCATCTCGTCACTGTCATGGCATCTCCCGCCTCTTCTCCTTCATTCATCAGCTTAGCCCCTTCGCCCCGCGCTGTCTAGGTAAGCCCACCCCTTAGCCCGACAGCCATTAGGAGACCATGTAGCGTGACAGCTGTGAAAACAGCATTTAAGATTATTTTCCTGTTAGGTGAGTGTGATGAATATACTGGCCAGAAGTCTTCCTGCACAGAGCAACACTGACGTTCATTTGGAGTAGTGGACTGGGAAAACAAAACAGTTAGCTAAAAGATGCTGAAAGCCTCAACAGAGCTGAGAGGAACTGAAGAGTTGGTTTTAGTTCTCTGTGAATTCATCCCTCTTAAACCACATTAAGACGAGAGCAGCCCTGCTATAAACAGAAACGTCTTTCCTCTATGTTTAAAAAAAAAGGGTGCATTTACATGAATGACTGAAGGGCTGTAGTATGCATGCCGGGCCGGTAGTTGGCAGTTTAGCTTTGTAATGACGTGCCATGGGAGCACTTGGCTCCGATTTAGCTGTTTTGTAGAGCTAAGCAGCTATAATGTAGCATTGAAATAATGTTATACCAATAAATGACGAAGTGACGATTCAGTCTGATTTTCATATTCTTTTTAGTTGAACTTTAGTGGTGCAACAAATCTACATTTTGCTGGAGTGTTAATAAACTCAGCAGCACAAACGCAGCTCGACACTCTGCCATTAATGTTGTCCTCCTTCTCACACATGACTATCGGACTGAAAACGTAATGCACATGGGTCAGTCTGGGCCATAACGTCACCGCTTTCACAGGATCTCTGCATTGTGAGTTTAAACAGCCAGAAAGAAAGTTGTTACTTCAAAAGATTCCACTCTGGAACCCAGTTTCAAAGGTTTGTGGTTTCAGGGGCCCCAGCACATCGTCGTCATGTAAAGGAAGGCCGAGCTGCAGCAAAAGTGTTTGGTTTGATGCAAAAACATGCTGTGTAAATGGCTCCTTAAGCCTGATTAATGCCTCTGTGTCGGCCGCCTGTGGCCCACGCTGTAGGCTGTGCATGTGGCCTATGCTGTTAAAAGCGTTTATACTGTAAGTCTGCATATTTGTGGTTGGTAAATCAGGCTTCAGTGACACTTCACTTAGCATCTTTAGTTAGTGCAGCAAAATTATGTTTTGTATATCGGTTGCTCACCCCTAAATATGTTGAATTGAAGAAATTGTGTTTTTCCTTTCAGTATTCCTCTAGCATGTGCATCACATGGAGATTACTTCACATTGCACTCATTTTGTTCTGGTTTGCAGCAGTTCTCCCTCAAACAAGAGGAAACAGTGCATGTGTCGAGGGACACACATGAGTTTTGCAGCATAATTTAATTCAAATTTGATGCTCTCATGAGTATTTTTGACAGCAGGATGATTTGTTTGGATTGACTTTAATAAAGTTAGGTGTATGTGTTCATACTAAAGAACATGTCAGCTAGTTCTAAACAGATGCTCACTGATGTGTTTCTGAGAGTTTTTGGACAGCAGTTAAACTTTACCAACAAAGGAAAAAGGAAGATGAGTTTATTTTTTACAACATATTGAAAACTGAGGGCGGAGATGGAAAATATTCGATTAACTAAACTGTATGAAGTAGGCTTCTATCTGTGTTCTTGGACAGAGACAAACACATGATCTATCAGTCACAAGATTTTAACTTTTTTTTTTTTTTTTAAGGTTTGCTAAAATTGAGATCACTGCTTCCAAACCCATCATTCCATTTAAAGAAACAGTGGTACGTCATCCCAAAGTGGACATGGTGAATGAAGACCTGGGGAAGCAGCAGAAAGTAGCCATTATTCACCAGGTGAGTCAGGCCCGTGGTCACTGAAGTGTGTGATCCACGTCATATACAAACACGTCGTTACAACTCGGAGCGTTCTTTGTTCCAGACGCTCCGTGTGTCCGGGGTCTTTGCTGGGTCTTTTACAATTTTGTTGAAGTTACCAGAGTGGAATAATTTGAAAAAAATGGGGAACTGATAGAAGCACTTGGAGCAAGGAGTAAATTTGTCCGATTTACTGATGAGCTCATATTCACAGTCCCAAACATGTTGTCTGAATGTGTGTGTGTGTGTGTGTGTGTGTGTGTGTGTGTGTGTGTGTGTGTGTGTGTGTGTTGAAAGGTGAAAGAA
>JAQLOL010000001.1:703580-720945 GCA_029783665.1 Naso thynnoides
GTGGGAACATAGGCACGCTCCTGGGACAAGTGTGCATCGAAACTGTACCAAAAATGAAGCGTAAATATGAAGTGTTCTGCACTGTAAGTTGTCCATGTTCAACATGGAATCAGCTAGCTGCTTGCTAACTACTTTAAGGATTAACTGGTTGAAAACATACATGTCACAGCCAGATTCAACATGGATTCACATACCTAGATCTTTATTTAAGAAACTAGGAGAGGTTGAACTCTTTTTACAGTGATTTGGAGGTGACTAGGATTCCTATTAAATTATCAAACTTCCACAAACAAATTCTCCAGTACTCGAAAATGATATTTAGCCATAACTTTTCTCCCCATGGATCCACTCTGTGGAATAATGGGGTGATTATAATTAATAGAAAATCATTATTTAAGAGGGATTGGTATGAAAAAGGCGTTGTATTTGTGAATGATATGTTGGACGATAATGGTAACTTTTTGGAACATACAGCCTTTTTGAATAAATATAATGTAAAGTGCTCTCATACAGAATATCAAAAGGTCTCTAAACTATACCACTACCATTAATACAGATGATGCGAAATACTGTGTTGTATTCCAGAATAAGACCTATACCAACCTTACCAAATCTAGTAATTAATAATTGTAATTTGTATGACAGTAAATACAGTAACAAATTTATTAATCAAGTTTTGAAATCTAAAGTATTTCCCGATTATAACAGAGGATTATGTGTACAAGTACAATATATGAAAACCTTGAGGATAGACAAATCACATTTCAAATGTATCCAGTGGCCTATTTCCCCCAAAGTCAAAGAGACTCACTTCAAAATTATTTATAAAATTTATCCAGTCGCTGATTTTCTCAGAAAAAGTAGATCCTTGTGTAGTTTGTGAGGAGCTGAGGAGACTTTGGACCGTGTGTTTTTCTCTTGCCCTGTGTCAGAAGGCTTCTGGTCTGATCTACATAACTGGCTCACACTAAAGATGAATGATATCCCGACTTTTGACTTATCACATATTCTTTTTTATACAGATACCTTGGATTCATTCTATATCTGACATGGTTAACATGATTGTTCTTGTGGGTAAATATCATATCCATCGCAGTAAGTGCAGTAATTCTAAGCCTTCCTTTTTATGGTTTATAAATGCTGCTCCTTACTGTTGTTTCTGGTTTAGCCTTTGCCTCACAATATTTAATTATTACCCCCGCTTTTTTTCTGTTTTGTCCTTTTTTTGGTCTGAGAGATCCTTTTACTCTTATCTACACCTACAACATTTGTATTGTATTGTTGTTATTTCCCCAACGAGTGTTCTGTATGTTAGTTCTATTAATAAAGTTTATTTTAAAAAAAAGTGGCTTGACTTAGCTGTGCATGTAAATGTACTGACTGATTGACTTGTTCCTTGTTAGGCTGAAAACACACCTGTTATTAATTAAAGTAGTAAATCCATCCCTCCCGCTCCTTGCACCTCGCGTTGCGCACAGATCCTGAGCTGTCTAAAGAGTAAAGGGGAATTGGACACACCCCGACTGAACCAGCGCCGTGCGCTGTACGCTGTGCGCCATGGCTCGTCAAAATAGAGCTTTCTAATTCTGTCTGTGTTTTGTGCTACATGGCAGCCGGTCCCTAAAGCACATAAGTACACTTCATCCTTCTCCATCTGTGTCTGCTTCCCGCTGCTCTTCCTCTCTCTCTGTCACACACACTACATGCATATTATGTGCACTATATGGTAAGTCATTCGTTTTTTTACTTCACATGAGATGCAGTCTGTAACACAATGAAACATTCCTCAGCTGGGTTTCACTCTGTTGTGTAAATGTACTTTAATGTACTGGTTGAGTACTATCACAAAAATACTAGGCAAATATTTTAAATGCTACGTACTGATACCCTCAAAACTATGAAAATGTGGAAGGAAGCATCAAGGTCTCTGTATGTTTCAGACAAACTTAGTTTAAAATGTTACATGTGTGATCAGTAAATGTTCTGAATGGCCTCACTCAAAGGGGAAGCGTGTTATCCTACACAGAGTATTAATGCACTGCATTGGTATAGAAACTTCAAGAATATGAATCAATGAAACAGACACCTGCATAGAGCTCTGTGCATTACTAAGTTACACTACAATGACACATAACATCATAAAAATACACTAGTGACGAGGAAGTCCATTTTCTGAAAATACTTTTGTAGCCTAGTGCACCGCCATCTTTATTTTACTAGGTTAAAGCAAAGTTATTGCATGTAGTCATGTGACACATGGGTTTTTCAGGACTGTTGGACAACGTCGGGCAGATCCAGTGAGTGTCTGCATTAGGAAATGGCTTTCATTGTAAGGATAAGGGTTTGACTGTGATTCTTACGTCTGTGTCTGGAGACGTTTTGTGCAGTGGTCATGCAGAGTCGTTTATTGAGCGCTCACAGCGAGGTGTCCAAATCTCCTTTCCATCCCACTGCTGCGGTGGAAGACTTCATTTTCTATTCTGAACACTTGTATATCTTTGCTGACCTGCTTTCTGCCTTCTTTCTCTCTGTAGGAGGCTGAATGAGTGTCTGTGAAGAAAAAATGTGTCTACGGTCGTCCTGGATTATAAAATAATAAAATGTTTTGCACAGTGCATTAGGCTGCCTGTTTATTTTGCACTTTTAAACACATTTTCTTGGCTTAAATCGAGAAACTTCTTGTTTTCACTGACATTTACTAATTATGCGTGTTTATATAAATGTTATAACATCCAGTAAAAACAAGATGACGGTAATTTTACAGCCATTGAAAAGTATTAATGCTTTATTATGGTAAATGTAGTCGACCTTATGGAGACGGTATTGCTTCCCTCTAAACTAAAACAGAAAAATGGATTATTTCAATGCAGTAAAAAAAGACACGATTGTTTATATATTTATATATATATAGATATATATATATATATATATATATATATAGACAGATACAGAGACCGATGTAGATATACGCTGGTGGTCAATGACAGTTGAGGCTTTTTTTTCTTTGCACACTTGTAACCCTATGCTGTAGAAATTAGAAATGGGCAGAAAAACTGATAAATGCTTTCTTCCACTCCCTACAAATGTAAATGCATATTACATATAATTTTAGCTCACACAGTAGTCAATAAACATAATACAGTAATATTTGCCCCCAGACATACTGGCTGCTGTCAGTTGATGAGCACGTTGAAGGGGAAGTGAACCCCTTCCCTCTCTGTCATGAAAACAGAAAACTCAGTAACACTGTCTTTCAACCAAACCCCAGAAAAAATCACACTATTATATCTCGATAGGTCATCGTGTTTACATCTGTTCTACTTCCTACTTTTTACACTGTTTACACGGTTACTTCACACTGTTTTCCGGCTCGATGATGTCGGCTGGCTGTGTGAAAGGAGTCCATCGTCTGTTTTTACTGGGTTTACCTGCTTTTCAAAAACCTGCATGCACGCTCTAATTTTGGTGTAAGAGCGGTGCATTTGAACAGCCTTGTGTAGCTGAACCAGCCACATGATGTCTGTTTACAACACAGGGCTGTGATATGCATGACCTGTATATGTAGGAGGAAGTCTAGGTAGCACGCATGTGAGGTCAGAGTGTGACGGCGTGTGCAGACAGACTACTCTGCATCCTGTGACCTAGTGTTTACTGTGACCCAGTGTCTGTGTCTGCAGCCCTGCAGCACAGTGACTGGCAGAGCAATCACTAAGCCCTGTCTGCCTCTGTCGCCCTCTGGGTTAAAGCAGGCTAAGCTCCTCTTCTTCTCATTAAAAGGCATACGGCTAATCGCCTGTAAGCAGCCGGCTAACACTAAACAACAAATATCAGCGATGATGCTGCAGTCAGTGTCTGTCTGGGCCTCAGGAAGAGCAGCAGGACACACTGTGGGCTGGGGAGGGCAACAACAACACAAGGCTCCTCACTCAGTTCAGCCGAACTTCATCAGTCCGTCACGGTTCTCACGGCAGAACTGTGAACACCACAGAGAGCTGGAGGGGCAGCCTAACGCTGAGCAACAAATATCAGTACTGACGCTGAAAACAATGAACGTTCAGAATTCCCCGATCCAAACTGTGATATATCTAATCAAGGATTAAGCAGACACGAATCTGACCGAGTCTCTGATAACTGTCAACTCTTTCCTGTGCATGATTCAGTGCAACTGGTCTCATGATGCGTCAAGGTTTTCAACCTGGAAATGAATTCTAGCAGTGTGGAGAAGGTTCGAAAACCATTTGAGAAAATAAAAATCCATCTAAATCTAAATTTTGAGTAAACAGTCAAATCCTTCAGCTCCAATTCTTTGCTAATAACAGAAGTTCTGTGTCAAAATTGATCAAATGTGTGTCTAGTATGGGTCAATTTGTAATCGAGGATTAAAGTATGGGATGCACTTTTCTGTGGAACTGCTGTGGGGAGCAAGTGTGTCAAATATTAACAGGAGGTTCCCGTCCCATCACATTCTTCAGCTCCTGAGCTGCTCCTCATTAGCATTGGTTTTGTGTTGCAGGAGTGAGATGACAAAGCAAAGTGCTGCTGCTCTTAACGGCTCTGAATGCACTTCGAATCCCTTTGTGATGCAGTGTTTTGTGTTTTTAACATGTGGTTGATTGAGTGTAAGTGGAGGAAGAATTTTTGCCACCATGAGCAGAAATGAGGCCAATTAAATCCTTCAGTTTGTCTTAAAAAGTCAAATAAGATTTCAAATCAGCCACTTATCAGCGTAAATTCCAGTGGAAATAAAAATCAACATTGTTTTCACTAAATAATCTGAAGTCAGCGCCTGCATCTCTATGCTGATAGAGCCTGCACAGTTCGGATATGAAAACACTGGAAGCATACGCATTTTAAAATAACAGCAATATTTAAATATCATGTTTTCGTAAACAATCAAACTGAATCTAATTTGTCTTTTTTTGTTTATTCTTTGCATTTTGTTGTTTTTTGTATTGCAGTGAGTCAGTGTTGAGTAAAGTTCTTTATCTGTCCTGAATGAGAAGCTTGTGTAACGTGACCCAGGCTGGGTTTCCCTCTCCATGTTTTTATGCTCATTGTAAAGTATGGCAGCAGAAAAGGGTGATGCAAATGCCAAAATGTAAAAAAAAACAAGAAAACAAAACTCTAATTCACATGAAAGTTTTTATGCTTGCTTGAGGTGTTTTTTGACTTGTATGGAAAAGAGTTCAAATAACAAACAAACAAACAAACAAACAAATAGTTGTGATGTCGCGAACACTGAACTAACGCACGGCAACATGGCTGCTGGCAACAACAACAACAACAACAACAACAACAACAACAGATGCGTGTGGACCGATGAGGAGACCAAAAACTGAAGGTGATTCCTGCAGGCCTCTCTTCGTCGCCAAGTCGTGCGTTGCCAGGGCGACTGCTTGTTTGGTGTCTGGTTTGTAACCTCTGCGTCCTACAGCCATGTTATGGTGCGTTGCCTATGCCGCCACAACGAGCCAAGTTTATCTGCTCCAACCACTTGGTGAAAATGCACATAATTCACCTTTCGTTTTTAATTTTTTACAAACTTTTTAAAAGATTGGTCTTCCGTTGAGACCAGGCTACAGTCTACGGTGTCCTCTGTGGGTCAAACACTCTGGTGGTCAGGCTTGAGCCCATTTTCTTCCATTTATAATCAGTCACTGAGGGAAACCTAACAGTGGTTTTAAGCGAGCACTTCCATTCCCAGCGAACGCATCTTTACACTGAGACGCGTCGTTTCCTCTGGGTTACATAGTGAGTGGCGTCGGTTTGTGACATACAGAACTTTTAGCTTTCTGACGGACGCGATCTTTGCTCTGAAGTCACAGCCAGTGACATGAAGTTTGACTGGACAGATGTAGAGGTAAGAGCAGAGAAGTGTGCCGTGTGTGGGCTCGTGGTGTATTTACAGAGCCTGTTTGTTTGTCATATGTTGTCTGATGTGACCTGTGACACTCGTGTGTCTTTTGTCATTTGCCCAAATTTACCCTTTTACATTTTTTAAAGTTACGTAATGTAATGAAATGTAGGTAACTGTGTAACTAAATGCTATGTTAACACTCTGCTCGTCCTCCTCTGGTTTTTGTTGACATACAATGTTCAGGGTCTGATAGAGCCCGCCGCTGTGTGTGTGTGTGTGTGTGTGTGTAAATAAATAACTGCAAAATCTGATGGTTTTGGTCTTTATTTCAAATTTTCCCAGCGATAAGTCTCACTCCCTGGTGAACCCTGTATTAACGAACCCCAGTGAGCCTCCGGTAACAGAAAGCCAGATACTTTGGGTTTTGCGGACGGTGTTATGGTGGGTCGTGTTTCGGCCCGTTTTCTCCTGGACCCCACGGCGGCAGTGGGGACAGGCTGGGTCCACAGGTGTCTCCAACCCTTCAAAATAAAACGCAGTGTTTCTGACTGTGTGCTGCATTCCAGCACAGTGTGAGTGCGGAGAGATGTGGGGCTGACGGGTCAGCAGATTGTAAGTTCTCCATCTTTTTTTCAGTTCATATCCTCGTTCATGCTCAGGCCGTTTGTCTTCAGCCAATCAGACGTGTGACAGAGTCTGAATGAAGAGCAAACAGGGCGCAGGCAGACAAAGAGACGCTGCACACAAAGAAGGGGGCGTGTCTTTGCCATAGCCCCACCCAGTGTTTCACCGGCCAGCGAATCAGCTGGCGGACATGCAAATGACATCCCAGGACCGCATCGGCCCTGCCCAGGCGGTGACGTCACTCTCACGTCTCTCTGTCTGGCTCTGCAAAGACTCAGACAGAAGTAACGCGGAGCCGAGGGCAGCCAGCCGGGGAGGGGCTCTTTGTCAGGAAGGATTTTTTTTTACCGTTCGCACCGCCGGCGGCTCCGGAATAAAGACGCTTTCTGTCCGCAGCCCGGGCCGCCTCGCACCGGGACGTCCACATTCTGGCCGGAAGAGAGAGGGGCTGGAGGATTTCTGTAGCTCTCTGCTCTTCTTTCCTGCCTCAGCCGCACTGATTTATATGCACTGACCAAAAAGCGGGTCCGGTGCCTCTCCCCTCCTCCTCCTCCCCTCTCCTTTCTTTCTCCCCGGATCTCTCCTTCTTCACCCTCCTTCGCTTCGCCTCGGTCTCATCCCGCGACGCCACCAAGGCTCAGAGATGCCCAGCTCGCTCTTCACAGACGGCGGCGTCCAGGGAGAGGCGCTGGACGACCAGAGAGCCCTGCAGATCGCCCTGGATCAGCTCTCCCTGCTCGGACTGGACAACGACGAGAACCCGCTGTACGACAACGACCAGGAGCCCCGGAAGAAGAGCGTCAACATGACCGAATGCGTCCCGGTGCCCAGCTCCGAGCACGTCGCTGAGATTGTGGGAAGACAGGGTGTGTGTTTCACTCTTTGTAGACACGTTACCTGCGTGTGTGTGTGTGTGTGTGTGTGTGTGTGTGTGTGTGTTCAATTCATATTTTGTTGTGCAGCTGAGCAGTGTAGGGACGGCCGTGCACCCAAACACTGAAGGTACGAGCACGTCCTGAGCTGTTCTGTGTAGGAGGAACATAATGCCAGCACACACACACACACACACACACACACACACACACACACACACACACACACACACACATCTGCATGTCTCATCTGAGCTCTGCACAGGCAGTTGAACCACCTTTTCATGCATTGATATGTAGGTCAGATGTGTCTGGGCGCTGAGCTGAATTCATCATCTACAGTCTAGCAGGAAAAATCAGCTCAGTAAAAGGTGAACTTCGTTCTGTCACACGTCGTTCTTCCTCTTTCTGCACCGTGGAGCGAGCAGCATCATTCAAGCCCTTCACATTTAAGGGTGATAAGGCCTGTTGGGATCATTCTCCCAACACCAAATTAAAGAGTTCTTCTAAGGAACTCTGATTGAATGCCAAGGCAGGTTTAGGCACCTTCAGTGGTCAGGAATGTGGATGAAGTTAAGGTTTGAAGGAGGGGAGTGACATGTTTGGGACTGAGGGAACCGTGCCTGGAAAGCGTGGCTGCAGTGCAGCTGACGTAGCAGCTTATTTGAATAATAATCTGTCACATTAGGACATGCGAGTCACCAAACTGTCAGCTCAGAGGGAACCTGGTGCTTGCCTTCCCTTGTTACTAAACGACTTGCAGATCAATTTGTGATGATGATGAGCGGCACAGGATCAAATTAGGACAACAGTCATGACCACAGCACAGGCAGCAGACGCCCATGGCTGCACAGCCTGCTCACAGTCTTCCAGCTGCAGGGCGGTACTGGTGCTCGGTTACATATGCGGAATCTTTTCCCCTCCCTGGAATACTGCTACCGCCGCTGTTGTTCCCAGAAAAACAAAGTAACTGTAAGGAACCACAAACTGCCAACCTCTGTTTTAAAGAGACAGTGTGGGACATTAAATCTGTCTACATCAAATGCTTAAGTTTTCCACCCAGTCCTCTGTGAGAGGTATGAGGGACGTGGATTCACCACGACCTCGGGGACTGTTTACAGCTCCAGAGGGGACACCCTCTCCTCATTAAACCCACATCAGCTGAATCAACAGCAAAGATTTAAAATTTGTCCGTGACCAACTTTAGGCAGGTTCAGTCTCTCCTCTGTCCCTGGTTATATCACCCTGTCTGACTCAGCTGGTTTTGCTCTAATTATGTCATTTTTCTGAGGCTGTTCCTCGGAAGGTCTCATTTTCATCCTGAGGTGATGTGTGTGCATGCCTCATGGATGCTGGAATACAGCTGTTGCTGGTGCAAGGCCATAAAGACAGTAGTGTCCCTCTTCTTTCCCAAATGTACTGAGTAAAACTCTAACAGCAGCTCACGTAAAATGAGATGAGGATCATTCAAGGTTCTGGGAGTAAATTCTCTTTTGGGAGTTATTTCTGACCTGCTGTGTGTGGTTTGTATTGTTCTTCTCCAGAAGGGTGGTTTCTGAGGCCGTCGGCCTTTTGAGAGACAATATAAAACATCCAGCAACTGTTCTGAATTGTCCATAAGTAAAGGTTTAACACATAACACATTATGTATTTTCCAGCTGTTGTGATTGGGAAATTTGCCTTCACTTTCCTCTTTTGCCTCCATACCAAAGGTTGCAAGATCAAAGCCCTGCGAGCGAAGACCAACACCTACATCAAGACCCCGGTCCGCGGTGAGGAGCCTGTTTTTGTGGTGACGGGAAGGAGGGAAGATGTGGCTATGGCCAGGAGGGAGATCATCTCCGCTGCAGAGCACTTCTCCATGATCCGAGCCTCCAGGAACAAAAACACCAGCCTGAATGGAAGTGGCACCCTAGTCCCTGGACCACCTAACCTGCCTGGACAGACCACCATCCAGGTGCGGGTGCCTTACCGTGTGGTGGGACTGGTTGTAGGCCCCAAAGGTGCCACAATCAAGCGCATCCAGCAGCAGACCCACACCTACATTGTGACGCCAAGCCGAGACAAGGAGCCGGTGTTTGAGGTGACGGGGATGCCAGAGAATGTGGACCGTGCACGTGAAGAGATCGAAGCCCACATCGCCATGAGGACAGGAGGCCTCATTGAACTCCAGGATGAAAACGATTTCCATGCAAACGGCACAGATGTGGGTTTTGATCTGCACGGGCACGCCACCCTGTGGTCAAAGCCCAGCGCAGGGATGACTCCCACCTCAGTGCGCAAGTCCTTCTCTAGCTACCGCAACGACTCGTCCTCCTCCCTGGGAAGCGCCTCCACAGACTCTTACTTTGGTAACAACAGCTCACGCATGGCTGACTACAGCCCGCCTAGCCCCGCACTCAGCTACACCACCTCCAACAACAACGGCAACAACAACAACAACAACATCAGTGTCAACACCAACGGTAACGGTTTTGTTTACGGAAGTGAGGCGATTTCGCCCGACTGCACTGATGTGACGTTTGACTCGCCTGGGTTTGACTCCACGCCAGCCCAACAGGGCATTCTGTGGTCCCAGTACGACTGTCGCATGACCCCCTCCTCCACAGGAGGCAGCCCCCCCATCTCCACCTCAGCCATGTTCTCCACCAACACTTCCACTAATGCCAATGGCATAGCGGTGAGTCGGAGAAGGGTTAACGGTTGCACACCGCAGCCCAGACTGTCGCCTCCTCTTCACAGCCACAGCAGTGCCCCCGCTGAGCACCCGTTAGCCAGGAGGGTGCGCAGTGACCCAGGTGGAGGCCCACTTAGTTTCCCTGGTTACTCCAGCACAATCGCCTCCCTGCCGGGCCCTCACTTCCCTGGGGTTCCCTGTGACTCCTCTGCGTCATCCTCCTCCTCCTCCTCCTCTTCCTCCACCTCATCTGGTACCAGCCGAAAAGGCAGCCGTGATTGTTCAGTGTGCTTTGAGAGTGAGGTCATTGCTGCCCTGGTTCCCTGTGGGCACAACCTCTTCTGTATGGAATGTGCCAATCGTATCTGTGAGAGGAGCGAGCCCAAATGCCCAGTCTGCCACACCGGCGTCACTCAGGCTATACGTATATTTTCGTAAAAAGTGTGACTGTTTGACTGTTCTGTCAGTGAGACTGGCTACGATAGCAACAAGAGACTCTTCATCCGGCTTTAATGGGGTCGCCCAGTCATCGGTTTGGAACATGTACATAGATATACATATGTATGTAAGAAGCTGCAGTATCCAGGCGAAGGGACAGACACCCCTCGGGCTCCACTGTAGTTGTTTATAATGTACTGTAGCTTTGGGAAATATTTTCAACATCTAAGTGCATGTTTTAAATATTACAGCATAGTAATCAATAGATCTAGTACATTGTACCCTGTATTTATGAAGTGAAAAGGCACGGCGGCGTCAGGTCAGCCGGCCGAGCCTTTCAGTTTTACCGATCGAATGTAGAAGGAGGCCACGGCTGGAAACACGGAGGGCAGGAACAGGACCGCTGACCTTCAAAGATACTGCAGCTCGAGGTCAGACCCGTGGGAGGGAGAACAACAACATATCCTACACATATATGTATTTGAATCCATTTCCACAAGTTGAAAGTTTTAAATGACGTTATTACAGATTGAAGTATTTTATTCTTTTTTGACTTGAAAGATTATATTTCTTATTGCAAAGATGTTTACAGATATTTTAATTTAAGTTCAGTGAACTTTTTGTAGCTGGGTGGAAATATTGTTTATTTTTTAGTACGGCCTCATGGCGATGATCACTGTATTGTTTTAATATCACACGACTGTGGGAGGAAATCCAAGTCCACAAAATGTGTTTTGCATTTGACAGTATTCTGTTGGGATGGAGTTTTTATAGGTTCAGCAAAAAAAATGTCTTTTAAATCTGCTTCGCCCAGCATATTTTTTATTCAGTAATATAAAACATATTTTATTCTATATTATTATGAAACATTGAGCTGTACAAAACTTAGTAAGTTGAACACAAAGAAACCGTTTATGCTTTCTAAAAATTTGTATGAATTAGATTCCAGTGGGACTTACAGGCTTCTGTTGCACCACTATAGTTTTAGTATTTCTATTTTAATACATTTGTTTACCAGTTGTTTATGTATATGTAGGTGAAGTTACTTGAGCGTAAATGTACTTTATTGAGCAAAGTTTAAGAACAAAGTATATTTTATTTTATGATAAAGGGCCTTTAACCTCATGGTCAAATACTAATATTATATTTGCTGAGACAAGATTTGAAAATGTATCAAGAGTTTTATTTTTCTGACATTTAAAGTTATACAGGATACAAAGTAAAACTTAAGTAATGGTGCTACTTCATGTTTTTTTAAGTATTTCTATATAAGTCCAATAAAACATGGTACATTCAGGACGTGTCTTTTTCTCGTGTTTTGTTCTGCTGGAGTTGCGATCACATCGCAGCGAGCTGGGACGCTGCTGACGATCATTCAGGTAGTTTTCTGAACATTTGGCCTCTCTGCTTCCTGATGGAAGCCTGGAAGAGGCAGGACTGTCACAGTGGCCTAACTGCTGCGTGCGGGCTGTGGCGGTCAGACAGGTGCTGTGTGCACCTGTTCTTGTGCTGCTTGTTACAAAGACTATAATCAAGATGATGATGGACTAATGAAATGTTTCATCAATGTACTGATAATTATGTAAAAACAGGTTTGATTACCATGATGTCACTGACTTTTGGTTTGTATCGGGGCTGGTTCTCACATTTTGGTAACCCAAATGTGTTGCCAGTTTTTTAAAACATTCATGTAAAAATGTTGAAATTTTGCAGATTAATTAATGACCAATCATTTGAAAAAGGAGAAGAACGGCAGCATTCTCTGGACCCAGCTTCTCAAAAGTGCATTGTCTATGTCACAAAGTAATTGAGATTGCAAACTCACTTTCTTTGGGTTTTGTGTGTTGGTTCAACAAAACTAGACATTTGTCTCCTCTGGACATGATGACGAAACAGTGAAAATCTTCAATTAAGCCACAATTAATCTGTGATGAAGGCTACTGGAGTTGGCAGAAGAAATTTTGGCAGAGTTTTAATCTTTACCAATTTGATTCTGTATTTACTCATTTAAATATAAATGATCATACTGTATTTTAAATGTTAGTTCATAGACACAGTACAGGTTGATCCAGTAAACATTATATATCACTATGAAACTTCTTCAGCTGATTATTTAAACTTAACTTTTCTGAAATGTTCTGTTCAGTGTACAAATGATAGATTACTTCACTAAACATTTGCTACTTTGCAAACACAAGTTTGAGCGCTGGTTGAAGTCAGGTTCAAAACTTTTTTCTTCTTTTTTTGACATTGACCTAACAGTCACTTGATTTTGCAGATTGATTTTTTTCTCTTAATAATTTGGAAAACCCTGTGAACAATCATAAAAAGCCATGATTTAAGAAATAAGACCGTTATTTAAATCAGGCTCAGAATGACGAACACACTGTGTAAAAACCTTCAAAGTGTAACCAGGAATGAAACTGAAGGTTCAGTGTAAGAGCTGGTGTTTTTGGTTCAGAGAATGAGAAACTTGACCCGTGTGGCGAAGCACTTTGAAATGTAGAAAAGATTAGAAATTTACTTTAGAAATGCTGTCCTGGAAAACTGCATTTTGAATGTTTTGTCTCAACTCATCTGAAAAAAGAGGTCATGGAAGCAAAGCTGACCCACTCATGAAAAAATGTTTTCACTTTTCCTGTCTCCCCTAAAAACGACATTAGTCTGCACTCCAGAAATTTGATTTATTATGCAGAACTTAATGAAAGATACATTTCAGCCGGGTCGAATTATCAACCATGCAGAGCAAGCAAAGGCCCCAGGCTTTTTGTCTTTGTGCTACATTATTCAGCTAAACTTTGGTTTTTCTATCATGCATCACTAAAGCACAATTAATTGAGGATCATCTTAAATCTTTAACGGAACAATGTGGATGTAGCCTGAATAAACAGAGTAGTAATAGTATTTTTTTCTTCTGATTAAGAAAAACAAGAAAAAGAAAAATATCACTCACCATTTTTTTAAGCACCAGGCGATATCATCAAATTGCTCTTTTTTGTCAGAACAAAAGTCCAAAACCTGAAAAACATATTTTTTGTTCAAAAGGCATCAAACCCTCACAATTTAAAAGCTGGGTCCAGTGAAAGTTTGGCATGTTTGGTTGAAATGTTACTGTCTAAATAATTGGAAATTATTTTCTAGTGGTAACGTAAACCTCTAGTAGTCTTAATGTTTTAGTTGTAATGTCTGACTAACAAACAGCAAACCTGTGGCAGAGTTTTATTAAATTTGTGCCCTAAAGTATAAAGCTTACACAGCGCAGCTGAACAAAGAGCAGCAACATCAGGCAAGTGAGAGCAACAGTGGATAAACAGCTGTGCTTCCATTTAGTCGTCAAGTTCATTTGAAATTAAGTTTTGAGGTGTAGAAAAACAGGAAAAATAAAATCAAATGAATGAGAAACGGCTTTTAAGCCACATTTCCATAACTCGTTTGGAGCAAACAAGTTGGTGCACACAAAGCTTAGTTTGGTCAGAGGGTGGAAGTGTAGGATACGGCTGTGACAGAAAGTGTAAAGAAGTGAAGAAGAACCACTTTTTTTCTCAACTGCCAAAAATCCTCAGAAAAGAATAGAAACCAGTTACCTTGGCCATCTTTAAAAAAAAAAAAAAATTAAATTCAGATTAAGATGATTGTTGTTGCATCTTATCATATTGAAAATACAAAAAGAACAAAATTGTTTTCCCCTTGACCAGCACAGTGATGTCCCACACAGTATAATGCTGCTGTGGATACAATATGAAGTGCACAGTAGAGACTGCCCTACCAAAGTGCATCATATATGTCCTAAAATATTAAAACAAGTTATCATGTAAGAACTATACTGACACCTACATGAGAAGACTTCATAGTCATGATAACAGAATCTAAAAACATGACAGTAAGCTTTCAGTGCTGTTCAGCTGACAGAGTCACTGCTGGGAGGAGTCGAGGAGTTGGACTGCTTGGTGGAAGGTGGAGTCACAGAGTCTGCTGCTTCGCCTCATTGTTGCAGGTGTAAGACTGACGCTGGCTGAGTAGGTGCTGGGAGAGCAGCCTGGCGTTCCCCACCCCTTCTGCTTTCTGCAGGTTATGTTTTCTGACACGACCATCGCCAGTCGGAGTTGATTTGGCACATCTTTAATCTTGACCAGCTGACGATCGGTTCCACTTCAGACGAGCTTCTGTGATGTTTATTTAACAAGATTTTGCAAGATTCACATACAGCTCGAAATTCGTCTGTGGTTTTAATGAGTCCACTGAGCTCTTCCAGAGCTAAAGTATAGGGAGGCATTACCTGTAAGGCGCCAATTATCAAATTATGTTTGTTTCATTTGTCCGTGAAAGTCATATCACATAGTTCACAAACATTCTCTACAGGTTTTGAGTCATTTTCTTTGCCAGGTGTCACGGCCCCGGCTCGCCGCGGTGAACAAAAGAATAAAACGGAATCAAGGGGGTACAAAAATATGCTTAAATTTATGAACAACTTAAGGACAACCCTAACCCATCAACACAACAAAACTGCACGGGAGGAGCGGCGCCAACAACCTCCCTTGTGGACGTGGTGGAGCCTTCTGAGGAGAGGGAGAGAGAGAGAGGGGAGGTCCCAAGAACCCCTTTTATGCTCCGCCTGCAATTACAAAAGAGACACACCCACACATACACTCACACAGGCGGGGCAGACAGGAAGCCGTCACACAGGGATTTAGACATTTCAATGCCACATCGAAATACTTCACCGAAACAAGTTTCTCGCCGACACTGTTTTGCAGATGCACAGTCACAGTATTCTGGGCCTTGCACCGCCAACGACGACTGTGATTGGTTTAGAGAAAAACAAGCCAGGCAGAGCGTTTCTTCCTCTGTACCAGGATGTGTACGTGTAGGGCCAGGCCTTTCCCCGAGCGCTGTGGGGAGAGGTCTGGCTATGTGAGACTAGGGTGACTGGGGTCCATGATGATTCTACGGGCCGTTTTTGTAGATGGCCTGAATGCGAGGGAGCTCACAGCTGCAGAGTTTTGGAGCTGTCCTCTCACCCCTCTGTATTACACTGTGGCCGTGAGCAGTGCAGGACCCACACCTCCCAGTGGTGCCCCTATAAAATGTGAGGTAGAGTACTGGAACCCACGCCATTTTTTCAACCGTTTCAGGTGATGGAGAGATGTTGTGTTTTCTTCACAACCTGTTTGGCATGGAGATCCCATGTGAGGGTCTCAGTGCTGTTGATGCTGCAGAATTTAAAACAGCTCCCATGTTCTACTGTAGCTCCAATGATTGTGATGGAAACCAGCTCTGTCTCTGTCTTCCTGTAGTCCACCACCAACTCTTTGGTCTCGTCCACACTGAGGGACAAGTTATTCTCTGGGTTCCAACGTGTCATATTGTCTTCCTTCGTCCTGTACGCCGTTTCATCCCAGTTAATGATCAAGCCCACCATGGTTGTGTCGTCAGCGAACTTGACCACTAGGGTTGAGCGGTCATGGGTAAATAGGTAGTAAAGGAGAGGGCTTAACACTCAAAGAGGCCTTCGGGATTTTTTGGTTCTTTTTTGTTGATGAAGATGTTAACAATGTAAACAGCTGCTTCATTTTCTCTTGGAGTTTAAAACTGATCATTAGTGTGAGTTAAATATTTGCTACGTCAGAACATATTCTTAAAAGGTGCTTTTCAGCTTCCTTAATGCAAACGTTGAAGCTTTTTTTAGCTAGATTGAGGAAGGTTTTTTGGGGGAAGTCTTTTCATTTCCATAATTTTTTTTTTTTGGATGCAATACTCAGTTGGTAGAGCCAGCGCCCTATACAGGGGATATAACCTCGCTGCAGCGGCCCTGGGCTCAATTCCATCCCAGGCTATTTGCTGCGTGTAATTCCCTCTCTCTTCCCCATTTCCTTACCATATCTTTAGCAGTCTGTTAATAAAGACTCAAAAAAGCTTAAAAAAAATCTAAAAATTTTCCTTCTGACAGACGTTTCTAGCAGCCATTTCTGTGCAAAGCTGACTGAAGCTCACATCACAGTGATAAAATGCAAAGACTATTAAACTTAAAGGTAAAATCAGTGGGATTTGTCCGAGCTGTTCCTGAACGCACCAGCAGATGAGTTGATTGTTGAGTCTCATTCCCAGAATGTCAAATAGAGACATTTCTGGTCGGTGAAGCGTCCTGAGCTCAGCTGAAAAGACAAAAGCATTCAAACTGAAGTAACGAGCCTGTTTGGAAAATGAAATGAGTAAAAAGTTCAGATATTTGTGCTCAAATGTAGAGAGAAAAAGTCAAAAGTTGTCAGAAAAAATATCGAACAAGTTATAAACATATCTTTGTTCATGGTAAAACACTCAAAATGGCCGCCACACCATGTCCACACTTTGAGTCCAAAACGACATTTGGTAAGTCTTTATGTCGAATGTCTAAGGGGTGTGTACACCACGAAAAACATCTGCAAATTCACACCTTGAATTGAAAGCGAAAGCTTTTGCAAACTTCTGATCACAAAAGGTTCCGGGTACACACAGCAGCTTTCATGACGATCAGATAAATTCTGTCGGAGGAATTTGTTAAAATACACAACGTGTAAATCGTCAAAGTGGCTCTTCATGGGGCACCCGCTGGCTCAGAAGCTGTGTCCTCGCTGCAGCGGCCGTGGGTTCGATGTCTCTTTGTGGTCCTTTGCTGTGTGTCATTCCCTCTCTCTCTGCCTTGTTCCCTGTCCACTCTTCAGCCGGCCATTCATTCCAAAATGGCTGTCTTCATGTTGAGTCTATGGTCTCAAGAGACTCTGTTGTAGATCCAGGTATGATGTGTCCACCAAATTTCATATGTGGGCCTCGGGGCTGCAGTTTTAAGTTGGGGGGGGGGGGGGGGGGGGGGGGGGGGGGGGGGGGGGGGGGGGGGGGGGGGGGGGGGGGGGGGGGGGGGGG
>JAQLOL010000001.1:873715-889081 GCA_029783665.1 Naso thynnoides
GCGACCTCTATTTCCTTCATTTTATCAATGAAACGATGCTGATCATTGATCGATAAAGATATTTTATAAGAGTTAGATTGGCTGGCCGTTAGTTTGTGTGCTTCTTATACCCAGAGGAAATGTGGTATTCTTACTTAAGGAATTAAATTCACAACGTTGGATATTTTGAATTTACCACCAGAAAGGTTTGTTTTCACCCAAAAAGGGGCGTGGTCAGGAAGTGTTGCTCTCATTTATGTTGTGGAAGTAGGCAAGGGCTGAATTTCTTTCACAAGCTCCTTTTCATTTTTTCAGACAGCTACTTCTCGGACTTTGCTTTTTGTGTAGATGAGTGCGACACAACAAATCCCTCGAAGCAGAAACTGTCAGAAGACAAACACTGTTACAAGCATTTGCACGATTCTGTGTCAATACTGCAGAGACTAAAAGTTCTTGGAGAGAGAACTAGGAGGCAGAATGCAGCTGGGAGGAGGTCATGACATGGTTGTTTTACAGCAAAATGAAGCTTTCAATCTCTTTCAGGCTTTCCTGAAAAATGAAATAATAACAATAAAAATAGAGTCCACACCTTCATTTAAAAGCTTTATTGAAAAATTTAGTTGGCAGGAAGAAAGTTTAGTTTAGGTGAACGTTGCAATAAGCCACAAGTTCAGTTACAAAGTGCTCAGTCAGTCGTCTGTACAATGAACATGGATTTGATAAACAACGAATAAAAGACAAATTCTAGCAGACAAAGCACCATGAAAAGATCAACAAAAAAGAGAAACCACAAAAACTGATTCAGCTTTGAAAATTGGATTAATAAAGAGCAGAAAATGAAAAATTGTCGCACGATTAAAACAATTACCCTGCATTTCAGTATGTCTTCAGAACATGCAGATGAGTTATCGAGTTGCGCTTTGCTGTGTCACGATGTGTTTTCTCCAGAGCGCGGCTCAATTAATCAATGAACCAGCAACCCCAGTATTGATCCGTGTGTGTGGTCCCTGACGCAGGGTCACAGCCACTGAAGCAGGAACCTCTGCAGCCAAGACACTGGCGACCAGGGCTGAAGTTTGTCCCTCACGTCCGTGTACAACAGTACAGTTGTCACTCTTATATGGCTTGGATTCAAAAATAATCACATCAATAGTAATTACTGTCACCATCATCGCGAGTCAATTATTCAGCCAATCACACAAAATGCTTGGAACTGAAACAAATGTTCAACATCAAAACCCGAAAAAAAAAAAAAATTCTGAACAAACTCTGAAATTTGTTTTACTACTTTGACAATTTATTAGAATACAACTGGGATTAGACTGCTCAATTAAAAAAAAAAAGAGAATAAATAAAACAAATCATTCTTTGGCATGGAAAAATGAGCTGTGAAAAAGAAATCGCAGTGAAATGGCAAAGATGAGTGAATATGAATCGCTTGGGAGTCATTTCTGCTCTTTCATCTTTTCTGTTACCATCAGTCTCTCAGCACAATAGTGTCAATAATTGAATGAATGCATGGATGTATTATTGAAAGTAGGAGAGTCTTATCTGATGACTTCTGGGTTGTGACCTAATAGACTCCACACTCCTCTGTGAATACAGAACATAATGCAGTACAACCAAAGATACTCAACATAACACAAGATCCCCCACTGTGCGCTGTGCCAATTGTGTGAAAAGGTATATACACTTCCTGTCTCCTAAGTGGGCGGAGTCACGCCTCCCATGGAGACAGTTAGGAACCACCATCCCTCCGCCTCGTCTGGAAGTGTTATTAACATCGTGAATGGATTAAAGCAGATGGATTTTGCATCGCATGATATTTGTTTGATGTAAGTTTGAACTTTTAATTCATGGTTTCACCTCTAAGACCATTTAAATGTCAGTTTATGTCCGTTGTGAAACAAGACAGGAAGCACCGTTTCCTAAATCTCATGAGAGTGTGTTGCTGAGACACAGACAGGTCTGAAACAAAGTGAATTTTCTCCTGATTTGTGTGTCTGAAAAATGACATTTTAGTGTCAGAATGTTCAGAAGATATGTGTCTGTGAAAAATGGGTCCAACATGTTTCTTAGTGATGATGGGGAGAAAGAATTGGTCATAATCTGTGATCACGTTCATTTCTCCCATAAGAATGAATGGACTCAAGACTTTTTCAAGTCTCTTAAAGCCATATGACACTGACACAGGAAGTGAGCGGTCCGTGAGACATCTGGCTTTCTATCAACTGTCCCTGGGGATGAGTATGTGATATTACCTGTGCATCGTTCACGTGCCTGAGACTGTCATTCATATATATTCACATGTCATTTCTCCTCCTTTTTTCCCACAGAGCGATGATGACATTGAGGAAGGGGACCTCCCGGAGCACAGGAGGTCTCCTCCACCCATCGATTTCTCCAAGGTGGATCCATCCAAGCCAGAGGAGCTGCTCAAGATGTCCAAGAAGGGCCGGACTCTGATGGTGTTTGCCACAGTGTCGGGGGATCCCACGGAGAAAGAGACGGAGGAGCTCACAGGCCTGTGGCAGGGCAGCCTCTTCAATGCCAACTTTGATGTTCAGAGGTACAAACTCAGCCCGCGCATTTCTCATGAACAGGAACTCTGCTTCACTATTCAGTCATTCAGCCAATAATGTTAGAAAACCAAGAGAAACACACCTGGAACAGCATCTGGACGTCCATCCTGTTTGTGCTGAAAAAAAGGACCAGAAGCTCTGGAGTATTAAAATACAGCGAGCACAGCGACATCTGGTGGTCTGTAATGATTATAGCATCAGTCAAAGCCAAAGCTTGGACACACAATCTGTTGAAATTCCACACACCAGCTTTTGTCTAAAGCTTCCAGGGCAGCAACATTAATATAAGATATCCAACTTGAATCTTTTTTATGGGAAACACAGGAATTTATTGTATAGTAATAGTAACTAAATGGTATTATAGGAGTCAGATAGACAGCCTGTATTGTCCCATAAGGGAAATTTGTTTTCACAAACTGTCACAAACTCAACATATGAATCACAAACACTGTTTCATTGTTTCCTATAACTGAGTTATAGGATGTTACATGAGAGACGTTACTACAGATTTAAATGTCTCAACAAGCTAAAGAACATCCCCCAGAGCAAAGAGCAGAACCAATCAGAGCGCATACTTTGGTCTGAAAGGTGAGTGAGGTGTCTGCTCAGAGCTCAGAGGACATTCAGGACGACTGCCCTCGTTTCACCCGGTGGCCCTCTGCTGCCGGTCACTCCCTCTCTCTTCCATTTCCTGTCCACTTTTTAGCTGTCCTGTCTAAAACGATAAAGGCCCCAAATCCCCTCGAAAATATCTTTAAAAAAGAAAAAAAATGATTCCAAATATCTTTTTCCACTTGACTTCATGTGCTGTCGTCTGCACATATGTTTCCATGTCGGCGCTGCGTGCTCGTGCTCGTGCCGCCGCGCCGTGCTGAAGCTCACCTCTTCCAGCCGTGCCAAGGCAGAGACGTGACGTGCCTGGGCACGGTACGGAGTAGGACTGCAACTAACCAGTATTTTCATCATCCATTATTCTGCTGATTATTTTTTCGATTAATCGTTTGCTCCATGAAATGTCAAAAAAGCTACAAAAAATATGAATCTTAATTTCCCAGAGCTCAGTGTGACATCATCGGAATGCTTCTTTTGTCCAAGCAACAGCCCCAAACACAAAGATTCCTAATTTATGATCATAACGACACAGAGAAGCTGCTAATTCTCACTTTTAAGAGGCTAAACCAGCAATTCTGTTAATTTCTTTATTTAATAGATGACTTAAACGATTGATTATCAAAATAGTCAGCGGGTAATTTTCTCTCGATCGATTATTGAATTAATCATTGCAGCTCTAATACGGAGCGCTCACAACAGTCAAACAAAACGGACTTTTGGGGTCACACGCGTCGGATGGTTTCCTGTCCATTCGTTCCTGATAATGGACACCTCGTTGGGCGTTATCCTGCTTATACCACGGTCACTTACAAAAGAAAATAATAATCAAACCATTAATTCATATTTTCATGTGTTTTAAACAAGCAACAACTCTGCTTCCCTGGCAACAACTGAGAGCTCGACTAATAACTGGAATAATCATTACAATCCCATAAGGTTCTCATGTAATGAAAACATAGTTCATTACTCCAGTAAATAGGATGGGCCATAGGTACGACATAGCAACAGGAGATAAACTAGTCCACCCAGCTGCTAGCCTGAGAGCTAATGTTATGCTAGCTAAATGTGATTGGTCAGTATGTTTAACAACAGATCCAGCTGTCAGTCAGCCGTGTCACTGCCCCCAAATCAATAAGACATTTCCCACAGAAAGTGACCAGTGAACGTTTGTTTTATTGGCTGCAGCGTGAAGTTACATTACGGGGCTGAACACATGGACAGTCCTGACGGTGACGAACACTCTTTAACGGCTGCATCTTCACCAGAAACATTTGAGCTGCTCTGCAGTCGCCTGTCTCTCAGGGGTCGAACTTATGGATCTGTCTCATGTGATCACGGCACACACCAAGTGTCAGGCTCAGGGTCAACGTCACTCTGCTGTGTTTGGTGGTAGTACGTCACTTGACCATCACACTTCACATAGTTTATGAATTCCTGACTGTTATTTAAACTGCTGCACTCAGAGGTCACTGTGACCTCCTCTCATCCACCTGTCCTCCTGCAGGTTCGTCGTTGGCTCCAACAGGGTGATCTTCATGCTGCGGGACGGCAGTATGGCCTGGGAGGTCAAAGATTTCCTCGTGGCCCAGGAACGCTGCATGGACGTCACTGTGGAAGGGCAGGTGTTTCCCGGTAAGGCTGCCAAGAAGGACGACACCAAATCTAAGCAGCAGAACGAAGTTAATGCCAAGAAGAAGAGCAAGAAGAAGACTGAGAGCAAAAAGCCCGACTTGGATGGGAACAGTGCCGGCCATCTAAAGCAGGAGCTGTGATGAAGTCACACAAAGGGGAGGAGCAGTAAACTCACGAAGGGCTGTGGGACCATATGAAGAAGACGCAGCGGTCCGGAGTCACTGGCATGTGGCGGACTGCTGACCCGGTCTCACAACTCAAAGATTTCATGTGTTTTTTTAAGCCCCTCCCACCCTGGAAGGCAGAGTGATGACTTGCTCCTGAGCTCTGCTGTACTGTCAGTGCTGTCTGGTTTCTGTCTGCCTGTCTTTAGTCCTCTTCTGTTGTTTGAATGCTGAACACGACGCACACAGGAAGTGTTTGAAAGGTACTCTCAAGGTCGCCATCATTGACCTTTCTTTGCCAAGAGCCTTGTGAGGTACAGGAAGTGTGTCATCCACCAGACTGGCTATGTTTCGAGCTTTGTTCACGCCCAGCAGCACATCAACATCTGATTCTCTCGTAGCACCCACATTTCCTGTTTGATTTTTCACCCAAAATGAAAATAAAATAAATCAAATTTTTACACGATCATATAAGACAGTTCTAATCGCTGTTTTGTGGGGCTTCAGTTTGGAGCACGGCACTTCTTATCCTGCTGTTCTTTAACTCTTTAGTTATTATTAGTCAAACTTTTAGTATTATTATTGTTAAGGCCTATTTGTACTAGTAGTATGTTATACCATTATTTTACATACTTACATATTATCATGTACCATCAGTACTACCAGAGTGAACCCGACCGGTCCTGTCAGACCACCGCCCGCCTCCGAGTCTCGGATTTGTTCCGAGGTTTCTGCCGTTTTCCCTGCCACTGTCGCCAAGCGTTGCTCACGGGGGAACTGCTTCAATCGTTCGGTTCGACTAAATTTATAAATGTAAGACCTATTTTACACGCAAAGGGTGTTGAGACAACTTGTGACTTAGTGCTGTGTTAGTAAAATTGACTTGACTAGCCCTCGTCCTCTCCTTGACCATTCTTTGGTCATTTAAGGACCCATGTATCACGCTGTAGCTTAATCCCTAATCCGTTCCTCCAGGGTTTCTCGCCTTCCTGCTTTTTAAAAAAACATTTCAAAGACAACAACAACAAAAGAAGAAACTTTGGAGGAACGATTTAAAAAAACAAAACAAACAAAAAAACGTGATACATAGATCGTCCATGCACTCTTAGGAGGGTTTGAGGGCAAGCGTGTCATGCTGACACACTGCATACTACTAATACTACTAATAATACTAATACCAATACTAATACTAATACTAATAACTTGGATTTCTACAGCACCTTTGATCAGACCCAAGGACTCTGCTCAGCTGGATAAGCTGCTGGCAGTTTGGTCACCTGACTACAAAATCCTTTTCCTTCATCATAGAAGACTGCAAATGGAATTTCAAAGTACAGACAAACCAAATAACATGATGCTTTTGATTTTTGATCCCTTTAATTTTGACTGTTTTCGTGGATCACCAATAGTAAATAGTGGCTCATGCAAGAGCCCTTCAATATCTAATTTACAAATGCGACCTTGCGGCCCAGCTGAAGCTCCCTGAATCAAAACATCGGACTGAAACTGATTTTGCCTAACTGCTTATTTCAGTATTCTAATATTATATGTTGTGTTATATCATTTCCAGCTCCTCATACAGCCACACTACACAGTGACTGTTACAGCATGATGCTCACTGTAAACTTATTCCGGTAGCATTATTGTTTAGTATAGTATATATATATATATATATATATATAGTTTGAGGTGTGACCAGCAGAGGGCAGGAGAGCGCCGTTCTGTGTCTGCACATGAAACACTGAAAGTCCTCCCTGAAAAAGCAAACATGCACAACGATTCTTTTCAAACTTCAACTGAAGAAACCAGATTTACCTTCTGTTACTGTTTCACAAAGCAGCATCTTTGAAGGCAAAATGTAAAATAGTCACAAAATCCTCAAAGTCCTCCATGTGACGCGCAGGACAAACTGTTCATATGAATGTTCAGTTTTTCTACCTAAGAAGTAAAGCTCTAAAGAAGTGAGTGGAAGCACATCTAGACTGTTTCCTCACTGAAAAACTCTTCAGATGCTCCGCCCACCTCCGCTGTATCAGTTTGACCTGTAGGAGAGATGGTCAGCTACGGCCTCCATCTTTAAAACTCAGAGGAGGAGGCGTCTGTGTATTTCTGTTTGCATCTTTATTTTGTTTGGTAGCTTGGTAGCTTGTAACTAGCAATGGCTGACGGTGTGGTGGCTGTGAAAATGTGAACTGTAACTCTGCGCTGACGACAGGTTTTGCCCTTTCTCAAATCTAGCTCGCTCACATTTCACAAAGTTCACAGACCCCGCCCCCTCCTTTTCAAGAGAGAAAAGTGAAAACACGTCTCTAGTGACAAACTTATCACAGATACATGTCAGTGTAGTCCAGGCAAAAACGTCAGAATTACACATTTTTGAAAGGTGGGAGACGTCGCTGTGACTTCACCAGGCTGCTGACTCGTGTTTCCAGTTTATCTGAAGTGTTTCTTTATAAATTGAACCCACTGAAAACACACAGATGACCCTAAAGCTGCAGTGTTTGAAGGTAGGAGATCCAGAAAGGAAATTGATCATGTGGCTCTTATGTGCTTCTCGTTCAAATTCAGTCGACTAGTTCAACGTTTTGAATGATAAAAAACTAAATTTGGCATTGGACACTGAAAATGATGTCAGTTTTATCCGACATTTATGGTACTTGTCAAAAGTTTGGACACACCGTCTCATTCACTGATTTGTCTTTATTATTTGCTGTATTGTAGATTTATACGGAGGACTTCAGAACTTATGGAGTTATGTTGTAATGAAAAAGGCAAAGCATGATATTTTTAATTCTTCAGAGACACGGCCCTTTGCTTTGATGACAGCTTTGCACCCTGTGGTCACCTGGAATAATTTCCCAGCAGTCTCATGCGTGCCAACAGCTTGTTGGCTTCTAGCTCAACTCATCCCAAACCATCCCGACTTGGCCGCGTGGTTGCTGAGGTCTTCCAAGTATCGTTTTTGCTGTCTTCTGACTTCCACACTGCTGAGCTGCGTTCACACACACACACACACACACATATTATAAGAAACAAACATCTGTGTCTCACCTTATTGTTTGGGCTAGCCAGCGTTTCACTGTTAGTAAGAATTCCCAATACGTTGTGTTTTCATGGACTGCATTTCCCAGTGTTCCCTGTGGTTTTTCCTTGCCCTCTCTAAAGGTCAAGGTACTTTATTTGTCACATGTACAGTGAAATGTGTTCTCTGCGTTTAACCGTCCCTGAGGAACAGTGGGCAGCTACGGCACAGCGTCCAGCCCCCGACTCCAGATTCTGAGTCAAGGGTGCAGACTGGGGACGGACCTGCGTACACGGTTTGATGGTGGGGGTAACAGGACCACCCAGAGAAAACCCACACAAATCCGAGCAGAACATGCAAACTGAACATGGAATCGAACCCAGGATCTTCTTGCTATGAGGTGACAGTGTTAACCACTACACCACTGTGCTGCAACACGTCTGTTTGTCTTGTTGGGTCTTCTGCCTCGTTCATGTGCTCCTCCGAAACCTCGTGTTGGTCATGTTTACGAGTTGTGAGCACGTGAACGCTCCTTCAGTGTCAGTATTTACCAGTGGGAAATTTGGACGTTTTGAAGATACCCAAGCGTTGTGAGCTGTGATGGCTGCTTGACGAAAATGAAAACCACCCCAGTAAAGGAAGTGGATGAACAAACATTAAACACATTATTGTTAAAGAAGACGGTCTAGAGTCTGTACAGCTAACTTTAGCTATGTAACCTATTAGCTTATCTTAATGGATGTGTTCAAGGCCCGATGCCTTTCAGCACACTACTGCCTCTCGCAGGTGGTGCTTTGTTTTACACGGAGCACGTGAGGAGTACATGAACACGGTATTTATTTTTATATTATTTTATATCATTTTCAAATTTTACTCAGATTGAGTTGGGTGAAGGGTTTAAATATAGTAAAAGCTTTGGGACGCTCTCCTCTCTCCAACTGAAACAGGGAAAAACAATCCATTAATTTAAATCCTTAACTAAATATGTGAATTCTATGCACAAAAAAGTTCATTATTATTTTAATAGAACCCCTTTCCCACATTTTTTAAATATTTAAAACCAGTTAAACACCAAAAGATAAAAAAAAAAAAATCAGGACATGATCAATATTACCTTTCTCATTCAAATTATTCAGATGTCTGAAATATTCCTGGTTTTCCAGCAACTTTCCCCCCATTCTTTCCCAATGGACAGAATCTTCAGAATTCAAGTTCAGCTCCTCACTGTTCAGCCATACCTTTGCCCAGAAACTCCACTCACACTTTAAAATATTCCACATCTCAACATCATTCTGGGCGTGTTTCCACATTTCAAATCCCATTAAAACTTTTTTAAAATATTCAACTTTGTTTAAAACTTTGTTACAATGGACGTCAATAGGAAAACAATTCAACCCCACCCGTCTT
Source organism: Naso thynnoides (assembly GCA_029783665.1). Classification (NCBI taxonomy): domain Eukaryota; kingdom Metazoa; phylum Chordata; class Actinopteri; order Acanthuriformes; family Acanthuridae; genus Naso; species Naso thynnoides. Next base: position 883,114 of record JAQLOL010000001.1, read on the forward strand.
TAACCTATTTCTACTAATTCATACTTCTAAACATTATTCAAACTGAGACTCTTTCATATCATGGACGTATTTTTCACAGTTTAAATGTCAAGACATTTTTATAAGCCTTTTCAGACCTTCACATAAGAATAAATTGGATGGATTTTTTTATTGGTGTATTTAAGGAATGGTGCAGTATGTGTTGAAATGGAACAACATTCCACCCAGCCATGTCCTTACCTTCTCTAATGTGTGCACCACCACCAGTCAGCAAACAGCGCCTCACAACGGACTTTTCCCACCCTCACTCATGGATGTGGTATTTAAGTTATGGGTCTGGAAGGATCTTTTAAGGATGGTGTGTTCATGTTCTTTGAGCGGTTAGTGAATGAGCACAATATCCCCAGGTATATAGGTGCATGCTTTTGTTCGGAAACATTTCTCTCCCTTTACGCTACTCTTGGTGAGTAGGTGCATGGATGATTTGCTGGACGGGGATCCAAATCAATCAGGCGTGGTGACTAGATTGTACTGTGCCATCCAAATGGCTGCGTGCCCGTCAGTTAACTATAGGTTAACTATATCAGGGTGGCTCGGACTTTGAGATCTGGGATAGCTCCTGGCAATTGGCAATTAAGAGAATACATTCAACTTCTCTGTGCATCAGACATGGCTTGCTTCAATTAAAAGTCTTTCACAGACTTCATCTCCCCAGAAAAAAGCTTGCCAGGATTTACCCAGACGTAGACCCAACCTGTCTCCAATGACAGCAGGCCCCAGCCAACCTTTATCCCACTGGCCCTGTCCCACGTTGGTGCAGTTTTGTTCCTCTATCTTCGAGACATTCTTGTATATCTAAAGAAAGGAAATCAGTCCCAACCCCGTAGGTGCAATCCTCGGTTTAGTCCCAGGTGAGGTGGCAGTACCTGTAGCCCAGTCAGATGCCGACTTCTTATTTTAACTAACTGGAAATCAGCTACTCGCCCTACTCACCAACGCTGGGCCGGGTTGGCGATGGCACATTTAGAGCTTGAGCTGAAGTTCTCAGCCGAGGGGTCGGTCCAGGTATTTGACAGGGTCTGGCAGCCATTTCTGGACCCCTTTAAATGGGAATTTCCTGCCAGACACTGAAGCATAACGCAACAATTTGTGATCCCTGTATCATGCTTAACAATTTGTACTTATGCAGTTTTGCCTCTTTGTGTGTGTCTTTTCCTTTTTATTTACTTTTATCATTGTCATTTTTGTGTTGTTTACACCTCATGGGTGTCAGCTGTGGTTCCGTCAGGTGTATGTTGTATGTTTTTGCATTTAAAACTCAAAAAACAAACAAAAAACATTTGAATAATAACAGTGACATTCAGACAAACTGTTTGGCTTCATTTATTTCTGTACAAAAGTTTCCAAAGAAATCCAAAGCGCTTCGTTACTTTACAAGTCCAAGCCACATATACAACAAATCCATCTGGAGTACAGTGAAAACAAGCCAACTATACCAAGAGTCATATGCATGTTTGTATGCAAGGAGTGTCTGATACAAATCTTTTAATATGGAGCTATAATGGCTTCTTACATACAGTATACATACAGGACAGTTAGTAACATTACAACTGATAAGATGTCTCTCATAAGTTTGGATCAATTGTGTCTGTACAATAAATAAGTATAAAATATATCTCTTAGCAATCTGTGATTTTTTAAAAACACATTAAACATACAAAAGACTAAATAACTGCTTGAACCTCCGAAAAAAGACCAGCTATTTCGGCCAAAGAAGGGGGAATCCTTTATTTCGCCACATTCAAATTAAGATTTCTTTGCACTTTTAAATCGGGAAAATCGCATATTTGGAATTCCCAGACACATTGTTATGGGGTTCTCGCTGGTTCACTCCAAAAATACAGACAGATGGATCACAAACACTGAGTTCAATGAAAAACATGGAAATTAAACATCACAATATCAAATGAGCAAGTGCTTGAGTGAGACAACCACACGTCATCATACGAAACAAAGAATGTTTCTGTTTTTTTCTTTCTTTTGGTCAAAGAAGGCAGGGCGTGCAACCACGTGACTTTAACATCCGTCACACATCACAGAGAGATGATACACAAACATTACACATGCGTCGACTGGCTGACCCTCGCTCTTCCTAATCCCTCCGTCTGTTCTAAGAAGATCTGTGCATTTGCATCCAAACGCTCCAGCGACCGTGGCTGACATCATGGAGGTCCACTAGTTAGTAACACGCCATATAAACGACAAATAACCAGGCTGGACAAACAGGCTTGTGGAAATGATGAGTGATGTGTGGAGACAGTAAACCCAGTCAGCTTTGAACACGTTCACCTAATTTTCTGTCTTTAATAGCATGAATGGACCCCTGACTACATTCCATCACACGACCTCGTGTTGCAAAATTTTAATCTCAATTCTCTGATTTGCAATTGAAAGTCACTTTCAGTGTTCTGAACCAATGCAAAAAGCAGCATGTAAAAACAAGACTAGACTATCTGAACTAACTGGTGCATTTGTCATTTGGTTGAATTCTTTGTTGCTGATAGAGAGCATAAGTCATGTCCCTTCTGACTGACCCCATGACCCCCTTCATACTGAAAAATGTAAACGGTGGTCAATGGAGGGAGGAAAATTATTTTTTGCTCTTGTTTGACTCGTGGCCTGAATTACACACACGATGTTGGTCAGTTTATATGGTAGTTTTTCATGTGAAGAAAGTCTGTTTGTCGCCAAACGGTCGATGCATTCGCTTGTGAAAACAGGTCATTCTAAAGACGACGCCAGTCACATACATGACGTCAGAACGTTTTCCCTCCTCTGACTCACCGACTGACTCCAACTCCCCCTGCAGCTCTCAGCATGACCTGATTTATAAAGGTGTTCCCCTCTCGTCCTGGAAAAACGCTGTGAAATCTGCCGAGCTGGCGGCCACGTCTGTACTGATGGCGCTTGTTGTCAGAGACGAGACGTGTGGTTCACTGAGCGGTCTCACAGAAACACGGTTTTTCTTCACTGTCTGATGACAAAATTCAACTTTCTTTACATGAAAAATGAGCTTTTAAATTGCCAAACATCATTTGTGTAATTCAGGGCAAACAGGATCAGAAAATAATTTGTCTCTCTCCGTTGACTCCTGTTCCATTTTTAATAAGAATTAACGTCCCGGGGCCCGGAAGCTGAGGGGCGGGACTTTGGCACTGCATTTGAGACCAGAGGCGCATCATCAGGACAGGCAAACCAGGCAATTGTTTGGGCCCCCAGGAAAAAAAAACAAAAACAAAACAAAACAGGAAAGGGGACCCCCAGATTTCTACTCTTTGGCATATTTTGCAATGTAAACCACAAACGCTCTTAAACCTATCGAAGCCCCATACAGTGTCCCACAAACCCCTCAAGTGGGGGCCCCCTTCTAAGCCAATACAGTTCCTGCAAAGCTGCACTCGTAGCCAATCAGAGATTACCTTGTTGCCTTGTTGAGGGGTAAAAAATAAACAGGAAGCAGAGACTGTATGCAGGGCACCATGAATGTACTTGCAGCCAACAGAGCAGTAAAAATGAGGTTTAATGTTGAGGTGGCTGATATTTTGCAGACTAATATATAGTCGAGGTGTTGGTTCAAGGGTTATTTTGTCATTAACAGTCGTGGCTAACTCTCAGTTTGGTGACTCGTGTCCCACAGCTTGAACTGAAGTGCAGCCAGGTTAACTGCGTTTGGTGTTTTCACCAGTTATGAATGAAAAAGTGTTAGTGTAGACTCTGAAACGTGGATGTTTAAGCTAGTGCTGCTGTGAGGGACAGTCAGCTGTCACCGAGGACCAGGAGGGACAAGGACTTGGCTGGAGGACGGTGTTTTAACTAGCTACAGTTGCTAACGTTACCGCCTGTGATGAGGACGGACTCAGCTGCTGGATCTGCATCGCCACACAGACAACTTCCTGTTGCATCTCACCTGTCACTGCATCAATATTCCGCTCATTGACTCTTCTGATCTGCTCCCTCTTCTGTTAAAGGAGCGTCTTCTATCAGGCATGGGGAGCCTCAGAACAGAGTCGCCGCTGTTTGAGACTGAAAGCTGTCAAATCTTCTTCAAACTGGGCTAAAACTGCAAGACAAACGGATCTGCAGGGAAAACAAGACCAACTTGTATCCTCTTATCATAAAGCATAAACCTGAAAACCAGGTTGTTTGAAGATAAACAGACGGATCATGGATGGATCATGGGACTGCTGCGTTCCTGGGCTCAAACACCGACACAGACACGTTGTCTTTTTGTCTCAGCAGCACGGAACCAGAACGCTCAGAGACAAAAACAACTTAGAGAAGCTGTCTGTAGTCTTTGTTTCATGTCTCTGTGTGATTGTTTCATGCTTCTTTGTAGTCGTTCTGTTCTGTTTCCTCTCTTGTAGTGTGATTCATCCCGTCACCAGCACCGAATATTATTCTGACTTACTCTGAGGGGTGTTCTGTCTCTGCTCACGCCACGTACTGCATGAATTTGCAGTTCTGTGAGCCTTTGCATAGATTTGTAACAGACTTTGCTATTGGTCGTATAAGCTACGTCACACCGTCTTTACATCTAACAGGGAAGCAGCAGGAGGGTCCAGGAGGCTGAACTTCCTGCAGAACCTTGTACTCTGATGTGCAGCTGTTACAGTTTTTTGAAAGGAGTCAGTTCAGTTTGTTCAGGCGTCTGATTTGAAGAGATTTCAGAGTGCTCCGATGAAAGCTCTCAGTGTGAAGTGTGCGGGAGCATCTGTCTTGTTTGGCTTTACTCCTACATGGTCGTGATGCTCTCGTTAAGTATCTAAAGGCCAGTTCACAGCAAAGCTTCACAAAGCAACGAGATGGATTCGGAGTGTCGCAGGGGAAAAGTGCAGCAGTGTGAACTGAACACTGCACGGCAGCTGATGGTGCTGCTGCTTAAATGATGAAGAATTTCCCTGCTGTCGTTTTGATCCGCTGGCATCCACAACTCAAATGCACCTCTCTCTCTCTCTCTCTCTCTCTCTCTTTAATTCTGTCACAAGCTGGCTTTGCAATGCACACATTTTGTTTTCACCATTTCATAGTCAGGCCCTACACCTGGAAATAAGTCACTGTCTCTGTGCTTATCTAGAGTTAAGGGTGCAAAAATATGCAGCTCAGGGCTTAAACTGTGTTGACTGTTTCAGTTGTGAGGTGATAACACTTTATAATAACTACACACTTTTAGGCATTGATTAAGCATGAATAAATACTGAATTATTATTTATAAAGCATTGTTCCTTCATGAAAAGTCCTCAGGGTTGGGGTGACCCCTAACTCTAACCATAACCCTTTTCATGTGGGAACAATGCTTTATAAATAATAATTCAGTATTTATTCATGCTTAATTAATGCCTAAAAGTGTGTAGTCATTATAAAGTGTTACCTCGACCTGGTTTATTTGTTTGTGTCGAGTCCTGAAAGAAACACAGAGCAGAGACTGACTGACAGACAGACAGATCATGTCACTTAGTTCAGTTTTTTGCCTGCTTGCTCTCTTTGGTAGTTTGTGGATGTTTCACAACTACTTTTATTTGCTACGTTCTCGAGAACAGCAAAGTGAGACGACGGAGGGAGCGAGGCGGAGACTTTTTGTGCCAACCGTAATCAGCTGTTGTTCTGCTCCTCTGCCTGCTGGTTTTGAGTGATTATCGTGAGCGCCCCAACTAATAAATGTAAGGAAATAATGCTCCATTTGTGGTGACAGTTTTATACATGTTTAGTTTTAACTGGGCGCCCTTGTGTAATCTAGTGTGCTCCACTAATTATAGATTTTTGATGCGTTCCGTGACTTTTCGTGTCTCGACCCGACCGGTCGGTCCAGCACCCTGTCTGTAATGGGGGACCTCTGATTTTCAAATCAAGCACTGATCAGGCTACAAAGAGCCTGAAGAGCAGCAGTAAAAACAGAAGCCGCAGACTGTCTCGTCTGGCTGCACTGATGTGA
>JAQLOL010000001.1:902835-913903 GCA_029783665.1 Naso thynnoides
TGGCCTGTCTGGTTTTTGGACTGACAGTTACTAGACCATTTTCACAAAATAAATTAACTGGTGAAGTGAAGGGGTCTGGTCAATCACATGATCAATCAGTCAATCAGACTTAATCTGCACAGCTCTTATCATTCAAACTCATTGTAGCACAAAGTGCTTCATACAATGAAAACCCCAGGAAGCAAAGATTAAATGAAGCAGCGAAACAAATGCATTCACTGAAACAAGAAGTAAGGAAACACCACTGCAAGTAAAGAAACAATGGAGGCAGGATTCAACCCACAAGATCAGGTAAAAATCAGTAAATACATAAAAACTACCAACAGAAAATAAGAAAGGAGTGAAAGACTGAGAGCACTGAAAAGAATAATAAATATGTGAAGAAAAACAACATTCTGTACCTGAATGTAGTTTAAACAGCAGATAAAAATAAAAATAAAAAAGAGAGGTTAATAATGTGAAAATGTGGAGATGTTAAAGTAGAGGGAATGTGATGTTAAATACAGAAAAGTAGGAGAAAAAGATTTATCAGAAGGTTAAGACAGACAGACAGACACATAAATTCATAGATATGAATGAATTAAAACTCCATTAAAAGCCAAATTAAAGAGACAGGTCTTGAGTTTGCCTCCAGAACGTTCGAGTCTCTCTGCTGCCCTCTGGTGTTCAGGAAGACCACTCCAGAGATGTGGACCATAGCAATGAAAGGATGCCTTGGGGGGGTTTTCCTCCTCACGCTGGGGACAGATAACCGGCCCGTACCAGAAGACCTGAGGGTTCTGAAGGGCTCGTCGACTTAAAGCAAGTCTGATAAATAATTAGGATCAAGACCACCAAGAGCTTTGTGGACCAATAAAAGGAGCTTAAAATCAATCAAAATGATGTCCAAACAAAGTTGTGTTCCAGCTTTTCTGTCCCTCCATCCATATGTGCATTCCTTCTCTGTTCCTGTCTGCTGCTTCTCTCTTCTGATGCTTTCATCCGATTACTTCACGACTCATCGCGTCAAAAACACGCCGCATTAACCCGAAACGGCACCCTCAAGTCTGGACGAGTTTTGTCCTGATGAAGGGCACTTGTTTGTGAAATCTTACCAAATTATATTTGGCCACACTCATTGAGAGATGTTGTTCACCAGAAACCTCTTTGCTTGAATCAGCGTCTCAGAAGATCACAACAACAACAACAACAACAACAACAACAACAACAACAACACACTAACCAAACAAACACATTCAGACACAGAGACAGCACAGCTGGAGCAGTGCCGCTGACCTCGGAGCTGACATGAACGTCAGAGTCCTGCACCGGGTCGGGTACCTGCGCGTCATCAACAGGTAGCACGCAAAAGGCTGCGTAACAGGTGAAAAATACACATCATACGTTCACAAGTTTGGTAAAGATGAACTACAACCAGGCGGGCAGCAGGTGAGAACAAAAACATATTTTTGTCTTTCAGAATAAAACAATTTCAAAAGATGTGCCATATAAATCACTATTATCAAGCCACGATTACTTGTCATTTGAAAGCCACTGACAAGCCGCGGCCCCTGACCTCCGTGTCGTCCATTTTGTAACTGATCCGACAGATATGTAGCTAACTGCTAGCTGCTGCTAGTTCGCACTTCGTAGTAATGCATGAAAATGTAATCAAAATTAGCCAGTAACGAATATCAGCTTGTGGATAAGACAAAACATCATCATGGACTGAAGTCTGGTTTATGGTCGCCATAGTCTTCATCATGTGAGGGTGCCCATGTCAAAAGCGATGTCATTGCGCCCACGTGAAGGCCACGCAAGACGTCCCGGCGCTTGGTCGTGTGCCTCTGAATTTTTACAAGCCGGACAGCAGCGAGGGAAGACCCAGTTTCAGGGGGACAGGAAGTCCCCAAAAGACTCATTTCACCGTGTGGTTAAACATGTTTTGCTCACATTTTTGTGAATTAATTTAGGTGTGCTTTAAAATAAGAGTGTGCGTATTTACAATGTTTGTGTGTGTGGCTTCTTTCACAAAAAAACCAAAAACTCATCCAACCAGCCACTCTTAATGACTGTGTCCATCAAAACCGAACATTCCAACACTTCAGCTACATGTTGTTATTTGTAAAGTAACAAGTTAAAAGCACAGAATGAGACTGAGTCACTCCTGCATGCTAACACCTGCCACAGGTGTTAGCATGCAGCTGTTGTGTTTATCGTGTAGCCGTGCTGGACAATGACATTCTACCCGTTGTTGCTTATTCAGAATATTTCGTGTGTACGCCTCTGGCGTTGTGAAGAGTACTGCGTTGCGCGACACGCTGACCGTAAACTCACCGGTAAGTGTGACGGCGTCACTGCGGACACGTGCAGGGACCGCCGCAGCCATCATAAACGAGGCTTAAGTTGGACGTTTGGGAGAAGTTTGGTGTAATAACAGAGCGATGAACGTGCACCGAGCTGAGTCTGAGCTGCACGAGTGTGATGAGAGACGGACAACGAACGGGAGAGCGTCGGGATCACTGACCAACACCACGCCATCGAGGGAGAGCACGTCATCTCCTTCCACTTCAGTGTGAGTGACTCTGTGTGTGTGTGTGTGTGTGTGTGTGTGTGTGTGTGTGTGTAGTTAACAGGTACGGGCTGGTGCAGCTTCGCCTTGGACAGGTAACGGGTCAGTTCTGGTAAGGAGCTGTATGGGTTTGGGCAGCTGTGGGTTTTAGAGAATGGACTCTGACGCACATATTCAAACACGCAGCACACACACACACACACACACACAGACAGTGACAGGAAGTGCTGCACGTACCCAGTTTTCCACACAGGAAGCGGACCCTGTAGTTGTGACAGAGGCCGTGCGCCTGGTCCTTGTTGAGGCAGACGAAGCCGTAGTTCTTGTCATTCCTGTAAATCACGTCTCCGGTCTGGTTGGATGGCGTGCCGTCGTGAGTCTCAGCCTGGACAAAGAGGGAAACAGCAGCCAGATTCCCTCAGAGGTACAACGTGCAAAGACATTTTCATCACCAAAACTACACTGTCAAATGTTCTGACACGCCAATAGTGACAGTGTTAACCACGATTAAAAGATCTTTTCAAGATGTTGGAAAAACGACTTGGCTGTAGCGTGAGAGAGAGACAGGCAGACATCTGGACACTTGGCATCAGGACATCAATCTTCTGCAGGCATCGAAATTTATGTGTTTTTGTAGCAGACATCTGGTTATTGTCTCGTGTCGGCATTTGCTGGCAAACAGCAGGAATTTCACGAAGGCCACCAGAGCCGAGGATCAGCACTGAACTGATGTAGACACAAGGACGGGCGTGAGGCCTCGTTTGTTAAACTGTGTGTGTCGGTTTCATCCCAAAACATCACAATCTACACACAAACACACAAAAACGCTCAGATCTATTAAAACATGTGGCGCACACCTGTACGCTGTCTTCACCACAAACACACACCTGCGGTGAATTGTGAGGTCTCCACTCAGTGTCGTCGCACAATCATTCATAAATGGTCAAACTGAAACAGCTCATGATGCTTTTAACGAGAAAAACTTGTTGCACCACAGAAACAGAAGCAGGCTGCGTAGGACTGCGACTTCCAGCAGCTCCCAGAGTCAGAATTTATCAAAACAAACAGCAGCTGAAACTGTCAGACTCGTCCTCGGCATCAGACGCGTCCGCACCCATCTCTACCACGGCTGATGACTTACAGAAGGGGGCGGGGCTAATGTGTAGGGGCAGGGCAAGCTGTGACCAATGAAAGTGTGTGTGTGCGTTCTTACAAAGTCTGGCCATTTTACAGATATATATTGATATATTTTTATGATGTAAATTTTTGCTTTTGTACATTTGCACATTTATTTTATTTTCACCTATTTATTTTACTATGAGCTATAAAATTGAAGGAGAAATTAGTTTTTGGGCATTGAGCCTTATAAAAGAGCATTTTTAATTATATATGACGTCCTACAGAATTATTGTGACTGAGAGCTCGCCCACTTTAAAAAGAACTAAAGAAACAGGCCCAATAAATGAAAGATTTACTGTAAATATGGATAATCAGGTTTTTTTGATAGCACACTGTTAACTAAAAAAAAGAGAGAGAATTGGAAAAGTTCTAAAAATGAAAAAGTAGAAATGTTAATAATAGAATAAACCATAAGAAGTGAACAAATAAAGCTTTATAAAACTTGGTCGTGTTCGCTCACACACACACACACACAGTCACTCTGTATTTTGAGAATAAGGTTGATGGCTGAATTAGTTGTTCTCTTTGCTTGCATACTTTGTAGTTTGAGTTTGAATTAGAATATTTTCTTAGTTTGTGAAGTTGGCACTGGATTAGGTGTTTGGGATGCTCGTCCACTTCTCATAACTACGCACCATCTCCTGACCACCGGTGATTTCTATCAGCCCACCCTGATGTAGCCGGCTAAAACCAGCCCTACATACACAGAGGCCGGCACTCTTTTCTGAAAATGTCTCTAAATTTATGTGGTTACCATTTCTTAATATTAAAACATCCCATTTTCTATCAAGCAGCAATAAATCGGTGAGTTGTTGACCTCCAGTAACCTTCAGTGCTGCCCTCACCCGTTGACCGTACCAGGCACGGCTCTCGCCGTTGTTTTGTTCCGTTCTTACGGGGCTTCATTCCCCTCCAGCAGCATTTCACCCGCTCACATTGAGTTGATTTGGACTTCTGTGCTTCCACCGTAAATAAGGAGGCTACGTAGGTGGTTAGTGTCTGTGTTCAGTGATGTGATATGATCAGGAGTCAGCACAGAGTGTATTTTTAAAACTGTCCCTGAGTCTGAGTCTCTGCCTCGCTCTGTCTGCTCGGTCCAGCCTGATGCCGAAACACATTTATCACTGTCACAGAGTAGGAAGCTGGTTCTGTTTCTAAAACATTGTTTTCTAGTGGAATCACAGAAAATTGGCCTGACTGGCTGCAATCTGAGCTGGCAGTCACGCTGCAGCCAGAAGGCGGTGCAGGCGTGCCTCGTGGAATTCGCAGGTTACGGCACAAAGCCAAACAACAACAGGAATGTGCAGACGTGTAGATGCTGAGCCTCCTCACATACAGATCAGAACAAATCAGATCCACATTACGTAACACACTAGAGAGAGACAACAAAATACCCGGAGCTGCTAAAAATAGAGATCCCAAAGAGGCCAAAGTGAAAAGTGCAAACAGAGGAAAACTTTAACAACGTCCAGCAGAAAAATGATGACGCTGATCTGCAGCTCCAGGAGAACACGGCTGTTTTTCTGAATGTTTATGACACAAAGTTTAACAAAGTACACAGCAACACACACCGACCAAAACCTGGAGACAGGCTGAGACATTGAGCTGCGCGCTCACGATGCATGGAGCTCATTTAGGTTTGATCCAACAGTAAAAGAGGCCGAGCACAGAGCGACAGAGTGAAGGACGGACTGTTCGTGAGACGCAGCCAGCTCAACTCAGCGGGTTATTAGCTCAGCAACATAAAAACAACCAGCTGTGGATGTTTTCCTGCATGGCTGCTGGAGGTGTGTGTGTGTGTGTGTGTGTGTGTGTGTGGGTGGGGGGGGGGGGGTAACGTGGCTTATCTTCATAGAAGGCTGACAGCTGTCGTGTGACAGTGCCAGGCTGGATGTGTGGTGAGTGGCTGGGGCCCTGTCATGTCCCAGCAGCACAGTAACGGCAGGTTGGCCTGGACAAACGGACCCGCCGCCAACAAACCGCACACAGGACACGGGCAGATTACCCAGAATGCATTTTGCTCTAACTGGCAATGATAGCGAGATTCTTTTTTCTTTTTTTTTAAATTAAATCAACAAATGTCCACATGGGGGTTGCGCTTTGTATTGCGTACTTTTGGTTTCTACTTGTAGTACGTACTGCAGCTGCCCATACAAAGTACATACTGTTGCATGCAGTATGCATACTACTCCGCCATGATAGTGCGCCTTGAACTGTGACTCTCATGTTCTTATATCCGTCACAAAACATTTGGAGTACAAGCTGAGCACGAATGCTTTCTAAGCCATTTTAAGGGAAAATTTGTTCAAATGTCACTAAACATTTGCACTCATGTATTCACTCGGCTTTATGCACAATAGTATGTCAATCCATTACATGAACTGCACATAGGAGTCACAAAACCTTTCAATGCTTACACCTAAAGTGGAGATGAAAAACAGAACACAGACAGGATAAGGCACTGAGTAGTGTCTGGAGGTGGCTGCGCTCTGCTGGGGAAAGAGTGAACCACCGTCTGGTTTTCTAAAAACACGAGATCGATCTAAAGTTGGAATTCGGTGCCTTGGGTAAAAAGCAAACAAGTTCCACTCATACTGTTCCATGTTCGGTCTCCACTTTAAATGTGCTGTCATCTGTCAATCATCTGTCTCAGCTTTGTTTATGTCTGAGCGACACATTGTGACGTGTGACACATCTTCCGCTGCGCAGAGGATTGTGGGTCAGAATGGCCAGAGAAGCACGCTGGCCTGCATACTGCAGAATCCCACCGGATGTAGGAGAACATCATGGTACTTATGGCACACTGCATTTCACATACTGTGTACTGGCACCTATAAAATCTTTTCTGGCATACTGAGTAGTAAGGCAGGATGGGTATTGGAAAGCAGGGTGGGCTTCTGGTTGTGACATTGCAGCGAGTTGCATTGTGGGCATCAGTAGGCGAGGTAGACTCGTCGGACGCATACTGGGGATTTCCTCTGTTTACACATCACACACTACACTCTACATGCAGGACAAATCAGCACGTCCCGTTGGTGTCGTATGCAGTTACATACAGTCGGGTTTAATACGTCATGTACTGAAGGAACGTGTATTTTGCAAACCAAGTTTCTCTTAAAAAAGAATGACGGAAACATGTTGTGGTGACACATTCAGAAACAATGAGCCTCCATGTGTCACCGAAAGGATCTGAAACGTCTGAGAGACAAAGTGCAGCTTGCAGCACCTTTTGCCAGACGGCTGTTTTACCAAAAAGCCATCAGTGAGCCTGGTGCTGCTCCAGGCATCTATCCTAAGCCAACACGCCCTTAAACTGGTCGAGTTTTTTTCCAATGTTTAATCTGTTGACTTATATAGTTACACAGTCATACATTTGTAAAGCTGCTGAAGGTTTGTGTGTTTGACGAGCAGAGCCGGAGCTGTCAGCGGGTGACCCGGCGATGTGTGGAGACACAGCTGACACGTCACACGAAATTAGCAAGATGCTCTAAAAGCTACAAAGGAAAAAGTGGCATTAAGGCATTTAAGCGATTTCCCATCAACGTGTTTTTTTATGAACACTTTACATGTGGTGAGATTTGCACCATCCCTGCTTCAAGTTCCTCAGGAAAACACAGCATGGGAGAAAACATTGGATCCTTGATGCACAGTGACATCAGTCTAATGTTCTGAAGTTGTGTAGGATGACAAAAAGCCGTTCTCTGCAGAAATGTGGCAGTGATCATAAAACGTGTTGGGATGTAGAGCCAGAGACAGCTGATGTTTAAAGACTTCACAATACCACAGGCAAAGATTTACTATTGTTCCACTGAAAGATCAAATTAAAACGGTCCTCACACATCCCGACTTTGTAATGTGGTGGAAACAGACTTCACCTCAGGCACTCACACACTCAGCAGCACGGAGGGGCTGGAGGGTTTCTCTTCTGTAACGCTGAGTTAAAGATTCAGAGGCTCTGCTGAGAAGTGATCAGTGGATTTTCATGCTGCTTCAGAGGAAGAGGATAACGACCCAGTTAAAGGCTTCAGCAGCTCTCATCTCTGTGACTTGCTGACTGCATTATGCTGTCACTAAGGCGTGTGTGACTGGGCACACACACTCACACATGTAAGGAAGAAGTAGGGCTGTCAGCATTAACATGTTAATGGTGACGGACTAAAAAGCCATGATCAATGCGTTACTGTTTTTAAATCGTGTGCTGTTGTTCTGTCCTTTCGACGCAGTTTACACGGAGCAACATTTGGCATCAGACGAAACACTTTCGTTGCGGTTCATCCGTCCTTTACGTGACAACGTCCTGCTGTCGCCTCTACAACCACAAACGTCTGAAACCGGCTTCCAGAATCTTTTGAACCCACAACTTTCTTTCCAGCTGTGTAAGCTGACAGACTGCAGAGTCTGTGAAAGCGGTGACTATGCTAATGCTAATGCTAATGCTAATGCTAGCACAAGTCAATGCATCACACAACAGCCACCACCAAACTCTGATTAACCTCTGCAGTGCACCCAAAGCAGGTCGAATATGACGACAGTCTACTGAAGCAAATTTGAATAGATAGAATAATTTTGAATTTCTGAATTTCTTCAATTTGTGGCTGCTTAGAACTCAGCAGCAACAGGAACTAAACGACTTCAGCAGCCCAGACGTATGTCATCACGGGCGCACACTGCCGTCCACCGGCCTGGCATGCAGTCTGCAGCGCTTTAGGTTGTTCGTGTAAACGCAGACGTATTTTAAAGATGTAAAGGACAGACGTCTCCGTTTTTATCAGGACTGCTCCCGTGTTAATGTGGCCTCTGCCCGTCCCCTCCTTGTTACTGTAACAGACTCCAGGCGGCATTTCACTCCCAATCAAATTACACAGGTCACAATTGCTTTACATTGTTAATATGGACTTAAAATCTGTTGTGAAGTGCAAAGAGTAGGATAAAAAACACGATTAATCCTGATCAACTATTGAAATTCAGTGATCAATTGCAATAAAAAACAAGAATTGTTTGACAGTCCGAGTAAGAGGAGATTTACCTGGATGTCCAGCGGGCTGCTGCACAGTCGGTCTGGATAGGACTCGTGTAGATCAGACAGTTTCTCCCAGTCTCCAGATCCCCTCTCATCATCCCTGTCGAACCATTCTGTCCATTCGGTCTCTGTGGAACACACACACACACACACACACACACACACACACACACACACACACACACACACACACCAGAAGCTCCCAGCTCAGTGGTCAGACAGCCAAGCAGTGGATATTAAAGTAATCTGCGTCAAGGCTTTGACTTGCAGTCCATTTATGCTGTCAGGGAGCATTTGTAGCAGAGTAATTGAAGGGCTCTCTCCTCCCATTACGCTCTCTGTATGGCTTCCACAACAAGGATGTGCATCTGACCGTGGGCCAGAATTTCAAACTGCAGCTCCACCGACAGCTGAAAAGGCCGTGCGAGCTTAAACGCTCTCAGGCTTCCTCCGAAGGTCTGTGTACATGTGCAGGCGTACGTGTGTGCATGCAGGGGGCGGTTCCATGAAACAGAGCTGCTGTCTGATGGCAGAGGAGAAGTGCCTAATTTAAATCCACTCTGAGCAAAAAGTACGGATCAACGGCAGCAGCACAGTGCGGCAGACACGCTGATGACATGTGGTGCTGATGATGTCACTGAGGTTGATCAGTGACTGTTCGGGAAGAGTAAAAGAGCCTTGTGTGTGTTTGCCTGTGTGTGTGTGTGTGTGAACATAAAACACGACGCAGCGGCCGATCTTTGTCGCAGGTGTTCTTTGTTGTCTGTTTGGCGTGTAGGAGCCTAAATGAGCATTGGTCCATCCCAGGTCACATGGTCACAACTCTCCACGCAGTCTACACACCGACTTGCATCTACAGAGCAGGGCGTCTTCAGTTAAAACTGAACCAGGTCCGGTCAGCAAGAGCTCTGAACCTTCATAACGTCCACACTGCATCCAACAGCCCTGTGTCTACCAGACAAAAGCATCGCCGCACATTTCATCATTTCACCAAGATGAGTGTTCCAGTTCAAACTGCAGACTTGTTTTTCACAGCAAACAAACATCTGACTGCTTGATTCACTTTGAAACGTTCTGTTCTGTATCAACATGTCTCCTCATTCCCGGAAACAAAACGAGTCTCTTGGTGTTGTAGAGGCCTGTGTGCTGACCTCAGCAGGTTTGTCTGCAGCCGCTCTCCAAGGCACAACATGATTCACAGCACGGGCACCCACAACGTTAAATGACGTAAGAGAAATTTGTAAGTCCCGTTACAACCGGTCTTAAAATCGTACCTAATTGAATTTCTCAAAGTTGAGCTCACACACCCAGATAATGTAACTGAAAGTCGAATAACTCCTGTATGTTTACGCCTCAACTGGACCCGGACCGACCTAAACAATCCGAGCATGATCGACGGTCCCCACGGCGTCTTTGACCCAGAACTCCAACAGCATAAATTTGTAGAAGGAAGCCGGGAAGAAAACAAAAGTCTCGTAAGCACGAACAGAAGTGTGCATTGAATTTGTACCAAAAGCAAAGCGTAAATATGACATGTACAGCGCTGTAAAGTCGTCCATGTTTTCACCGTTTCACATCGAATCAGCTAGCAGCTAACAGGCAGAAGGTCCAATAGCAACCAGCTGAGCGGGGCACAGCGGAGTCGGACAATAAATCGATTCTCCCTCCACGCATGTATACTGGGACAAGGACAGCAGGCCAATTAAATGGCCTAATTGGGCTTCAGCTGTACCTGGACGTAACAGCACACAGTTCTTTTCTTATCAGAGACCGCTGCAGCTGGTCCTGCTCTTCCTCTTTGTCCTCTATTCATTGGCCCTCTTCATACCACTCCTCCGTCTTCACTGACTTCTCTTCCTTGATCCACGTTTCCAAACAAAATCATTCCAAAGACGCTGAAGTCAGGAAACCTCTTGAGGCTTTCAGCTGGAACTCAATCAGCTGTGTGGAATAAAACCAAGTCAAAGTAACCAGTTAATCAGTAGGGGGAGTTAAAAGCACACTGATAATGAAGCAACATAATCCCATACTGTTCTGATGGAGCCGCCTTGTACAAACAATTTCACGTGTAAACTTGGGATCTGTGTGAAGCAGAATTGAGAACATTAATGACCATCAAATGCTGGCCGATCCTCTTAATGAAGCCACCATGGCACCGTGCGTGAAAGCACACAGACTTTTTCTCATTTTTGGGATACGCGTGTAGTGTCAGCTGCTGTGAGACGCTGGAGCCGCTGCAACACACAGCCAGCTGTAAGCAAACGAACAACATTTTGTCCTACGTGCAGTGTCCATTATGAACCAGTCTGTGTTCTGAA
>JAQLOL010000001.1:928322-940563 GCA_029783665.1 Naso thynnoides
CTGAATCGGCGGTGTAAATCCCACGTGACGCCTTTCTCTCCTCCTCCTTTCTCACTCACGCCTTCTCTCCTCCGTCCCTCCCACTTGCGCCGGTAGGAAGGGCCGGGCGAAGTGCCTGCGCCGGCTGCGCCAGACTGCGCCGTGCATGAAACTTGCAAATGCGCCTGGACACACCCTGTTGGCGCAGTGCACCTGCGCTGCGCCTAGACTGCGCCCAGTCTACGAAACTAGGGCCCCTTGTGTGAAAAGCCACGCTCTGCAATTTTAATTGGCTCCAACTCACTTTTTTGTTTTACTTCTTGAACTTTTGCAGAGATTGAAGTTATTGATCTCTAAACTGTGTGTACCGAGTTTCATGCAGATCAGTTTGTTTTTTTTCCCCAAAATGTTAGAAAAATTTTTTTTCTTCTGTTTTTCTACAGCACCACCCTTGGAAAACCACCTCAAATTTGTGCCATTACCTCTTGGCAAGATTTTCTACCAGTGTGCCAAGTTTTACAACTTTTGATGGTACAATTCTACGGGCTGCCAGACTTTAAAAAAAAAAAAAGGAAACATAAAGTAATCTAAGTAAGACAAGACAGAGAGAAACACAACGGGCGCCTCGCAGCCCTGCTGCTGAAACAACCTTTTCAGAAGAAGCCATGTGTTTGTTATACAAGTGTCAAACACAATCAATAACGTTAGACACATTTTTCCATGCATCCTTTATTCCATTATAAGCATTAAAACATCCATTGAGCTGCTCTTTTCGCAGCAACCAGTACACATATGACAATCTGTTTCACGGCATGATTAAGGCTTTTTTCATCAGCTATACACATTTTTACCTAAATCTGATTCTACGCACTTTATCCGTCCTTCATTTGCATATCGTGATTCCAGTGTCAGTCAATGAGACTTGACTGCCCTGTTTAAGGGCTAATATGTATAAAGAAGATACTATTACAGAGGATAATCGTACAAAGCAGCTTCAGAGACAGTGTAAATCTATCAACATTTAGACTGGAAAACCTTGTACAAATGTCAGTATCAAAATAATAATCAGGACTAAAGCAGGCTCGTCATGTCCGTGATAAAGAGGGGCTAAAGGAAATATACTAGAGATAATTAAGACCTCATTATCCGAAACATCGGCCCAACATCAGCTACAATCAAAAAACACTAATACCAAACTGACAAACCACTGAACAGCAATACACAGATCAATCAAACCATCATTACAAGTTGCTATGCTTATCTCACTCAAATACAATCCTCTGAAAACACTTGGAGAAGTTCCTTCAGCCGACCATGATAATGTAATACTTGGTTATAATCTGTGCGATTGTTCACCTTCAACCTTTTCAGGGTTTTACTTCGGTCCCTCTCCATATGCAGGGGAAATGATCTGAACACAGCTGATATAATCTGAAATGTCCACGACTACGAGAGGTGATCTCCATCATGCCTCACTCACTTCCACAGAATTCCCCCTTCGTGGTTCTTTCAGGAGTCTTTGGAGTTGGAGCTGGGATAGTTGCAAATGATCACAGGGCTCAGCAGACAAGAAGAGAACGTCCCGGGCTCATCCCTCTTCTACTGCAGGCAGGAACACATGGCTGACAAAAGGGAATGATCGTGGCCAGGGTGAATTTGGTTCAAGTACCTCTGTCACTTCAGTGTTCCCCGAACTGTCGGGCTTCACAGTGATTGACTGATTGATTCCTGTCATGAAAAGCAGCAGTTATCAGCCCCTCTGAAGATCAACGACAGGACTGGGTGTAATGTCCACCAACATAAGGCTTTACTTGTAGTGTGAAATGATAAACGCAGCACACACAAACCCATCAGCAGCACGTTCACCTTCAACAGCTCTGAACGGAGCCGAGTTCAGAGTTCAGTTTGTTCACTGTCCCTGGATTCAGGCGACAGCAGTGAGTCAAGTGTGCCTCTGACGATATTCAAACAGTACCACATGATGTGCAGTTAATGAAAGCATAGCCCAGACACTTGCTGCTCTCTCTACTCTACTGAGGTGAGCCTCTGAATTACCAACATTTGTTATACGGATTGCTGCAACGCTCTGGGGCAAATATGTGTACGTGGTATGACAGGAATTACAGATTCAACAGGAGAGAATCTGGAGAATGACCATCCTAAAAACACTGTAGTTTAAGGCTCAATGTCACTTTTTAAACAACGCCCTCACCAGGTGTTGGGATGTCATGTCATGTTTGTATTCTTCACCACAAGTTGAAAAAAACTTGTTTACTTATTGACTTGTTTTAAAAATCATTCAGGCCTGTAGTAAACTCAGCATTCAATTCTGCATACGCATCTCAACCTTTCATATCATTTATACCGTTAATCAGTTCTGAATGTTGGAATTCTAAGCGCTGCTGTTTGCATGCTGAACTTACCGTGGCTACCAAGCACTAGAGGAAAACTCTCCCACAGCTGTATGTGTGTTTGCCAAAGCAAGGCTGTGGTTAATTGCTAGATTTCTAAATGAAGTTTGGCACTACAGGCCCCCTGCATGAGAGAGTAGCGTGCGTCAGGGCTAACGGTCACGGCTACGAAGGCCAGAGGTGCAACGCTGCACTCTGGTGAACAGCTCTTCAGCAGCCATCCCAACTGAACCAAACATTCCACCTGCACAAAAGACAAACATGGAATGCTGAACATGAAAGCAATCAACAGAAATCATTACCTGAAAATATCTGTACATTAAAAGTGCAATTGTTAAATCAAACCTGAATGAGAAGTTAAATATACAAAAAAAAAAAAACATTGTTGCATCTGAAGGTGCAAAATTGATCATTCTTCACATGGTGTAAAAAAACAAAACAAATGTCAAGCTTTAAATTTGTGAGACTTTAAGTCAAAAGAACAACAGAGGATTGTGGGAAAAAACCAGTGAAGCTCACAGTGGGAGACACTGACAGGGTGTGGCAGACAGAGCGAGTCCGGGGCGAGCCGGAGTGGGAAGTAAAATAAGATTGAGCAGCAAGTGCAGACACCCTCACGGCTCGGGTTCATCGGCAGGACGTGTTCTCCAGAGCAAAACGTACCCGCCAGGCTGGTGGACACTACAGGTTAACACTTAGCTTTGCACCTGCCAGGTACTGTCCTTACCCTCTGGTGCACCTCAACAACGTCCCACCAGCCCATCAACACATTCCCATCTCAAAGTGGCTCCACGGACAGAGAGAGTGCATTCAGCTGACCCCAGCCCTGCCCCTGTTCTCAGAGGCAAAGCTGGAAAATGATGAGGAGGCGGCTTGTTGAGTGTGTCGAGATGAACCCTGGCCTGAGTGCCGAGCTCCCTTCAGGAAGTGGGAAGCTCAAATGAGATGAACTGCTTGAGTCTTTCCAGGTACTGAGCGTAGAGTTCAATGTCGTTGTGGCCAGCTCCCTCCACCCACAAGGGCTCAACGGCACGGGGGCAGCGCTCGTACACGGCCAGGCCGTGCGAGAAGTCAATCACCTCATCCTCTGTACCGTGGATCACCAGCACTGGGGATGCCACCTTGGAGACCTTGTCAATACTGGAGAGGAAAAAGGGACAAAAGGATCTGGAGTCATATTCTTCTTACTACCATGCCAAACAACAAAACCACCTGTGATCCTGACGACTCAAGGCTGGCACACACTACAGGATTCTTCAAACCTTCACACACTTGATGATAAAAAACACAGATCGCACAAGATCGCTCTCCTCTGATCTTATAGTGTGCACTCGGAGCACGCCGCACACTAACTGATTCTTCAGCCGATTATCAGGTTCTTCACGCTCAATATTCCAAAACTCGCGTGGTCAACCGTGACTTCAGTGTAAACAAACGTGACGGACGAACGGGCAGATGCAATGGCGGTTGTTCTCGGCCTGTTTCTGTCGGAAAAAACCACATAAAAAAACAAGAACGACTATGGAAAAAGTCATGGAGACGGCTGTGTGCATTACAGCGCGAGTTGGAGGTGAGTAAAAATTTTCTCAAGTATTACAGATCGCTTGGAGAGCTTTTATGGACAGTCTATGAGAGCAGTGCTGTACTGCGAGTTACCATGGCAACAGGTAACGAAAGGCAGATACGCTTTGATCCAGACTAAATGAATGAGGAAATGAAACATCGCGTCAAAAATATCAGTGACGTTACCACAATCATTGCAAACTACTTGCTACTACTTGGGTACATTTGTATTAGCAGAGAATAATTTGAGCATATCTGGCTAAACAGTAGCTACTGCACAGCCCTGGAGACTGAGAGACGTAACGTTATAGCGTCTGTCGTTTTTCTCTTCAAGTTTTTCTGTCCAAAGACTTGAAAAAAAACATAGTTGAGTCAAATTCCATTCATTGAGTTTTCAGAGATGTGTAGATACTTGGTTGGGATTGCATATAAGAGTTGATTGTAGCTCATCACTGAAATAAACCTGTCAAGTATTAGAAATACCCATTTCATGATTGTGCATCCTGTTGACAGAGGACAGAGCAGGTTTTACAGGCTTGCTGCGAATGAATGCGGAGGAATTCGAGTTCATTCTCAGTAAAGTGGCCCGCTTGACTGAGACGAGCCTTCATCGTTTTTGTTTACAACCGTCAGCTTGCGTCCTTTTAATGGCTGTTGATCCGGTTCACGTGACTTTAGAGGCTGTGCGTGCTCAGCTCCTCTTGGAGCACCCCACACACTACATGATTTCTCATTTCAAATATTAAACATTTTCATTATCTACGATCTCTCCTTCCGAGCGGATCTGACCGGACAAAAATCACTCTTAACACACCCCACACCGCAGGAGAATCAGACACGATGTCATTTGCAAACATCAGACGATCGGGCCTTTGCTGGCTTTGATCAGAAGAGGGCGATCGGGACAAAAATCGGCCCGATTATCCTGAAGTGTGTACCCACCAATAGTTTACAATGAAACTGAATGGAATAGCATACGCAACACAACCTTTGTTCATTTCAGTTTATTAATAAACGGATTAAAGGAAAGTTTAAAAATCCACAGCTTAATTCGAAAAAATGAACTTTTTAAGTCTGTCAGCTGATGGAACCTGTGCAACATAGTTGGAAACTCCAAACAGCTGAGCAGGACCTTGGACCTCATGACTGTAACTTTAACACGTAATCCGACAACCAACAGATGTACTACTGAGCAAAAATCATAAAAACTTGGACTGTGAAACTTTGGTCATCTCACAGTTCTACTTGATTTAAATACTTAATGTCGCAATTTCATTCGAAAAGACTTGATTGAAATATTGATTCATGAATCTTAGCTGATTTCCTCTGTATCATTCCAATTTTAGTATGTGCTGCAGCATATGTCACGCAATATGTTGAAGACTGAAAGCAGTGCCCTCGTTTCCATTTTTTAGACCAGGATTCAGCTAAGATTCGCACCACAGTTGTGACACACGTACTAAAATTGGAACAATACAGCAGCGTCGCTGCTTTCCCCTCCCACACACTGATCTCCTCTGTGTCGTTCCAGTTTCCGTTGGTTTTCGTTGGTTGGTTTAGTTTAGTGCAAAGAAGCTGAAGATTCTTTAATGACCAAGTCAGCTGCCTGATATCAACCCTATGACAACGTGTCACTTTGTCCAGTTACTTTTGAGCTCCTGAAAATGGAGGAATGTGTAAAAATGGCTGTAATATTTGAACAGTTAATGTGACATTTTTGTAACATCTATCAAATTAAAGAAACTGAAAGAACTGAGAAAAGTAATAGCAAGAAGGTCCCGAATTTTCTGAATCTTTTAAGTGTTTTAATATGCTGAAAACTGTAGGAGTAACTAGAAATCAAAAAAGAGCTGAGGAAGAAAAATAAGAACAATAAGCCATGAAGACTTCTGTGTGGCAGATTAGAATGAGTGTGTGTCTGTGTGCTTTGCACATCAGGAACACCTAAAAAGTTATTTTTTTGTTGATCACCACAATCATAAATTCAATCTGATAATTATTATGAAACTAAATACACAAAGTGTAATTCAACAACCTGCACGCGTCAGACGAATCACACAATACAGAGTAGCATGGCAAAAAGTTTTCTTCCCTGCCCAGAAAATGTTTCTTGTGATGGCGGCCTGCTGATAAATGTGTTACAACGGTGATTTCTACAAGTTGTTAATAACAGCAAGTTGCACTGAAGCTCCTCGTTATAAAACTCGTCACACCATCTCCAAAAATGGTTCAACTGAAAAGGTAAATGGTGGCAGTCCAGCACCTTGAAACTGTTACATTACGCCCTAGATGTGAGCGACCGTAACCATGGTAACTAGACCACAAAACCTTGATTAAAATGACAAATAAATAAAGCTAACCAAAATCAAATGGTGAACATTTGACTGAAACTCTACACATATTTGCAGTGCTGCCAGCTGAGGCAGCTCCATACTGAGCCGGGCATTTCTGTCTGGTTGCTGACCGTGGCAACTAGATTTTTACACCCAGTTGCTGGTTGCCCCAAAAAACTTTTGCTTTGGTGTGTGTACTACTGTGTGTGTGTGTATGTGAGACTCACCTTGGGAAGGCATCAAAGCAGTAGGTCTTCCGTGTATTAGGAAAGGCCACTCTGAGCCCTGACATGAGCGGCGAGTGCAGGATGACAGCGGCACACTCATAGCGAGACGCAAGATCAATGGTGGGCACAGTGCCGATGCTCTGACCATACAGAATGATGTTCTCAGGTGTTACACCATACCTGTACAACACACAAACAGCCCACATTTGTTTATAAAGTGATCAAAAAAACACAAAAAGACAACAACATTGTGTAAAAGCAATTAAAAATAAAAACATTTGCATTAACATAATGGTTTGGGAAGATCTGTGCAAGTGTGTGGGATGCCGGCGGTTGATGGTAATTTAAAACTGTTATCATTCTTCAGCAGTGACATACGTGTGACACTGCACAGTCCTTTACTTCGCCGCCTCGCCATGCTTACAGAGAACCCTGCACTTCCACTAACAGAGACGACACATACAAGGATGTAAAGCACTACCCGATAACTGAAAGCTGTGCGTGTGTAACCTGAGGAAATGTGAACTTGTGTCAGTCAGGACACTCTGTCCACTGAGCTCATTTGTCACGTTCTTCTGAAAACACCTGAACATGTTGATCGTGCATTAGCAGCTAGCGCTACCATGTCAAAACCAATGCTTTGGGCTCATCTGCTTGACAAAATGAGTAGCGTCGGCTAACAGTCAGCACCGCTTCACGAAACAACTGCCAACTGTGGACAAAAGAGGACAGCAACAAGACAAGCAACAAGACAAACAACAAGACAAACAACAAGACGGATGCAAACAAGCAACGTCGGATCCTTTCTCACACAGAAGGTTTTCTGAGATGTAACTCATCAGTCACTGTTTTCCTTTCCAGTCCTACAGAACACACCAGTGATCCGCCCAGTTTCCAACCAATTTCCAATCTCCACGAGCGGTAAAGAGAGACTCGAACAGCGTTTGGCAGCTGGATGGGAAACTTGGCTGAGTTTATCGCTGGTTACTTTTTACTTTGTTTCTGATCAAACCAGAACTGTTCATTATTAAAACAGTGGATTGACTGACCAACATGGTTTTTGTGAGTTTCACAAACTTTACTTCTGCGAGTTGATTTAACTGATTTAAAAACAGTTAATTCTTCATCCTGTTAAAGAGAGAAACCTGAATTTAGAAGTTTTGTCAGACAGCAACAAAGACAACCGCTGTGCTTCAGCAGCAAAGTTTTGTTGGGGGACTGTCGACTGCTGCACACTTTTGACTGTCGCGCTGCCTCAGTGTGGAAAATTTCCCACCGACTAATATGCTGGTGGTGCCACTGGTAACATCGGTAACACCAGACATTTTGCAGGAAAAGGGGGTTTTCATCGTTACATAGGGCACGTGCTTTGATCTTTACGTCAGATTTTTTTAATCTCCCCCTCAAGGTTTATGTTAGCGATGGGCATTTCAAGTGAAAGTGCTCTTCGATGGTTTCTCTAGTTTCTCAGCAATATTCGACAATTATTTGCAAACCGCTGCACCCACGGCACACAGTCACAGATGCACCAGTAAAATCCTCTCTCTTCACCTGCAAAACGCTGATTTAAATCCCTGCCATGCAGCGACGTAACTCCTCCTACCCCCTCACACACTCGCATCATCTAACGTTGATCTTTGATGAGCATGACTGGATTATCTGAAGTAGAGCCGACTGTCCAGAACGAATGTGAATGTCGGTCTGTGGGGAGCAGTTTAGCAGATTGTTCAGAACCAAAACTTAAGGAAAAAGCAAACAGCTTGGCAGTTTAGAGAGCACTTGAAAAGCTTCTTGAGACCAAGGCAGAGCCTGGTGTCATGCGACAGAGAGATGTTCAGTATGGGACCTGGGCGGTGGCGTGTCTTTTCGTAGCTTCTTTATGTAGTACCGCTGGATAAGAGGCAGTGCTGACAGAAAACAGGCCTCAGCACGCTTCTGTTTCAGACAAGTATGTTAGGAGGTGAGTCGCCCTGTCAGAAAGACAGAGAGCCAGGCAGCATGTTCCTCTGCCAGGATATACAATGTGATGAAAATGCTTAAAGCCAAGCCTCCCACCTCGTGACAGTGCTGGGTACACAGGGAGAGGCCAAGCAGAAAGGTTCAGTAGCGCTCTGCCACCACACACTTCACTGAAGGATTAGAACTTAACCAACAACCATGACAAAGGATTTGGACGTGAGCTCCTGGCTTGTTTGTATGAAGTGATGCCATCATCAGAGCTCTTCAGATAACAGCCTGGGTGTGACTAATCTGTTGGCATAGACTAATCCTGACTCTGATAAGCAGCAGTTGAACAGAGCAGTCATCCTGATAGCACATTTTCAACCACACATGGATGGACAATATACAAAATGGCTGCCAGCTGACTCACTGAACACGGGACTTGATGAATACTTTGAAGACGATGAGCGAGCACTCGTTCACACCGGCCAGAAACACGGACTGAATAATTTGCAGACATCATGGCACACTGTTCGAGGCTTAAGACGCTTGACCATACCTTAATATTCTTTATTCTCTGTGACCATTTATGGATGCATATCAGCAGCAATAAAAAATCCCACGCGTTAGTTATGAATGTGGTACAGTCCTCATCTGTGGTGGGAGGCGGCTTAAACAACTCGCTTCCAGTCTGATTGTGTTGTTTCCCAAATCAACACAATGATGATTTTTTTCTATTCCAATTATGCTTAATCATTCCAGCTCTGATTAATCCCAACTTTCATTTCTGTTTCATCTCTGATAAAGTAAAAGAGGTTGAATGTTAAGGTTAAAAAAAATCTTCATTCCTTAAGGCTTTTATATGGAGTTTGTTTCATTTTATCAAGTCAGTTTAAAGTCTTGAACTATTAGTTGCAGTTCTTTTTTAAATGGCTAGGAAATTACACAATTAAATACTTTTATGAAGTATTTTGTAATTCCTAGCCAGTTTCCACATACTCCACAGTTCATCTATTTTGCTAATGTAGAAACTACAACTGAAGTGCAGGCAGCAGAGTCCTCCTACCTGTCCACACATCCACCAACTGTCCCAGCACGGAGCAGAACGTGGGGGGACTGACACCCCGGCGCCGGGAGCAGAAAAGCTGTAGACAGCCTTGTCACAAACGCACAAAGTCTTTAGGCGGGTCTGAAAAGTCAATAACCGTAGCTAGAGAGTTGCCGAGTTGCAAATACTTGATGCCTGATCGTGTTTTGATCTAAAACTGTGCACGGAGAGGAGGGGCAGGCAGTCCGCAGACTGCTCTGTTCTGTTCATGTGAGCAGAGAGAGGGCGGAGCAAATCAATGCACGACGTGCAGCTGCGCTGTGAAAATAAGAGCACCTGTTCAACAACTTCATGTTTGTCTGACAGCACAAACAACTCCAGATACGTTTGGAGACATCTTAACAGCAAATGACAAACATTCCTTCAGCTCAGGAACATGCTGGATTATGTTTGACCATCTCTGAAGAGTGCAACATGACGCAACAGCAAATTAACTTTTTTTTTCTGTTTTTTTTTCTTCAGGTATGCATTGCACTCAATGCACACCTACCCATACCTTTAATCTAAAAGAGGTAAGGACCCAGAAACATCTGGTTGCTTGTTTCATGAAACAGCTGTTTAGTGTCAGCACGTGAGAGGACAACACTGAACAGTGCGTGAGCGTCACGTCTTTTAAAACGAGCGTTCACTGTATTTTTTGACAGATTGTCTGAGTGCTCACGCTCCTCCGTTGTTTTCAGCCAGCAGTGACGTCAACAAACTCCAGCTCTCAGGACTGCGCCGGCTGTCATGGTAACGCTGCAGAACTCCCTTCACACTCATGAGTTTCAATTAGATCATACAAATTATTGTTTGCTCAAATACGCTGACGTTATGGCCTCAGCTGCTTTATTGAAGGTAGGGGAAACTGTGGGAGAGAGTGAAGACAGAAATCATGGGACGTGTCTCCAGACTGGTGCCACACAAGCTTCTTAGAAATAAATGTAAGTAAGACTGAGGAACTTGTTATCGGCTTACAACATATCAAGGAGACAATACAGCCTCTTTTGAAAAATGGTCAAGTGGTGGAGACAGTTGGTGTTTTTAAACACCTTGACACGTACATGGACAGCAGTCTCACCTTCAAAGAAAACACTGGTCACATTTTTAAGTTATGCAACCAGCGCCTCCACCTGTGGCATAAGCTTGATAACTTTGGTGAGAACAAACGTATCATGGAAACGGTCTATAAAAACCTAGTAAAAGGCATTTTATCTTTTAATATGAACACGTGGTATGGCAACCTGTGTGTACGAGGGAGAGAAGTAAGTAGCAGAGGATTGTAAATACGGCCTCTAAAATCACAGGCAAACCTCAAAAGCAGCCAAGTTGTATTTATAATGATCTAGTGAGAAGCAAGGATGGAAGGATAGTAAATGACTCGTCTCACCCACTTCACAGGGAATTTGAAATGCTGCCCTCAGGGAGACGGTAGAAAACATAAAAACATATTTTAAAAAATCATTCGTGCCAGGTGCCGTCAAGGTATGAAATGAACCTGGGTCATGTTTGACCTGGACCCAGAGTGTTACTCCAACTTACTGTAAGCAGGGTGTTTGAAAGTTTGTAATTCTCACTGCGTAATGTGGCCTGATATGCTGTAGTTTTTGGAAATTTGACTCTGGCGCTGACGCAGTTTCCTGAGGTAACGCAGCGTATTTAGAAAGTGGCCTTTATATAACTGTCGTTGGCTGTAATTTAGTTTTGTATGCACAACAGTGTTGGACGATCATGTATGTCTCTGTGGTAACGTCTGTCCTAAATCTGTCCTATGTGATGTGCATGTATGTTTTGTGGTAAAACTGAAGACAAATTTCCACTCTGCGGACAATAAAGTACAACAAACTGACTAACATCATATATGATCGTAAATATCCTTAATATACGGCTTAATGTGCTCACTTTTGTCTGAATAACATTAAATCAACAGAAGGCGGATTATTGGCGGACCTTCAAGGTGGCGCTGAGGCAGCTTTTGTGTGTAAAAATGGCTTAAGTTAGCTTCAGCTTACAGGACTCCCTCGCTCGCTTATTCCCAACAAGTAGAACATTTATTACAGTTGTCATTTGGGATGGTTGTGTGATGGTAACGCTAAGCAAGTGAGCTGTGAAGTCTTCTTAACGAGACGGAAGTGTTCATTTCTGACCAACAAGTGTTACATAGAGGCTGCCTCTACCCCGTTTACTTTCTTCTAGGCCAGGCTACGAGGCTAATGTTAGCCCCCAGTCCTAGCATCCTAGCAGCAATGTTGTCTCGAGCTATTTAGTCAATATCATATTTATTGGTGCATCCCAACACAATAATCAGTCGTAGCGGTGGCGTGCACAGGTGGACACTAGGTGGTGCTAAAGCACCTGCCCTTTGCCCTCTGGACCAAGCAAGTGCCCTTTTGAAAGTTTGTTTTTATTTTTATTTATTTATTTATTTTTTAACAGTGTATGTGGCCCATGCTGACATGATCATCTATGAATGCTCAGCGATTAAAACAAGTGTGTGATAATAATGTCCCAGTTAATATTCCCTCCACCCCCGACCCCACCTGCACTCACCTGTCTTCCCTGGTCAATGCGCAGAGCGACACAAACGGTGGCGCGTTGCAGCAGCAGACACTGCACAGCTGCACCCCCCCCCCAGGTAACCCATAAATGATGGAGTCGAGTGTATCGTTGCCCCCTCTTGTGCCCTCTGTTGCTGAGCTG
>JAQLOL010000001.1:963958-979176 GCA_029783665.1 Naso thynnoides
GGAACATTTTCAAAGGTACAGAATGAGTGATTGATAAGTTGGTGGCCTGAGCTGGAAGGAAATGAGTTCCGCAGCTCGAGCTCCACGCACATGCAGATCAGCTCTTTGAGTGATTGTGCAGAGAGCCTGAGGTGAAAAGCTCTTGTGGTATTTCCGTTTCAGGAAACATTCTTACAGTTTTCCAAGAAAACTTGTCTTACTTCGACCCTCATCACCTGATTCTGCACAGTCGTACTTCTCCCTCTTCCCAAAGATGAACTCAGGGTTGTTGTTTTTTTGCCATTCTGACTTTTTTCTAAGTCAGTGCTGCAGGCCACTTCCTGGAGGTCAGAGACTTTTACAGAGAAGGAGTCTGAACGCTCCACAACTGCAAAGTGTGTTCATGTAAGAGAGGACCGTGTTAAAAAATGAATGTACAAGGTTTTCTGAAATCAACTTCTACCTTCTGCCATGGACCTAATCGTCACCCCTCATATCTGACTAAAATTCCTTTGGCCTGAGAGTGGTGGAGCTTTACTAAACCAAATATTTCCGTTGATGGGAAGGGTAACATCTGGGTGTCTGTATCACTGTAACAGAACCGCAAATGGTGCAGGTACTGACGTTTGTCACATGACTGACCTCCTCTGGTCACGCTGATGCTGACTGCAGAGAACTTTTAACAGTTTCAGTGACTCCGCCCTTCGTTCAGAGAGCTTGAGTGTCCAACACTGTGACAGCAGACTGACAGAGAGCTGATGTTCCTCCCATCTGCCCTCAGATTTCCTCTTTGCAGTGATGAGGTATGTGTTTGTTCACATACTGCAGGCCTCAGAGCTCAAACATTGTGTGTGTGTGTGTGTGTGTGTGTGTGTTTGCGTGTGTGTGCACCCAAACATTCACCGTGCCGCACATCATCTGTGTGTTGGTGATCCAACGATATAGAAACAGCAGACAAAATGAGAGATGAAAACAGAAATCAGTTCAGTTCTGAGAGGGAGAGAGAGCTGGAGAGAGGACACGTTACTCAGAGAAGGGTGGGAACATGCCGAGGTCAGCAAAGTCCTCGATGTTGTAGTTGGCTGTTCCCTGGGTGGGATCCCCCGCCATGGGTAACATGTCCTGCAGAGACACAGAGGGGAGGGGTCCGAGGTCACGGACGTGCTCTTTCAAACATATTATATATCTGTATACACTGGTCTACAGCCAGCAGCTGGAACACACTCTGGAGCGCTGCACCAGTGTGTCTCAGCGTGTGTTACATGGAAGACTTCTGTCTGGCTGGGGTTAGGGTGTGTGTGCTGTTCTCCAGCCTGCTGGGAGTGATGCTGGTTCTGCCACTGGGACCAGACCTCACTGGGACGACCCTGGAACTGGGCTCCACTCTGGCTGCTTTCCCCGGACACATCTGGAAAGACACGCAGGGTTACACTCGTACATCATCTCCCCAAACCAACAGCTTCAGTTTGTGTCTCGACTGATTATCTAATGTCCAATAAATTCCTTCAAACTCAAACTTCCTTTAACTTCATGTTGATCTGCTGACTAACAACTACGACACAGTTTTCAGGATTGGTGTCAGCACAGCTAGTGTTTTCGTTCACTGATTTATTTGACCTGCTAATGTACTGACTTCATCATTTAGTGCATGTACTAATATTTTCTGAGGTTTCCTGCCCATGAGTGGGTATGAAGGTTTTGGTTAACGGGTATGTTAAGGTGTTACTGTCTGTGAATGTTGTGTGTATTTTATGTGTGGACCCCTGGAAGAACAGCTGCTGCCTGGAATCAACTAATGAAGATCAAATTTCACAAATACATAAACTATGATGAAACCAAAATTAAATTTCCACATTGTGGACAATAAAGTTGAATTCAACTGAATAAAAGTAACTTTTTCAAGTTTTGCATTATAATATTTTATATCATAACTATATTAATATTTTATCTAGACTGGCACCTATTTCATCTCACAGCCGGTTATATATTTGACTCTATTTATTAGTCCTATTATTGCCGTTTTTAAAGGCTGCTATTTTTCCATCCGCTCTTGTTTCACGTTTCATAGTAAAAAGAGGGCAGTCACTCTGATTTGGTTGTACTCGGTTATAATGACGACAAAGTATCTTGAATCTTGGATATTACTATCAGTTCATTTAGGTGCATTTGGATGACCAGTCAGATGGCCACGGTTGGTCACTACTTAGTCTTTTTATAGACTTAGTGATAAATGTAATGTTTTAAAAGTAACTAAATGACAAACTAAGAAAGTTTTCATAAGCTGCAACTCAATTATAGTGATGACAGTTTGACTGACAGTAAAGAGTGACGACAAAAACTGTAGTTCAGTAGGAGCTCTCTGCTGTCCTGAGGCACTGTGGGTATTTTGCTCTTTACAATATAGAGCCTGAGTGTAGTCTACTGCTAAGTTTAAACATAAATATACTCATTCAAAAGTACACAACTGCAGCAAAGCATTGTCTAAAAATACTTCTCTAATAGATCCCAGCAGAGTATCTGGCAGCATGATGGTTTTTGGGATGCTGATGGCGCTCGATCAAACTGCTGCTCTCCGTCTCTATTGTAAACAGATGGTGCTGAACATACCACAGAAGTGGGACGGGGTTTGTGTCGGAACATCACAGATGTTACAGATGTTTTGAACTACAATGGCAGATGCAGCAGCAGTATTTTTTAGTTCTGACATGACTATTAGATATATGAAGTTGTGTGAAGGATGACTTTTCTCTTTCATGCTGTGTTGGCTGTTGAAGGTTCAGAGGCCCTGAAGGCTCCATCTAACATTCAGCATCGGTTGTTGCTCTCATGCTTCCTAATACTCACAGAACACCCGGCGTGCACGGAAGTGCTGAACTTTTAACATATGAGGTACCTGTTCAATCAATGTATCATACTTTATGCTTCTCCAAATATCAGATCAGACCAGATATAAATCAAGTATCAAATATTATCACTGCCGCACAGAAAGGGGTTGGGCATGTTGAGGAGGAAAAGGAAGAAGTCAAGGATGAAGAGGAGTAGTGTTGTAGTCAAGACCACACCAACTGAGACCAAAACGTGACCGAGACCAGAGAGTGCCGAGACCGAGACAAGACCGAGACCTTAAAAAATGTTCCTCTGATGTCAAGGTGGTGCTATAAGTTAAAGGTTCTCCAGCTGTCTCAGTAGGCACTGCCCTGCAGAACCTGAACTCTGCTGAGGGTTTTCTCTCGTGCGTTGTTTTGCTCACGAATACTCTGTGATTAAGGAAGCCAAACTTGTACAAATCAAAAAATCAAACTACATATAACTTTCGTTACTGACTTCATTTGAAGGAAGTCTTACATCCAATTCAGGCATTATGTTGACAAGTAAATTTTTTGTAGTCTCGACTAAAAATTCCAAGTCTGCTATGTCCAAGACCGAGACAAGACTGAGTCAAAATGCATTCCATTCCGAGAGAAGACCGAGACCTTCAAAAAGTGGTTTTGAGACTGGTGTCAAGACGAAGACTGGTCTCCAGTGCTACAACACTACAGAGGAGAGACAGGAGAAGGAGACAAATGACAAAAACATGAGGGTCTGTCAGCAGAACTGCCCAAAGGGACACTCTCAAACTAAAATATCTTTTCATCATGTGTTGCTTTTCCCCAGTGCAGAGGCCTACTGTTCGAGTGAGCATTAGTCTGTGGCTAACAGGAGATTCAAACTCTCAACCTGTGACTTCAAAAGAAGTCTCAATTTTGTTGAGCTACATGTCAAGTAAGAAACCTGGTTGGCTTCGCATTGTGAATCCGGCAATCAGCAGAGCTGCATGTAGGCAAATTACAATCTGACAAAGTTGTTGCACAAACAAATGATTTGTAATGAATTATGAATTTTCAAAGTTTAAAACTACAAATGGCGGCGTTAGCGCCACCATCCAGCATCGAACTGCACCTTTGTTCACATTTAGGTTTATTTTCATGCATGAGAAGACAGTTTTTTGAGAGCAATGGTATTAGAACCAATAATAGCTGCCCAGCCCCTAATAATAATAATAATAATGAAAAGCATAATAACAAAAAATACATGAGGGTCTGTCAGCATAATTGCCAAATCATAATTATTTCAGACTTTTAAGACAGGATTTTTATTTGACACTGCACATCACTGCAATGACTGCCAATGAACTTCTGACCAATCAGAGGTACGAGCTGTTCCAGCATGTTTTATGCAGCTGCAGAGATGAAGATGAAAAGAGCAGTTGGGAGCATCCAAGAGGACATTCAAACTAGTTGATGACAGTACCCTATTTATTTAATGGCTGAATGGTTCAAATGATCAGCCCCCAAAGAGGAGAAAGATCAAGACAAGGAAAACTTAACATAGTAAATTTTTTCATTAATTTTGAACCAGTCGGCCTGATGATGAGCTTAAAATGCATGAAGCATTTTCCAGCTACTAGAGGGTGAAAGAAACTGGACCCCATTTGTAAAACACACCGAAGAAAAAGTACTGGTCTGCAGATGCCCCCAAGGATCAAACTGACAATCAAGTGGAAATTGTAGAGTAAGAAGAAAAGGAGGAAGACAGGAAAGAGGAGACGAATGACAAATACATGAGGGTCTGTCAGCAGAACTGCCCAGACTGATTATTATGTAAAACCTCAAAAAACATGTAGCATCAGCAAGGCATAAAGCTTGAGTATGCAATTAGCATGGCATTTTTTTTTTGAAGACTAAGAAAAGGAAGAAGGGGAAGAAAAGGAAAGATGAAGAGGGAGGAGAATAAACAGGAGAAAAATGGAAGAGGAGGAGATGATGAAGGAGGAGGAGGAGGAGAAGGAGAAGAAAAAGAACTTAAAATGTCTGAAATCAAATGTCTCTAAACCCCTAGGCATAATGCGTGAGTAATTTTTATTTATTTTTTTTCCTTTTTTCATTCATTTTGGGGGTAACAAACTATCTCAAAGTGGCATAACAGAAATTGAGTTGGCAGGGCCAAAAAAGTGTGTGGAACAACAATAATAATAATAATAATAATAATAATAATAATAATAATAATGATAATAAAGAATTATTGTGCATTGACTAACAATAATAACGACACTGACAAAAACAAGAAGGCCTGACAGCCCAAACTAAAATAAAGACATTAGAACACCAAACAATCAAGTTAACCCAGAGCACATCAGTGAGATTTCTCTCGTAAAAGAATTATGTGTAAAAACAAAGTAAATGAGGAATGAGTCTAAAAAAAGGCCTGTGTCAAATCAAGTGAACGAAATCCCATGTCCTCTTTGAGATATTATGGTAGTGAAATTTTCATAGTTTATATCAGAACAATCCAAGTAGATTAACTTAAATACGACTGAGGTTAGTAAACATTCAGCCACCCACCTCCTCTGCTTGCCCACCTTGCCTGCAGGATACGCTTCATACTTTTAATGCAAACACTCTCCAAGAGTTATTTCATACCATTTCACACACAACATCTTCAAGCCCACTTGACATGACATCGATCAAATTTTAACTAAAAGTTTTAGATAGTTTAGCCCCTTTCCCACTATCAGTTACTAATGGCTTACTCTCATCTGGATGTGTTCCTGACTATCTGCAGACTGCTGGCATCCAGTCTCTTCTCAAAAAACCTGGTTCTGATCCCTCTGTCCATAACAACTACAGAACAGCTAAGCTTCCCTTTTTTAATCCAAAAGTCCTAAGAAAGTGGTCTCTAATCAACTATCACAAATCCTTATCAGTAACAATATTTTGTATAAATTTCCGTCATGATTTAGACATTAACACAGCACTGAGAATGCACTGGTTAGGGTAATTAATGATATCCTGATAAAGGCTGGTACAGGTGACTGCACCGTACTGCTTCTTCTTGATGTGAGCGCTGCATTCAATCCAGTGGATCATGATGCGCTTATTGAACAGTTGAGGTCCTGAGTTAGTGTCTCATACACTGCCCTCTGGTGGTTTATATCATATTTGTCCAATAGAAAATGTGTTGGGTCTGTAAATGGTTTTAACTGATCTGATGCACTTTCCCCCTACGGTGTCCCACAGGGCTCCATTCTTGGCCCACTTCTATTTTCTCTTGGGGCAAGATTATCATGAGTCATGGTGTTTCTTTTCGCTTTTATGCGGATGATACACAGATGTACCTGTCAGGTAAACCATCCAATTTAACAAATTTAGTTTACCTTCAAAAAGCCTTGCTGCTGTTTAAGATCGAATGACTGATCATTTTCCCAGCTGAACTCTTCTAAAACTGATAAGACCTTGTTTTTTGGCCCTGAGCATGCATTTAAGAAATCCTTTCTGCTCTTTGTGATCTCTGAATATGTTGTACCAGCAGTTAAGAATCTAGGTGTTATTTTAGTAACCTCAGTCTAAAGTCTCAAGTTAAAAATGCTTGCTCAGTCATGTTTTTATCACTGAAAAAATATCACTTTTAATGATCTGGAAAAGTCATTCAAGCTTATATCACATCTCGTCTGGAATATTGTAATTAATTTTTTAGCTGTCTTTAAAAAACTTGCTTTCATGGCTGGAGTGCATTTAAAATGCAGCCGGCAAATCATGAAAGCACGATCACATCATCCCTATTTAAGCCCATCTTCGCTGGCTCCCTGTGCGTTTAGAGTTGATTTTTAAATTTCAGTCTTGACTTTTAAAGCACCACACTGCCAGGCACCAAGCTATCTCTCAGAGCTTTTAACTTCTCATACACCAGACATGGCCTGCAGTCTTCTGACAAGGCCCTTTTATCTGTTCCTCAGACTGAACTAAAATCTAAGGGTGACTGAGCCTTTGCTGTCAGGCCAACACTCTAGAACAATTTACCAGAAAGTGTTAGACATTAAAACTCACTGCCTTCATTTAAATCAGCTGTAAACACACACACACACACACACACACACATACACACACTCTTTCCCAGCAGGGCTGTTTTGAGAGTTGACTGAGCATATTACAGCAGAGCAGATTGATAAGCTGTCTGCCTCCCCTGCAGAGAAACATTTCTGTCGTTTCACAATAATAAACAAAATGCTCATCTCATCTCCACACAGATACAAGCATGAGGTTGAGCTGCAGATAGAGACATGAAAAGGTAATTAAGCAAACACATAGCCTGCTGGTTGTGAATACATGAAGTGGAAAGCCGACAAACAAAAGCTCATCATACTGAAAAAAAAAAAATTAATGAGAAACAAATGCAACAAAACAGCAAATGAATGGCAGTGGTGGTAACTAACACTATCCCTTAATGATCTGACAGGCAAAGAAAGAGAGAGAGAGGGAACTGTGGAGTGAGTAAAACTGGATGCAGTGTGATATTTAAAGCAAAAAAAATCAGCCTCAGAGGACAAAAGAGAGAAAATGAGGCATCTGAGAGGAAGATCATCCATTTGGTTAATGTGTGTTTCCATTAAAAGGCCATCAGTGTGCTGGACATGTTTCATTCCTGCAGCCATGTTGACAACAAACAGCAGGAGTCCTGAGCAGCTGGCTGATGAGCCGTCACTAACTGGACACCTACTGAACCATTCTCAACCTTTTGTGCTCTCTCTCTCTCTTTCTCTCTTTTGCTACGAGCTAAACTTTCTTTCAGGGGAAAAAGTCTCAGCTTGGGCCGTGACTCTTACTTTCAACAACTCTTTTTCATTATTTATTAATACGATGACTATTTTGTCCAACAACTGATTAATTTGGTCTAAAAAGCTAAAATATTTTCTTCATACTTCTGCAAGTCCAAGGTCATGTCTTCATCTCCTTTAATTTTTTATAACATTCCAAAAAGATATTCCGTTTATATCATAGCTGGGATCAGTGACATTTTGTAACCATTATCATTTTTATCAGTTTGTTTTCTATTGATTGTCTAATTGATTTTATATATTGTTTCGGCTCCAGGCATGGACGAGGGATGGAAGACACTGCCAGTTTTAGCCACGCTGTCTTGTGCAACGACAGTCATGTCGGTGGAATCTTTTGTCTCCATCAGCAACATTTACACCATCACATTTGGTCTCATCAGTGGACATCTCGTGAGGAGAGAAGACGACTGCGTACAGGTGGAGTTCATGAAAAACGTCTGCACCTCCCTGACGGAGTGAATGACGGCAAGCCTTACACTGCACTGTAACCTTTGATTTCACTCTGCATAGACTTCTGTCTCTTAAATAAATGATGTGTTTCCTAAATTTGGTTTTTACCCTTAAAGCAAGCTATGGTCAGTTTTGTTTACACAGATTCAGTCCAACCCCCCCCTGTAATTTTACCGATCAACGATTATGGGAGGTGCTTGCAATTCGCATCCTTAGTATATTTTTCAAGATATTGCAAGTTCCTTAAGCTAAAATTAGGGCAGAGACTCAGCTATACATGACATTAATTCAAATTACACGCACCACATGTGGAATTTCTTCATTATAAAAAAGTTTTTTGAACCATATAACTAGTGTTGTCACGATACCAACATTTTGGTATCGGTACCAACTTGTATTTTGATACTTTTCGATACTTTTTCAAATAAAAAGAGGACACAAAAAATGCCATTACTGACTTTATTTTAATAGAAAATCTTAGAACAATAACATATCAACCAGTAAATAAAATAAAATACCACAAACACAAGCCTTTCTAATGCACAGAATATAATATAATATAATATAATATAATATAATACAGTATGATGAGGGAATGACGCCACCGGGGAACCCTGGGAGAGGGAACAATTAGGGCTGATGAGGAACACCTGAGGGAGAGGTGATAAACAAAAGGGTGTGGAGGAGAGCAGACGCGAGGGAGCCTGGAGACGTGGAGAGACGCCATCCGGAGCTGGTTGGAGCAGGTTGGAGCAGGGGCACTGTTGGCGGGTGGGTGCTGTTTGCAGCTTCTAGTGCTGCCGGCAGTGAAGACAGCTGAGTAGGGGAGTTCGTCGCGTTGATCAGTCCTGTACAGGAGGGGAGGTCAGATACCTCCTCTAGGTAGCGAGGGATCGGGGAATAGCTGTGCCGTTTCTGCCTCCAGCAGCCACAGCCCGGCCGCATTGAGCCAGTCCACGCGCCAGCAGAGCAGCTTGTCTCTCCAGGTGCAGCCAGCGTCCCAGCTTCATTGCCTTGCCCCACGGGGGGGTCCCATCGTCCGCCCGGGGAGGATAAGTGACTGTTTTAATTTAACGGTTTTTCATGAAATTATTGTTTATATCCTTGTTATCTTATGCACTGCATTTTTAAGATTACTTTTAGTAATCTGACGTCTGTGCCAGTGCCCCCTGTACAGGGAAGCTTGGCCCTTAGGTGTAGCGCTCTACCCCCCTCTAGTGACAAAGTGGAGTTTGACCCGCCTACATTTGTAGTGGTTCTTAAGGAGCAGTGTGAATTGAGCTCCCATGTCTGTAGTGGGTTTATTCCAGTTGGTGTGCAGTGAAATTTTTGTGCAGTGCAGTGAAATTTGTGTGCAGTGCCTTTTTCACTTGTGTATGCTCTTGTTTGCAGTGGTGTTGCCGGGGGGTGAAGCGTCTGCCCGGCTGGTTGCCAGAGCCGCCCTCACTGGCGGGCTGGCCACAAGACGTCCCTAAAACATTTTTCATGATAATTAATTACAAATAAAGATTGGCTATTTTTCTGTTACCAAGAAGTTGTCTGTGGTGGGTGCTCTCTGACCTCTTTTTCCGGACCAGACCGGAGTACAAAAGGTGGTGGCAGCTTAGGTACCGTTATCTTTAAGAGAAAATTTATTACAGTATTTATATTGTGGTGATTCTGAGTAACACCCTTTGTTGTCCTTAGTCACACATGCAGCCTCTTGTGTGTAGTTTATCTTTGAGCACAATAAAATGTAAGCCTAATTCCCATTATTGACAAATGCATTTTGGTACCTTTTTGCCCTTGGTGGCTAGAGGATGTTGAGAATTAGCATTTCCTTTTGTAGGCCTGTTATTTATACAAAAGGCATTGCCATGCCACTGAGATTACTTAATTAAAATTCAAATAGCAATCAACTTAGAGGAATCCACTGTTTGCAATTGAGCAAAAGTGAAAGTTCTCCTTTTTTGTACAGTAAAATTACCTCTTGAATGTTGGATCTTTAATAAAAGCCAGGCCCATAATCATGCTATCTGCATAGACTTGTGCACACCTTGGGTGTTTCCACCACTTGGTAGAATTTAAACAAACACACACTTATTTTACTAGAATGAGTCCTATCCTCTTAAAGAAAGTGAAACACGCTTCTATGAAAAGTGAGTCAAAATGAGTGTAGTCCTTATTGCTATTATTGGTTGATATTCAATTGAGAAATTAAAATAAAATCAAAGCTGCAAGTAGCGTTGAATGGGTCCTTGCACACCCGCACCCATGGGTGAGGGCCACAGTCAGCCTTAAAAGCACATAGAAGCAATGAGTGTTGTCTATACCATGACAATTACACTAACATGATATGATATCTGCAAAGGTTTACTTCCTGTTACCAGTAGAGGGTACAATTTGAGTGAGTTGTTACTGGCATATACACGTTTAAAATTTTGTACAAAATGGATAATGTAAATTCAAGTCAAAACAATTTCCTGTCCACGGCAAATAACGGCGTCATCATGGCAATGGCTTTTGATGGAACCTCATGCTGTTAATTATTTAGCATCATTGTAAATATTATTTGGATCAAAATAAAAGTTAATCAGTTAAAGCTTTTTCAGAGTAGCATATCCTAGTATAAAACATTTCATTTCCTGTGACCAGTAGTGCTATGACTATGAGTGGATTTTGGCATGGAGATGTGTTCAGGCTGTCATTCTTGTGAAAAATTCCAGTTTGGTGCATGCTGAACAATGTATGGTTCATTGAAGTTATAAACATGACGTTGTTCATGGTGAAATGCAAAAAATGGCCACCACGCCAGGACCATACCGTGGATCACAAACAAAAGCTTTTACATACTTTACATGTCAAAGGTCTTAGGAGTGTCCACATCACATTTCAAGTCATTCAGATAAAATCTGTAGGAGGATTTTTTAAAAGTACCACACATGGCCAGATGTGGCCATTTCCTGTTGCTTGTATAGTAGCACTGTGACCATAGCGTAATACTGGCATGTGAAAGAGGTCAGGCTAGGACTCTTATTAAAGTTTGATGCATATAAGACAATGCACATTGAAGTTATAAGCATATGCCAAAATCCTCAAAATGGCCGCCATGCCACACCCATAGTGTGACTCCAAAACAAAAGCTTTTAATTGCTTTTAATCCCAGAGGGGTTAAGAGTAGGCTAGCAATTTAATGAGAACCCAATGAATTAATTAGGAGTGTCAAAGCACATAATTTGATTGCCACACATGGCCTTTCAAGTCAAAATGGCGAACTTCCTGCTGAGTTTCACCTGCTGTCTTAGGAAACTTTTTATAGATCGGGGTATGATAAATGGTGGTGGTGGTCGGAACAATGGGCCTTCGAAACAATGAGCGGGACCTATGATAAATATGTCCACCAGATTTCGTATGGTATGTTTATGGGTGCTAGCTAGTCATTTAGCCCCACCCATTTGCAAAATTAATAAAATACATAGATTTTCCCCATGGCTAATAAGTCTGCCCAGTTTCATTAGTTTTCCAGCATGTTAAAGCTCTCAAAGAGCCAGTTCATTTGTGTAAAATAATGCTTGCTTGAATTACAATAGGTCCTCACCTCTTGGGCCCTAAAAATTAAAATATGATTGACTTATGATAGCCCTAACATATAACATATACACAGAATAAAAATTAAAAGTAATGACTGATTTAGAACACATATTTAAGCTTCTCTTTATTCTTAATTTTTTTTGTACAGTGTATGTTATGAAAATATCACAACAATAAGTTTAGACATATGTGTATTTACAAAACAAAAGTATGCCATGAGTTAACTCAGTTAACGCATTAGCATAAGGGATCATGTCCAGTCCTCTTTGTGTTGGGGTCCAGTTGGGATTCTTTTTGCAATAATGACTGGCTTGCTGGACATTACTACTTTGGCTATTACATATACAAAAGAAACCAATAATATGATGCAAAATATTGATTGCAATATTTCACAGATTTAAAAAAAATGCCCTCTACAAAAAAGTAGTTCCTTGGCTTTTGAAGTTAGAATAGCTTGCATAGTAACATAGTGTTAATGTCAGCTGCTTTCTGTTTTGGATCCGGACTGTGATTTGGAAACAGGTAGGGCCGCCGCTCCTATAACGCGCATCACTCACTGCGTAGGGCACCAAGTGCCGGAGAGGGCACCAAATCTGTTCCCCCACGTTAATTCACCTGTCCGCATCAGCAGCTTCCAGTCCTTACGTAAATCTCTGTTTTCACTTTCTATTCCCACTGCTCAGCTGATTCAAAGAAGCAATCACTGTACATGCCGCTTTTAGGTTAGGTTAGGTTAGGTTAATTGACTGATTTTTGAGAGAAAAAATGAGAAGAGGAGAGAGCAAAGAGCTCCGTCTAAATCCACAGTCCATGCCTCTTCATAGTTTTATGAGTTATCACAAGTAAATGAATGAGAGCAGTTCATGTTTTAACTTAAGAAAATAAGTTTGATCTATTTTGCGCTGTTGCACATGTGTCAGTAAAGCATCTGAACATAGAGGCTGCTGACGTTTCATATATTCCCATCGACTCACACTGATTATGTCATCGCAATGATTTTAACCACAAAAGGGTTGACCACTAAGGAAAGCAAAGCTGACCACAGATTTCCGACTATCTGCCTTGCAAAAAAACCCTGCAGGAAACGCAGAGAAAGTTTCACGTTCTCCGTGTGTGTGTGTGAGCTGGACACCGCCTTACATGAAAAAGCTGTCAGTCATAAAACAATGAACAGATTCCCCTGATATGTTATGGATTATTTGGAGAGGATTTTTAAATAAAAGATTTCCAAAAATATCAGTTATTTTACCATTGAACAAACCATTTAATTTTTATTGATATAGCAATATGATACAGGTTATTTAATTGTAGAAAAGAAAAATGGATGATGAATAATTTATTTTAATATCAGTTTAGTATTATTCAATGTAATATTTGTCTTGATTTTAATGTACACTTTATTACTTTGGTCAGTTATTTGTATTTTTCTAGTTATATATTATGTTCAGTTCTGAAATTAAGCAAAAGATTTGTGGCGAAGTTAAAGAATTAGAATTGGTGGTGGTGGTGGTGGGGAGACGGACTATCAGCCGATTGCTTTGTGGGGGCACCACAAAGCAATCATGCCTAGGGCACCCAAATGGCTAGCAGTGGCCCTGGAAAGAGTTGTTTTTGCTTCACTTCACCAGCAGAAGTCAAACAGGACATTGGAGACTTCACCTTGGTCTCAAAGCTGTGGTCTTTACTTACCAACAACTTAATTCAGCACAGTTCATTGAAACGGCTTAACTGCTAAACTAACTGCGAACTGCTTTCTAACTTCCTCTCTTCCAATTGCTCCACACACACAAAACTCACTGTCTCCTCACTTCCACTTTGCCAGAAACTTGTAAAGGAGCCACACTACTCATGCAACTTTCTGCTACAAGCTTTATCCTTAAAGAATAAACTCCCCAACCAGTGGACATACCTGAAATTTTCAATGCATTTACCAATGCATTGAAAACATGCCATCCTCAGCCTCTCCCTTCACCTTTTCACAAAGCACAGCATGGAAGACAGACACACAGACATAGGACTTCTTCCCGCATATTGATATGACAGGACATGAACCTCTGAAGCCTATGGTTGAGCCGGTGTAGGTACCAGATGTACTTGGCATGCAAGATC
The DNA here is from genome assembly GCA_029783665.1 of Naso thynnoides. Classification (NCBI taxonomy): domain Eukaryota; kingdom Metazoa; phylum Chordata; class Actinopteri; order Acanthuriformes; family Acanthuridae; genus Naso; species Naso thynnoides. The sequence continues at coordinate 977,718 of JAQLOL010000001.1, forward strand.
TGCTCAGGGCCTGCAATTACAGATGATGTGATGCACTGATTGGCTGTACGGCAGTCTCACGTAATAATTGGTTATTGCTTTCAGTGCTCAATCTGTACTGCACGCAAGTGCAAGCAGTCCACAAACTTTCACTGCAAGAAAAACTTACCATAAACTTAAAAAAAAGACTGTTTAAACTGCCAATAGTGCTAGCATGTTAATGCAAAATTACAAGGTTTGTGTTAGCATGCTAGTGCGATATTTGTAATTAGCGCATTAGCATACTAACACAATCATTGTCATTTCAATCATCCAACATTTTTTGCCCTTTATTACAATGCACGTTGTAACCTTAATGTCCATATTTTTGCCAGCACAGTACCAAAATCACATTTGATAATGCTAGTCTTTGTAGCGAGCACAGCACACACACTCCAATTTACTATGCACAAGTGTGTGTGATAGTAATCCTTGGTTTGTGAAACCCTTGTGATATTTGTATGTGTTGTTTCTCCAGTGTGCAGTTAGTACAGTCTTGTTATAACGAAATCTGTCAACCATTCAGTTGCTTCTCTTAAATATATTGGTATTGAACATGTACAACTCCCAAGGAGGGGGGGGGGCATTAATAACCTCCTGTTAAGGGGTGAGCTTTACTGGATTTATATTTATGCATTTAAATCAAATGCCCCTTCTCGTGATTCCTCTTGAGTATATATAGTGTTAAAGTGGAAATGAAATATGGGATAATATAAATGTAGTTTGTTTGATTTTTACCTGAGGTAAGATATGGCACCGAATTCAAACTTTATATTTATCAAGTATTGCTAGAAAACCAGAAAGTAATTTATTATTTTGCCAACAGGGTGCAACCATCTGCACAATAGCTAAGTGGTGATGTCACGGGTATGGCTCTGGTGCTGCTTGTAGGGAGGATATACATTGCATCACTGGTGCGGATGAACCTTCCTAGCTGTTTGAGTTTGGGATCACTCATACAGACATGAAAACACAAGACAGAAACCATCACGAAGGGAGTGAGAAATAAACTTGGTGAAAAGTTATTTTTCCAAGGCAAGACTAACTTTATTGTCTCTCAATGAGGAGGGAGGTCTTAGTTTCCAAAATAATGTTAACGTTACCGTGTTACTACATTACTTTACAAGCAGCAAGATCTTGGTGGTGTCTTCATGTTAGCAATAAAAAGACTGTTTTGTTCACTGACAAATGGATGGACAGATATTTACCAACCCAAACTGACGGCTTGGTTAGGCTAACATTAGCTAAGCTAGTTGCTGACGTTATAGTAACGATATAGTATGCTGGTTAACGTTAAAGCTGGGGTAGGTAGGAATTATTAACAATTATTCAGTCATAGTTGCTGGAACTGTCAATATATTCGTATAGTAGGACATTAAATGGGTAATTTAGGACAAAATCCAACTCCTCTGGCTCCGCCTACAGCCTGTAATTGTACTTG
>JAQLOL010000001.1:1008184-1029747 GCA_029783665.1 Naso thynnoides
TGGGTTTTGTATTCAGGGCGTTTTGAATGACTGTCTGCACCTGTGTGTATAACGGAGGGTGGCACTTTCACTCTGCTCGACCCGATGAAGATCCGTTGATTGAAATGATTTTTGTGGCATGGAGCAAGTGTGCAGGCACCTTTTTTCCTTTTGCATGTTCTCCTCCCTGTGTTTTGCACACTCAGGTAAAGACGGCTCATGTTGCATGTTCATTAAGGCAAAGCTTCTAAATCCACGGTGTGCGCTGTCTAGCTCATTAAAAGACGCAATTCTCAGTGCAGGTGATGTCAAGTTTGCACGTTTTTACGTTGTTCCAACTAAACACATTGTCAGACAAAGAATTAAACTAAAACTTCATGTATTTACGTTAAATTTACTCTTTGCACAATTCCATTGTGGTCTAAAAACACAATCACAAATACCACACATTAGGACAGGAGTAAATAAGAACAAAGAAGAACGAGATCACTGCTGTCACGTTTCTTCCACGGGTGAGTCGAATACGGTAAAACTACAGAGATAATCGCAGGAAAACGAGTCCATTTTTTTTTCCAACTCAGACATGATGCTACTGCCACCACAAGTTCCATTTTTTGAAAGCTTGGAGTGAAGACGCATTGTGTTGCGGTTTCTTGCTTTTAAAAGCTAAATTACATATTTTGGTCTCATTAAAATCCTCAAGCGGCCATAATAACTCCAAGCGGCGCTCTGATTTGAATAAAGCTGAAAGCGATGATGAATCGTGTTGCTCTTGTGGCCCGGGGAGCGCTGCGTAATTTTTGTGAAGGACAAGACGCTTACATGTTGAAATTCTGTCACATTTCAGCTCAACCTTCTTCAGCAGACATGGCCAGAGGCAGAATTCTCTCTCACTCTCCACATACCTAATTATACCTCTGACCTACCGACCCACGCACCTGTCCGTCTGTCCACCTGTAGGAAATTAAAATTATTGTATACTGTTTACCAACTGGGTCATGATGGTGCAACTGATTAAATTATTTGCATGTACCTAAAGTTCGAGCTGTTAAATTTCATTAAATCAACCTAAAAAACAGATTATAACATAAGTTGAATCTGAATGGCGTGCATGGGATGATATTCTGAACACGGACACAACATCACCAAGTTTTCCAACATTTCTAGGACTCCTGCAACTGCTACAATGCAGAAATGATGAGTAAACCCCCTTCCTCCGACACTACAAGCTAAGCTGACGCTAACTAGGAATGTGTGTTTATTCACCGAGCAGTGTGACACATTAACTATGAACACACACACAGTGTTGTTCTAACCCGTCTAGGACTCCCACAACTAATAGAGTTCAGGAAACACGGTTATATGGGCCGCGGTTAATGACAGACAGTCAGCAGTAATCCTCCGCGGCGGGTGACCAGAGCTTCATCAGAGGTGATGTTGCTGGGTTGGATGTTGATACCAGCAGACGCAGCACCGGCAGCCAGACTGTCCGCTCCGTCAAAGGTGGTGAATTATGGATCAACCTGCCGCTCACGGTGAGAGACTGCTCCACGTTTTGCACTTCTGAAACTCGGTTGAAGGGATGGTTGAGGTCGATCCAAAACTGCACACACTCATGAGACCGTGTTAAATAAAGTCTTTGTTGTGTGTATGTCTGCTGTTGAAATGTCTGCTGTTGCTGTTTTTGTAATGCTGTGCTCAAGATACTTGAACTTTATACTTGCACTACCTGTACTACCTGACACCTGAACTTGAGATACTTGTACTTTAACTTTTTTTTAATGTGGTGATGTTGTACCTGAGATAACGTATTTGTGAATACTGTTACCGTGTTGTTACTTTAATTTTAGGCAACACCTGTTGACAGGGAAAACAGATGCAAACAAGCCCTGACTGTAATCTGGTGAGTTTACTTCCTTCAGAATTGTTCATTGACACACAGTGTCAGACACAGAGACAGCATGAGGAGGTGAGAGGAAGATTTCATAAATCCCATAACTCCCATGGAACTTCATTGAGCCTCTCTCCTCAAGTCAAAGGTCAGTTCAACATCACTCCAGTGCTGAGCCTTGGCGTGGTGCGGCCAATCAAAACCACCGCGGTCCACAAACACAGGCGTCCATTGTACTCACAGGGGCAGAGGGCAACAGTGTGGGAGTGTGAAGTCTTTTAAGTGCCTGGACACTGCAGAGAGCATCTATATCAGCATTGTCAGAGCTGTCAATAGAAGGAAGAGATCCAAACAGGACAATCTACATATCGAGCCAAGGATGGATATGGATAAGGAACATAAGTGCTTCATTTAGCTCTCAATACACTGACTGCTAACCTACACAGAAGTAAATGGATGCCATTCATTAAACATCCTCGAGAGAATAAAGGCACAAGGACACTGGACGCCTTCAGACGAAAAGGGCCAGAATTCCAGACCTAAGAAGAGATTTTTCATTTTTGTCAGCAATGCACGTTATTTACTGTTGTGTCAACAAAAATAGACATTTTTGTCTAAGGGACTTGAAAAAGTTGCCAGAACTTGGTCTTCAAATTATATTTTCGAGTTCTTTGAACTTCTGCCAAGTTTTCATATATAAAGCGATTTACAGCCCCTGCTGGTTGAACCTGTGCATCAAATTGTCAACATGCGCAAGGCCTGCCTGGTCTGTCATTTGCAAATCGCCATTTTGACTTCAACCGATTTCAGCAGCAAGCAGATGCAGAGTGAGTATCAATTGTATAAATTATATCAATGTTATTAAGATTTTGTTTGGTACAAACGAGTTACAATTTAAACAGTACGTACATAACGTTATCATCGTCAAGATTGTGGTTGAAATAGACATTAGCCACCACTTGCTGACCGGGTTAAAGGAAGCAGCTAGCTTAACTTAATGAAATGTTACAGGATGACGATGCGGTACGCTAACGTTAGCATGATACTTCAGGTTCATTGACGACACAAGGTCTCCGCATTTTTTAACTTTTGTCTTTTTTTTTCACAAAAAATGCCATAAAAAACACCACCAAATAATGTTGCAAAAAATGCCGGTGGCATTATACGGTGGCCCGCCACTGTTAAATTACCTCCGCCACACCTTCAGAATTGCAGCAGACGATAGGCGCACAGTAGGTCTATGTATTCGGTTACATTGTAGTCCTCCACCCTGCTACTCTCGGGTCGGCGCTTAGGCATCGATTAACGTTTCTCTCTACCGCTTTGCGTTAAATGTTAGTCGATGTCTAAGCGCCGACCTGACAGAGAGACTTCAGAGTGGAGGACTTCCAGTGTTACCGAATACATGGGCCGTATCCAAATTAGTTCACTAATAACGCCTCTCGGGACGGACATCCCGCGGGCGGCTCCACTCACTCCTGCTGTTAAAATAGTCCCGTTTATATTAATGTAAAACAAAAACTGTATAAGCTGAAACGTTAGGTGTGGTTCCTATCCCCATTAATAGGCGCTGCATAGTTTCAAATGTGTATTTCAGTGCTTTTGGGTAGTCCATGTTTAGAATGCACAGCAAACCAATCACTGTTGCTCTTCCAAGATGATGGCGACATCCTCGATTTCCCCCGGTTTTAAAAAGCGTTACTCCCAACTCTTCTGTCACAATAACAACTCCAACAGTAACTCCTCTTGTTATGTCATCCTCAGGAACTGTTGGCTGAGAAATAAAACGATAGGAACCGAAGCATGCAGTGCAAAAGAATAAGTCGCTCCAGTAAGACAATGAGACACTTTGAAGTGTTTTTACCTCAGTTTATATTCTCCCCATGTTCTCCCCATTAGCTGCAGTAAATGGTTTTACTTGAAAAGAAAAGGTTATGAAGTTTCCTCACCTAGTAGAAAGCATATTTTAAGTTACAGCTGGAAATGGAGTTAGGCTGTCAATTCTTTGACTTAAAAACAAGTTGTCATGTTGTGTTTGTGTTTGTGTGTGCATGAAGTGCTGAAGTAATGTCCTTAGCAGCACAAAAAAACACTACGGTGCAGCTACTTGAGGGCAAAATGTTGAGTGGACTTGGTTCTTGTTTTCAAATTTATGAGAGGGACTAAACTCTGTTTCATATGACAGGCCCAATGTGACAAAAAATGAATAGTTCATTTTGTAAAGGTCATAATGGTTCATAATGGTAAAAAATGTGTTTTAATGTTGTTTTTAATGGAGTGCATGGACTTATATGGATGGCAAATGGAATTCTTTCCATAATTTTAATGGTTTACACAGACTAATGTTTATTTGTTTCCTGTAACAAACAAAGTGCTCATTGTGCATTTTTCGGGGGGGTCATAATGATGTGACCTGTTGTTTCATTGCTGTTCTTAACCAAAATAACAGAAGTTGATGTACCTGAAAAAAGCAAATGCAACTGATTCTCACTATGGTTTACATTAATGAGACCTTTTAATAGTTAATACAGGATTCAGTTAGGATACTTTAAAGTATCAAGTTTTCTTGATAAGTCATTCATTCAAAAAAATGACAGAAGACTTAATTTAAGTAGTCAAGAAGACGGTATTAGTAGTTAACACTGGGCATTGTTGTCAGGAAAACCTAAATTTTTAAATAAAAGAACTTTTTTAACTCACCATAATTGTTAGGAAAACTTAGTTTTAGTTGGAGGAACAATTTTTAATTAAAGGAACTTTGTATTTGTAGTTAGAACTTATCATAGTTGTTAAGAAAACTTGACAGGATTTGTTAGGACAACTTGGTATTAGTTTGAGGAACAAATTGATTTTGTGCACTGAACTATTATCTTTACGTTGGCACCACATGCCTAATGGAGTGATTGGAACTCAAATTAATGCAGCTAGTTCACTCATTATTTTAAGTTGTTAAAACTAAATACTTTTAACAGTGAGAAAGCCACGAGTGGTCAGTTTGTCCGCCAGATTCCAAACTCTGTTACCTCTCATGATAAGATAGTATCAAAAGTAATGCAGTAGTTGTGTTAGCATATCTTGGCGAGGAGGAAGAGAACATGTCCACTTCCATCGGAGCACCAGCTGCTGCAGGTCAGCGCTGCGCCGCACTGCGCCGCGCCGCGCCGCGCCGCGCCGCGCTGCGCTGAGGGACAAAAACTGCCTCTGTAAATAAAACTCACAGCTGCCTTTGAAGTTTTACTTTTGAATGGATGGATCGTAATTATTTTCTAAGCCGGAGATTTGTCCTCACAGCGTCTGACGGATACAGCACAACGAGCTGATGGACGCGTCATCACCTTATTGTAATTTGCATAATCACAACTCAGCCTTTATTTTATGCAGATAGGTCTATTCAGCGGGATGCACCGACTAATGAGAATCAGACTGTCAAACTAGCCAATGCTGGTAAAATATGAATGAAGGTGCTGCATCTGCATTGTCTATTTCCCTCTGAAGTGTTTTTAGAAATGTGTGTGTGTGTGTTTAGATGTAATATGAGGAAGCTGGCGACTCACCACCACGTGGGAAACGGATGACAAACAAACACACACACGTACTTTGAGATGCATCACGATTCTGTTAGTATGAACGACAGATTTTCACGGATATTTAAATACAGACACAAATGGACACATAACAGCAGAATCTATAAACCAAACAGAAACATCAACAGAGACATTTTTCCCTTACAGTGTGTCACCACACAGTTTCTCAGGCTCCACTCCATGCCCACATTTACATTCACCCAAACGTTGTCGCTCCTGTCCTGCATCCCGACTCGGCAGAAAGAAGCACATTGAGAGCATTTCTGTTTGTGTGTGAAGTTTTTCTATTGCCCTTTCTTTCAAAGTGTGGACTGTCCGTTTAAATTTATTTCATGGGTCAACAAGGAGCGACAGTAACTCACCTCACTGCCTCGTACAGGGATCAGGCTTGTTTGTGATCCTACTACTGCAAATCACAGGCGTGTATTGATTCAGAACTCAACTTTATTTATGAGCACTTAAAAAAAAACAGCTGGAACAAAGCTGTACATAAACAATCATAAAAACATAAAACAATCAAAACAATCAAAACAATGAACGATAGCGAGATTTCCAAACAAGACTGTGACGAGCCGTCACAGGACTCTGTGAGAGGAGGAGAAACATAATCGCTGCTTCAGAAAATATATATTCACTGTGCGACGTTCGTTCAGAAGGTCAGAGAGCACGAGAGTCGGGCTGCTGACATCACTTCCTGTTCACTTATTTACTTCTCCTACATAACAGTAGTTTACTTCATCAGGCAAAAAATCTTTTTTGGATCACCACTGACAGGTGGAGATGCACAGTGGTCATTTTTGCATTTTCAAGTGAATAAGTTCTTACTGTACTCAAACAAAGTTGGTACATGTTGATCTTTCATGTGGATTCTTTGCTGAATTGCAAAATTAAAAAATTATACAGAACTGCAGTTTTCAAAGTTTGAGACTGTGTCTCATTATTTTAACATCTTTATTAAACATTTAACATTTTTAAAATTCCTTGCTTAAACACACTTTTGGACAGAATTTCTCTTTCCACATGTCTGCAATCTTTTGGTTACACCCGCTGCAGTGGGAACAACGAGCTTGTGTCGTGGCCATGCGCTGCGGAAAGGAGCCAACATAAAAATAATCGCCTACCTGCAGCCCTGAGCGCTATTCGGGGCCGGCGCGTGCTCCTCTGCCGCTCTAGTTAATTGACCTGGAGCTACGTGCTTTGATTCACGGTCAGTCACTGTATCTTACATATCGATAGATCCGTTCTCCGTTAGCTAGTTTAGAAGTAAGTTATTTACAAGTTGTTTTATTTTCCCTTCTTTTTTTTCTCACCCTGCACCTCCCCTGAAACGTTCTGGCGCCCCCCAGGGGAGGCCCGCCCCACACTCTGAAAACCACTGATACAGAATATTTTAGAAATCCTGAACACACATCTCGAGGGATGTCTGGCAGACCCATTATCATTTGAAGTTCTCTCTTTTCTCTCTAGTTTGTAAGATAAACAAAACAGACGACTTTACTCGAGCTGTCCACTCTCAGGCGTTTTATCCGCCAGCTCACAGAGACCACATGAGCCTGAGTGCTCTCCCTCCTCCCTGCACTCACTTACCAGAAGCAGCCAGGAAGTGCCAGGAAATTGTCTCCATCCCTAGACAAAAGTAGACGCCATGAAACTACTCTCTAGTCTTATTGCTCACTTAAAAAAACAAAACAAAACAAAACAAATGCAAGGCAGTTACATTACAGCTAGTCCATATATCATGACTGATGGGTTCAAATAAAAGCCATATGTAAACGGCACAGGGCGGTGAACCTGACACGGCGGGGCTGACCGAATGCTGCAGGTGCTGCACGAAGTTCAGGTGGGTGGATTTTACGGTCTCATTTCTGCCTGGCGCTCTCCCTCTGTGATGTTTAGGTCATCTTTGACGGCTTCTTACCTCCAACCAGCAGAGGAGTTCGTGAAGACGTCAACCTGACACTGGCGTTCTTCACTACTCAGTGTCTTCTGTCGGCGTTCAGGTTTGCTCTCTAGTGACAGCAAAACATTCCAAAGCTAGACTAAAATCTGGATATTTAGTATATTTGATCCTGGCCATTCAAAACAATGCAAAAAAATCATTGATGTATGATGTCATTAAACGGAGTGGCTTTGCCTCAGCACCACAACCTCTGACTGACCGCCAGCGTCCCTGGTGACCACACCTCATTATCAGACCTGCTGACCCGGGATCAAACCATTTTTTGATTGTAGGGAAGCAAACTTCAACCACTGTCGACTGCTGTGCCATGAAAAATTAGGAATATACAAACAAATCAGACCTGCCAACCGTGGCAAAATATTTGGAGTTCCACTTGTGTTGTGCGGCTTTTTTCGCAGACTTTTGTTTAACACACACACACACACACACACACACACACACACACAGACGTTCATAGTTCTTATTTTGACTAGTTAAGTGATAGACACTTTTTACAATTCGACCCGACTCCAAATTTCATGTGCACTGCACTGGACATTTTAACACTGAACTATAAAACTCAGAAGTTACACTTGCTTTCATTATATGATGTGTGTGCTTAAACTAGCTGATAACTACAACTTAACTGCATTGAATCATTTCAATACTTATTGAATTACAATTAATTAAAAATTATTTTAATATGTATTTCATTAAATTAGTAATAATTTATTTTGTATATTGCAATAGGTGTTTTTGTTTTCAAGAAGGTAATAATTAAATTGGCTCACAGCACATATGCACACATCACCGGGGCTCATTTCTATATTTCCTGCGGGTCCCGACGTGTCCCGGCGGTACCGGGTTCGGTCAGCTTTCAGTGAAAATGTCATGTAAAAATGAATAAAATCCTGTCTGTCCTGTTAATTGCTTGGGAACTGTTACGTGACAACACCTGAACAAAACACACACACATTGGCTGACTCTAGCGCACACACACAGTTTACCTTTTTAAGCGCCAGCTGCAGCGAGTGAGGAAAGGTGGACGGAGAGGGAGGCAGAGGGCAGGAGGAGGCAGGAGGAGGCAGGGAGGAGGGGGAGCGGGGATGTTACGCTATAGGTTCGGCAGACTTGTTATTCTCCGCTACCCTACAATGATTGGCTGAAACCGCTTCACCACGTTACTGCATCGTGTTGACAGTCATGAGTACCGCACGTGCACATTTCCCATAGAATTCACATGTCCGCAGCTTTTTGCGTAGCTTAGAGGGGCGAGTCGTACCCGCGTATTTAGATGTCAAAATGCGTACAGGTTGGCAGGTCTGATAAATGTTTACGGTCCTCCTTCAGGTCTAACAACCACAATTTGACAGCAAGCCAAACTCCATTCACAGAAGTCACTTGAGTCAGAGAGTAGCCTTCAAGTGCCGATAATTCAATGCAGGCTCAAGCAGATGTGAACATGGAGTGAAACTGGAAAAACAAAACACAGTAAAATCACTGCAGAGTTTGAGTCATCGTAGGCTCTGTACTGAATCTCAATCAGTCAAATGGACACTTCAGTCAAAGGTACAATAAAGTCCTACAATCAAAATGTCTGTCTCAAACACCAGCTTACCAACACTTCATCAAAATGACTTGTTCAGTGCAATAATCACTCAAGTTTCAACAATATGTGATGTTGTTTCGACCATAAATGGACACAGACTCACAGGCAGTGTTATCCAAGGCACAAACAACAGGATGGCATCAGGTACTCTTTTTATCCAGCTGAAGGGGTCTGAGAAAGTTCACCTGGAAGTCGGCCCGGAGTGGCTAATCTGGAGAACCGGGAAGATTCCTGGTGGGCGGGGCTAATATTTGGGCCGCAAGGGCCGGTTAACAGTCACCCTGTCGAGCTCCACTCACTGTCTGTCTGTGTGGTCGCTGTCTGTTGCACGCTCGCAGCAAGACGCAGCTCAAGTTGTCAGTTGGAACATCCAAACTCCTGAGGGGGGCGCCACCGTCTGTCACGCCCTCATCCCATCGCCTTATACAAGTGAGTGCCCGTGACCCCCCGCCCCTATCTAATGGTTGATCCCAGGCCAAGTTTGGTCCCCCTGCTAGCAGACATCCGATTTTACGCTGATGACAGGAAAAACAAAATATGGACAGAGACAGAAAAAGAAAAGTGGGATCTGATGAAGCCAGAATGAAGAAGAAAAGAAACGTGGACGAGGACGCGGCCAAAGGAGCAGACGGCCATTTTAGTTCAAAAGCAACAAGCACGCCGTCAGCTGAGAGTGACAGTAAACAGCAAAGGGCCCGAGGTGGTGATGACGACACAGGTGACGCTGGTTATGCTGCATAACTTCAGGTTATGTGTGTGAATAGGAACATATTTATCTGTGTACACGATCATGCAAATGTATGTGTGTGTGTTTGGGTGCATTGTGGTTTATAGACTACAAGCACATGGGCTATCTTGTATTATTATTATTATTATTATTATTATTATTATTATTATTATTATTATTATTATTATCATTAATTCTCGTCTTATCTTAGACTCATGTTGTTTTTTGTTTTTCTCAAAAGCCGTTCTAAAGCTGCTGCAAATGAGCGAAACATTCACTACAAACACTCTGATACGTCAGAGATGTTCTCAGATGGTCTGTCTACTGCATCTGTCAATATTAAACAAACCATAGATAATTAAATAAATAAAATAGTACAAATAAATAAATAAGATGATCAAAATATTAACATGCAGAAATACTGGGCATGCACGCACACTGTGGGCTGCTGCCCATGAAACTCAACTCAAGGTTTAAGGGGTTCTAAGATGTACTTGGTTCTCTTTGGTACCAATGAGCTACTAGTTCCTCATGGCAAGCAGAGGCGTTTTTTAGATTTTTATTAATAGCCCTTACTTTATTAAGTTGTCAAATTTTAATTTACATGGATAATGTTTTAAAAATCAGACGCAGTGTGGGAGCGGCGGGCCCATTTGTAACTGCAAGTTAGTGTCTCCGTACTCTGTCAGGGTTGTTCGCCTCGGATCAATCCGATCGATCGGCCCGCACAGCATGTCATCGAGTTGTGTTTCAAACTTCAAGCACAGGGCTGCTGCTTTATTTTCTGAGGCTGCAGTTAAACGACTACCCACGACAAAATGACTGGAAGAACCGACATTTTTGTCAGTCAGCACCTGACTGATTACAGTCTGATATCTCACATGGCTGCATGAAGCAACAGAGCGAAAAGTGTCGCAGCTTGAAAATTCACAGCATTAGCTGACGATCTTTACTTTCCTTCAAACACATGGCAGGAGTTTCACAGTTTTCGTGCAGTTCTCAAAGAGACACAGCAGCCACAGTCGATTCAAAGCCTGGTTTTAACTCAGTCACATTTACATCTTCAGACAGCCAAAGCCAAAAAGCCCTGAGGTCAAACGCATTAATGAGTCTGTTGAGAGGCCAAGGGGAATGTTGAATACTTTCTCCTTTTCAATCGCTGCTCTCCCTCAGACAAAGTGTTCCTTTCTCTCTTTTTCCCGTCATCCTTTCTTTCTTCCCTCCAGTCTTTTCCCCAACCACCAAATCCTTCAAACACACTGAGCATTCAGAAAGGACAACTCCGAAAGACAGAGGCAGCGAAGGCGTCCACCGAACTAGCCGAATTCTACAGCTTCTGATAAAGAAGAAAGACCCAACAACCGCCATTCAGCCGGACGTTCCAGGTAGATTAGCGAAAAACTTCAGCACAAGTTTAATTCATCACTTAAAGGCTGTCACTGTGACCAACATGCCGAGTACAACAAGACAACAGCAAGGGTTGGCGGACAGCTAAAGGCACACCCTGATGGCTGATAACAGACGATTCAATCGAACGACCCACTCTACTGCATCGCCACAACGGAGCAACAATCGCGGTGCTAAGACCAATCCGTCAATGTGGAGAACAGGCAGCAAAGTGATCCAGGCCCAACTGGAGCCGCCGTCAAGTGGTGGAGACAGAGAGCAAAGGATCAGTCACAGGCTCCGACAAGCTGAAGCTAATGTACTTCAGTTTGCAATTTAAAAAGCATGCATTAAAAGCAAAGTAATTCAATTTATTCAACTGAGTTGTGCCGGTGCATAAATTTGCAAGCCAGTTTGATATTAAGCTAAAGACCCTGCGGATAAATTATACCGAATTTTACCACTAGATGTCACAGCAGCCACTCCTGAGTGGAACGCAGTGGGGGAGCCTGAAAGTGAGAGCGTGGTTGGCGCCTCCAGACCCCTTGGTGGCGGTAAAGCACCTCTGAACTGGTTCACCAACCGTCAATAAACGGTAGGAGGAGAGTAGGGCACGCAGGGTTTCCACAGTGCTTCACCTAGACAACACACAGCCCCCTTTGACTGTCATTGTGTTAGTGTTGTTAAAATATTGAATACTGAATATATATATAACAGATCCTGGATATTTTAACGGTTGCAAGATTCATTTTCTGCACTAACGACAGCAGCTTGACTTTCTTCTGTCCCCGCTCGCCGCTCCTCACACATTCTGCTGTCTCCTCTGTCGTCGTTTGCGCCCGTTTGTTTAGGTTGTTGTACTTCGTAGGACTGTTCTAAAAAAATCGATACTGTAATATATCACAATATTTATTTTTGTGATATCTGCATCATATCATGACCCACGTATTGTGATCGGTATTGTATTGTGAAGTCATTGCCAAAACCCAACCTTACAGTTTAGTGACACCAAAAAACACTTCCGCTCTTTATTTTCATACTTCCAGTTTCAGTGTCCAGTTTAAGTGCAAGAGTGAACTTAAATTTCATTTTTCATTTTTCATTTTGATGTTACAGCAGCTACATCAGAGGAAAGGACATTTTGAATTCAACTGTTTTGACTCAATTTGTCTGTTAAATTATCAAAATAATGAGATGTGACGTATGAAGACCACCCAGATCGTACACAATAACTTGCATCTGTTTTCACATTTTCAGCGAGCTAGTTTGAATATCGCAGTATGAATCGTATTGCAACGTACTGTGCTGTAATCGTATCATAAAGTCCTTACCAACACTCAGCCCTAGCAGTCTGTAGATGACAAGTGCCGCGGATTCTCCACGACAAAGAAAACAGCAAGAGGACTGAAGTTCTCTGCATCGGAGGCAGACAAAAATGGAAGACCGAAAGACACAAGCAAGCCCGTGACGCGCCAACACCAGAGGACGCTGTTCGAAGAGCTGCAACGATTAATCGATTGATAGAAAATTAACCAACAAACGTTTTGTTAACTGCTAAATCCTTTCAGTGGCTTTTCAAATAAAACAGTAAAACTGCTGCTTTTTGAGTCATTTCTGAAAATCAAACAACAGCCTAAAACACAATCTGAAGACGTCACATTTGGCTCTGGGAAACTAGGATGAGCATTTTTAGCACTTTTCTGACTTTTAATGGAATGAATGATTGATCAATTAATCGTAAAAATCGGCAGATTATTCGATAATGAAAATTATTTTTAGTTGCAGCTAGAGCCTGACCCCTAACCCCGTGGTGAAATTCAAGACTCACACTTCACAACACAACCTGTGGGCTATATACGTTACGTTTGATCAATAGAAATTTCACTTGATCACAAAATCATTAACGATCAATTATCGATCATCGATTAATCGTGTCCATCCCTAATGCAAACCTCCTCACAGGATTTTTGGTAATTTGACAGGAACTCATCTTGTACTTCTTTTTAAAATGCACAAATGCACTGAACACGCACAGTGATGGTGAAAGTTGTGCAGACACTTTCTGCTGATTGACACGCAGATGACTGAACAAATCTTCACTTCGCCTTCGCCTTCTTCTTCGCCTTCTTCTTCGCCTTCGCCTTCGCCTCTCTCTGAACACTGCGGTCGTGCTGGATCATTTCCCTTGTCATGTTTCACCTGCTCTTACACCAATCGGATCAGGCTGATGCTCGACCTAATCCTGCAGTGACGCAGCATTCCCACGAGCACAGGTGTGAGGTCTGAGGTCAACCTGAGCCTGGATTCATGGACTGATCTCAGATCAGCAGACTGACTTTGTCTTCCTCTGCAGCAGGAGCATGACTTCATTCAAACTGGTCACACGTGGAGGAACTACACGGAGTTCTCGCTGCACGCGGACACATCTGAGTGGGTAATTACATCACCACAGGCATCCCGTCAGAGACGATGCAACAGCAGCTTTGACCTCAGCCCCAACGATTTGCTTCCACATTAGGCCTGAGTTCAGAAAATCGATTCACCAATTCTGGATCGATTCTCCATTCAATTCCCGAATATCGATCCGTACGTCCAAATATCACCTTTTAAAAAGTTTTAACAATATTCTTTACTTCTTTAACCCCACGAGTCGCGTCATCACGCATGCGATGCATGAACGAGTGCAGAGCAAAACATGCAAAATGGCGACAGAGACAGAGACTCCGGAGACGAGCGATCACAAAACCCTTTTAAAAACGCCAGATAGTGTCAAATCCGACATACGGCAGCATTTCAGATTCAGAAACGGTCTTTGGACAAATGTGCTTGACAAAAGCAAAGCAATTCGCAAGCTTTGTCTCCTCGAAGTAAAGTACTGTGGGAATACGACTAATCTCCGCAACCAAACGTCGAGACATCACCCAAACGTTACGAATGAGCCGCCCGGGCCACAACAAGAGAAACTCAAGGAAAGTCTTCAACTACCCACCAACTCGACACGAGCAAAGAAAATAAGGGAAGCAACTGCAACTTTTGTGTGCCAAGATATGCGCCCCTACTGCGTTGTTGAAAATGGAGGATTCAAGCGACTGATGAAGGTGACAGAACCACACGACGTGACGGTGTCTCGGAAACATTGGTCTGAAACAGTTATCCCGAAGGTGTACGCATCTGTGAGAGAAACCACAGAGGGGAAGCTGCAGTCGGCTCAAAGGGTCGGCATCACCGGCGACACATGGACATCCGAGGCTACGGCGTCTTTCATGACTGTAACGGCTCACTACATCGATAACGAGTGGAACCTCCTTTCTCATGTGCTACAAACCACCGAAGTCGAAAGTGACCATCGCTCTGCAAGTCTGGCAGCAATGCTGACGGCAGCAATCCAGCTCTGAAGGGACTTTAAGACGGCACAGGTCAAGTTTAAAACGTCCAGTTTTCATGTCTGCACTTTGAAGGGAAGTGAACGTCGTGCATTTCTAAGGATCCCACACAAGTCACAGTGTGTTTTTATGTTTCCTCAATCCTCAGGTACTGGGAGTCTGGATAATCTGAAGCCACCAGCCAGTAACCAGCACTTTGTTCACATTTTGCACTGGCTGAATCTTTTGTACTGTTTTGTTTTCATACTGATTAGTGAGTGCATTGGAGGTAGAGGAGCAGTGCTGTCAGTCATGCAGCTTGCTGTCACACTGATGCTGCTCTGCTGGAGAGTCAGCAGAGCAGCATCCTGAGACCTTATAGTAAACATACTGTTCACAGCTGTTTCTATGCAAGATGGCAATTCAAAATAAAAGTACATTTATTTGTATTCAACAGCTAACGGGTGAATTCTTAAGTATAATAATCCACAAGGTTAGTTCCAGTACAACTACAGCTTTTATTTACTTTGGATCTAGTTCTGCCCACAGCGTGTTTTGTACAGTAAAACTATCGTCGACATCGTGGGAGGGAGTTTGGTCCTTTGGCGCCATGTCAACAGTCTTACAGCCATAACTACCAACATTTTATATTCATTTGGTGTGAAGTATGAATGTAACACCAGTATGGATGTGTCGCATAGCTGAGCAGTCATTTAATTCAGATTACAGCTCGAAATATCACAAAAATCATAGATATCGAATCGAATCGTGATAATCAATTCTGAGTCTTGAGTATGGGAATCAAATCGATTGTTGAAATGTGAACTGGTTCCCAGCCCTCTTCCATACCACACATGTAAGCGCCATGCGTGATGAGTGACACGCTGGCTCTCCTTTAAAAAGGACAGAGAGCCTCACCGTGCTCATCCCAGCCGCCTGCACAGTCTTCATTTATATTTCACTTTTACATTTCCTTCGCCATGAGGTCACACAGAGCGTGAGCCGGCCTCTCTCTGTCCTCACATACAGACTTTTGCTGTTATTTCCATTTTACCCAAATATTTGGACAGAGGTCCCATTTAATATCATTACATCATTTCCAATAACTAGGGAGGCATAATATTATCAAGACATTATCGGTGTCAGCCGAGATCAGATATCGGCAACAGATAAAATAACCGGCTGCAGTTTTCTTGATTAAACGTCCGAGTCTGCGCCACGTGTCGCGTGTCCCCCGTGGACAGACGTCATGTCCACTGGCTGCGTCCCCTGTGAAACAAACCTGTCCTGGTCGAGGGTTTTGTTCTGGCTGTCTCAGGCAGAGTCGGACGGAGCTGCTTGTTTTGTTTCAAGCCAGTTGTCATAAATAATAAATAATAAATAATAATAAATACGATATGTTTCACGTAACGGAGGTTCAAATATTTTCTTCTTTTGCACCACGGATGAATGTTCCATCATTTTAAGCTTTTGTATTGTGCCTGCATGTGATGGCGCCAACATGTAAACTCACTGCGGAAGAGACCTGATGATCCGTGCATTCAGCTGGGGGGGGGGATTTCCAATATATCAGTATCGATTACCTGCCCGATGAGTCGGAAGACATCAGCATATTGCATCAAGTCCAACACGGTGCCCAGCTGCTAATAACACGGAGCGGACAGAACAACGTCCGTTCTCACCGGGCAACCACTTCTACGGTCACTTCGGTCACTTCAGGCGGCCTTACGGTGACCAGCTGCCGGTTCGCTGCCGGTTCGCTGCCGGTTCGCTGCCCGGTGAGGAAGGTTCGCTGCCGGTTCGCTGCCCGGTTCGCTGCCCGGTGAGGAAAGTTCGCCCAGAACCTTGACGCCAGGCACAGACCGCTCGGGTTTAACGTTTAACCGAACTTCTCTTTTGTTCATGTGAGCCTCACAACTGCGCGCCGTGACACCGGAAACACACACCTGTCACACTCTGACAGGCACGGGCCGGTAGTTCGATCCCAGAGCTCCCGCCAGCCGTGCAGCCCGCTGAGGACTCGGACCGCTCGGTCATTTCGACAGGAAACGTGAGACGTTCACGTTAAACCGTGAGGAGCTGCATCCGCGCAGCCCTCTCATCACCGAGCTGCTGGTTCGGCGTTCGGCCGGAGAGCGGCACCGTCACGGTAACGGTTCATGTGAAACCCTCACCGAGAACCAACAGGCGACAAACACCGTCAGCCTGCTCTCCCTCACGGACAACAAACGTCCAAACGCCCCCGGTGTGATGCGTCGACGCTCCCGTTACATGTGAGGGCGACGACATGCAAACGAGCCTTTTGTATGACAGCGAGGGAAGAAACGGCCCGGTGACCGAAGGCTTCCGCCGAGCTTGACCGAGTAAAGAGCTCAAATACGGCGGCAAAGGTCCCTCCGTGAGTGCTCGACAACAACGAGCGGGTCGCCCCACGGCACAACGGACGCCGCGGCCGCGGAGCGTGAAGAATAGCGGCGTTGTTGGCGGTGGGGGAAGGGGGAAGGGGACGGATGCTGGGGCCAGGCTGAGGCCGGGCCTGGCGGCTCCGCAGGCTGCTCAGCGACGCCCGCCGACGCTCAGCCGCGGCTCGGTGTCCGCAGAACCGTCTAAACCATCGCCCACACTCAGCTTCGCCCACACCGACAGCCGCCGGGACGCGAACCGTGCTGACTTACCGGACGGGTTGACCGCGGCGGGAGTTGCCATGTTTCCTCCGTGGAGAATAACAACAAAACGGCAGCGATGGAGATGACGCACAATACGGCTGGAGACGACCTACAGTCCGCGGGATCGGCACGCCAGGCTCGCTCGGTCCAACTCTTCACCCCCGGTAACCGTGAGGAACACTAACGGCTGTGGGCCGGACGCCGTCCTACAGATGCTGAATGTTGGATGCAGATTTTCTCCAGGCAGACGTAATAAAATGCAAGATGTCTGAATGGAAGCACCGCGAGATTTTAGGGCTGCTTGAATAAATTACAGTTGCGGGGCAGCTGGCGCAGTGATGGCGGCCGTGTGACCGTCCACGGCGCTGCGGGTGTAGCACGCAGTGATGGACGTGCGGGGGACGTGCGGGTGACGTGTGGGTGACGTGTGGGTGTGCGTTGACATCATTTCATCTTCGGATAATATCGTCTCTGCCTCCTGTCACTAGGAGCTGACGTTTTTCCGTCATCACCGCAGCCCGTTCCCACCGAGCGGTGACGTAACGCTACAGTTCGGCACAGTTCGGTTCTCCTCGGAACGCTTCGCCGCGCCCCCCTTGCTCGGCAGGCGGGTGAATGAAAGTATGATGACATCACACTTGACTAAAAATCCCGACGCAGTTCATCACTTAGCGCACTCTTCTCACGGAAATGACGTCATCTGACAGGGATCTAGAAGGTTAAATTCTGTTGCGGAGCTGCAAATAAAGTCCAAACTTGTCTGGTTTAGATTCAGTTTAGAAGGTTGAATTTGGGGACGCTGGCAAAGTTTCTGTCTTTTCATCCTGTCATTGGTTTGTTTCAGCCATTCACAATAAACCGGATGTGACGCATCTCTCAACTCCTCAAGGTGCCACAAGATTAAATTGTGTGATTTTTTTTAAACTAGGACAGTTTTGTTAACATTCTCCCTCACATCCAACTCTGACGTCATATAAGAATGCTCTAAATGGACTTCCTGTTTGTTTGTTTGTTTGTTTGTTTGTTTGTTTAACCGTACATATAGGCTAGGGTGAGTTCAGGGTCATAAGGTCAAACGGGGCGGTCTAACTAAAGAGGTTTAATTTTCCTCTTTGACAGTGCTAATGCTAACGGATGCTAATGCTAACGGAGAAAATGATGGACCACCGTGTGAGCTCTGTGTACTCCAGATTAATGTGTGCACACCTTAAACAACCACAGAAATGTTGATGGGTTAGCTGGATTTTGCTGTGCGTGGGGTTTTTTCGCCAGTTGTTTTTCAGGTGGACTAACTAGCTAACAGAGCGTAGCCCTGACATGTGACGAGTCCCTGACCCATCGTGATCATCAGAGTAGAATGGAACCAGTGACGCAGGAGGACAGCAAAAGGGGGAGCACCGGGAAAACCGTTTATGAGCATTGTCAATGTCAAATACATTTTGACTTATTTTTGATTGTATTCAATGAATTTAGGACCTAAAACATTTTTTACTCAATTAAATGTGGGGGGAGAGAATTAAGGGGGACAGTCGGGAGGGGCTGTTGGGACAGTGAAGAGAAGCAGTTTTATGAATTGTCACTGAGTTTCAGACACTCAGTGACAAAGTTTAACTGAAATGAAAATGGACTCTTTATTTACAGTTATTAATAGGAAAAGAAACATTCATGTGAAGCTCTCTAAGACTGTGCAGTAAATATGCTTACACTGGTCAGTATTAAGATGTGCTGTCCCAGTCCCAGGGAAATTCCCGTCAGCTCACACAAAAGGGTGTAGCTCGCCTGCTTTGAATATGACACAACCTTCCTTCCCCCTCAAATGGATAGGTAACATCTTCAGGATTACACAAATATATAATGTGTTGGGATCATTTCTAAAAATTATGCAAAGAAAGCAAGGCCGAAATTCAAACGCTGTCCCAGTATCCCTTAATTCACTCTATGGGCCTCTATGTTTACTCGATGTCACATAACAGCAAATGAAGTTTTGTTATGACGGCGCGGTTACAGTCACACTTACAGTAGGCCTGTTATGGCTAGTCTGTGAAGTCCGCCGATCTGCTGCGAGCCTCGGTCCAGACTGCATCCCCTTCATGCATACAGTAAACTAGACCCTTTGTGCAATATCGTGTGATAAAACCAGACACTTAGCAAACTGATGGAGAGTTCTTCAGGCCAAACCATCAGCCGGCAACAATACTGCAGCCTGGTTAAACTAAATACCTTGACACACAGTTTTTTGCATGCTAAACACTATGCTAATACATAAGTACTACTAGTAAAATGAGCAATAAACCTTTTTTTTGTCAAGTTATATGAATAAAATATTGCAACACTTGATTTGAATAGCATTTTAACACTGCCCCAAACCACCTGAAACATGCTGTCCCAAATTAACAAACCATGTTTGGTCTTCTGGGACGGTTGACCATCAAAAACTAATTAAGCATAATTCAAGTGATAAATGTTTATTTTGGGACACTTTTATACAAACAATGTAGAAGTCATTTAAATATTACACCCCTGTATAGCCGAAATCAGACTGATACAGTCATATTAATATTTGTATTTACTGAGTCGTGATGCTGTGAGCCTCAGAGGCAGCAGCATTGTCTCAAACTACAAAAAGGCGATAGACTTTGGCCTATTATACAACTTAACAAACACTGTTCTTTTTGACAGACAAATAATTAAAGAGGCATTTTTACCTTGACGTGTTTGGACTGACGCTGCCGTCATCCTCAGAGGGGTCACCTGATATTGCTGTGACAGCTGTTTCATGAAGGTGTGGCCGACCTGGCAGACTTGTCAAATCTGACAGGTTGGCCACACCTCCTGCTGTCAGATGGTGACACGTCACAGCAACATCAGGTGACCCCTCTGAGGACGACTGCAGCGTCACTCCAAGCACGTCAAGGTAAAAATGCCTCTTTAATTATTTGTCTGTCAAAAAGAACACTGTATGTTAAGTTATCAGCGGAGACAATATGTTTGTTTATTTATTTATTTTAGTTTATGTGGACATCACAACAACATTGGAGCTGCAACTTGCGACTTCGCACAGACACCAGACGCATTGTGCTAAGTCTTTGTAGCAGGACGCTAATTTACAGCACATATGAACCTCGTTGGACTATGACTTTAGCCTCTTCATATTCATTTTCTGTACAGAAATTTTTTTCATATGTTAAAATGCTACTGAAACATTATGACTGCTGTCTATTTTTGAAAAGTCAGGCTGTTACTCTGGGCACTACTACTTTAATGTTGTAGGCTAGTGTGGGGATGGAACAAAAACTTCTCAAGTTGCGTCGACGAACTTTTTTTAAAAAACTATTTTCCACACAGTGTGCAGGGATACATATCTAACAAGGAATGCCATCAGTATCACAACACACAGACATGATAGACAGGCAAACAAATCAAAACATTTTAAAAAAATAAGATAATTATTTCACCCTCTCTTTTTGTAATTCTCAAGCAGCGAGAAGTAGAGCGAGGGTACCGTCACGGCGGGCCTGTACAGGCTCCACGCCTCGCGTGTTTTCTCTTTTCTGCTTCCTCCCGGTTTCCCTGGTTAAACTGCAAAATTAATACTGGTGCCTCACATCATACCTACATCTACAGCAGAAGAGACCATCTGTGAGGAAACTGGACATATGGTTTGGGATCATGTCACCAGCCACAGTGCATTCTGGGAGATCCACCTGGTTGGAAGCTGTCTGTTGTGTTATGCCGCCGCCACTACTTCACCCACGCTAGCATTTGGCTGTGTTTTTGCTTGTTCTCTCTGTCATGCAATCAACGTTGTTGGTATAGGAAGACGTTGTGTTACAAAGTGCAGCAGTATTTCACATGACCACCATGGTACAAAAATAAACAACAGACTGACTTCTAGTTGCATCACCTTGCGTCATGTAAACAGGAAACACTGCAACAAGACAGATGATAGAAAGTTTGGCACACTCAGCTGTATTTCAGTTCTTTTAAATACCCCTAAACTGAAAAAAATAAAAATAAATTGCTGGGTCCCCGCGCAGGGCTGGACAGTTCGAGCATTTCACTCACATCTGGAATTAAAAATATATACGTATGGAGCAGGTATAAACCACAGGCTGTAATTAAACTTAATAAAACCCGACAACTAAAAGAAATTCCCCCATGAACAGCACTTTGTGACCGTGGCAAAGAAAAACTTCATTTTAACAGGCAGAAACCTGAAACAGATCCCAGCTCAGAGGTGGTCAGTTACCTGACGGGACGGTCGGGTCGAGAGAGGGACCAAGGAAGAGAGAGAAGAGTAAGACGGGGGGGATGCACGGCAACAGCAAAAACAACAAAACAGCAATATATATTTAACTCCTAATCGTGATGGGAAGTGGTAATACATGCTATATGTATGTATATAGAGTAAAATAATATA
>JAQLOL010000001.1:1052425-1069139 GCA_029783665.1 Naso thynnoides
TGCACAAAATGTGGATGGCTACTGAGAAACAAATGAGGAACAACTGGGCAGTTAATGATTAGTTCCTCATTTATTCTCAGTAACTACCCACACTTTGTGCACCTTATTGTATCATTACCTACCAATCTGTTTACCAGTAATGAAATATTACCTACTATTCTGTTTACCAGTAATGAATCATTACCCTCCAGTCTGATTGCAAGGAACAAATGAGGAACAACTGGGTACTTGATGATTAGTTCCTCATTTATTCCTCATTTGTTCCTCAGTAAATACCCACATTTTGTGTACGTTAAAGTGTTTCTTATTATCACCCAAAAGATTTGGCTTCTTTTCTCCCTAGTTTGCAGGCTGTCCTGTCCTTCTTTATCACCATGTGTTTGTTTGCCCCTCTATGTGTGTAAATAGTTTGCTTGCTTCTTCTCTGTGTGTGGTCTGTCTTTGCTCGAAGTCTCCAGGTTAGAGCGAAGGCCATAAGGCTCAGGTGCTAAACCTCATCTCCATGTAACTAAATTTTATAGTGACACGGCTAAAAACCTAAACACATGTTCATTTTGTGTGCTCTAGATATATTTTCACATATATCATAAAAATGTGTATATATTAAAATTGGTTTTTGTTCCCCTTTTCTGTACATACAAGGATTTTTTTTTTAAATCCATGGTCTAGGGCCAGAGGGAGGTGAATGCTGCAGTAATAGGAAAGCACCATGAAGAAAACTGTCATTTGTGATATTGATGTGTTATTCACAAAATTGATTAACTTGACATGTGAGATGTTGTCAGTGGAAGAGTACTTGAACTCATCAGGACATCAGCTGAACGCTAGACATAAGAAAGACTGTGAATCACTGATCTAGACTGCAGGTCTTTAAAAACAGACCACCATTACACAGGTGCAACAATATTCACGGACCATGAACATTATTTAAGGGCAGTGGTGAATCACTCAAGGTGGTGAGAGTGAAAATGGGTCATCTTCATCACCTAATCTTCATCTGAGACTACTTGTTTTCTAGGAAAGTCCCTATCATGTTTTGTTTCTCAGAGAATCTCTCATGTACAGATTCATCCCTGCCTCTTCGGCAGCATAAAGAGGAGAAACACAGGCGGGTGACCTTTCCCTTCATCTTTTCACACCAGAGCTTAAGTGTTGGTGTTGGCATCCTGGTTTGCCAGCCAGATGGCCGTTCCTCTAAGTCCATCTGGCTGCAACACACATAACACCTTGGTTTTATTATTCTCGGCATCATTGTACATTGCAGTCAATGATGGTGTTTTCACCAGTATGGCTCTTAAATAGAAATTTTTGTTTGTTGCTGATTATATTCGTTATCCTTACATTTATAGCTTAGAAAGAAGTACCACACCTCAGGAATCTGCAACTTAAAAAAAAATCTAATATTAACATACAGTTTAAGACTTTGCTTGGCTCACTCAGTGCTGTGGTCCTAGAAGTCCTGTTCAAAACCACTGGAAATAATAGCAGCCACTACATGGGCTGTTTTGATGATGTAGATTACTGCTGGTACTATACAAAGATGAAGAGCTTCAGGTGGATCAATGATTCCAACACAAGGAAGAAGTTCGGCCTCAGTTGATATCAGCAGCAGTAGTAGTCGACTTAAATCAAATCTGTAGTGATTTAAACCATGGAGTGCCTAAGTCACACCCCTCTACTTCCGGGCCATGGGACCTTAATTTAGAAAAAGTATGAACGGTAGTCAATGGAGAGGGACAAATTATATTTAATCCTGTTTGGCTTGTGCCCTAAATTACACATATGATGGCTGGCAATTTAAAATATACCTTTTCATGTAAGGAAAGTCTATAGAAAGTCGAATTTTGTAACCAAACAGGAAAGAAAAACAACATTTTTGTGAGTCCCCTTGGTGAACTACATGTCTCATCTCGGACAATATACGTCATTAATACAGACATGGCCGTCAGCTCGGCAGATTTCACAGCGTTTTTCCAGAATGAGGGGAAAAACATTAAAAGAGGTGAAAACCATTATAAATCAGGTTGTGTTGAGAGCTGCAGCTACTCGAAGGAGGAGTTAGTTGGCTCTGTGAGTCAGACGAAGGGAAATGTTATGACGTCAGTTACATGACTGGTGTTGCAGTCTTTAGAATTTTCACAAGCTAATACATCAA
The DNA here is from genome assembly GCA_029783665.1 of Naso thynnoides. Lineage (NCBI taxonomy): Eukaryota > Metazoa > Chordata > Actinopteri > Acanthuriformes > Acanthuridae > Naso > Naso thynnoides. The sequence goes on from JAQLOL010000001.1 coordinate 1,054,581, forward strand.
CCATTTAATGACAAGGACTTTCTCACATGAAAATTTAACATTTAAATTGACAAACATCATATGTGTAATTCAGGGCAAGACAAACAGGATCAAAAATAATTTTTCTTTCTCTTTTGACTACCGTTGATATTTTATCTGTTCTAAGGTCCCATGGGTTCCACAGGAAGGAGTGTGAATTAGGCACACTTTTTGCTTAGGGTTAGGGAGTATAGTGAAAACAAGCACAACATCAAAAAGTATAACTCAAGAAATAGCATAAAACTAGATAAAATATTAATATGTGACAGAGCTCAGTTTCCAGACAAGTATAGTGCTGATGCATGTCTTAAAAATTACTAACTAAAGTGATCCTGTCTGACTTTTAGTGGGAGCAAGGAGACAGAATGCAAGGTGTGTCACATAGCCTACAACATTTGAAGACTGCACAAATAATGAACTTGTTCATTATGCCAGAGGTCGTGTTAACCAAAATTTTTCAATCACTGAGATTTTTTCTTTTACAATGAAATATTAATGAATATAAAATATTTAAGGCCGTCCATCATTTTGACTGATTTTTACTTACACCCCTGTCCAGGTGGGTGTGTCAATTAATTAGCTATTGAGAAGAGTCTTGTCTCGATCTCAAGTTTTTTTTTTGTTTGTTTTGTTTTGTTTTGTTTTTATTTTAGTCATTGCAACATGTCACAGCAGCTAAGTGTCTTAAGTTTCTGTAAGAAGCCCAATAATTGTGATGGTGTTGATAAACAAGGTTAAAAAAGAGGAATTGATGTGGGAGGGAATGAAAGACGAGCAGGTGGCAGCAAGAAGGATAACGTAAATTAGCCAGCAGCAGCTAATACGGAACGGAAGCGCAGTGGCAGTAAGGAGCTTAGGAAGGAATACCGGTCTCATTGGGAGCAGGAGTTCACATGGCTGAAGAGTAAAAATGTAAAAATGTTCTGCGACATCTGTATAAAAGCTAACATGAGCAACAGATTTGTCTGAGGGTGCACAATGATGCAGAAATCGGCACTGAGTGATCACAAAAACAACAGGAGCCACAACGAGGCTTTAAGAATAGTCAACCAGAATGTAACTATGATAAAATGTGGAGAAATCACAGGTTGCCTGTAACAAAGCATTAAAAACACAACATATGGTTGTGTTGTACATGGTAAATACAAACACCCTGAGCCACCTGACTAAATCTCTTACCTGCTGCTGGTTGTCCAAAACAGTACACACATGTACACCCGCCATGAGACAGTCAGTCAGATGGAGAAAGCTATAGCAGTGGCCATAACTAGTGCTATTGATGACCACTTCGCAAACAGTGCATATGTCGGGGTAATAATAAATGTAACTACTAATATCACAGTTGAAAAAATGCTGATCATATACCTGAAAATTCAGCAGAAAGGAGAGCCTGAAACTTTTCACTGACAACGATGCTTTACCCTCCAGCACGACAGAATGCATTACAGCAAAAATCAAAGAAGCACTGTCAGGCTGTGGTGTAGCTATGGCTCAGGTAGTTGCACTGGGAAGTGGTGGAGCAAATGTGATGGTGGCCCAAAAGTCCGGAGTTGCACAACAGTTGTGGCAGAGTGATTGTCCTTATCTTTTTACGTTCACTGTTAACATTCACAAAACTGCACTGGCTGCCTAAGTGCATATGTCAACACTGTAAATAACATTTACACTTACTGCAAAAATTCCCCCATCTGCACACACAGATTAAATAAACTCCAAAGTGAAATGGAGGAACATGACTGGGTGAGTCTGAAGCAACCATCAACTACACGCTGGCTGTTGCTGGAGAGGGCGGTCGAGGGCAACTGGGCTGCTCTGGTGTTGGAGTTGGAGAAGGAGGAAGCTGCAAGGAACTAGGAACTGGTAGCTAAGGGTCTCAGAAAGCACATCCAAGCATACGTGTTCCCTGCGCTGACTCACTCACTGTCTGATGTCTTGGCTGTGATAAATTGCAAGAAGCTTACCTTTCAAAAGACGATGTTAACATCTCCTACATCCAACTTGTCGTGAACATGACCCTGGCTAGCCTAAAGGACTTGATTAAAGGGCCAGGTGAGGGGGAGATGAAATTCACTGAGGCTTTACAAGACAACAAGTCCTGTGGTATAATGCTCACACAGCAAGTCGCGCAGACCCTCTCTGTTTTGCACACAGAATACATTGCGGAGGTAATTAAATCTGTCAAAAAAAGATTCCCCTCTGAGCAAGTGGGCATCATCGCTGACCTGGACACCATACTCAATGCATCTTGCTATCCAGATCCTGACAGCACGTTTAAGAACTACAAACTGGAGGCCTTGGGGTGCGAATCTGACCACTGTGGATAACAGAGTGATCCAGCTGTGACACTGGTGCAGAAGGAGAACATGCAGCAGCATTTCTTCTGGATGATGAGAGATCTTGCAGGATTGGAAAATCTGACATTTAGAGAGTCTCGTCGACTTTTGATCACTTCTCTGGGAGAAATGTTTCCTGACTTCAAAACTTTGAGGTTACCAGCACCACTTCATTCAGTGTCCAGTGTAGCAGCAGAGTGCAGCTTCAGCTTGCTTTTTTTTTTTTAAGATATTTTTTTGGGCTTTTGTGCCTTTATATACAGGACAGCTGAAGAGTAGACAGGAAATAGGGCAGAGAGGGGGAATGACATGCAGCAAAGGACCACAGGTAGAATCGAACCCGGGTCGGCTGTGTGAGGACATAGCCTCTGTATATGGGGTGCTTGCTCTACCAACTGAGCCACCGGGCGCCCCAGCTTCAGCTTGCTTAACGAAATTAAAAAGGCGATGAGAAGTTGTCTGTCCAACAGAAAACCTGATGAAAATTGCCTCTGCAGTATCATGCTTGATGCATCTGGTCATGCACAAGTGAGCGCACAGTATAAATCCATATGAATCAGGAGGAAAGTCTGAGTTTAGGTTCGGCTACAGCAGGTCAGTTCAGTTCAATTCCGTTAATTTTTTGTCAGTGATTTGTTCATGATTTAAATGTAATGGTCTAATTTTATGAAACCGCATTGTTCATTTGCCTGTTTATACAACGTCACAATGTTTTTGGTGGCCTCCTCTGTTACTGTGTGGGAAAGGTCATTCATCAGCTTAGTGTGGTGATTTATTTAGTTCATACAGCAAGAGAAAAACAAGAAAGTGTCGCAATTAACACAGCGTGCAATGTGTGTCTACATGAAAAGTGAGCACAGGCTCATTGTCGGCTGTTCAATCTTTCTCTTCAGGCCATTCATCATATGTTGGTATGTTTATTTTATCAAAATAAAAATGAATGAATGAAAAGTATTACAGTGACAGATATTAATTGACAATGACAGATTTTTTTGTCACTGTCTGTCAAAATGAAGATCATTCAGAAAGTCGCAACCTCTGAATGATGTTTTCCACAGGACTTACTAACATCAACTCAGATTAGAAATCGCTCACCTATGAAGCAGGTGTAATAATGCATTTTAGAATTTGCAAACAGTATATCAGGTATTTATGATGTAAAACAATGTAGTGGTAAGAAAATATAATTGCAAATTAAATGTTCATTTATGTATTTTTTTTTAAATGAGTATCACTAAAGTTGGCATGATGAAACAAAAATGTTATGTTTAGAATTCTAGTGTCAATGACACTAATTATTGAGAAGGCCTTCACTGTCACAATAACTTCATACTGAAACAGGAAGAAAACAGTACAGAAGTATTTTCTAAATAAATGCCAAGAATATGACTTCTTTATACTACTTCTTCATATAAACTATTTAGATTTTAATACTTTACAGACCCTTTGGATGAGGCGTTGTAGTTGCTGAAATTTAACAATACTTGAAAATGTTTTTATTTTTAATTGTTCCTGGCATAAAAGTCCCCACAAGATTCATATTCAACTGCACTGGCCTATTTTATTAGGATTTCTAAATGTCTATATACAACTGAAGTGCAGTGTGCAGGTAGAAAGAAAGAGGAGGAGAGCAGTCTGCATTCGGGTTTAATGGTAAATCCACATAGCTTTACAGGGGATCATACAGGTTTGATTTTCCATGAAAAATCACTTTACTTAATATGTAACAAATAAACAATCACTTTACAGCAGACTTGAAAAGGAAGAATTTGACTCAATCATCCAGGTTCTTGCCCAGAATGGTCTGATGATGATTATTGTACACAAAATGAATGACAGTACAAACATAGCATAACTACACAGAACAACAGACAAATGGTTAAATCCCTGTATAAACAAATTAACTTTACTCAGTTGCAAATCAGCACCATAAAATACATTTAGTGGAAGTTTATGTAGCAAACATACTGTATGTGCAACTAACAAAAGTACAGTACTGGAAAATGTAAGCATATTTGAACTACATTTGAAAAAAAAAAACAAGAAAGAAAAAAAGAAAAACTTTTACAATAAAAGTACTGTTATTAAATAATCCTACAATATATAAAAACAAAATAACTGGTAACATGACAAGAAGACTATTACTGACAATAAGATGGATTCCACCGTAGTGAAACAGGTCGTACAATAGCACCATTCAACCCCTTGGAAAAGATTGAGGGGATAGCACATAGAGGTACATATGAGCTCCATAACTGCATTTAAAGGGGTGACAGGGATATGGTGGTGTTTTTAAAAAGCAGCAGCTGCTGATATGATTATTGATTGTTTGACCATTTAAAGATTGATTACCGTTTTATGTCCTGATCTCTACTGCTAATGTTATTTGTCAGAAAGGAACAGGCTTTTAAAAAAAGCACTTAAAGCATTTAATGAAATGAAGCATTGCTTCACTTCCATTAACAAGTGAACTATATTTGGACATTTTTCTGCATAAAGGCATCTTGTCAATGCCTCTTGCATTTACACCTGCTGTTAAAAAATGTGGTCTCATAAAAGTTGCAATGTGAACACAACCTCCAAGACCCACTGAGGCTAATCTGACAACAGGGATTACAGTACTAAAGTGATTTACAGCGGCTCTGACCAGGACTCTCACTTCAGTGACAACAAAGACACGGTGAGCAAGGACAGAAGAGGCATAGGGGGAGTTTTACTTTCCTTTGTTTAAAACACACGAAATCCAGTTTTATTATGAAGATATCAAGGCAATTAAGCTCAAAACAGGACGGGCCAGGGGCTAGCTTGTTAGCATGCTAACATTAACTTCAGGATAAATCTTGGCAAAGTAATGTATACACTAGGGATGTGAACGACTAAATATTTTGCGAGTTGACATATCGCAGGCATGAGTTGACAATTGACCAACTTTTTCTTTTCTTTTTTTTTTTCAGCAGCAGTTGTGGTGCTGAGAGGAAAGTGTGAACAGTGTCCACTTCGCTGTACTTGCAACAACTTCTGACCAAATACTGACACAAAATAAACACAGGCAGGACACTGATCAAATAAAATTACAGCTCATGCTTCTCACTCTGCAACATGACCAAGTGTTGTTGGAGCGGCGTTGTAGTTTAGTGACGGTTTAGCCATTTATCCAGCATTGCACTGTACAGCTGTGTAGTATTGTACAGCGGAGAAGTTAGTTTTGTGCTGGATTTCCTGTTCCAACCATTAGTTTACTGTCAAATATCCAACCTGAAACTAACTTCACTGCAGTGCTCATGTAGTGGAAGAGCCGTAAACAAATGTAAAACAGAGGTTTCTTTCTTTTTTTGTCAGCCAGGAAACAGAAACACTGTAAATTTCTGTCTGCTGCTCGCCTCTTTAGGAAATCTCAACAGTTAACTTTTCTTCATTCACACCCCAAAAAACACTTAATTGTGGGATGTGTCGGAGATGCACAGGTAGTCTTCAGCTAAGACAGACAGCTTGAGTGTTAAGCATTGAGTCAACATGTTGTTAACATCTCTAGTTCATACATCTTTAATCTCAAACCCATCAGCTGCATTCGCCGTCTGACTTCTGGTAGACAGTGATGCAGCCTCTGGGGGCAAACCCCATTACTCTTGGGCTTCCATTGGAGAAGGTGAATTTCCATTTCCAACTTCCTTCTCCACGTGCCGCTTACTGTTTACAGTCTGACTGTTTACAGTCCGATGCGAGAATGGAGTTGGAGTTGAGAGACCACATCTACCAGCGGATCTTTTCACAAGTAGCCAGTTTACACACTTAACAGTTAACAGTCCACCGTTAATTACGCTAACTACAAAAGACTACGACCAGAAACCAGGGCTTTTCCAGTACCAAGATCGCCCTACTTTGCCCACAGACTCTTCATTCAATGAATGTAGAGTCTGTTTATAGAGATTAATACATCTTTGACATTCTGTCAGAATTGTTTATCTTTCACATCCCCCCCTCTAACTCGATTGTCTGTTTTGGGATCAGATCCCAATGACAAACCAGGCAGGTGGAGGTAGTTCATTTGTTAATCATTTGGTGGCAATTGTGCGGGCTCAATTGTATATTAAAATACAAACTATTAACAATCAGCTATCTTTCCCCAGAAGTTACATTGTTGCTTCCAAAATCTGTGTGTCTGTTTCATCAGTAACACCATTCAGTTCAAGCCTGTGTGACGCCCCATGTACAACAGCATGGAAGGATAATTAGCGTTAAATTCTAGTACGTCAAAAACTGCAAGTGCAAGCTGTAACAAACAAATTCATACTGCTGATGGCAACAGGTATGTATATATAAAAAACAGATACTGAAAAGTTGCACTTTAAGAATCTCTCTTTAAGAAATTGAAGAACTAGACTACAACATATGACCACCTCCAGATGTGGTCTGGTCAATCTGACAGCTATCCCATCACTTTCTTCTTAAAACGCTTGAAAGGTATGCCATTGTATACAGTGGTTATTAATTTTTGATATCACTTTGTTCATCAGCTTTTGGCTCACAATGATATGATGTTGATGTTGTACAATGATGTATTCTGTGTGAAAAATACTTGTATATAGTCTTCTGTATTGTAACTTTAAATTCATGTGATTTTTTTCAGGTGAATGTGTATGTCTATATACCTAAATGCAGATCATGTCTGCCAGAAGCAGCCATTAAGGAAACTCTGTTAACTCTTAACACAACCTCTGAGATCCTTTCCTGAGCTGAAACAAGTAGTTTCTCAGCCTAATTGTTTCAGGGGGTGTATTTCCTAGGTGTTTTCTGAAGCTACTGTGTGTCAACAGATGGATTTGCTTGTATATGTTAGGGAGAGGGAGTGGAGGGAATTAGGGCTGTGAAGATTACAGAACTTAAGTCTTGTTCATAGTTCATGAACGCAATTCATCTATTTGTTTGTGGGAACTGGGTTTGGGCAGCTATCTCTTTAAATCAATCTTGATTTGAATGTTGCCAGGAAAACGAAGGAAAAAAGATGGATTGATGATTTTACAAATTGAGACGCATATGCGTGTCTAAAAGTAAGTAATTATATCTAGATAAGAGACATTTAAAATGACTCATGCAAAGGGGGATTTTTACATATGACCTGTAACTCCATTATGTGAAAAACAAAGAGTTAGAAAACGTTTAGATTTGATTTGTACAGAGCACACGAGATGACATGGATGTGTTTATTTTTTCTTTTTAAATGCACGCATGTTTTCCATTTTACTTGCACGTGTTTTATAAACTGCATGCTCACTTTCTAAATTGCATGTGTGTTTTATTCTGTTTTGATAGGAAACTATTTTGTGTTTTGGGAAAAAAAAACAAAACAGAACACATCCATGTCACCTTCCAGGCTCTGTAGATTTGTTCACATCACTTAATTTTAGTTTATGCATTTTATGTACAAGTTCAGAGTTCATGTCTTTGATCTTTCTAATGAACAGAGCGGGGTCATGGCCTGGCATGCTTTCCTGTGTACATGGTCAGGGTGTAGTGAATTGAAACAGCCAATGACCCAGTTCACATGGCTTGTACTATGGGATGGTTTCTGTTCACACTGACCACTAAGTTCTTAAAGGACAAACGACTACAACCACAATATGATTTTTCACTGATGTGCATAGATGGTCAAAGTGAGTATATGCAAATGTTAGAAAAAAGAGAGTAATATTGTTGGGAGCTTTAGTACAAGAGAACTGTAAATCCATGGACTGTATCTGTATCTGAAAGAAAACAAAACAACTATGTACCCTCAGGGTGTTTGTCTATGCTTCCACCATGTTCTGCTACATGAGCTATCCACGGCCCTCAGCCCTGTGGATCAGTGGGTCTCCTATTATTAGCTTCGTTGATTCACTGTAATCCTACAGTGTTTTACCATGGCTCCTGATCAACACACATATACATTATTAAGTATTATGTATCATAATTTTACTTATGTTCAAACCTTTTGAGTAGTTATTTCAAATTGCAGCAATTAGCTATAATGCAGTACAACAGAGTAAATACATACAGGAAATATTATTATAAGGAAGAGAGGAGAGGGGAAAGCTCTGGCTAGCTCACACTCTCATGTTATCTGATAGGCCTGCCAGAGAAGGTCTACTTAAAAATCAAGCACTTACTTTCAATCATTCTGTGCAATACAAACACCTGGACTGACGTTCTACAGGCTCCCCCCCACCTTTTTTCTTTCTTTCTTTTTTTTTTTGGTACAGCAATAGAAATATTGGACATTTTCAAGTCTTCATCAAAACTAGAAGCTTATGAGCCCATTTAAATGTTCACTTAGGTGTACTTGCCATTCACTTATTTAAATACAAAAAGTTCCATCAGTAATAAATTGTTTTCTTATAACATAAAAGAACATTAAAAACATTTACAAAAAGGAGCGTCATCTGGGTGAAAAGTAGGTGCATTTGGTCATTAGCTCTTGTGCAGTATTTTCTTGGCATAAAAGTCCCTACAGGTTTCACAGCAGCGCTGGTACCACCTCATGTCCTGACAGAGATTCTTCTCTCGGATCACACGACAGTACACCGTCCACTGGTCCCCCATGCATTTGTAGGTCAGTGCAGCTGCGGGGTGGAAGGAGGAGAAAGGTGGCAGGTCAGTGTCACAGGTGACATGTTTTTGAAGACTATTTCAACAAGTCCTCCAAACTTAATGACAAAAGTTTTTCCACTCATTATGTATTTATTTTTTGTTTCACATGCATCTTAGTGGTATTTCAAAGATGAAAGAAGATCTTTTCAAAGTTGTAAGCTATCTACTTTTGATCCCTGTCCTTGTGCAATGATTTCAACTGATTGAGTGCTTGGAAATGCCACCCTCCTGAACCTTCTCCTCTGACTCCTTCACAGAATCTTTGGAAGACTCAAAGAGTAACTGAACCCCCACAGTTTTGGTTGATTTGCCTCCTTACTGAAATTCATTCAAATTAGGAGGCGGGGCTTTACTGAAAGTAGACTAGGAGAAATGTGTAGTTTGAGTATAGTGACTGTAGTTAGATTTAGCCGTTAGCATATTTAAGCACTGCTACCAAGGAAAAAGTTAATATAAACTCCGGTCGGTTATTCTTTCATTTCTTTACCACATCTGAGTTAAACTTGACACTTAGCTGTGAGAGAACAGTTTGTACATACGCTCTCGTCCACTGTAGCCGCTTGTTCAAAAATCTGCTGATCCGTTATTACCTTGTCGGTTGCCATTGTTGCATTAACGTTATAGTTTTAACTCGGATTGAGCATTCATTTAGCTTTTATCTCACTAATCTATGGCTGTATGTGTGTCTTTCTTGGTGTGTGCGAGTATGTGTGTGTGCACTGTTTCCTAGGCGATGTTTATGTAGCATTTTAAAACATGAAACAAAAACGAAAGGATGCTTTGCTGCCTTTTCACATTCATTCATTGCCATAAGTGTAACGTTCCTGATAGAAAAAAGATCATTTCATTCAATGAGCCGTTCAGATACATCTTTTAAGGGGGAAACTTTTCTTGTTGTTCAATGTTCACGTTACGCCATGAATTAATTAGCCCACCTTAAATGTTATTATGACAACTTGAAGAGGTTAAAGAGGATTTAATGTCATTTGTCAAAAATACATTTATTTGCTTTTACCCCTCTTTCATAATGACATACAATTCAGTAATAACTGGATCTTCTGATCTTTGTAAAATGTGGATGAATTCCTGCTGGTTTATGCAGGTGAAATATTTTTCACCCGAGGAAAGAAGCGGCAGAGCGTTTTCACAGTGTGCAGCACAACACGGCAGCACAGCACCACCAAGAAAGGGTACGGTCAACAGTGGAAACACAAGCCAGATCTCGGGGTACCACTCCGAAGCGTACCATGCTTCACTAAACCGAACTGCAGCGCTCAGTGAAAACAAGGCTATAGTCAATACAGTCAGTATTACAGTCTCTTTTCCTAGCTTGGTGGCCAATGTCTCTTTGTCCCCAACTCTGTGTTTGTATTTTCTGCAGGGCCAACATCCCGATCCAAAGCTTGCTTTTTCCAACTAGTTTAGGTCAATTTTAGCCGTAATAGGTTTTTAAATTCAAGTAACATTTTACACTGAAAACTCTATCCGACCAGAAGTTTATAATTTATCCTGTTGATCGGATTTTTTCAATGACAAGGGTTAAAATATTTGATTTTTGTTTGTTACTATTCTAATAGTACGACACTTTAAAGTTTTGATTGTAGACTGTTTACCGATCAAAGTAGCCTTATATCAGCAAGGATTCTTTAAAATAGTTATGTTGAGTTCAGTTCATTCATTTCATTGAGATAAATGCAGAATGAGATTCTTTGTCAAACACGTCATGCTACACAAACAACAGGTCTTGATGGCTTGTGAATTTTTTGCACTTATGCGCATCCACTGAGCAGACTAATCACAGTACTTGTAGCCTGCGTCATTTCGACATGTAGTTACATTTTTGAGGAGGTGCATGTTGAGCTACACTGTAAGCTACAGTGTAGGGCTCACGCCTACACAGAGGCTATGTCGTTGGTACAGCAGAGATTCGATGCAGAAGAGTAAATCAGGCTTTAGGCCACATCAACATTACCCCTGGGGATGCAGGGAGTGGCTTATTTTACCTGATGGTTAAATGGAAATTTTGATTGCAACTAGTCGACTAGTCTGTAAGCCAGAAAAAAACTCAGAGAAACATCTAAATTAAGCACAATTTAATGTATAAGGTTAAAATGTTTAAAGCAAAAGTTTTCAATGTATTTAGGAGCCATTAAGCCCAAACATTCTACTAACCAAGCCGTAAATTAAAATGCCGTTTTAATGTGTGCGCTGTTTATTATTAGGACTGCACACCTTCTGTCTGTGTCAGTATACAAAGCAACTACTGCAGTCATACAGCGTTTTAACCAGTGCAGGACACATTGTCGTGCCTCAGTGTTGTAGACATTGGTGTTTGGAGACGCCGACCCACACACCCATGTTCGCTTTCAGATTGGGTGATATAAGCCATGACATGTCATTCCTTTGATTGTTAATGCCCAATCCGTAGAAATACACGCTGTATTATGCATGTATGTATCTGTGAGCCCGGACTACCCAGTGTTTTTTTGACATGGATAACAAACTACAGGCGTTGCCAACCTTGTTGTCTCTGCTTGCAGCTGCTGTGCATTTAAATTCTGCATTTTATCATCACGCTACCACTGCTTACACATGCAGAAGACAAGCTGTTACTTGAGCAAACTGTGATAGTTCCTGCCATCGGCCCTACATCAATTGCTGGCTTTGGGCGACACAGAGAAGAAGAATTTAATCAATGGAGTTGTGGTTCTAGATGAATGGTGAGAAAACTTTTGCATGTCCAGATCAACCCTGATCAACCTCAGCAAAAGTGTGTCAGCATGTGGAGGGAACAACAACAACAAGAATACAGGCGCACCTGGACTTTTTACAAAGGTGGCCTGCACATTTTATTAATATTACGCAAGTGATGAAGGAAGACCTGGAAAACCTCCAATGTGACTAGCTGTTCTGTCATCATTCGACAAGTTTGTAAGGCTGCCACCATCGTCCTGGGGCCAGATTACGCCAAAACAACATGCACAGAATCTGAGGTGAAGCTTGTCGTCAACTTCCACCAAACACACAGTACGCCACAATGCCTGGGAGCCAATACCTGCACGCTTATCGAAGTAAAACAACCCCTTGTTAATTCCACAGACTAGACAACAGAAAGAGAAAACACTATTTGAATATAAAGGTGCTGCGTGATTACAAGTGCTGTTGCATGGATGTTGAATGATCATGTGATATGCGTTTTAATGTGTGTAGTATGGATTTAGATTAGAACTTAACTTAACCTTAATGCAGTAATGTGGATGGAGCCTGAATCAGCCTCTCTGTCTTTTCCTATTCCAGGATATGCAGTCATTGTTGGGTGGTAGTAGAGTTGCAGTAGATGACATTTGCAGATGAGCTAGTAAGGTCTGTAGGATGAGACTCGTTGGGAAGCAAATCCGCTGCAGTCATTTGAGCCGGCTCGCTCTTTATTTCATTGATGTCTCTCTCTTTTTTAAGTCCAGTTTGAACTGACAACAAATGTTTGCAGGGAAAGTTGCGGTGGAGTAAACTGGTCTGTCTCAGCTCGAGCTCAAGCTGGCTGATGGTGTGGCTTGCAGACACTCTGTTGTTGGCAGAGGCGAGTCAGAGCACGGTGAGCTAATTAGCTCATACCAACGTCACCTGTTGCTAAGAAGCACAGCATAGACCGGCCAATCAGGACAGAGAGTTCAGAGAGCGTCACTGATTTCTCGTTTTTCTGCAAAATGCTCGTCTCAGTGGCAAAGAAAATCTCATGGTAAAAAGAGGGCTTATTGGAGAGCAATTTAGCAGCAAATGGCGTGGTTTTTCTAACCACTATTACACTATTTAATCAGGTTATACATCATAATGACAAAGTTTATTGATTAATTGATTGATTATTGATTAAAGTTTCACTTTAATCAATGAACTGATGAAGGAGTCTGAGAGGCAGAACCACAGAGGTAGCTGGCTGGAGCATGACAAATCCCAGATGCCGCAGAGGGACTGCAGTTAAGGCAGGCGCTCTTTAAATTATTTAATCTGTACAGCCAAATAAACTTGAAAACATAACGTTGAGCGCATGCATCCAGCCCTCAGTGCACTAGACGTGAGACAGTCCTTGGGCTGTGGGTGTCGTGCCATGTGTGGTAGTAGCCTTCTGTATGCTACTGTATTCCCATAAATAAAGACCAACAAAATGTCCAATGAGTGATGTAATTATTAGTGCTGTCAACTGTTTAAAAAATTTAATCGAGTTAATCGTGATTAATCGTGATTAATTACAAATTAATTGCATATCTTTTTTTTCAGTTCTAAATGTGCCTTAAAGGGATATTTTTAAAATTTTAATACTTCTATCAAGATCAGAGTGGAATAATATACTTGTTTTATTGTTTCAAAACTATGTTTATTATTATTGCAGCAATTCAAAGCAATCATAAATACTGTGACATACTTGATTGAGCAGTCTACTAAGATTAGTCTGTTGTGACCAATGTTTGATTGCTCATGTCTGTTGTTATAGCAACAACAACAATGCTCCTACAGTCTTGTCTCCTATCGTATTGATTTTTAGTCATAAGTCGCATATTAAACACTCGGCCTACATTCTGGAGTCAGACTGCACTGTAATAGTGTCCCACTATAATACAGATTACAACACAATGTCAGAAAACAGAGTTACGGAGTCATTTAAGCGAGGTACAGTGTGCTAACAGAGCTAGCCTGGAAGCTAACAGCTGACTGCAACTGACCAGTGCGAACATGGATCATAGACTGTGGTCTGACGTTATAATGTGTACTACTACTCGTGAAGAAGTCATTACTAACTATTAAATCTGATCTGAGAACAGCTGTGATGAGTGTCTCACCTAGCCTGGGGGAGGTGATAGTGTTCACATTGATTTTCTCATTGCAGGTACCATGGTGACAGGGTCGATAGGTTGGTGGTCTCAGCGTTACTGGGCAGTCGTTACCATGACGACCTGTCACTTTGTGCATACACTGGACCACTCGCGACTGCAGGCCCTTCCCACAGGATGACGAGCACTGAAACAGACAAGTAAAAATGTCAGTTATCAGTCAACATACTGAGCCTCTCTCTATGTTGTGGTCAACATAAATTATTCCATTTTAACTTAGTACATGTTTAGCCTCCTTAAATCACAAATGGTCATTTTTATATTTCTACTATGGTGCAGGTAAAACAATTGAGAAACTACTTGTTAAATAGTGATCTTACCATGTGTTATTAGGTGTATTTTTGAACTGTGGGCAGAAACAGGCAAGTTATTTTTTCCTAGCATGGTAAACCAGGCAACATTTTCTTCTCCTGGCAGGAAATGGCGAAGGTGGAGTTTTACACGGCTTAAATAAACTAAAACTTTTGCGCTGGGCGCACCACAGATGAGCCTAAGATAAGGTCCATCAGGGATGAAGGGATGCTTTAAAAAAATAATTGCATAAATACATTTTATTATTAATTACAGCTGCTGCGCAGCGAAGGGTCGGGTCCGGGCATTTTTAGGCAATTCTGAGCAACAAGTAGAAGAAGAAGAAGAAGGACAGAAAGACAGAATTCCTATGAATACAACAGGGTCCTTGGCAGCTTAGCAGCCCAGAC
>JAQLOL010000001.1:1126158-1139671 GCA_029783665.1 Naso thynnoides
TTTCGGGATGGTGATATGTCTAAATGGTGGTATGTCGGAATGGCAGCATGGAAGGGCATTTAAATCTTATCGGTTAAGGGTTATTAATCGTTAAAGGGCGTCGGTTAACGGTCATGAAAAAAATCCAAAATGTGCATCCCTAATTGGTACCATCACGCCTTCACTCTCAGTCAGATATTCAAATCAAATCTGCCAGAGTCCTGGGCTCCTGACTGAGTAATGATAGAGAGAGAGCTAGTGGAGCCTTTATCAATACAAGCTTTCCTTACACAGACAGGAGGTGATATACCCGACAAGAACCCTGTGCTGGCATTTTCTAGAGACAGTTGGAGAAGGGCCAACTAGACGTGTAATGTGAACTACTATCATACTATGGGATCATCAACATAGTTTAACAAGTCATTAGAAATTAACAAAAAATCTGTTATGTGGTAGAACTGGGTGAGAGCAGGGGTAAGGTAAATGGAAGATTTGTTCGATGGGAAATATTTAATCTCTTTTGAACAGTTGGTGTCTAAATACAATATTCCCAAGAATGATTTCTGGAAGTTTCTTCAATGAAGGAGCTGTATTGCAACAGCAGATAAAAAGGAAAATTTGGTGCCCGTCTCTTGTATTCAGGAGCTATGGCAATCAAGCTGGAAGCTTAGAGGAAGGGCATCTAGATTTTACAACATGTTTAGAAAACATCAACCCCCAAACTATGAAAGTGGTTAATTATCATGGGAGACAGACTTTGGGGTACCTATTGACAGAGAGGTCTGGGAGGAAACAGTACAGTCCTGGTACAGTGTGGCCCGAGACATGCAAACAAGGCTTATTTCAATCAAAATATTAAATAGGACTGTACTGTACTCCAGCAAAAATGTCTAGGATGGGTCTCCGGGATAATAAGTGTTGGAGATACAATAAGGAAAGGGGCACACTGGTCCACGTGTTATATGGATGTGAAATGGTCCATATCTTCTGGACAGCTGTTGTCCAATTTGTCAATAAGGTGATGAAACAGAGTTCAGTGAAATTTCAGCATTATGTATTTTGGGTATTTTGCTGGTTAGGACTGTACTATCCCCACAAATGTGCTCATGGGTCAAACTAGCCCATGTAACAAGAAGTAGGGTATTCTTAAGACACTGGAAGTCGAAAGAAAAAAATTGTTTCAAGGAATGGAAAGATGAGCTAACCAAGATAGGCTCTTTTGAACAGCTTATCCACAAGGCTAACAACAGTTTAAATGTGTCCTGAAGGTCTGGGCTACTTATCTGGAAATAATAAGATGATGATTATGACGGCTGATATTTGTACGATCCCTTTTTATGTACTATGTACCTCTGACTGTGTAAGCTCAAGAATTGAACATTAGATGTAGCATTGTTGTATAATGACGTAAACTTTCCAGAATGTACACGCTCTTTTATTTTAATATATCATTTTTTCCCCCTTGCTATTTTGTGTTACTTGCACTAATTGTTTTATTCTCTTCAAAACAAAAGTCAATAAAAAAGTTTAATCACAAAAAAGTTTGCCAGAAATGAGGACTTTATAGTCCCTGTGAGAATGAAAACAATGATGTAAAATGATCAATCCCCTTTAGTGTCATAAATCATATTATAATTGCAATACCAATCTAAATAATTACAATTATAATTTTTTTTCGTTGTGCATTTTTTTAAATTGTGCAGTCCTATTCCAAAGGCAGTCTATCTTGAAACTAAAGATCCCTGGCCGAAACCTGGAATTTGACTGGGTTTGTTTGAAGACATTTTTGGCATTTCTTCATAATTGAATGATGACACCTTAAAATTCTGTTGATGCATTATTTAAAAACAATAATAATTAAAGATGGAAGCAGAGTTGGTCAAGACCTCGGACTCTGGCCCTGCAGGGAGATCCAATTGCAACCTCCGGCCCGTTTAGCTGTAATTGAGGTTCAAATGTAGAAGGTAAAAAAATTAGGTTTTTAAGTTGTTGTTTTTTTTAAAATAAGGGCTTCTATTTTGAAATTATTGTGCGCTTTTATTTTGAACGTCGGATACAAGACCCATGTGACCTGGCTGTTCAAAGTTTGATTGACGTGTACTGTCAGGTGAGTGAGAATGAGAAGTATCTGCAGACAGACAATTAATTGTCCATTCAATTCAAATGGCAGATCTACGTTCATTTGACCTCATGTGACCTGGTCAAAGTTTGATTGACATGTGTACAGGCAGCTGTGTGTTTATGAGTCATGTATGCAAACAGACAGAGAGAAATATCAATTCATTTTAAAGGAGAAAGTGATCACACCCACACCTTTTTAAACATTTCTTTCACATTCTAAAAAAATCATGAGACTTTGACCTACAAATCTTGTACTTACATGTTTTTGCAATTTTTACTTTTGAGATATTGGAGTTTTACTTTGAAAGCTTTTTTGTCGCTCCTCCTCAGATTTTATAATAGGTGTGTATTACAGAATTTCCTTCAGCCTAGAGTGAGTCACATGACCACTAAAGTGCAGCAGGGCTGAGACGAAAATTTAAAATCTGAGAAAACACTCTGCATAGATCCCACAACTCTGGCCAAATCTTACATAAAATAATCATTTCCAGGTAGGAAATTTCGTTATCTTTCCATCTAAGTAGGTTTGAAAGCAGTCAGACTTATACTTTAGACTTTACAAGCCTCAGTTTGACACAAGGTCATGAATTTCTTTCATTAGTGGCCATTATACAGTAACTGACCCTTATAATCCCTGGAAGAGAGCAGGCGGCACCATTTTTGGTCTCTCACGGTAGCAGCCATCTTTTAAAAGTTATCCACACAATGTTATGTCACTTTGTTCAGCAAGTCCTTGTGGCGCTGTACATCCAGTCATTTCATCAATATGACTCACGGTTTGGCCAGATTCGCCACTTGGTCAAGGTGTGCGATTGGGAGTTTTTTCAGCCTCTGATTTTTTTCCCATTGATTTCAAACGGGAGAGGCAGATGATGTGATTTGGGACTTGAACTGTGACGTCTTAAAAAATCCAAACCATTCCAGTAACAACTTTTTTTTAAATTAAAGAACTTTTCATTGTCAGTGTGTCCTGAGTCACCTATTAGCATTGGAAGCCAATACCATTAACGCCCTGGACAGAGTTAGCAATGATACAAGACCAAATTTGGGCAGAAATCTTACTTTGAAATTTGAATTGCGAAGTTCCTGTTGGATTTAGGTCAGGGTGTCAGTGGGTGATTTCTAGGTCTTGATAAGATGAATAATTAGGTTTTGGTTTGATCTCTCTACAACATTCCTGCAGGATGTAGTAGCCATTTCAGTGTTTCTTGGTAGTTCTAGACAGCTTTTTTTCTTTATTAAAAAGAAAAATCATTTTATATCTTTTTGCCAGTCCTGATGTGCGTGCCAAATTAAGTGAGTTTATTAGCATGTTTAAGGGGTCAAATTACAGCTACAGACGCAGCAGAGAAAAATAATAAACAGTGAAACTACAACAGGGTCATTGCCTTATCGGCTCGGTCCCTAATAATAAAACACCCATAGAGTCCCCCCCCCCACACACACACACACACAAAAAAAAGATTGTGAATTAATAATTAATTACATAATAAATTTTGTCAGGTTGACAATGATTATTTGTTTGCATCCATCTCAGATAGCCAAAGGCTTTTCAGCCAGTAGTATAATGACATTTGTAACACCTGGTAGATATCTATAGAGCCTTTTTGACTGAAAAACTGAAAGCTGGCACTAAGGCGGATAAGCGGAGACATCTGCAGATACTGGAGAGAAGCCCAAACACAAACAATAGCAGAGGTATGTGGTATGCAATTCAGAATATCATAGGCTACAAAAAGCAGGAGTGCCCTCACCATGTGTGAGGCCACACTGACAGATAAACTTGACCCTTTTCATGCTTGGTTTGATATCCTCAACAAAAGAGTTAGCTGTGAAGTTTATTAAGCCTCCAGAGGAGCGGCCACTCTCAGTATAGAGGATGTTATTACAAACACTTTAGTGTAGACCTATAAGAATTTTCCCACCTGCTTCAAGACAGCTATGATTGCACTGGTACCTAAAAGGTCTGTTGTGTGTAGTCTATACAACTACTGCCCCGTGGCACTCATCCCAATTCTGATAAAGTGCTTTGAAAAACTAGTTCTCCATCACCTCAAGAGCGACATCACAGCTGATTCACCTCAGCATTTAACACACCTCCCACATGAAATTGATTGAAAACCTCAACACTTTGGGTTTGGACCGGTGACAACTGTGTGTATATGTTGTCCACTGTGTGCAACATGCTGATGAACCCATTTTACTATGCTATGTGTGTAAGTTGTCTGATCTGTGCACCAGTGCCTGGTAACATTAGTTGTATGAATGGCACACTTTTTCGTGGCTTAAGTGAATATGCAGATGATAATTTCAATGACCATGCTTACTTGCACATAGTATTCCGGTTAATGAGCTTACCGGTTACAGTCAGACCAAGGACAGACCTGTTTGCATGGACAACAACCAGTAATATTCTGGTTGTTTTCCTGTATACATGACACTGCGTAGCGCCCGCTACCCAGCAGAAGTAGGCATGCTCGCTTTGCCCTGCTAGCTTTCACTAAAGGTGAAGCTAATTTCATCCTCTGTGTGCCTGGCTTTTAGCTATTTTACAACACTGAAAGCTATTGCAAGCAATCGGGCTACTTCATGTCTTACATGCTGGAAGACAAGAGCGACAGGATGAAGACCCTAGATATAAACCACAGGGTGCATGCACACCAGTCCCTTGTAATGCTGTGACTCAGGTAAACGCAGCGTTACCCTGTGACTTAGGTAAACCCTGAGTCACAGTGTTACAAGGGAAAACAATAGTTTCTTGTGCCTGTGTGTCATTTTCTCATCTTCTTGCAATAGTTTCTTGTGCACACAAGTTAGGCTCTCATGCACACACAATAGTTACTCAAGATAGCTACTCTTGCTATCTAGATTTTATCTATATTTTAGATTTCTAGATTGCTATCTCTAGATTAAAAAAAAAAAAAAAAAAAAAATTTGGCCCATGTTCCTTAGGCACTCTGTGCAAATAACCAAGATAAATAAAATAAAAATAAACAACCACATACAACACAGGGAGTTATTCCAGCACAAACTCTCCATCCTCATCCTCCATCAGTATGCAAGCACCGTAAAGCTACTTAACTGCTCATATCAAAACAGAAAGACCTCAGCATTTTAAATCAACAATAAACTATTTTGACCTTTTAGCTAATCTACTCCAGATAAAGATATGAACACACTGACAGAAAGGCACAGTAGTACTCACCCACAGTGTCACAGGGTTCATCTTTGTGAACGCAGAAATCTGTCCTAAAAGAGGAACAAGAACAGATTAACTCAGTCAGCCTTTCAGCATGTTTTATTATACCTGCAATAATAACATAAAGAAAAGAGTCCATTTGATAAATTAGGCAATCACTCATGTGGAATTCACCCACAGACAAGTCTCTGACAAAGTGTCTAGCTAGTCCAAACAGCCCCACCAGAAAGCAGGGTAAAGAGAAAACTGTGAAAGAGGGACATGATGCCCAACAGGTTACTATTACTGCAACTACATTTAAAATGCAACATACTAATGTGGCACAAAGTGACCTTACAAAATAGTCTTTTAACAGGATTAGCCAGAAATGATACAATAATATTAGTCGTGCATATGAGTTGCAGACAAGTGACATTTTAATTGTTGTTGATAATTAGTATTTATGTTTTGCAAAAACTGTCAACTATTACTATCCAGTTTAGGGTCCATTTTAACCCATGCAAAATGTGTCATTTACAACACCAAAAATGACATATAGTGAAAACTGATAAAGGTGCTAATGAGCTCATCAAAGCGCAAACATTGTACAACAGTTTGTAAGACAAGCAGAATTTACAACTCTGGAGAGTTATCACAGATATATTATCTTTTGTTACAACAATAGCAATAATAACAGAAGAATTACTGCATTCACTTTAGAAGAAATTTGCTTGCATGTGTATGATTCGCCAGTGCAGAGTGTTGGCGCATAAAGTAGTGCTGCAGCAGAACAAACACTGCAGCAGGTTCAACTTTTTTATGTAGCACACCCTGCTGTGAAAAGGCTCAAGTTTGTCTGTACGAGGCCTTAGAGGTAACACAACATAATTTAGAGCATTACTTTGTTTTTTTTTTAAAAAAAGAGTAAATAGCTGTGCTTTTTAAAATAATCCATTCGCTTACCCTTTCTGCCAAATGATAGTGCTTGTGCATCTTTTAAACTAAAATTAGGAAGAGTAATAAGAGATCAGCCTGTTACACAATAATTTGGAAGTGCCAAGTAGTGAGAAAAAAACTACAGAGTCTAAAACATTTAAAGCAGCAGGTTTTTACAACTCTGGGTAGTGTAGAGTGTGCTAGCACTGCAGCCACAAGAATGGAGAGGAAAGGTTCCCACCAACATGTAGAAGTGCTCATCTAAGTGTGAACAGCTGCACATCGGCATCTAGGACCTCAACAAGACCCGTCAGTGTATGAGAGAGTAATGAAAAGTTATGCTATGCAAACTGGGTGTGTGTATTAGCTGCGAGCAGCAGCTCTGTAAGTCACTCTGTTGGTTTGTCGGTTGGTCCACAAAAAAATCCACCATTTGTCGTAGACTGTAGACTGTTGTGGGAGGCATCATTGCAGAAAGGAATTTTTTAAAATTTACTTTCTCTCTTTTCAAATATACAGTAATGAATTTTTTTAAAGTAAGGCTGTCAGCATTAACGCGTTAAATGTAATCAATTAAATGGCCCCAATTAAAGAGTTATCATTTTTGAATCATGTTAATTGCATGCTGCTATTTTGTCCCTTTGATGCACCCTTAGTTGAGCAGCTGTAGCAGTTTGCTGCTTCCCACCAGCAGAAGAGAGACAGCAATGGCTCATTTTTTCTTTTTGATATCTGCCTCCCTCTCGAGTTCAATGTCAATGGGAAGTGCTTGCCTGCCTCCAACTTAAGTCATTCAGATTAACTTTCCAACATCTCTAAATGGTCCCATGTGCTTGTTGTGACTTGTTTATTTACCATATTACATTATTTTTAGACTCAGTTTAGCACATCCATAAACCGCTAAAGATGTGCTTGTAAGTGGGTCAACAAAACATCTGTTAAAAAATCAAAATTACTATATGAAGTGCTAATATGAGTCTAAAAAAACCCACATCTTTCTTTTTTTTTTTTTTTGCCCATCTCTTTCTTGCTACCGACCAGACGTACACAAGAGACGTACTCCAGTTGGCATTTGATTCCCAGTCAAGTTACACTGGTAAGAACTGCTTTACATTGTTAATATGGACTTAAAAACTGTTGTGAAATAATATATTTTTAAACCTGCAATAAAAATTGCAATTAAGTGCAATTAAGAATTAAAATATTAAAGTAATTTTGAAATAAAAGTATTTTTCATCCCAACACTGCACTTTTATTGTATATACTATGCACAATATAGGCACCTAATTTCTAGGACCACAGTGTACTGTCTGTTATTGAGAAAAAAATAAAACATAAAAATCCATTTATGGAGCATCTGTAACTTTACGATCACGTTACGTCTATGACAATTGAAACATTTTGGTTGCAGCTATTGTGAATTGTGCTTGTTAATATTGGCTTATAAATGGATCAGAATCCAATCAAATCCTGACCTTCAGTCGCATGTATCAGAGAAGAAGAGGTTGTGCACACACTGAATTCTTTTGTTTCATTTTCACCTGATTAAATAACTTTTGCCAATTCTGTGATTTTATATATAGACCCAGTCCACTAAGATTAACAGAAAAAGGTGACGGTTGAAGAATATAGAGTTACAGGGCTGTTGAACTTTGGAACATAAGCCAATAAAATCAGTTTTAAAAAATTTGCTGTCTGAAACACTGCCTGACAAGTTGCTTTTACTGCACAGTCAAGTTTGTGCACAATCTGGAAAAAACAAATCTGTGTATTTCAAGCTTTGATCCATGGCTGTGCTTCTATTGTTTTTACAAAACCAACAAAATGAAAATGTGTAATTCATTGTGAGTGACCCAAATGATGTGTTGCGCTTTGATGACAAAATGCTCATTAACAGATATAGGCTTCCTCTGGCTTGTCCACTCTATAGTTAAAGGTTGCCATTTTGCTCCATATTGCTCAATTATCTGTTAGTTATGCTAGCTTGCTGTTAGCCTACACAGTAATGGGTGGGTGAAGAGTCGGTTGTGATAGAGTAGTGCTGGTTGCTGGGCAACAAATATAAATGCTGAAAACTGATGTTGGATTGAGCAATTCGGATTTGGTAAAATAAAACAGGATTCCTAAATTTACTTAGAATTTTCTCCTGTAATATGAAATCAGAAAAAAACCTATCTTAGACTTTTCCCATCTTTAATTACTTTAATAAGTTAATGTTAAGTTCTTGTAATATGGCCCAAGGAACATTGTTTTTCCCTCCATTTGGAGCCCAAGAACTTAAAAAACCAAATATTACCATTGATGGAAGCAGTACAGTTTACAGAGAAATTTTATATCCCAGGGTCTGAAGCCTGAGGTCTCTTTTTCAACCTGACATAAATAAAAATTCTATTGAAAAATTAAACTGTTTTCATTGGGAAAATAATCACAAATAAAGACACTATATCCTTTAAAGTCAAGCCCTCATCTCTATTTTGTGTGTACAGGATTAACAGAGGAATAACAAATGCAGACCAAACTTTTCAGGCAATAAAGCTGTGAGGGGCAATGAGAGTCTGCCATAAAGTAACAACAGCTGTTTGCCTTCTCAGGAGGATGCAAAGACTTGGAATAGGACAAAAAGGGACAAAACACTCCTGACAGGAACTTCTACGATAAGGTCTCCCGAACAGAAAACACATGGCAAATCACAAAAATACTTCAAGTCAAGAGAGTAGAGCTGCAGTTTTATGGTCTGAGGATCTTATCACTGCTTTTTGCAGATGATGTGCTCCTGATGGCATCATCAGTCTGTGACCTTAGCACTCACTGGATCGATTCATAGTGTGAGTGGCAGGTATGAGGATCAGCACCTCTAAATCTGAAGCCATGGTTTTCAGCAGGAAACCTGTGGACTCTCCACTCCAAGCATGGAATGAGTCTTTACCCCCAGAGAAGCAGTTCAAATATCTCGGGGTCTTGTTCATTCTGTCACTTCTGCTTTCTGTGGTAGCGTTTTCTGTGTTTCAATGCTGTCAAATTTATGACAGATATTTTCTCTGCATATTTTTCTGTATTGAATGTCTGAAAACACAACTAGGAAGAAAAAGCATGGTGACCTAATAATGATTTTAGAGAACATCTTTAAGCTGCTGTGCTGATGTGGAGTTAATGGAACTTCACTGAGTATCTATAAAACAGGAATCCTGATAAAGGAGAGCTACTATGCTTTTTGTCTCTTATGACCTATAAACGTTGTTACAATGTCACATACTTGTGGTACACAATGCCATAGTGTCACATAATGAGGTGCATGCATTTGGAAGTGAGCCCTGCAGGCTGTTTCTGTTGGCTCTGCACACTGTGTTTACAGTTACTACATTTACATGACATTAGAGAAAACCAGTGTATTGTGTTAGTGCGGCTAAAACCGTACTTTTAAAATGTATGTAAACATGTTAGTCCGTCTGAAATCATACTAAATCAAATTTCTCAAAGTGGAGCTAACACATCCAGATAATGCAACTGGAAGTCCTACTGAAACTTTGTGTGTGCGTGTGTGAACTCCTACTGGAAGTACTCCTGCATGTATACACTTTAAGACCCAGGCTAGCCCAAGCAATCTGCACGTTTGATAGTTTCCGTGGAGGTCTCTGACACAGAATTCGAACAGCACAAACTTGTAGCTGAAAGCCAGTGCAAAAACAAAAATCCCATAAGCACGAGAGGAAGCATGCATCAAATTTGTACAAAAAGTAAAATGTAGATACGAAGTGTACAGTGTTTAGTTGGGTTTTTTTCAACATTTGACATGGATTTCGCGAGCTGATGGCTAACTTCTTCATAGCTTGTTTGGCTAACCGGAAGAAGGTCCAACGGCAACCAGGTGAACGGGACATATTGCCACCTACCTAAGTAGAGTCGTACAACTAAATCGATTCTCCCTCAGAGTATGTATTCTGGGACAGTCGTCCAATTAAATCGTCTAACTGAGCTTTAAGCATAGCTCGACCTAACTGTACATGTAAACGTACTGAGTGTTGTTTTCCAATGTTTTTCCAGTGAAGTTAATGCGTGCTGGACTTCCTTATATGGGCATGCCAGCTCGTGCACACAGCGCTGCGTCTGCCCCCTCCCTCGCTCTGCTCAGACACCGCTGCACTCTGCTCTCTGTTTCATGGATTATTGTCTACATTTTGTTCAAGATGGCTCCAAAAAGTGCTTTTTTAGGGGGTGAATAAAGGACAGTTAAGTATGTTAAACTTTCCTAAAGAGGTAAGCACCAGACAGAAGTTGAGAACATTCCTAAAAGAGCATGAGGTGGATTAACAGCTAAATTGTTGCTAAAAGGCTACACGTTGCTTTGTCATGTTGAAGAATGAGAAGCGCGAGCTGAAAGAAATATTTTCTTAATGTCCTGGCTGTGTGTTAATTTTGTGTCAGTGAAGGGGTTGTGAGTACAGCCGAGTGCAGAGGCACACATGAGGAAAAGGTGGAGGAGTCACCGAGACAGACCGTTTGGAGAGAATGCAGAAAATACAAGAATGACAGAAGGCGTGAGTCACAGTTTTCTGAAAATCTACAGACTTTACCTAAATCTAAATCTAAATGAAAGACCAGAAAATTAGTATATGTCTTCTTTAAAGAAAAACAAATCTTTATAACATACTATTAAAAAACAGTCTGACCTGAGATTAAATGCTTATCTCCATCGTGTTACTGTAAACTCCTGGACACCAACTTAATTGGACTATTTGTGTGACTCAACTCTCTTCTTCTTTGTCTAATGCCTGGTGAATGTTGGGGTGAGCTGGCTGCTTTCCAAGACCGCCTGATCAGCTGGGTTAGGAGCTAAAATAAGTGGATCCGACGCCTGTTTGGAATGAGTTAGGGATAAACAGACAGAGAAGGCTGCAGCTGCACGTTTAAAAAGCACCACAGAGGGAACCAAAAGGGAAGGGGCAAGAAAGAAAAGATGGTAAAACGGATGGATAAGTTGAGCAAATAAGGTAAAATCAGGAAGTACTTGATGTAAAAATTCAGAATGTAGAGCCACAACACTGAGGCTACGTAGGTACACATAAATCCACTGCAGAATGGTAAATTAAAGTTTTGTTGGAAGGATGCTTCCTACAAGTTGAGAACTGCTTCAAGCCAAATTGAAAGGTCAGAGGATCACTAAAGTTAGTAACATTCACAGGGCCGTTTTTAACTAGCTATATTAGGGTGGGCTGATAGAAATCATAGGTGGGCAATTTGCTACCGCCTGCCTTGAACATTTATCTTCTGAGGCACCATGAATGTCTGTATAAAGTTATTCATCCAGTATTTTTTAAAACATATTTCAGTCTGAAGCAACGTGCTGGAGTAACATTCACTGTCATCCCTACAGCCACATCAATATTGAATGGTGCAGCTTTAAAAATACATCACACACTTTGAGAGCATCCTTCTGAAGTCCCACAGAGGGTTTTTCAGACAGAAAGTAGGGTTGCAACTATTGGTTATTTTCATTGTTGAATCTGTCAATGTTGGTCCACAATATATTTTAGAAAACAGTGACAAATGCCCTGAAGAATTTCCTGAGTGCCACTGGGAAAATCTAAAATATCAGCTTTCTCTGAAAGCCTATTCTTTTAGCTCTAGCTCAATTTTTTTGTCAACTGGCATCAATATATTCTGTAAGAGTTCCGTGAAATTATTCCAGACACCACTATCAACTATTCTGTTATTTCCTCCTAGAGACTGCTCCTGAACTGTAGGAAACAAACTACAGTCATGTCAGCAACAAGAGTTTTTTCACTAGCTACAGTAGAGTACAATAATACAGCCAGCCAGCCACACACAGACTGCTGAGTGATCATGTGCAACAGGTAACCTGAGAGCGCTGAGACAGACTTTAATTTGCCTGAGTGCCGCCTTGCTCTCACCCTGACCGTTGCTGGCAGCATCCCTCTCCTCTGCTTCCAGCAGATGTTGATCCCGACTCCTCCTGTTCTCACAGAGGACGCCTTATTATAGGAGCGTCGGTGGGAGGGGGGCAGATCGGGTTTATAACAAACCACCTGAAGAACAAAAGGCTACTTTATCCATGCCCTCCTCCCCTTCCTTGCAGCCAGAGGAGATAGGATAGGATCTGACAGCAGATATAAGTATTTATTTAAACAGAGGGATTCCTTTTAGCCCGCTCCCCCTCTCTGAAGTTACAGCAGGTAATAATGGCTAATCCCGAATTAGGAACCTGTCATGTTGTGCAAGAAGCTGCCTTGTTGAAATGAAGACTGAGGATAGAGAACAAACTGGCCTCACTGACAGACTAAGGGGGGAGTGAAAAGACACGAGAGTCTGCCAAATCATGAAGAAGACAGGGATGTAAGGTCGGATGCTGTGTCACAGTTAAAGAGTCACCTCCTTTGAAGTCCACATTTCAACACTGACAAGAACCAAAGCCTGTCACATTAACACAATTCTGGGAAATGTGGCTGAGTAATGAAACCTTTTTTAAGGGTTAAAAACACAACTGCTCAAGTGCAGTAACGTTTGAAGCAAATAAATCGTCGGAGGTTCCCTAGTTTTTCCTCTAATTCCATCACTCTCGTTCTTTGCTGCCTTCACCTCCTTCGGTGCTGGAACGTCTGCTGTGGTATTGTCTGCTGTTGCTGCCACTGGAGATGGTTAACTTCTTCTTCTTCTTCTTCAGCGGATATAGACATATTCTCTGTTTGCTTTGCCTGCTGTAAATCATTCTGTGAGCTGCCATCCGGTGGCAAACAGATTACATGGTGAGAGCTCGGCTTGTGTGGAAACAATCTGAAATCAGATTGTTTTTTTTCCCCATAAATGTGACAATATGCAATTAACATTTACTTCTTTTTGTGACCAGTTTTTATTCATTTTTCATTAGTGCTTGCTTTTCCACCAAAATGTGGTATGAAGGCATGTAACAGCTTGTGGATGACATCAAGGATAAACAATATACAGATATGCATAAACATGTCAGTACTTGATAAACATAACCCCAATATGCAAAGAGGAAGATAAAAATCCAAATAAATATATGTATATCACCCACTGTTTAATGATCAAAATTAAACTGGTACATATGTATTTAGAGTCATTGTGTCATCCCAGGCTTCAGTACTCCCCTCACTGGCATGGTTCATACTCACTATGGACAGCTCCAGAGAATACATATTCTCTTAGGGATTGGTGACAGTGGTAAAGCAATGAGTTTAATGGAGGCAATATTACCACAACCATGGTTATTAGCCACAATGATCCCTCATAAAAAAGCTGCTTCTGTGCAAGATTAGGAATCAG
>JAQLOL010000001.1:1175446-1192711 GCA_029783665.1 Naso thynnoides
TGCTAGTGCAATTCGATGCATTCTGCAGTAGCCACTACCAAACTCTGATTAAACACTCCACAGTGCACCGAAAGCAGGTCGAATACGACAACAGTCTACTGAGGCAAATTTGAGTGTTCATAAAATAATTTTACTCAATTTAAGTCAATGTACGGCTGAATTTCTTTAATTAGTGGCTGCTTAGAGCTTAGCAGCAACAGGGAGTTAACAACTTCAGCAGCTCTGGGGGGATGTCATTACAAAGTCTCACCACCGACTACCGGCCTGACATGCTCACTACAGCGCTTTCTGTTGTTCATGTAAACGCAGATTTTTTTAAAGACGCAAAGGAAACCCTTTTCTGTTTTTTGTGTGGCTGCTCTCGTCTAAACGTGGACTGATTCAAAGAGCCATAACAAGGAAACGTGGAGGTGGCAAACAAATATCAGATTCACTCTGAGCTGCAGTAGCAGGGCTAATGTTAATCTGACTGTACCTGCTGTTTATTTTTTGTCACTGTTCTGAATGAGAGGGTTTTCACAGAGATGGTTTTGTTTTGGACTGCAGAAAGAGAACAACTCTCTCTCTTTCAGAAAGAGAACAACTCTTTCTGCAGAGCTGTGCTGAAGTTGCCCCGCCACCCAAGTTGATAATATTTCACGTTCTTCATGCATTTTTTTCATTTCAAGGTAGGGCTGGGTATTGAACTTCAATACTTTTATTGTACCAACTGCTTCACTACTATAGAGTATCAAAAAATGTCAGGTATCAAAATTTGGTATCGAATGACCAAAGGAGTTAATCTCACCAGCATCAGTGAGCCAATGAGCATGCAGCATGTTCATTGTTCCAAGATGTAATAGTGCTGGTTGGCTGCACTCTTGTGTTTTGCAGAAAAAACACCAGATTACACACAGAGACGGGGCTGACCATAAAAATGTGGAATATAATCTTTTGTTAAAACAGACTAGATAAAATTGGTATCGAAAAAAGTATCGTTCAGGAAACGGTATCAAACTCAACGTATCGGTATTTGTACTGGTATCCAGTTTGTCTTAATGATACTCAGCCCATCTCAGGGAGAGGGCACTTCAGCCAAAACTCTTTAATTTGACGCTGTGTCCTGCATCATTTCCCATAAACAGTTAACTGCACATTTCTCTTCTGCCACAATCGAGCACTGTAAACATGCGTGTGTTTTCTTGAATTGGTGTAAAGCTTGAAACTGGTGCAGAATTTCTCATCGATACTTAATCGCTCACTGTGACAGGTTGTGGTCTGGACAGACTGATGCAGGTTCAACTGCAGCAGCTGTTTTTTTTTTTTTTCTTGGATGTAAATCTACCATGTGTCTGGCGGTGTCTGTACACAGCTGGACAATGATCTGCTTATTCAGAGTAGGTCAGCTGAAAGCTCAAACTATCACTTAGGATATACTGAGGGAATAAAGGACGGCAGTCTACTTTAAGAGCTGGCTTCAAGTCTGTTTCTGCTGAAGAGTCCAGGACTGAGCCTGAAAACCTACCTGCACACTCACTTTACGTAAGAGCATTATCCAAATGCCTCTGCTAATGTGGGACTTCATTGCTCACTGTGGAGAAATTCATATTTGCTTTAACCCCTGAGGTCAGGCACTGCTGGAAGTGTAATCTTCTGTTTAAGAGGGATCTTTGGCCAGCTTTTGCTGTAATTAGTTTGCTTTGATCTCTTAAATATTACTTCCCTTATTTTATTTTCCTTTTGTTGCTTCAAGACTGGAAATTCCGCTTTGCCTAACAGTACAAAAGTCATGATGTAGACACCCTGAACATGTGTTACCGTGTACATTCCTTAAATAGTAGTCTGAACAAAAAATCTTCGCAGTAAATTTGATATATTTTTGAGCTGACAACCAAGTCTCAGTGTTTATCAGCAGATGAACTTTGCTCATCTTCCATCCACAGCTGAGTGTTTGGTCAAATCCTTACAGTTCTCCCTTTTTGTTGCTTCTTGAAGTCGCTAAATTTTGCTAAAATGACTGCATGTTTTTCATGCTGCTTCACTCCATCATATGGAAACAGTGTACATGTCTTATGCATTACACTATTTTAAACCCATTTTCCAAATTTCAGCCAGACAAATTCATCATAGGAAACTTGGATCTCTGCATGCATTTAAACCTAAGTTCTGTGGCTTTGAAAAGCTTTTGGCTGCACAGTGCCACTTTAAACTAATGAACCACTGGCAGGTCAACAGGGGTTAAGATGTTATTTACTTTAACTGTTAATACAGGTGCAAACATGCTCTGAGGCACTTCAGGAGAGCAGGAGGTCAATATGTCTTCAGGTAAAGCTGCTGAAACCCAACCTTACTTTTTCGGTACATCTACAAAAAAGGTGAATGGCATGAAACTTATCATCAAGCCAGAAAATGAGGATGGGCTCACCAGGCCGCCACAGGTGCTCAGAGATGCCAGGGAGTCAGTGTGGTTGATGATGGAGCCCGAGTAAAAGCAGAGCTGGTTGACGGACAAGCGGCTCAATGCTGCGCTCTGGTCCTTGCGCCTCTCCTCCACCATGAAGTCCCCTGAGAGAAACTTACTGTCCCGAGTCAGATTTAAAAAGAGATTTCTTCCAAAAGCGGGCAGTGACAGAATGATATTATCCGGGTCATGGTGGTCATGGTGTCCTCCCCCCGGAGCGTCGAGGGAGCGCTGGCCGCGGTGCCGCAGTGTGTGGACCGTGTGATCCGGGGACAGGTGCGCCTCCTGGCCGGTCAGCAGCCTGGGAACCACTTCATCTGTGTCCAGCTCGGACTGGGCTGTGGGGAGGGACAGTTTCCATCAAACAACGGCTACGGTGATCAAAAATAGCCTGCTGTCCTGACTTGTGAACTGAATGGACTGTCTGCTTTGATGCCCTATGACTCGTACAGCCACGTTCAACTTTAGAGAGCAACTGTGGTTTGCAAAGATCTGCAGCCCGAGACTGTCAGAAACAACAGGAAAGTTATTAATGCAGAAACTATGACGCTGCTACAGGGGAGGAAGAGTACAGCCGGCTGTCTTGGCCTGATCTTGCAGTTGTCCAACTAAAGAAACCGATTGCTTATTTGACCTATATCTAAGAGAAAGAGCCGTAACGTTACACAGCACAGGGATCAGACGGTCACAGTTCGAGTACTTACCAGTCAAACCGATGCACATAAGCGAGATGAGCAGATGACTTACACGACTGCTGTGCATGATAAAAGAGCGTAGAATCACTTGAGGCAGCGGATGTTTTGTTGTGAGGGGACGTGAGGACTTTGCAAAGCTCTCGGCAGACTGCGCGACTTTTCCTCAGTCAAAAAAGTTGCAGTAATTCAGGCTGGAGTGACTTTGTCGAGCAGGACACGCCTACACAGCCCGGGTCAGCCCTTACTCGTGTCAGATTGGTGCCATTAAAGCCCCAGGAGGAAAGAGGAAAAAATCTCTGCCTTCTTATTGGTCAATGACGCTGCCTGTCACTGATGGGGTTGAAACCCTACACGTGGTTTCGAGCAGAGAGAAAAAAGTGCAAAAAAAAAAAAAGTGCAGTGCAAAAAAAAAAAAAAGGCTTTTAAGCATTTGCGTGTGTGCGTGGCCAACATAACCTCACTTTTTTGGCTTTCAGGTTTTATTTTTAAGGAAAGCACTGGCAGAGCAGTGGTCAGGCTGATCTCAGGGAGTCAGGGGTGAAAATTACCGAAAAAGGGTCACTTGGCTTTTGGAAAATTAATACATAAGAACACAGATTCAGACAAACCCATTCTACAATGAAATAAAACAGACAGGACATTCCCATGGACTGGAGGTTCTCGTCACAATCCAAATCTGAACAGGGACTCTGAATTTTGTAAAAAGCCCCACAGTGAGACGCCATCTTCCAAACTACCTTAGAGTCAAGAACTGCAGGACTGACTCAAAGATTGCAACAGATGCCCATTGGGTTGAAAGTTGTCACTGAGGTCTCATTTACACAGGAGCAGCCCTGCTGAAAACAGAGAGGTCTTTCCTTTGCATCTTCAAAATGTGTCCACATTTAAGGCCTTTACACATCAGATGCGTTTTTTTTACCTTTTATTTTTCGAATTGAGAATGATTTTTCCAAACATTCGTACTGCAAACAAACGCACCAACCAATCACAATGGTTGTGTGGAGCAGACGTCACGTCCATGTCCCACAACAGCAATGGCTGGCTGATAAGCTCATCACCTATGTCTCTCAGCACGTTTGACAAACAACACACAAATAAAGACAATGATCTTAAAGACAAGATATGGCAGGGCGTCACCGATCATTTGGGCCAGGCAAATTGTGAGAAACGTTATGTAGTTTACGTTTGGATGAGGTCATGTCAGCTAATGTGTAATTTATGGGAGGATCTGTTAACTTTTCACCTGTTTAAGCAAATGGCTCACACCGACCCGCTGTCTGCGGTGTTTCGTGTCATATTTTTACTCACTATCCTGTGTTCGACGGCTAACAAGTTCTGCTGCGTTTTAATACTGTATTTGTAACATGTGCGCCCACTTTTCTCTCTTTGGAGTGAGCTGTCCAAGCTCTGTAGCAAATTCTTGTTCCTGCCTTTCTGTCGCAAATTTGTGTCACTGCTGGTGTGAAGTTTTGATCTGAACATTTTGTGTCTGAACAATTTGCATTTTCATGTCATTTATTCGTTACACATCCGGCGTGTAAAGGCCTCTATATGAACAACCAAAAGCACTGTAATATGCGCACCAGGACACTAGTCAGCAGTGTAGGTTTGTTATGACATACCATCGGAGCTGACGAAGTCATTAACTTCCTGTTGCTGCTAAGCCCTATGCAGCCACAAATTAAAGAAATTTAGCCATAGTTTGACTTCTAAAATTATTCTACAACCTCTTAAATTCACCTCAATAGATTCTCGTCATGTTCGACTTGCCTTCGGTGCAGTTGCAATAGCATTAGCATTAACATCGTCACTGTATTCACAGGCGCTCCACTTGCCAGTTTGCACTGCCAGAAAGAAGGTTGCGGTTTCAACAATTCCACTCTGGAACCCCGTTCCCAAAGTTTGCGGTTTCAGGGGCACCAGCACGCCATTGTCATGTAAAAGGAATGCCAATCCATCACAAAAGTGTTTCATTTGATGCGAAAACTTGCGCCATGTAAACTGCCCCTGAAAATTCTATGCTGACCTTGCAGTTATGGAAAAAATTATCTCATGTCAACAACGAACTTTGAAAATTTATATTTAGAGATATTTCGTTTTTCTTTATATATTTTCCCCTGTTTTTCAGGGGTCAAAGCGATGCTGAACCATATATCTAGGAACTCTTAGCCTTGATCAAAACGCTTACATGTCTAGAAATGGTGTCAGTGGATGTTCTTAAAATTGAAAAATGATTTTATTTGATTTACACTGTGACTCACTGGCATACTTGCGATGCTTGACGGGCAGGGGTGAAAAAAATAAAAAGGGCACTTGTCATATGCAGGGTGGGGGGTCGTTCAGCCTTCAGTCAAAAAGTCAATTGGACACTGGGTATTGTGGGAGAATGCCCCCCTGGCCCCCCTCTGAGTCTGTCAGTACTGTGAATGATTATTTACTTTTTAGTCTAGTCTTAGCCTGGATCTGCTCCTCCATGTTTTTCAGTAAAGGGAAATTTAAATCCAGAATACCATGATATAACAGTGTTCTTCTTAATTATGGAAACAGTTTCACATGACACAAAGCCAGCTTCATAAAGAAATTGTTTCCCCAATTTGGTGTGGAAGAACTTGATTTGCCTGCACTGAGTTCTGACCTCAGCCCCACCCAACACCTTTGGGATGAACTGGAATGCACACTTCACGCCAGGCCTTATCAGCCAACATCAGTGCTGGACCTCTCTCATGCTCTTGTGGTTAATGGTAGTGAATCTCTGTAGTCGGGTTCCAAAATCTTGTGGAAAGCCTGAAACCAGATGATGAGTGGATGCTGTTTAGCTGCCAGGCTTCTTCACAAGTGCTTGTTGGATGGTTGACTGGCCTCAGAAACCCCCTCCCCCCTTTGCCTTTCCATTTGAGGATTTCTGTAACTTTTTGAAACTGACAATCCAACATTCCCACCCACCTCATGGAGGTGTGAAAGGAGCCAAGGGTTCAGCTTCTCTCTTTTTTTAAGCTCTGTTCTCACTCTTGACACAACTATTTCTGTCACCTTTAATGAGGACAACCAAGTTCAAAATTATGAATGTTTCACTGGAAAGACTGTCTGAAAATGTGTGTTGCTGTATATATATATATATATATATATATATATATATATATATACATATATAAATGCTATGCAGCTTTTTACGCCCCCTTTGCGTGTGGGCATTCAGATCATGTATAACCACATACCTCTATATGTATGAATAGTGACAAACTAAAGGGAAAACCCAAATAATTATATTTAAAAGTCTGAAAGGCTTTATGAAAATGAAAGAATGACAATGGGTTTCGATGTGACATTTTGGACACTGCTCTTCATCACCACTATCAAACCACCAATTGAGTTGAGTTCAACATGTTCAGGAAACCAGCCAAGTATACCATGGGAAATAAGAAGAAGAAGAAGAAGAAGAAGAAAAAGAGGAAGAAGAAATATTGTATCCATTGTTAAATCATATTGGATGACTACACACTACAGGCCTCATTATTTTTAGTTACAACATTTACTTTCACTGTCCCGATGTGCTCTGTAAGAATGGAAGTGAATGTTAAAGGTGTGAAAGTCAGGATGATGGACAGAATGTACTCCTTCTGACTTTCTTGTAAGATGTTTCTTGTCACAGACCTGCAACTCATGTTCATTTATATATATATATTAATTTAAAAATTACTAAAAGCAAAAATCTGAAATATTTATTGAATTTAGCTTAGTTTAAGTTACTGGTTTGTGCTGTAAGTTCTCAATAGCTCTTAATGGAAAAATAATGTATTTCGATTACAGTGATATGACATTACAAAGTATTTTTACTTAGCATCTTAAAAATTACTTGCTGCTTTATTGAACCCATAATCCAATCAATAAATACCATCAAGCAGTTTATCTTTAGACTGAGAAGGAAAAATTTAAATTGAAAAGTGAATAACACCAGATCCAGTCAGTGTAATTCCACACAGTCTTTTTTGATCCTCTGTTCTCCAAAAAAAATCAAGTAAGAAATCTGAATCAGAAAATAAGAAAAGTTGTAAGGTATAATCCACATATAGACAATAATCCAGAGAGACCAAGTAACTTTAAACTAACAGAGGATCACACACTTTATGTTATGTTCACATGCAACACAAAGCAAATGTTACTAATGCTTTTTTGTCAGTGGGATCATTTAAGTGTATTCTCGTCACCCATGAGAGTAAAAAGAGTACAGGGGTTTGTCATTTCTTTCTGTCTTCGTCTATGGCTGAAATAACCACTTGCTGCGCTGTGCATGTGCCTGTTGTGAAAATCCTAGAAATGTTGCAAACTAAACATTGTCAGGTCTGTGTTCATAGCATCTGGAGGTGTGTGAAATCATGTCAGAAATGGCAAATGGCGGTCTACTTTGTCCCCCATGTGTGATTCAAGGTTAGGATGACAGTAGGTCACATCAGGACAATCCAAAGCTGATTGGCTTATGTGACAGTGTTACGGAAATTTCTGGCTTAACTTTAAAATTTTTAAATTTGTGCCTTCGCCCAATTGGCATTGTGTCCTTGAAGATGCTCGATGTGAATGTGCATCATTTTCAAGATTGAATTTACTTTAAATGTAACCGTGATGTGTGAAAAATACATTTCCTAATTTTATGTGAACACACCTTTGGACGTAAGAGTTCCAAAAGTGTTATTTGAAGAGAAAGTTCTTTGTAAGACCAAGGGTATTAAGTACTATTATCAAACATTCAAATGCTTACACATGTTTCAAATGGTATCTTTAGATGTAGATGTTTGGGTTGGTTCAGTTTCTAGTTTTGCTGGTCTGGTGCACCAAGTAAAAGTACTGTAGGGCAATGATACCAAAAATCCGAAGCTAGCAGTGCACTACTTCAACACACAGTGGAAAAAAAAGGGATTATGTGATATGATATTGATGATTTTTTATGATGGTAAATATATTATAATCAGGCTTTTAGAGACTGCATTATTTTACTGTAGAAATAAACTTTTTACATTACACAATAACATCTTAATTTGATGGAGCACTTCTAAACAAAACCAAATCAGTGCTTACACCCCCACCATGACCAACCCAGATGGTGTGAAGGAGAAGTTCTATGAGGACCTGAACTCCACCATCACGGCAGCGTCCATGGCAGACACGCTCATCGCCCTTGGTGACTTCAGTGCCAGGATGGGTATTGATCATGAGTCATGGGAGAAAGTGTGTGGCTGCCTTTTGCTAGAAACCTGTGCAGCACACAAGCTCTGTCACTAGCTCAATCCTCTTCCTCCCCAAGCGTAACAGGACATCATGGATGCATCCCCCGCTCAAGCAAGGCTGATGAGAGGGTATATATAGAGGACTGGTGACAGGTGTGAGCCCTTTCCTGCCAGCAGCAGCAGCAGCAGCAGCAACCAGAGCTATCCCCTTGGCAGCCATTGTATGACGTTCTGTGCATTTATGTTAGCGGTAGCCAATGTTTGCTAAGATCCAAGTTAGAATGATAATTATGTTAATTCTTATTAGCTAGAGATTTTATCATTACTCATTGTTTGATGATGAATGTGTTTTCTTTTATTAATATAAGTTACCTGTTTTTTTTTTGGGTTGAAACCAGCTACAATTGTTGCCAACCTCCTTTGCCAAACTACCTGTTCAAATAAACCAATCGTTGAACTGGATCCCGAAAGTATCACATTGTGTGTGCTGGTACACCCACAGTGTTCACGTAGCTTGCTTAGAGGCCAGCACATCCACCTCTGATTCAAATATTCAACAAGAACAACAAAACAACCATCCAACGAGAGCTACTCAAAATGTAGGACAACTAGCCAAGCAGAAAAGCTTTGGAGATTCAGCCTCATGCTGACCAAAATGACAACAAGAACTTCTGCAGAACCGTCGAGGCAATCTATGGCCCCACCTTGTCCCTGTCTCTGTTGGGCAATATCGATGAGGAGGTCATGTGATGGCTGCTCATGCAAGCTCTGCTTTCAGCAGACTCCATGCTTCTGTCTGGGAACACAGAGGGCTCACCTTAGAGACCAAGATCAAAGTCTACCCTGCTGTTGTCATCCCCTCCTGGCTGTATACTTGTAAGACCTGGACTGTGTATAGCCAGCATGCCAAGCAGCTCAACGCATTCCATATGAGATGCCTCAGAAAGCTGCTCCCTATCAAATGGCAGGACAAGGTCCCAGACACTGAGGTCCTCCATAAGTCTGAAATGGAGAGCATCTATGCCATACGCCACGCTCAAGCGTTATCAACTGAGATGGGCTGGCCATGTCTGCTGCGTGCCAGATGAATGCCTTACAAAGACACCACGTTATGGCGAATTGCGCTATGGCAAACGCTCACAGCAGAAATGCCACTAAGACAATTTAAAGATCACCCTCAAAATCTTTGGTTTGGATCCACAGACCTGGGAGACTGACTCACAGCATCACACTGGCACATCTCAGTGTGGTGTGTTCAAGAGATGGCACATCCACAATGCTTAACTAAAACAACAGCTCCGCAAGAGCAGAATTAGTTCCTCTCCTCCCTCACCTAGCCAGCCCCTGGCAACTATCACCTGTTCCCACTACATCCAGCCATTTTACGCGAGGATTGGCCTCATCAGAAGTCTTGGTTGAAGCGAAGGATAAACATTTTCTAAACCAAAGTATACATATTTAATAACACAGAGACTTCTTGGACTTTTATTGCACACATGATCTTAAAACTATTAATGTCAGCGTGGCATAGTTAACTTTAGCAATCTTGAATGGATACTACTGTGATTGCAATATCTGAAACCTAAAAATATATGCTGACTGATCTAATATTTATCCCTGTAAAATTTTTATGGCACATTTTCAAAAAGACAAAAGACAGCTTGCAGCATTGTAAATGTTTTAGTAACATGCAAGAGAGAGAACAAGGGTTCAGCCGAGATTTAAAAAACAAAACAAACAAAAACAATCACAAATTCACAACAGCTACTTCAGTCTACGACAAACGGTCGATGAGATATAGAGGGGGGCGAAGCTGAAGTTTAGGGGTGGGGCAAGCCATGAAACATTTAAGTGCGTGTATGTGTGTGTGTGTGTGTTTCTACAAAGTTTGGCCATGTACCGACTGTTACTGTATCTTTTTAATCTCAGTTTCTTCTTCATTTCATTCTATTTTGAGTTGTGGATCGGCATGTGATTTCTGTATTAAAAAACAGACCCAGTAAACTAACTGACCAGTTAGCATGTAGCGCTGCCCTTGTAAAAATTAGGGCCTGTAGGAGGCAGGGGCAGGAGCTGTGCAGGCAGGTACGGATGCCTAGTTGACCAGTTTTTGTGATGTGTTTTGCAAATAGAAAGTAACTGTAACGATCCAAGTGTCTGCTAATATATGACCTTGGACCAGGTACCTTTTTATTTTTTCACAAGTCAGTTTCTTAAATGGTAATTTACTTTTTAAAAACGTTTTACCGAATTGTTTTTAATGGGAGTATAGATTATTTAGTACCCACCATTATCCAAGAAGAGTCCTGATCCATCATTGTTCCAAGAGGCTGCAGCTCGACCTGCTGCAAGAATGAAATATCAAGTTTATTTCCTCTGATCCGTCACTTTCTGACTGTCTGACTGTCATTTATCCTAAAATACAGATACCATTTTACACATCAAGATCCTTCAGATGGTTCCCAATTAATTCTTTAAATCAAGGGATTCTCTGCACATACACACTTATGAGAGGCTTTATTTTGAAAGACACACAGGAAATGTTGAAACTACAGTGAATGATGTGAATATGACTGTCAACAGCTTATGTCTCCGCTTATTTTAGAAGAGAAACATTTGCATCTCACTGAAAAAATGGGCGAGCCTCCTGAGCTGAAGTGTTGTGTTGCTGCTAATGTACGTCTGCAGCGTGCTGTGTGGCTGCTCTAGTCTGTTTTCATGGATGACAAAAAAAAAAAAAAAAAAAAGCAGCAGCAGCAGAATGTGCATCCTGGGCGTTTGAAGAAATTGTTTCTGATCCCCAGAGAGGGTTCGGTGTGAAACCATTGCACAACAGAAGGGTTTTTCAGTGGAACCTGTACTCGTGGGGTTCTGGGTGGAACCTTACAAAGATACTTCTAGGTGTAACTCTTTATATTGGGTTCTAGGTACAACCCTCTGAAGGTGTTCAAGATGGAACCATAGAAAAGGTTCTAACAGGAACAAAAAAAAGTTGTGTTGTGTCCAATGGAGGCAGGTCAAAGAACCCTATATGTTTTTAATTAGCGCTTTAAATTCCTAGAGTGCAGATTATAATGAACACCAAATGCCTCTACTGTCCACCTCTCTGACAGAGGAAGAGGAGTTTTAGGCCCTACCTAAAACATCTTCCTTCTTCCTTTCCATACCTACTTCCACTCTGTCTTCACATCCTTGCGGTGGGGTGCCACATTAAGTGCCATCCTATAGCAGTTAACTAGGAATGGAAGTGGGTTATAAAACCCTTCCACAGTGAGCCCACACAGATGTTGTTTTACTGACAGTGTAACACCGGTTGTGTTTGTCATGGAAGATTCCCTATACAAATTTAAGATCCCTATGACTA
Source organism: Naso thynnoides (assembly GCA_029783665.1). Taxonomy (NCBI): domain Eukaryota; kingdom Metazoa; phylum Chordata; class Actinopteri; order Acanthuriformes; family Acanthuridae; genus Naso; species Naso thynnoides. Next base: position 1,187,165 of record JAQLOL010000001.1, read on the forward strand.
TCCAAACAATCATATGCTGCTGAAACTAAGGTAGACATACAGTACTGCACACGGACATGAAAAAGTCCAGCCTGAGAAACACTGATTGGCTGTCCTTTTGGTTGAAAGTTTCAAAACTGTTTTTGACTCTGATTACACCTGTGATCACCAGTAGATGTGGTCTAAGTGTGTACAGTTGCACCAGTAACAACGCCCCACTTTGATGTCAATAGGTCCTGGAATCTACATTTACTTTACTTCAGCAAGGTGAGAAGTCAACCCACTGAATTTTTTGGGGGGGGATACTAAGCTGTTAAAGTGGTTTGAAATATTTCATGCTGTGTCTCCTTTAGGTTTGACATAGACAGAATATTGTGGATCTTTTTTAATTGTCATTTCATATCACCCTCCTGTGTGTCAATTCTTTGTAGACATTATTTTATTAAAATGAAAACCCTGTGTTTGTGTGTGCATGCAAAGACGTTATGTCAGCAGTTCTTAACCTACGTCACTTCAAAGTAGAGAAAGAAGGATTTCCTACCAGTGCAGACCAGACCATCATCCTCAGATCGATGACAACGATGGGCTGATATGGTAATTCAACATCTGCCCCATACTGCTGTGAAGGTCTGAGCGACAGATCAGTTTGTAGCACAGCAGTCACATTTGGCATGTCTGTGTTCAGATATGTGCATTTTTTTCCTGAAACAGTCAGTGTTTTGATTTGAATGTTTCTGTCAGAGTGGTGCACAGTAATCTCTGCTGAACAGACCACAGATGGCTCTTTATGGAGCAGAGGAGGTGATTTTCTGAGCCGATAGAGCACAGCAAATAAATTCTGCTTTGAGCTTTGTAATCAGTAGTCTAAGCTGGTCAGCTCACACTTTTGACAGAGGTCTCACACTGTGTCTGTGAATTAATTTTTTATGTTCTTTTAGGTTTTTGTTGTTGTTTTTATTTTAGAGGTTTTTCTGACAGAAGACTATTATTCATTTGAGCACTTAAAAAAATCAACTCCAGTTTTTAATGTCAAAGTTGAAGTCAAAGTTTAGTCAAGGTTTGCTTGAACTTTTGGAGACCCAAACCAGCTGAACCCTGGTCTTAGCCAGAGGCCGACAGGGACTCCCTTTGTGGTGTCAGGCAGACATGGAAATCCCCACCCCCCAGCATGGAGTAGCTTTCATCCTTTGATAACTCTTTTAAGTCTTAAAGCACAAGTGAGATTAAAAGAAGCAGACACTTAAGGTCACATAAAATGAAATAAAAAATATTAAAAAAACTAAATAGTGTAAACAATCTTACAGTATCTATTTAGCAAAGTGTGCTGTTGAACACAAGCAATGCTTTGGTTCTCAGTTCAGGGGAAGTTTAGGTTAATGTTTTGCTGACTGAAAACTTTCCCTTCAGAGCTCATGAATCTGAGCGTCACATTTCACTTTAACTTTACATCATGGTTTCCCGGACATGAAATTGATCTGTTAAATGCTCGGAGATGACATATAAACTTGGATGAATTGGTTTTTCACGTTTGATGCTTCATGGCTTCAAAAGCACTTGTAGTGGAAGTCACATTTACAACTGGAGAGCTTGTAAAGATGAAGGTCTTTACCAGTCAAGAAGGGTCTAACAGACTAGCAAATTTGGAAAAGACAGAGTTTGTGGAGCTCAACCCCCACGTATCTCAGCCTCTGCTGCTTCAGTTTTTGATCATTTTTAGAACACATCTGTCATGAGTTCCCCAACTTCACTGAAACACAATAAAACTGTTTTGAATGTTCCTTTGACTCTTATTTAATTGACCATAAGAGCAGTTTGAGGAACATACTGCAAGCAACATTTATTTTCTCCCTAAGGTTTTTTTTAGGGTCAGTGCACTTCTTTTTATAAACCATTAACTTAACCTTTTGCATTCACTGTGTAACCCTCCTGTTCTTCTCAGCTTAATAATCCTGATGTTTCTCGGTCAAAAATGAGCGATCCAATTTTAGAAAATTATAAATCCATTTTATCAACTCAAATTTTTGTGAACTTTACAGGTTTTGAACATCCATTTGGTATTTATGGCCTGTAGGCATCACTGGCCTCAGGTCGTACAACTAATTTTTTTAAAGCATTGTATAGATATTATTTTGACTATACTGAATACTCAGATGGAACATATTGCACAATTTTGACCTAAAAAAACCTTCATATACCAGAGCTGCGAGAAAGTTGCATGTATCATTGATACAGTGTTGTGGGGTTTTTTGTGTGTGTGGACTTCAAGCAGGTGAGGTGTCAATGGGACAAAAGTTCTATTGGAGATATGTTCCTGTTATCAGTCTTGTTGTTATGTGGGAGTTCCTGTGGAAGCCAAAAGAGGGGGCATAAGGTGTGCGTGTGTGTGTGTGTGTGTCTACTCAAAGCACCTGTTGGTGTGTGGGAATGTGCTTGAACTCTGTTTTATACACTAATTGTAATTTTACTCATTCATTTCCAGTGGCTGGCTATTTTTGACTGGGAACACCACGGGTGTATACAAGTTCAATAAAACACACAAAATTTAATTAAAATTCTCAAAGTTTATTTATGTGTGCAGATGCCACGTGTGAACAAAGCCATGGAACCTCATGACAAACAACTAGACTAATAGCATTTTTCAGAGAGAAAATATAACAGGAGGGTTAAAGTCCATGTAAAGCAGAAAAAAAAAGTTTTCTATGATGTCACCCCACAGAAAAATGTGTTATTAACCACCCAAGCAAATTTGAATGACGAAAGAAATTGGCAAGTACATAAAACAAGGTTTAAAAATCATGGAAAATCAAGCAGGTTTCTCTGCTCTAAGAAGCTGGAGGCGTGTCCGCTGCAGGCCCTGAAACCAGAATAACATCAAGCGGGATACGGCGTGTGTAGGGTTTAAACTGACTTTAATTCAACACATTTAAGAAACACACGAAACACACAAGTCATCCAACAAATAGCGTGCCTGTGTCATCCAAATCGTATCTTTCTCTTCAGTGTGATAATAGAACTAAGAGTTTTAAAAAATTAAATGTGGAAGCATAGCCACCACCTGTCTGTCTGTAGCGATGCTTCGTGCAGCTCTCAGCGGGGCTGGAGGGTCCTCCTTGGTAGCTAGAGGTGGGAAGCTCCAGCTGTAGCAGTTAGCTCCCACTGTCCTGCATCTACTCAGAGATAATGTGAAGTGATTTTAAGCACAAAACGTCTGTTTGTCTCATTCCATGATGCATGGTGGGTCAGAATTTCAATAACAACACAATATAACAACATCTGTGTGGTCATTTAATAGCTTGTGGAGACATTTTTGGATTTCTGTTGTCAAACAGTCTAGCTCAGCCAGACCTCTCTCCACACAAAGTTAGCACTGTGCCAGCCAATCATTTACTGTACCAACACTACAACCAGCGAGGCACGGGGCGGCGTCATGTGCCTGGTGGCCGCAGTGTGTCATTGAGCCAACATTTCAGTACATCCCAAACAGTTAGAGGCTCTACACCAGAAGGCAGTTCTGCATGTTTCTCAGTCTTTTCACATTTTCAGCAATCATTTTCCGACATATATAGTGTGTTAAAAAACAAAACTCTGAAATCACTTTACACTGACTTTAATGATACTGATCATTGTGACTAAAAGTCCGGCCAGGGTGGTCATAGATTAGCTAATGGGCCTTTTCTACAGGTGTGTATCAAATTTGACTCATCTTCGTAGCTGTTCCACTCACATACATTATCACAGAAATATATTCCTGATTTTACTCTCCTGATTTTAGAGAATGTTCCAATACAATCCAGCCACAAATTGTTTCCATTTTTCCCTTGTGTGCACATTAGTCTGCTCTTGCCTCATGATGAGATGAGCAGGATGATGAGCACCATCTTGTGGTCAACAGTGGAAATATAAACAAAAAGATAAATTCTCAAAAGAAAACAAAGAAGAATAAAAGCACAATGAGTGAATGTACAGAAAAGACAACATACCACTGTTCTTAATGTTATTGTTATTTTTTATTTATTTTAATTAATTTTATTATTCTTTTTTCTTGTAAAGCACTTTGAGCTACATTTAATGTTATGAAAGGTGCTATATAAAGTGCATTATTATTATTATTATTATTATTATTATTATTATTATTATTATTATTATTATTATTATAAGACACGCAGTGAATACACACAGACCCACGTTTTTTGGTCTCCAATTAGAGGACAAGCATATTTTTCAGCACTGATCGAGATGCAGACTAACAAAATTAAGAACTGAGAAAGAGATAAACAGAATTGCATGTACATACAACATTTAGAAATTTCAGATGAAACTCAGCAAATATGATTATTCATATTTCTGTATCAGTAATTTGTAAATGTGGATATTATGGCAATTCATGAAACATTTCTGTAAGTCTGAGTCTCAGGGAGGAACCAGATTTGTTTTTTGGGGTAAAACCTTAACATCCATGTGCTCAGCAGCATCTGTCTGCAGGGTGTCAGTCAGTGAAGGGCAGACCTTAGTAGACTAAAAAATAAATAAATAAATGAAATCCCAGTGCACTGCGACTCTCTGTAAAGCAGAGTTATTACGATAAAGCTGCATGCAAATGTTTGCTCCTTATTTTTTTTAATGTAACATTAGCTGGAATTTTTGGTGACACTCTCTATGAAAGCTGTCTCTTAAACGCGTTAAAACACATTACAAACACACGGATTCATGGAGACTATAACAGCTGTTCCCAGAGTGTTTCTTTATTCACGAAATTATAGAATGACCAGAAAGTACAATTTCATTTATCAAGACTGCTCCATATCAAAATTGTGAGAGTTCATACAGCATTCTGAAACTGATAGGACTACATTCATACACTGTGAGCTAAAACAAAAACAAGGAGTGAATGCACATCTCCGGAGCCCAGGAGGTGACGTGTTTATTTTTCTTGAAAAGCGTATGTGCTTTCTTTCTCATGTTATATAACTCACATGCATATAAACTGAACATGCATTTGATAAATTGTGTTTCATTCCAATTTTGGGCACCGGTTTTGTGACAATTCACCTGCTATTTCTGAAATTGAGTGCCCGAAATACAAAATGTGTACGTGTTTCATGGAAAACAAACACATCCATGTCACCTCCCGGGTTCTGTACACATCCCGTGACACAACAACTTCATCAATGTGCCAGGATACTGACTCTTACTCAACTGTTTTATAAATATTGCTGAAATGTTGCCACAACTCCCAAGGACTGAGCCAACAATACTGACGTACATTCATATTATCAACACATATAGAACCACTTTTAAAAAAACAACAACATATAATAGCCTAATTAAACCTAAAACCATATTTATATCCCTTTTCTTCCTAGTTCCATGGAGTAGTAGTGACATACACTCCACAGAATTCTTTGGCATAGCATCAGTGATGTCAGGCAAGAGCAAACTTCTTCAGATACATCTGTCTGGTATTCAAAAAGTCAAATCCTTCAGTGACTGTGCAGTAATGTGGATAAACCTGTAAAACCTCCAGCACTTAATGCTAAAGAGCTTTGAACCATTTCCAAACAGTCCTTC
>JAQLOL010000001.1:1228846-1239500 GCA_029783665.1 Naso thynnoides
CCGCTGAGGTCAGAGTCCAGGTGAAAACCAAGGTATTTGGTGGTGGTTACCACAGGAACTTCCTGTCCCCCAAGAAATAGGGGAGCAGGTTGTGGTGGATTTTTAGAGAAACAAATTCTCAGTTCCACTGATTTTTCACCATTTAAAAGCATGTTGTTTGATGCAGCCCAGCTGTCCAGCTGCTGGGCTTCCAGCTTTCAGCTTCCAGCTTTGCTGTTTGGTAGTACAGTGGCTCAGAGAACGAGCTTCCAAATCCGTCTTTCGCAGCGTCTGGTAGCCCTGTGCGGGGTTGACCCCCATCTATCTGTTTCAGTTTTGTAGTTTTTGATAAGTTGCATTCTGGTTGTGGTGTGACATCACATCTCCCTAGCCAATCAGCCAATAACCAATAATGACCAATAATTTCCTGCAGTAGAAAAGGGATATTTTAGGGCTTTGTTGCCAGCCTGGTGCTTGGAGTTTGGTTTTCCCCACTGGTTGCTTAAAAAAAAAAATCCTAAAAATGCTATTTTCCCTCTAAGCTGCACTGTGATTGGGGCATGCAGGTCGTGCTGTATGAGGTAGATGTCTTGAGAGAAACTCGTACCTTGAGGGTGAATGGAATGGTACAGGCCTAGGGATTGGAATTTCCCTTAGAGCATCATGGGAGTCCATGGAAATTTTAAGCTGAAGTGTGATATTTCAGCCTATAGGTGTTTCTGTGGTGGAGGAAGTGAAATGTCCTCTGCAGAGGAGTCACTTTTCCTACATCAGACTGATAACACCCACATGCATCACTTCCTGGAATCAAGGGGACGCTCCCTGGCTGTTTGCATATGGCTGATAACAGAGTTGGCGCTAAGGTGTGAACGTGTGTGTGAATGGTTATTTGTCTCTATATGTCAGCCCTGTGATGAACGGGCGACTTGTCCAGGGTGAACCCCCACCTCGCCACATGTCAGCTGGGACTGACACCAGCCCCCCTCCGTGACCCTGCCGAAGGATAAGTGTTTACGGATGATGACTGAATGAATGAGTATCCATAAACAGTATGAAGTAAGAAGCTCAACACAAACAGACATTTAAGCATTGCACCTCACATCATTAAAAAAAGAGTCAACTTAATCAAAGGTAAAGCACAAAAAAGGAGAGGTCAGCACCTTTCCCCTCTTACAGAAAACTTAGTCTTCATGTGGAAATGTACCAGTTTGTGGTGGATGCTGCTTTAAGTCGCACCACTGTAATGAGTAGAACCTAACAGTTACAGGAACTTTTATGCCATTACCACTTTTAATATTTGAGCAATATAAAATATTGTGACTAACCTGCTGATATGAGAGTGTAGTGGAAAAAAGTTTTTTCTGCATCATTAAAGATGTTAAACAGAAATTTCTGAAAACACTGAGCACAAATTATTCCATGAGGTTAAAACATTGAAAAAACACACATTGTGGGTGTATTTAGGAATTATTCAGGCTACACTTTCTTCAAGAGGATTGCCATTACACAGCCAGGAGTATAAATGCGTTTTGGAATGTGCTACACTTTGTGCCATTAAAGATTGGGCACATTAGAAAACATGAAAACTGACTGAATGAAAGTTAACAAACAGCATTTATAACACAGTACATTTCTGCTAAAATGTGTGACACTTTTAGGCATCTGTTATGAACACTCAGTGCACATTACATGACTGACTTCCTCAGTTTCTTTCTCTTTCTTTCGTCCTTTCTTTCTCGCTTTCTTTCTTTCGGGCAATTCCAGGAGGGAAATTAAAATTCTCACAGCTGCCTAACACATATAATAAAATACAAAGACAAAAAACACAACAAATATAAATAAATTAAACTGTGCAAAGCTGCATGTTAAGATACAGCAAAAAAAAAAAAGGCGGATAAATTCAGCGATGTGTCAGTCAGGGGGAATGAGCTCCCCATCAGTTGATTCACTGTGTAATAAATGTTTCTGTTTGTCTTTCAGGACAACCTCGGACTCTACAAGATCTGTGTCGAATAAAAATCCGTCATTGCATTGGCCTTCAAAGTTTGAAATTCCTGGAGGATCTACCAATTGCAAAGGTTATGAAAGACTATTTAAAACACAAGTTTGACAGTGTGTGATGGCAGCAACAACAGCAGACAAGTGGGTGACTGAAAACTTTGCTTTCATTTATAAAGACTATGCAATCACTATGTTCTTAGTCTGAAACAAATGTCTAGACTTCTGGCCTGCACATGCTGAAGGAAAGTTACTCAACTTTGTTTGTCTAGTTCAACACATTAAGAGTAGAGATGTGTGCTGTTGTTTTCCCATTTCAGCCTTCTCATAGGAAGAATAGATGCTGAAGTATGGAAGAGGATCCACCTTGTTTGAAGAACGGTTAAAGTTTTTGTCTGAAAAAGAAAATCTCATTTTACTGCAGATCTCTGTGTGACTGCAGTTGGCATTATTTCCATTTAGCTCATTACTATAAAAATGTACACGATGTTGTCCTGGCTGGGTCAGATTTCATTCAGCTCAAATTGCTGCAGTCATAATTTTTTTCTCTCCAACTCAAAGTCATTGTTTAGCTACTTGGATAATGATATCTTTAAAAAGCTCTACTTGGCACACTCCCTGATTTTGTTTTATTACCCTGAAAAAGAGTGTAGATCTGAAAATCTTCACCCACAACTTAGTTTTGTTTATTGACTTATAAATCAAATCCCTTTTGTGCCCATTAGAAGTTATTTCAGACAGAGAACCAGTTGACTAATTGTTGGTTTGTAGGTGAAATAAGCAAAGTAGGCACCATCTGACATCAGTTTACCGTTTCCCTCTGCTTTGAACATAAAGTAGAAAGAAGTAAAATATTTAGCCACAGGATGATGTCACGTCAGGAACTGAAATTTCAATTCACTCCGATTATCAGTCTTCAATATTTCCTCCAAGCTTTTTGCTCACGCATTTTGGAACATCAGTGGTAATACGGCCCTATGAAAGTCGCTGTTTTCCCCCTTTTTTTTCATTTTATTTTACTGGAATTCTGAGAGCACGGGGTTTTCCTTGTTTTCCACATGAATTGAGACCCCAAGTGGTCTTTGCACATAGCTACATATTTGCAGTCAACAAAATGTGGACAAATTTTGCAAAACAGCATGTCACCCGATGCATAGAAGTCGTCGGGAAACTGCTCGTCTCTGTATTTTGGGGTTGTGATGATTTTGTAGTTTTTCTGGGAGGGAGGCAGGAGTGTTTGTGAAGTGACATAAAGGTGGTCCCACGCATAAACGCCCCCCTGGAAAGTTCAGTGAAATTTCACTCAAATTACAATCAATTCGATTACATTCCATGTTTAACAATGGATTTTGTTTTTATTGGTCACTTCTGTGGGATTCCGTGATTGTGGAAATCAAAGGGCCCTGTGGTTCACTGGGAGGAAACTTCAAGGGTCAGTGTTGCTGCTGGGTAACAAAATCAGGGTGTGTGTCTTTGAGAAACATTTTTATTTCACAAAGACACAAGGAAATAACATGCAGGTGAAATAGTTTTGGAACTAATGTGCAATGTTCAATAATTGGGATTATACCAGTTGAACAATGAAAACATTGTTCATAAATCAATGTGTTTTATCCAATTCTGCAATAAAGGCAGCACATGTAAGTTTGGAGTGAGTGCACTGTGATAGAATCCTGTTCTGAAAGCACCAAAATTACTCACTAAAGCAGTTTTCCATGGTGTTATGAATATTAAGGTCTGTTTTGGATAATACTGACACACAATCACTAGACGCTACAGTCAATGTAAATATGTTACATGTGCAACAAATATTTTTTTAGAATTTATTTAAGTAATGACCTCTGGTATTCTTATTGTATTTAAGGTTGGAAAGTATTGTGATTTGTTTGGTGTGACTAAAGTATTTCTTTTTTGTGTCTGAGTTCAAATACTCTTACAAGACTAATTTAAAATAAAGTGTTCTTTGATTTATATTGCAGAAACTTTGGGTGCTTTCTTAAAATTCATGATCTCATGCAGATAATTCTGTTGTGGAGATTATACTGTGAATTTTTTATTTTGTTGATTTAGATTAAGATGTAGGTTGGGGGTTTAAAATTATGCCCATGCCACAGAAATTTTTTTCTCTGTCTCTGCATGTGTTAAAAATGCGTAGTGAAATTATGTGGCACTAAAAGGTTTTTTTTGTTTGTTTTTTTCCTCTCTGAAATGTTGTATCACACATCCATTCTAATGTTCGCCTGCATTAATATATCATGGTCATCTGCATATTTTGATGTGCATGTTGTCTGTATCCTTTTAAGTGGACATTTTGAGAAATGCAGACTGTGTGCTCTTTGCAGCTAAACAGAGAAATTACATTAAAACTTAAATTTGTTAAGAACTAGATTCCAAACAGGCAGTGAATGCATGAATATATGGTAACATAAGGAGTGTTGAGGTCAGAGGAGTTGCACAAAATAGACTTTGATTTATTAACTAAAACCACAACAATAAAGTGTAACTCGATGTGTCCCATTAAAACTGCTTAAACCATCAAAATCTGCCTCTTGAATCTAAAAACAGTGTCACAGATCGATAGGACCTGTCCCATTTCAAAGACCTAAAGCAGCCTCTTCTGAATGTTGCGCATACCGTCAGTGTGTCCTTTGTGCTCCGAAAGGCGCCTTTATAATGTTAATCCAGAATTTTTTCCCAATGAAAGTTGCGGCTGTGAGGGAAACGTTTGAAACCTTTGGTGAAGGATGCCCTGTGGAGTTTCACATAAACAAATTTAATGATGACATTTATATTGCTTACCCAAAATGTATCTTTGAACTGTAACAAATGTGTCTGTCAGTACCCGATGTGAGTCCTGCATTGATGAGAGTTGCACATGCGTGAAAATGTCTGCTGTCCTGGACAGCTAGCTACGGCTACACCACTTTAACAAACCACGTCACAATCTGAGTTTGACCGTCTAAATCACGTTTAATGTTTCATAACTAGATCATATCTGCAGTGTTTTTACAACTTGTGGTGGATAGTTTGCCAGCGCAGAGCAAAGACGTAAGCGTAACGTCAGCTGCTAACACTACTCCAGCTAAAGTCGGGAACAGTGGAAATTTCACCCGTAACATTTAACATAAGCATTTAATAACCACATGTGATTTGTCCAAGTGGTGCAGTGGTATGTAGCTGTCCAAAATGGCGGACCTCTTCGCAGATGTGCGACTCACATCGACACGGGACGCACATCAGGAGCCGACAGTGCCGAGTCTATTTTCTTCCTTGCAGAACATTTGCTTGAATCTTGTTTGCTTACCGCTTGCTAGCCAGTGATCTTCTAGCCCTTTTTTGTACACGTGCTATCCTGGATTGGCTTGGCCTGACCTGGTTTGATTTGGTGCTTTTGCATCTCTATTAAAACAGCACTACTTGCGTGAAGGTGTGTCTTTACCTGATTCTCTTCTTGTTAAAAAAGTTGCCGAGGTTCAGTACAAGTCTGTCTGCAGCTCTTCATGTCAATGTGACTTTGGTTTCCCTGCTTTTCCTTGTCACAAAAAGATTCACCTGTTACTTTGTTACTTGAAAGCTTTAGTTATGAGTCAGGACAATTTTGTTGTGTTTTCATTTTTAGAACGTACCATAACTCCCATGCGTCTGAAAGCAAACTTGATGAAACAGTGAAATTAAGCAGATATCAACCGTACAACAGATGCAGGAGAGAAATTAACCACATCGTGTTTCTGCTCTCCTGCACAGACATGACTTACCAGATGTACTTTAATGTTTTAAAGGCAAAAATAAGGTAAAGAAGGAGTCATGTTTTGGCCCTGCTGCAAAACAGGTCCGTGTTGTCGAGGTTTGTACACGAAACTGCTAATATGAAAGGCAAATCAACAGCATTTGATTCAGCTTGACCCAACGTGCCGAGCCCTATTCTCCTCTAACTTGGTTGGTACAACAGTCTATTTCTTCTCTTATTGCCACCTCCTAACCGGTGAAACGGTGTGTAAGCACTGCCTGGATAGGTTATTGCATCAGCCCTTTGTGCTTCTGTGTGTTTCCTTATACGGATCAAGAAACAAACAAACAAAAAAAAAAACAGGGACCCACTCAGACTGCTTCTCAGGGCTTCTAGAGGCTAGACGTCAAAAACTCCACAGGATAACTTTAACCCAAAACAATGATCTCAGATTTCACAGCAAGACAAATTTACTGCATTTACTTTTTAGACCTGAAGCTGTATTTTGAAAATGTGCTGAGTGGATAAAATACCTCTGCTTTCATTTAGACCACAAACAAGTATGTGCTGGACATCTCACACAATGTGACAGACGATGATCGTTGTGGCACCCAGTTTTTAGGGGCCTTAATTTATTTAATGCTGCATAGATATTTAATGTGCCATGCTAAAGTCTGATAATATATTAAGTGATCGTTTTGTTTTTCCAGTCGTTTGATTCCAGTTGGTTGTCAGTTATTTAGCAATTTTGATTTGATACAAAGTTTTCCAAAGCTACAGATTTGTCGGTTTACACGTGCTTTTACTTTTCGTGAGTTTTCCCCTGATTTGTGCTATTTGGTCAGCTTTTTGCAACCTCTTACCAATAAACTTATTTTAAGAAGAGTCGTTTAGAAGTTTGGTCTTGTCTATGGTCACCGCGGTGTTCCCCACGCATGTCGAACCAAAAGTGACGCCATCATGCTCGCCGAGGCATTTATGGTCAGTGCATCGTGCATTGCAGTCTTCTCTGAAACACTAGAGGGCGTACAAACAGAAAGTTCTCTAAATAAGCAACAAGTCTTGCCGGGGTCAAACTACAGGATGTTTTTGTCTGGTAAAATGTTCACTGTGTCAGATTAGGCAATTATAGAGTCATAAATTCTTGTCGTGTCGTGACCAAGAGACATGATAGACTACACATTGCCCTCCGATCACTCATTGTTTGTTCACAACATGAATGATGTCACCAGCAAAGAAGCGCTCATTACTGACTACTACTACTACTGACAGGCCGTTATAGGAGGTAAACAAAAAATCAAACATGCTAGTCTTTCTGCCGTGAAGTCGCGAGGCGTCCTACTTGTGGCATCGGTCATCATCCATTTTGACACGCTATGCAGACTGATATAATGTAGTCTGACCTCAGTATCAGCAAGTGTACGGAAAGAACGTCTTTATCCAACATGGCTACACTATATGCAATGAATCTTGTAACAGCTATAGCCTTACAGCTGGGGTAAATTATATACCTGCAGAAGTGACACTGGAGTGAATTCTCATTTTATACTTTTAACTTGTTACTTCACAAATATGCTAACAAAATGTAGGCTTAGTGCAAGAACTCTTCATTTCACTGGACACAGTCATTAGGACAGGCTGGAAGTGAGTTTTTGTTTGTGAAAGAAACCACAAAAGACTGAAAAAACGCACACTTTTATTTAAAAGCACACTTTAATCGAATAATTACAAAAATATATACAAAACATGTTTAACCACACGGCGAAATGAGTCTTCCCCTGAAACTGCTTCAGCCCTCGCTGGTGTCCAGCCTGAAATGTAAAGTGTAGTGCGCACTGAGTTACAAAAATTCAGAGGCACGCGACCAGGTGCCGCAAAGGTTTCTGGGATCTTCATGTGGACTTGATGACTTCACTTTTGGCATGCGCACCCTCACGTTGGGAAACTGCGGTGATCATAAACCAGGCTTAAGGAGGATCATGTGTATCTTTTGTTTCAGAGGTCTCAGTAGCACTCAGTTCCCCCAAAGACAACCTTTTGTTGGCTGTATTCTCCAGAAGAGGCCGCCAGTAAAATGGAATTTTAACAAAACTAGTTTGTGTTTGTTTAACTTGTCATTTAATATCACTTGTTTAAAAGGTGAGTGTTGTAACTTTACATAGGGCCTGGATGTTTGATGTATGCCTAGACATAGTTTTACTGATGACTTTAATCCATTTAATTTGACTTTTATTGCAAATGTTTTTTGATGATACATTCTGAATGCTAAAATTCTCGGTTCAGCTTCTTCCTTTTAACACATTAATAATCGTTGAAATGCAGTGTTCCAAAATCTGAGTGAAAATAAAACACTAAAGTGTGTTTAAATGTTCATCGCGCCACCACATTTCTGTTATCATGTTCAATGCTGTTCATCTTTCTGTACCTGAATCTGGATTTGATAAGATGCCATTTTTCAGTAGCAGTTTTGTATTGTGTGTAAGTCTGTCATGTATTGACTGCCGTCTCCAATCAGTTCCTCAGCAGACTTGGGTTGTCACAGTCAGGGAAACACTTCTTACAAGTCTTATGTGGCTAACAGACGGCTGCAGGTCTTCCACATCATTTACTACTGAATGTACAGATTATGCAGATTTTCAAATGTAAAAATTAAAATGTGTGAATAAACTCAAGTTAAAGTTTCTGTGATGTCAGTTATGCTTTGTGTCTTTTGGTCTGTGTGATAACTGTACTGTGAGAGGTTTAAGGCGCAGAGATGATTTTGACAGCAGCTCTACAGAGGCCACATTTACACGAGATCAGCCCTACTAAAAACTGAAAAGTCTTTCCTTGGCGTCTTTAAAAAAATCTGTCAACACAAACAACTGAAAGCACTGGAGTGTGCATGCCTGGCCAGTAGCTGGCGATGTAACTTTGTAATGACATACCATCAGAGTTGCTTAAAGTTGTTTACTTCCTGTTGCTGCTAAGCTCTAAGCAGCTATAAATTAAAGAAATTCAGCTGTAGTTTGAGTTCTAAAATGATTCTATGAACACTTTAATTCACCTCAGTAGACTGTCATCACATTTCACCTGCTCTCGGTACACTGCAGAGTGTAATCAGAGTTTGGTAGTGGCTACTACAGAATGCTTTGACTTGTGCTAGCATTAGCATTTGCGTAGTCACTGCTTTCACAGGCTCTGCGGTTTTACAGTTTGCACAGACAGAAAAAAAGGATTCGGTTTCAAAAGATTGGAGTGTCAGGGGCGCCAACATGCTGTTGTCATGTAAAAGGAAGTCTGAACCGCAACAAAAGAGTTTCGTTTGCTGTAAATACTTGCGTCGTCTCTTGAAATATTCGTTGTCATAAATGAAGGAGGAAACACAGTAAGTGCAGGTAGCCCTGACCTGGCGTTTTTTGTTTAGGAGGTCCAAGTCAGGCCAATTCCATTTTATTTAGACAGCCTGATATCAGTAATCACAGTTTGCCTCAAGGGGGTTCACAACTTGTGCAGCATAAAACATCACCTTTAATGTTATTTACACAGAAATGAGCAGCACGTCGTTAAGCCACTTATTGGATAACTATCTTGAACCTCATAATGTGCAGTAGTGTAGACAAGAGAAAATGGTCATCTCTCAATCGGATAATCAGTTTTCAGAAAAATGTACTTTCTGTACTCTCTGTGCCGATTATGGTTTTAATAATTACTTTGTTAAATGTATCTTTCACTTCCTGCCTTGACTGTGTGTGTGTTTTTGGTTTTTCAGTTAGATTTCAGCTTATGTACTCTTATTGTGTATCGTCACCTTTCCTTTATCTGTTTTACCTAATTTGCTGATTGTCTCATTGTGGTTCAGTTTTGCCTTGTTACTCACTTGTGGTTAGTTTGTTATTAGTCTTTGTGTATTTAAAGCCTGTGTTTCCCCTGTAGTCAGTTTGTCAGCTGTTTCTCCTGCATCTTCCCGTTTCCTGAGCTCCTCGTGTCTTACCAGTTTGTAGTTGATTTAGTTTTTACTCTTACGGTTTCTTGTTTTGTTACCTGCTGCATTTGTTGGACTTTTATTTGCCTGTCTTAGCTTTTCACATTCCATATTTTGGATTTTCAGATTGTCTGGAAAAATCAACTCAACATTAAAGCTCGCCTTTTGTTGAATTACTTTTTCAATTTTAGTGTCTTGCATTAAGTCCTCCTTGTAAACCTGACAGTACGAACTGACCAATGTGGACCAAGCTGAAAATTCAGCTCCCAGTGTGATGACTCTCTTTGAGTATTTCATGTATCAGGCTTCTAAGGCTTTCTATGCCCCAAGACTCTTACATTGCTATGTCATCAGACTAAGGTTTCCCCAGCCATCAGATAGGCTCAGGGTTCAGCCTGCTGGTTCTTAGCTAGCCCCAACTAAGAACCCCTTCCTTAGCACCCACTTGGCACTCGGAGGATCTCAGAGTGCCCATGGGGTCTGGTCTGGTCTGGTCATCATGATGGCCGTCCTCTTGAATTATTCTGTTTGTTCTCAACTTGGATCTGTTTTGGAATTATCTGATAAGAAGCCCTCCAGAAAGAAATGCTTTCATCAGCCTCATCACTCCCCAGTGTCGTGCAGGTACAGCTGCCCAGCACTGTTGAGGTCTAGCATCCAGTGACCCAGAGCCTCAGCTGCTCAGTGCCCCAGTTGATGCAATTCCAGTTCCAAAGGTGGGGGTCTTGGCTGATGTCAATACTATTCCAGCGTCGGGGGGCACTTGTGCCTGTTCAAGCATCTGGGGTCTCAGATGACACAAAAATCCTGCTCCAGTGTATAGGGTCCTAGCTGTTGCTTCTGCTGTTCCTGAGTTGGGGGCTCTACCCAGTGTCCTGTGCGTCTCTGAGTCAGTGGTATCACCCGTTGTTCAGGCCCCTGAGTCTGTTTCCCAAACAACTTTGCTGAAGCAGTCAGCAGAAGCTGTTTACTAGAAGACTAAGATC
>JAQLOL010000001.1:1264240-1275923 GCA_029783665.1 Naso thynnoides
GGAACGCGGAAGCTTCAACCGGACTGCCACTGGATTGATGACTCTCTGGATGGTGAAAGGCCCGATGAACTTAGGTGTCATCTTTTTGGACTCCACCCAGAGAGGTAAGTCTTGGGTGGAGAGCCACACTTGCTGACCAGCTTGATAAGTAGGTGCAGTTGTGCGATGGTGGTTGAACGAAGGAGGGTGGAGTGAGCTTGGAGGAGCCATGTTCTGCGACAGTGACGGATGAAGGCTTGGACAGACAGACAGGAAATCTCCTTCTCTTGGGCTGGGAAGAGTGGTGGTTGATAGCCGTATGCACACTGAAATGGAGAGAGGCTGGTGGAAGAGCAGACAAGGGAGTTGTGAGCATATTCAATCCACAGTAGTTGTGACGACCAGGAAGAGGGGTTCTGGGAGGCCATGCACCGCAGGACTGTTTCCAGTTCTTGGTTCACGTGCTCAGTCTGTCCATTTGTCTGGGGGTGGAATCCAGAAGACAGACTAGCAGTAGCACCCAGCAGACTGCAGAACTCCCTCCAAAACATGGTAGAAAACGGGTGACCATGGTCCGATACCACATCAACAGGGAAGCCATGCAGGCGGAATACGTGAAGCAGCACCAACTGAGCAGTCTCTTTAGCAGTGGGGAGCTTAGGCAGAGGCACAAAGTGGACCATCTTGCTGAAGTGGTCCACGATGGTCAAGATGACAGTGTGGCTGTAAGAGATGGGAAGACCAGTGACAAAGTCCAAGGAAATGTGAGACCATGGGTGGTGAGGAACAGGAAGAGGTTGAAGCAGCCCAGCAGGAGACCGGCGGGAGGTCTTATGTTGACTGCAAGTTGGACAGGCTTTGATGAACTCCTGGACGTCCTCCTGCAAGGTGGGCCACCAGAAACATTGGAGGAGGGCATGCCGTGTGCGTTGAACACCAGGGTGGCAGGAGCTTGGAGGAGTGGGCCCAAAGTAGCACATCAGACCTCAAGGCTGGAAGGACAAAAAGGCAGTTTGACGGGCAGGAACTGGGACCTGGCTGTCCCTCTGTGGCTGCTCTCACTTTCTCCTCTATGTCCCAAACGGGGACAAAAGGCTGGTGGATTTACCGGGGCTGAGACGTGAAGCAAAGGTTGGAGGCAGGTCAGGTTGAAAACAGGTAACCAGTCCGGGAAAAAGTGCTGGAGAGTCAGGCATGAGAGCGAAGACAATCTGGCAAAGAGTGAGTGGAGTGAAGCTGCATATATACTGGCTTGATTGGAGATGGTGAGCAGGTGACAGCAGCAGGTAGAAGCAGTTAAGCTGATGAGGCTGAGCAGCAGAGCAAACTGTGACAGATGCATGTCACGATACATGGGTCACGATGTGATACAAATATCATGAATATAAGTATTGAGATTTATATTGCTATATTGATTTTTTCACTCAGCCCTAGTTACTACAAAAATTCTATACACATGCATTTACCAATTTTACACCCATTTCCACCTTATGACTGTATTCAAGATGGGCTTTCTAAATCTTGACAAAAATGTTAAAATAATTGGGGAGCATGTAACCCTAATATAGGGCTCCAACTCTTATTTGCACATAAACTCAAAACTCCACCATCAACGAGCATTTATTTATTGTGGCATGGTTGCAATACAGTACTAAACATGTTACTGATTTCTTTTTCATCATCATGCATTCCTAACTAAAATCATCATAAAAACTCAAGTAAACAAAAAACTTATGCACTAAGTAAACTAAAAAATATCTAAAGTTTTATTGCCATTGTTTGCATACTCAAAAAATGGCAATGGCGATTTCCTCAACAATTTTACAAATACAATGAAGGGTCCTAAAGTTGCAGTAGATAACTTCTGCAAATGAGCTAGCAAGTTAACGTTAGCTGTAGTGTGAGACTGGTTGGGAAGCAAATCCGCTGCAGCCATTTGCACCAGTAAATGTTGTTGTCTCTCTCTCTCTTTTAAGTCCAGTTCGAACTGAGACCAAACGGTGCCAGGGAAAGTTGCAGTAAACTGGTCCATCTCAGCTCGAGCCGACTGACATTGTGACTTGCAGACACTCTGATGTTGGCAGAGGTGAGTCAGAGTATGGTGAGCTAATCAGCTCGTACCAACATCACCTGTCGCTAAGAAGCACAGCGTAGACTGGCCAATCAGGACAGAGAGTACAAAGAGCGTCACTGATTTTTCATTTTTCCGCAAAACCCTCGTCCCAGTGGCAAAGAAACTCTCATGGTAAAAATTAGGGCTTATTGGAGACCAATTTAGCAGCGAATGGCGTCATTTTTCAAGCACTACACCATAACGACAAAGTTAAGCCAAAAAAGATGTGTAGTTTACTTTAAGTAAAAGTATTTGAAATTAGATACAATTCAAATTCTTGATTTAAATTTTATTACATGAAATACAGTAAATTCAAATTCACTAAAACAAAGTATAAAGAACTTGCAGTTGCTAAAAGATATTTAAAACAATTTACTTCCTCAACAAAGGGATGTGAAACAGTGTAAGTGCAATCTTATATGCCTTGTCATACTCTCTATATGCACAGTCAAACCAACAATGTATATGTACTAACAAGCGTATTCAAAACCTGTTATACTATATGTTATTCCTTTGTGCTGCAGGGCTCCAAGTTGTCCAAACGAACCACAAACATGTCAGTGAGCCACGGTGTTGCACTGGCTGACATGTTCCTTCATTGCCATGAACACACATATTGTAGGTTATTTTGAGTCAATCTCACAGCCTCCTGCTGCCCAAAGTACTCACTGAAGCACCAAATGTGGTTTTATCCACGCTGCCCTACAAAGGCAAAGTGCAGAACGCAAACAGTAAAACTGAGAAAAATGCCTCTGAAGTTTTTGGATTGTCCAGACAAAAATGTTGTGGATCAGTGTTAATGTATTCATGTGTTGTCTTCTCAGGAACAAATTTTATTACTGATGTGATCCATGAGCCCAAAAATGTCGATACTGCGCTCTGCCGTTGGAGTACCTTCAACAACTCTAAATGTATTACAAAGGCAAGGTGTACTATCTACAATATAAATGTGTTTATTTAGTTTCCTTGTTGTTTTTTTCTTAAAACAAAACTGTTCGTACCCAATTTTAATATTTTTAATCATTGATGTTCGCACACTATCACAATGACACTTTCATCACAGTGTTTGCTTATTGCTTACTTTAAAATATAATAATAAGAAGAAGAATAATCTGAACACCATCAATTACATAATCATCGTAATCATGATCATCATTATCCTATTGATTATAATCAACATCTTCATCACTACCACCACCATCGTCATTATATTTATTACTGTTGTCATCATCTTTATAATCAGTTACTGTGTTAACATGGGCTGCAATAACCCGACTACTGGCTTTATTCTAAATCAGACAATATTTAGATTAAGGTGTTTACATGAGTTGTTTATAGAATATTCCATTCATATTTTTGTTTACATGTTACAGAGCATAGTCTGATTAATGACTAATGAGATGCACGCCTCCCTCCCGTCATACGTTTGATATTCCTGTGGGATTTGAGCTAAAACTGGAAGTCAAACAACAACAACACAACAGTCGAACATGTTGCTAACGTTTCACCATCTCAGTTTTTATTTTCTGATTTTCCAAAAACTTCAAGCCAGAATCTAGAGTATGCGTCGTCAAGCAGTTTGACTGCCATAAACTGTGTGTCGCTGTCACAAAACGCTGTGAAAACTCTGATAGGACAGCATAGTGTGATTAATGTGTTTACATGTGTACAATAATGCAGCATGTCTTCATTTAGTTATTGCTCACTCTGATTATGACCTAATTTAGAGTTAGATAATCAGAAAACGCTGTTTACATGGCAGTGTCTTATTCAGAGTATTGTCTCGGAATATTGGTGTCCATGTAAACATAGTGACTATTGTAGTCCTGGACACCATTTTTGTGTTCATCTGGATCATTTTCATCCAATAATAAAAATTATTTAATCATAATTTCCAAGACAGAACACAGCATCTACAATCAAAACTGGGAAAAGCCGAGGAAACAAATCTGGAAAAACCAAACAAAACCTCAGTTTTCCCTGGTTTTAGTCTAGATTTTGTAGTCACTGCAAATGGGACACAATATGTTTTCTTGAACAGAACATAATGGAACAAGGAAACTTTGTCAGATTATAAAACAGATGTCACAAAGAACAATTCCAGTCATAACTCTTTTGACCAAATGTGTAGTTATTGCACTTTGCCTTTGCAGGGCAGCACTGCTGAAGATAGTCATCAACAAATGCACCATTCTTACTGTTGTTGGAGAAACATTTGATCAAAAATACTTTGTTAGTTATTTCTGTTTGCTGGCCTCATCTGAAGATGGCGGCAGTGTTGATTCGTTCGTTAGATTAATCCTTCAAACTGTTTCGGCAATCAACTCATTCTCTCCAGAGCAGTTCCTGCTTATTTGCATGGCTCTGAGTCCATGATTTGCATTTCATATTATTTCCCCAGACTTATCCTGCCAAGGCTTTTTACTGCACACACACACAGAGACACACCCACACACACACACATCTCATCCTCTCTCACTCTCTCTCACTCTGAGGCTCTCCCTCCTTTCAGTCAATCCCTTTGAGTCCCTCTCTCTCATTATGAAGTGTTAGAAAGTTGCTGAAGTGAGAAATCAGCCTGCGAAAGCTCGTCGCCCTAATTAAACTTTGACATAAAGAGTGACAAGAAGCGACGAAGGGGAAACAATAGCAGACTGTGTATGAGTGCAAGTCCAGAGCAAGCAAGCAGCTTTGTCCCCAAGAACAAAAGCATTTGTTTGCATGTATTCAACTCCATTCAACTTCACTAGGCCCAGGTGCAAAAACCAACTTTGCAAGGAACATCACAACTCATAACACCTTTGCACGGTTGACGAACAGCCTGCAGTCGGTCCAAATAGGCCGACAGAAGCAGATCAAAGCTGCTGTGTTGGGATGTAAATATTGTGCCGCAGAATGAATTCACTCTCATTACTTTCATCACTGCCCTGGACTGAACCGCAGCCAAATAATTAAGTCGGGAAATTTTACTCTTGACTCTGCCTTTGCTATTTCACACACACACACACACACACACACACTCACACACACACACACACACACACACACACACACACAACTTTTCATGCATGCTCAGCACCATCCCACCAGTTAGAATGAAAATAAAACTATCACTGACTGGTGACACAGCCTTGTTTGCTGTATATAGAGTGTGAAGAAAATAGCAGATAAATCTAGACGTGGCTGCCATCTTTCTCACAACTCACAAAACATGAATCATAAATACAATATACACTGCATGATGTTGCTAATGTGCTCCAGTAACAAGAAAACTCTTAGTTAAAGATCCGTCAGCATGAACAGAGGCGGAGTTGGCTTTCCTCAGCTGCTGTGTGAGGAGGGAGGAACTCCACATTCTTATAAAAAGCCGGGAGAGAAGCTGCCACTGTTTGAGTGGACGGAGCAGACAGACTGGCCCTGGACTGTACTGCTGACCCAGAATGGCACAGAACGGAACAACAGCGAATGGAGTGACCGCAGAGATCCCAGCTCTGCCTTTCCCACAGCCTGTCAAAATCCAGGATATCAGACACACCAAGGTAAGAGCGCTCCACACCGAGGGCAGCTGCTGCAGGCATGAAGACATTTAAAGAAATTCACTGTCATTATGTCCTTAACAAGCCTAAGCCAGTACAAACAGGTTTTTTTTTTTTTTTTACTTTCCACAGATTTTTATTGGCAACGAATGGCTCACATCCAGCACAGGAAGAACATTTCCAACTTTCAACCCAGCAACAGGTGTCAAAATCTGTGACGTGGAAGAGGCAGACAAAGTAAGACAGCATGGACTGTAGCTCTGCTGCCTTTAATTTATGATATAATATTATTAACAAACAGTCATTACCTCAATATAGTCCTAGATAATACACCACCAAATAATTAACAACTGAATTTATTTCCTGTGTTGCTGCCTGACTGCTTTGTCAATAATGCCATAAGAGAATATTTTTGCCAAACTTCTTTTACTTATCTATCAGTCTGTGTCTGTCAGTAGGAACATCTATTAAATATGACGTTAAAGTTAATCAGACAGCCTCGAAAAAGTTTATCAGACACAACAGGATTTTTTTTTCCCTTTGAGCCAAATTCGGCGTATGTTCTACAAAATACCGTTTTATATTCACAAAATATTTTTAACAATAGAACTTTACATTAGCCCAGTGTTTACTGTACGCAAAGGGAAAATTCTGGAAAAAAAAAAAGTAACATTGGTAACTGATACACTGAATATATTATGACTCGTGGAATTTTACCATGAAACCTTAAAAAAAGAAAAGAAAGGAAAAGAAGGAAAAGACGCTCTGTGCGCACTCGCTGCAGACTAGTATTTGCGGGTGAGATCAGCCTCCGTAACTCTGCTTCATTTCCCCGCGGAGGACGATGTGGACAGGGCGGTGGAGGCAGCCAAGGCGGCCCGGCAGAGAGGCTCTCCGTGGCGGAGGATGGAGGCGTCCAGCCGCGGAAGGCTGCTGCACAAACTGGCCGACCTGATGGAGAGAGACCGGCTCCTGCTGGCGGTGAGCTCCCTCCCGGTGCTATACAGAGCAGAGAGATTAATTAAATCAGAATAAATGCTTTTTGTAATAAGGTGGGCATATATTCAGTTTAAGGAGAAACTGGGATTTTGAAAGCAATTTGTTTCAATGAAACTTTCGAGCTCGGGTCCAGAGAGAATTTCTGTGACACTAAAAATAATTTTTAAAATAACGTTACGCAATAAACAGCAATATTACATGGAACATCACAAGATGACAAGGAAAAGAATTAGAATTTGTTAAAGTTATAACAATGTTATCACTAATATGTAGGCCTAAGAGAAATGATAAATAATCACGTAACAGAACCACTAACCCTTATACAAAGGTCTACCTTCAAGATTTTCATGGAAGCAAAAGTAGGTCACAAAAGCATTGCAAACAAAATGTTGGTGATTTAATTATCACATGTAAATTTACTGATTTTACAGCAGGTTGGCATCTGTCAGAGTTGTGTCGTTACTTTTTATTTATTTATTCATATATTTTTGTAAACAGCATTTTAAGTTGCTCTTGGTGTAGGTAGTTCTAATTATTTTGGTGTAGTTTATTTTAGCATAACAATGTGTCAGATTTTTTTTTTTTTTAAAACACATCCATTGGGAGAGTGCCTACAGCTGTTGGATAAATGTCATTAAAAACCGCAATATTTTCCTCTGAAATTACCTGAAATGGAGAAAAATAGAAGTAAACTATAAGGTAGCAAAATAAATAAATAAAAATAGAAAATAAAAAATGGAATAATCAAGTAAAGTGCAAGAACATTGGAACTTAGTGCAGGTTGGTTACTTTCCTCCACTGTAGATTTTTTTTGTCATACCAACAGATTTTATGTTTGTGGATTTATTTGTTTATATTTAAATACACACTGGACACCAGTAAGGTACGCCCTTGATGACCCGTCCACACAGTAAAAATAACTCGTGCTCTGGTTTCAGGTTTTTGACAATAACAGACCTCATTAGCAGTGACTGCGGGTTTTTTTTTCATTAGTGGTTATTTTATATATAATTATAGGTGACAAACGTTTGTTTTCTGCAGCCAAAAAATTCAAGTCAATACTTTATTGCCATATCAACACAGATGATAGGAATTCGCTTGCACCTCTTAAAAAACAAAAAACATACACATACATAAAATACATAAACTAATAGATAAGAAAAAAATAGACATTCCTAGTTACATAATGTGAAGAGTCATAAATCCTGGAGTGCCCGGTGCTTAAAGCTGTGCTACAAAATCAATACAACAATATATATGACATTATTTATTTTCTTGATATCTGTATCGTATCTTGACACGTATTGTGATGCGTTTCATATGTTGAAGTAATCGCCAAAACCAAGCCTTTAAGTTCAGTGACACAAATGAACACTTATGCACTTTATTTTCAATTTCCCTGTGTCGTCTGTTGCAGTGTGTCCAGTTAATTTCAGTTCTCATTTTGATGTTATGGCAGCTACGTCAGTGTGTTTGGTAATTTTCTAATACCATTCAAATAATTTGGAAAGGAAATTTTGAATTAAATTGTTTTGACCCAGTTTTTAGTAAAATTATTAATATAATGAGACGTAATGTACTTGAGATTGATTATCCTGATCATACACCATGTATCGTAATGCATTTTGCATCATGAATTTTTTGCCCATTCCCAGCCCTACTTGTGCTACAGTGCTTGTATTAAATGCTAAGTTGTGTTTCATTGCTGTCTAGCTATGTTTCAAAAGCTTGTTGACTAAACCCTGTGCTGCTTCTGAAATTGCTTTAGTGCCAGAGTTCAAGTGGCGGACAGCCTCAGGATATGTGCTGTCTCTGGGGTGATTTGTTCTGTATTTAAAACTGCCTGGATGGCTGGAAGAGGCGGTTAGCAGGATGACTCTGTGTGCCTTGTGGAATAAATGGAGGAGACAGAGGGGAGACCACAGCCATTGGTCTTGGTTGCTGTGCGTACGACTCTTTCCAGCTCTCCAGCTCCTCTCTTTAGGGCGGTGGTGTTGACTGAAAAGGTCAGAGTGCTCTCCACTGTAGCCCTGTCAAAGTGCAGCATCGCTTCCCCAGTTTCACCAAAGTTCTTCAACTGGCGCAGAAAATGAAGCCTCTGGCGGGCCTTACTGAATATACTGCTGGTGTTGACCTCCCACTTCAGAGTATGGCAGAAAGTGGTGCCCAGAGAGTTAGAAGTTTTAACTCTCTCCACTGTCTGGTCATCTATAAGCAGTGGACTGAAGGCTGCCTCGTCCCCTTAAAAAGTCAACAGTTTTTTGTTTTATCTATGTTCAGAACTAAGTAGTTTGCCCTGAAAAAGTTCACCAGGGTCCCCACCTCTGCCCCGCAGGCTGACACATCACTGACCCTGTTCCCACCTGGTATCGTCATCCATCCTGAGAGGTCCAATCACAAGTGGCAGCCTTACGTACAGCTCAGAATGCACATGCAGAGGTGGTCTGGGCCACATGTGGCTACGTTCTATTGCAGTGGGAACAGCACTCCATCCTGGGCCACACTGATGGACCGCCTGCTCTGCTGACTTCCTCTGTATAAGAGGAAGTACGGAGGCTACTCATATGCACATATAAATCAAAGTGTGAAACAAAAAGTGGGTGTATGGGGACGCTCCAGCTTACAGTTACGTTATTTTGTTCAATTACTTTTTAGTCTCTGAAAATGGGAAGATCACGTTTAGAAATGTCTGTAATACCAACGTGGTTAATGGAACTCAATCCAAGTGTTAAAGCAACACTATGTAACTTTGACCATGACGCGGTGGTCACTGCTTTGAAAAACAAAACTTAACAATGCACGTGAGTGCAACACTCAGAAGAGCAATTCTGGTAAAACCAGGTCATTTTTTATGGAGAAAATGTCCTCTGGTTTTCCCTCTAATGTCCTACGAGTGCTCTGCCTGTCTGCAACCTCTTATTTAGCGGAGCTGTCAGCAGCAACGACCCGATGCTGCAGCTGCAGCTTCGGTCTGCAGGCAGCCTACATGCTGCTTTCAGGAACCTCCGTGAATCGCAGAATTGAGACAGAGAAGTCGTAGGACATCATGGGGAAAACTGGAGGACATTTTCTCCATAAAATATGACCTGGTTTCACTAACATTGGTGTTTTGTGCGGTGTGGTAATTTGCAAGTTACATAGTGTTGCTTTAATATGATAGATGATTCAGCACAACTCCCGCAGGTAAAAAATAGCAAGGCGTTTGGTCTTTGCAAGCGGAACTGATGTATGTGTTTATTTGCCTGTAGAGCGGGGGAGTGAGACGGGGAGTGAGACGCATGTGGAGACACAAGATAATACCAAGTGGGAGCAGACACGCTTAGAGCTGTCCACTTGATGTCAGATCACTGAGGACGGATGATGATGCCAGGTGGGAACAGGGCCATTTTTTCCAATGAAAAAATCCTCTGTTGTATCATCTGCGTATTTAAAAATATGCACAGATTCAGAGTGAGATGTACGGTTATTGGTGTACAGTGAATACAGCAAAAGAACGAGGACACACACCTGAGGAGTCCCAGAGTTGAGGGTCATAGTTGTGGAGTATGTTACCTTAAAATCAGGTTACGCAGGACTGATCAATACTGAAGTTCAGTGAGTAGCTTGAGCGGCACGATCGTATTAAATGCAGAGCTGAGATCAGAACTCTTGCACTGGTGTCGAGGGTCTCCAGGTGCTACAGGATGCTTTGTAGGCACAGAGACACAATGTCCATGTTTAGTGATGACATCAGCTTATTCATGGCATTTTTTCTTATTGCATGACATCATGACACTGTGACCCCACCCGCGTCTCTCTTTGGTTCGTTGGAATGACTGCTGGATGTTACTTTGCCTCTCTTTCAGATATTGTTTGGAAAGAATCCCTGTTGCTGGGCCTTTGCACTCTGTTCAGCTGCCAGCTTGCATTAAGATTTAAATCTGTAAATGAACCCTTACAGATGTGAGTGAAGTAATAATACCAGATTGCATGTGACTGCAAATTGCAAACATGCACTGGAGCGGTAGTGGGAATGATATATGGCTAATTGCTCTAAACTCCCAGCTATATTTGGGGAAATAAGGACCAGATTCAGATTATTTGTTGTTGTTCAGTAATTGTTCAGTAAAATGGTGTCATTATCTGCTAGAGCTGCATAGCTGTACGTCTTATTTTTACTTTTATAATGAAATAAAAATTCCAGTAAGCATGATATAGACATTGGACAAGGGCTGGCTCCACAATACTGTTAAACACAATCAAATATAGTTGTTATTATTCCTAAACATATTCGATTATACACCCAGTTTTAAATGTTTGGCTCATTGCTGTGTATTTATCCTGTACATTGCAGTAGACCACTGTGACTGACATCCCTCTGCACCACCCTTGGATCCATGGATAAACTACCTTGCCAGCTATGTCAGTCTCATACAATCCCTGCCTTTGTTTGGCCCAACATTATTTTACCTTTATTATAGTAATTATTATTATTATATCTGGAACAAGCAAGTATAACATCATATTAAATTCCTGGTATATTGTATAACAAAGAAATAAAATAGTTTGTAGATGGCCAACAGTAAATTAAACAGCAACCTGCACTGTGCAAGAAGAAGCCTGGAAAGTACCATGACTTACAGATATTTATTTTAGGATTACTATGGCTCATTAGAATTTTGCTCTCATTTTAGTACTTTTGTCCAACATTTTGAAGTGACCACAAGGAACTTTTAAGTATTTATGAAACAGTCTCATGATTCCTCCGATGATTATAAATTTCCTGTAACAGCAAGCAGGACCCTCAGTGAAAAGACTGCTGTTTTAATGGAGTTACTGTTAATGCTTGTGATTGGGTCCAAATCCCCATAAACTCAGACATAACCTTGCTTTGTTTTTGTTGTGTTTTTTTTTAAAATTCTGTTGTTTTGTACAAAAACAATAACATAATTATATTCTACGCCTACGGCTGTTAGTTTGCACCTCAGCTTGTAATGTTAATGCTAATGGCTGTGTAGCGTCAGTCTACAGAAAATAGAGGTAACAGGTCTCGGGGGACATTACTGCCACACAACTG
>JAQLOL010000001.1:1276023-1288187 GCA_029783665.1 Naso thynnoides
CTAATGGCTGTGTAGCGTCAGTCTACAGAAAATAGAGGTAACAGGTCTCGGGGGACATTACTGCCACACAACTGACTTATAACTTTTTTCTCAGTCACATATAAATACATGACCTCATCACCATCCATCCTGCTGTCTCTCTTTCTCTCACTTCCAAAAGAAATGCACGTGTTGCCGGTGTTATGCCGAGTTCTGCCTGCTGGCACAGGCTAATGAAGATCTTTATGACAGTAAGCGCTTGTGTCACTACTGCTTCTGTCCAAAGGGGGCGCTAGCACTAAGAAAAACTGAAAGTTCCTCTTAGTCAATAAACGTAGCACTGTGTTCACCTAAGTAATCGCTCTGATACGAAACATATCACTTTGAGCAAGCAGATGAGGAGACGGATTAGAACAGTGGTTATTCAAATAACATAAATCACCTCAGAAGTGAATCTCTCACTGCTTTGGACAACTGTGTTTCACTACAGTAAATAAAATGAGCAGGACGTGGGCCTGTAACTCTGTTTGATGTGTCCAAAACTTTTTGTCTTCTTAAGATTGACAAACTTGGAGATTTGTTTCCAACAGTAGTTTCCAACCTGGTGGTCAGGACCCCCAGTAAGGTGTTGTGAAATAATTACAGGATTTTGAAGCAAAATAAAACTCAATTGTTCTAACTTTTTCTCATTTTTCTTTGACATGTGTTTTATTTCTTATTACATTCTGAATATTTTTACCTCTTCATCAAGAACAAGAAATGTAAAGAGGCAAAATTACTCTAGTTAAACCACTTACAAACCATAACAGCTCAAGATTTGAGTCATTTGTGATTTGGTGTGGGATCTCTCCATTTTATATATGGACACTGTTTAAAATGTCTCTGGATGAAATTGGACGGCCCTACAACCAACTGAAGTAACAAAACAGGAGACGTGGAGCTGGGATCTGTCCAAAGGGGCAGAACTCTGCTTTCATTTCTGTGCTCGACCTACAGCCTAACAGCACATTAAAATGTGTTTCTGTAAAGACTTGGGTGAGAAAAAAGGAAACGCAGTGACATGGTCAGCACTGTGAGTCTGTTATATCAAACTCGTCCCATATGAGATAAACGGCTGTAATTGGACAGGCATGGGTCAGGTCGAGTGGAAATCTGTCTGAATGGGAGGGGGGCCAACCTGTCTGAGAGAGCAGAGAAACCATGAGCTTGACACATTGGTCTTGCTCTCAGGACAGTAATAAACTGTAATTACCCCTTTAACTCAAAGCTACATATTTTGGCTTTTCATGGGTTCTGAATAATTTTTGTCTAGTGACACTGCTGCTTCAAAGTGACAAATCTCATTTCTTTAGGGCACTCATTAGTTTACCAAGATTTGAGCTCAACATGCAAAAAAGGATAGAAAATATATTTTATAATGATGCAAGTTTTCCTCTTTAGACTCTGGAGACTCTGGACACGGGGAAACCCTTCCTGCAGTCCTTCTTCATCGACTTGGACGGCAGCATCAAAACCCTTCGTTACTATGCAGGCTGGGCCGACAAGATCCAAGGCAAGAGTCTGCATGTAGGTAAGTGTGTCTGTCATCTTCAAACTTACAGGCATTCAACAAACCAAACCATCGTGACCAACAAAAGATGTGAAAGATCTTGTGTGACATCAGTAAGAGCTGAAACAACCAAGGGGAAGGCAAATGAAAAACATCCACAAACATATTTCAGTCAGGAGAGATCAAGAAGAAAAGAAAAGAACCAGACCAGAGAGTCTGAGAAGTTTTATCGTAAACTGACAGTGTAGCCTTTGGCACTTAGACCCCAAACCCTTAAAGCTCCGTACCAGAACCGATCCGTTCGCCATCATTATGTCTAAGGCAAAGCTGCACCCATCCGTACTCGCTAATAAAAGCCACCCAACCCATACCCATGATCAAACACACACACACACATACACACACATAGGCTACAGTCACTCACATTTAAGTGGATGGCAATGAAGTCCTCTGCCTGGATGCTGGCAGAGTGCTCGTCGTTGATCCTGATGTTCTCCCATTCATTGTCCTGCCGTCTCTTATCACATTGGCTCAACTGTGACTCAGCTTGCTCTACATAGCTCAATGCATGTTCAGGGTTCAAACGTCCCCTTACAGCGCTCTATTATTGTGCCAAACTTCTCCCAAACATCCGGCTTAGTCCTCGACTGTGTCTTATCCACAAGCTGATATTCTTCACCAGCTGATTTTGCCTCCATGTCATCCATTCAGTGTAACACTACAAAGTAAGAACCACCAGTAACAGAAACTGATGACGAGATCAAGGGCGGCCATTTGTTGGTGACTTTCAAAATAAAAGTCATTGTGGCTGGATAACAGTGATTTATATTGCACATGTGTAGTTCATTTTTATCCACTCTTGCGTCCATGAATTATCATGTAAATTTTGTCACCTGTTACACAGCCTTTTTGCAGGTTACCTGTCAGTTATTCACAGGTACCTCACCCACTGCAGGACTCTGCCCTGCTTCACAGTCGTGTGTAAAGCCTGAGTGAAATGGAGCTGTTGTGTGGCCTTAAAACAGCTTTATTGTCTGAAAAATCTATTCCATTAGACAGAACTGAGATGGACAACCGACAAAACACACAAATGCGTCTTGTAACAGTATGTGATGGCTTGTACATAACATAGGACAAAGAACACAAATTATTTGTGCTCTCAAGTTAAAAACCCATTGAATTACTGTTCTCAAATTGTAAGTTGCATTTAACGTAACAGCAGGAACTAGTTAAGAGTTGTGTCCAATCCAGTCAAGTCAGTGTCAGTGGCAATGTTTGTGGTTACTAAAATTGCTCAGTCCTTTCAGTAATTAATTCCGTCATCCATTTGAGAGCATTAAAATAAAAATTAGTGCTGACAAATGAGTTTTTTTCCTAATGACCTCTGGAAAAACTAGCATGTATCTGTAAATAAGAAAAGTAATTAGGTGTGTACACAAGATAATACACTTGAGATCAGCTTCCAGCATGCTGGAGAAACATGGGGAAATTTTTTTGAGCATGTTCCCTGAGGGGTTCCATAACCAGTGTGTCATTTTGAAACAACTTGATTACTAAAGAGCAAGTGACTTGGCCTGACTCAGGATTGTCCTCAGCCGTGGGTGGTATATCTAATCCAACCTCTTAATACTTCCCCCTTCTTGTCAGATCCTGCGTTTTGTCTCCTCTGTCTCTGCGGGACAGCAGATAGACAAAACTCGCTTGCCTTTTCCTCTCGATTAGATGCCAATAGAGTGGCGAGAGACGAAAGGCAAGGCAGGACAAAAGGTAGGAAGAGGCTGAGATGGTAATCAGTGAGGTGCAACAGTCTGTTAGGATTAATCAGTGTTGGCTCAATGCTTTGCCAAGTCGGCTGCGTCTAATCCCCACTTTTATATTGGAGCAGCCTCAATACAAGTCATCAGGATGAGACACTTGGCTGAGTCGTAGTTTAACATGAAAACTGCACAGATGTACATGAAGCTACGCAGGGTGTGAAGTGCAGAACAGAATTTAGGTTTTACAAAAACATGCTAAAATCACAGCTCTGCTGTTTGGATTGCTACTTTCATTGGATGTAGATTAAGCCAAAATAATTTTTTTGCAGGTTAAGTAATGACCAGAATTTACTAGCAATTTACTGACTATTGCATTGCATTTAAAACAGACAAACAAACAAATGTACATGATTAGTGTCCACTGTCTTAGGCCTACTACAGCAGTAAAAAAAATAAATAAAGCATAGATGGATAAAAACTCTCTATCAGCTCAAAATAGGAGACAAGAAGTTAAACTGGAGCACTGCATTTTCACTCAGCACTGTTATCTAATGTTAGTCAGCAGACAGACTGAGACAGAGACAGGAGAAAACATGAGCAATACTAACCAAAAGTATCTGAAGTATTTTTCTGAACACAACCAGGTAGCTTAAAGTTTCCCTTTTCATGTAATTCATTCCTCTTCCCAGAAGTGTTGTTATCATGTTTCTTGGCTTGACGATGGCTGACTCACTGATACTGCCGACATAATAAGTGGGTTTCTTTTCAGTTTCAGTATTACTTGTCACATCAGCCATCCACCTCCAAGATCAGCCATGCTAGCATTAGAAACACAAAATGAAGAGCTTTGTTTACAGTAGTTTATTTTCAAAGGTATTTGGGGGGCTTTTAGGGTCTTTCCTCTTGACAGGACGACTGAAGAGTAGAGAGAGAGAGAGGGAACAACATGCAGCAAAGGGCAACAGCGTGGAATCGAACGCAGGGTCACTGCAGTAAGGACACAGCCTCCGTACATGGGGCGCCTGCTCCTCCAACTGAGCCAGGGCACCCCAGTAATTGTTCTTTATGGTTCACTGATTTTGGAAACTTCACTGAAGTGAGTCTGTCCCTTCACTGAAGTAGCTTAAATTAACTCCTATCAACCAAATGAATTAGCAAAAAGCATCTTAACCCTTTTATGGGACCTAACACTCTGACACCACCCATTCTGTCACATAATGACAGAAAAACCACACTAGCTTACATACAGTACAGATATGAACGTCCTCCCCCACTGTTTATTTAAACTCCATCAGGGGATAACACTAAAGATGTTACGACACCATTTTTTCCTTTCCAAAACCAATTCCGAGACCCAAACAAAGCTGATACGGAGTATTCTTCTGATACCAACACATAAGCCAGACTAGCGTACTCGCTGATACTGAAAACAGCATTTTCGGTGGTATCAGAGGTCTTTGCAAATACTGGTATCGGTATCAGAACAACTCTGGATAACACAGACTTCAGATGAGCTCTGGTTTTGTATTTAGAATCTAAAGTGTATTTTGCCAGAGAATCTTAGTGTGTGTCAGTTAGTGTTAGCATAGCAGAGCTATAATGGGCATAAGGCTGCTCTTTGAATTCTTGTTTCTCACACAGCGAGACAACAGCACACAGTACAGTAAAACTCAACTCTTGTACAGGGAGTGCTGATCTCACTGATGTGACATTTTAAAAGGATAAGTGTAAAAATTTAAACTTAAAAATACAACAGAAAAAATAAGACTATTGAAAATTAAACTAACTATTAAAACTATTGAAATTAAAAAAAAAAAAAACACACAGTGGAAGCCAGCAAAACAGAAAGGGAAGCTTAAGCAAGTCGATAAATAACAAAAGCTGCACCCTAACACTATATAACTAACACCCTCAATAACCTGGTTTTCATGTCAATGTGAAGTGAATCCTTCGAAAGTTCACCAAAAAAAAAAGCGAATTAAATACATTTTCATCAAGTGGTTGGGGCGGATAAACTGCACCAGTTTTGACAGTAGATGGCAGTATAGGCAATGTACCATAACATGGCTGTAATAAAATGTAGAAGAAGTAGAGGTTACCAACCAAAAACAAAACAAGTAGTTGCCCTGGCAATGTACAACTTGGCAATGGTGAGAGGTCTGCAGGAATTACTTTCAGTTTTTGGTCTCCTCATCAGTCCACATGAATCTGTTGTTGTTGCTCAGCTTGAACAGCCGTCGCGTTAGTTCAATGTTCGCTACGTCACAACTTATTCGGCACACGTGTGTCCGTCTCCTAATCTGTGCATTAATTCTTTTTCGCATAAGTCAAAAAATCACTTCAAGTGAGAGTAAAAACGTTTTTGTGAATTAGAGGATTTTTTCATTTATTTATTTTTTAATTTTGGCGTTTCCATCACCCTTTTCTGATGCAATACTTCAAAATGCACATAAAACAGGGTGGTGCTCGTGACACGACAAATCACTGCTGAAAACCAAATCTGTTTTAACCCTGAAGAAAGGCCGAATGTTTGGAAACATGTTTGGTTCAAATGATCTGACTGAGGCTGGTCTGTTTCACTGCAGGCAGAATCACTTGCTGTGGTTGCTTTCAGAAGTTGTTTACAAGAGGACAAATTTCTTCTTAGATCTAATTTGCTCTAGAAGTGCATCAGATTGCAACCCCAAGGATCACAGTCTTCTAAAGTCCTGGGAAATACTGGTGGCATCACTGTTGGGTGCTTCAGCCCCGCTCATCAGCCATCTTGACTGTTATCAGAGGTGAAACAGAAACTCTTAACCAGAAAGGAGAGTGAGTCACCACCATTCAGTCTGGTCTGAAGTTAGTTGTAAAACCACATGAAAATCTTTTTCCACATCAGTCTAAATTTACATGTGAGCAATTTGCTTAAAATCAAACTGTTAGCGGAACACTGCTCTGTTTGTGTTTCTTTTTCTCTGAACAACAAACTGGACATTTTGTGAAATAGATTTTTTTAACAGTTGTGTTGTTTGTTTGCTGTCAGCAATTAGACCCTCAGGTCAAGTTAATGACTTTAAGGTGAGATCGTCGTTGTTTCTCACGTTTTGGGTCCACATCGTGATCTGAGTCACCAGCATAGGCTGAGGTCACAGTAACAGCAAAAGTTGGCAAATAAAGCTGAGTGATGGAACAGAAAGAAGTTATTACTCATAGAAAACAGTGGACTTGTGAACACATTAAATAATATCATCAGCCGGCCTTAAATGCACTGCCAGCTGGTCAAAGTCATTGTTACTAATGACAAGCAGCTGTTTAAAAAATACAGCTGACACAAATCTTTCTTAGTTTTTCATCAGACTTTCAGTCCAGTGTGCAACGATGTTTTTTGATAAAAAGTTCTGAATTTCGTGAAATTATTTAGCTTTTTCTTGAAGTCAGAGTTCCCAAATGTTTTCAGCTCAAGACCCAAAAGGGAAACCCATTCGTCTCAGCTCTGCATTTATTCTATAATATTAAATAACAAATATTTAACATATTTAACAAACAGCAGTTTGAGAGAGAAAAAAAGAACTTTACTGTTGTGGCAATTGTACATTTATTTACAATGCTTTATTTATTTTATTTTATTTTATTTATTTTTTTATTAGCATGAGTACCTGAGTGCTTTATTTTTTTTCTTACATCTTTGATTGGCTGCAGCATTGTATAATGCATTGTAACGAAATAGAAATACTTTGTTACTGTACTTAGGTTTTTTGGATATCTGTTCTATTTCTGTTTCTGCAGCCTTTTACTTTTATTTTATTTTCCAAAGAAAAGGGATGTTTTTACTCCATTACGTTTCCCCAAAGCATCTTATTTACTTGTTACTAAATAAAACTAGAGGAAATTTGGTTGCTACCAGTCACTGATTCTTTTTGTTTTGTTTAGTTTCGTTAATAATGTTGGATCACAGACTGAAAGAAGTTGGATCACTGATTAATCATGTCAGGTGTGAGTGCGAACAGTTGCTCTTAAGCTGCATAGCAAAAAATGACTTGTTTTTTTCTTTAGGTTCTGCTGTTGTCATGTTTGTGTTTGATTTTAAATCATTTCATCATTTTGTTGTTATGATTTAGAAGCAGTTGCACTATTGCAGATTCACCTTTGAATATTATGTTCAAATCAGGCCCAAAGGAGTTTAGAAAGTTTAGAAAACTTTTCATTTTTAATCAGTTTATTTGCATTTTGTTTTATGACTGGGATATTCTGTCCTTTTGAAGGCCAGAGGCTACAAAATGAAACAGTTTTTAATTCAAAGATTCAAACTTAACTGCTTTTTACATGTAATCTTTACTTGTACTTTTACTTTCAATACTGTAGTACCTTTGTATTTACTGTGCTTTTAATACTTCAGTACAGTAAATATCAGCTACTTTAAGACTTTTACGCAAGTAATGTTCTGATAGACAGCTTTGACTTTTACCAAAGTCATTTTCCAGCGAGGTATCTTTACTTTTACTCAAGTATGACTTTTGGGTACTTCATACAAGACTGATTGGCCATGTTTTGTCACTACTGAAATTTATTGCCATCTATAGGATATCAGGATATGTGGGATTTAATCTGCCAAGGGCAAATTCTTATCCCACAAAGACGTGACAGACCTTGGACAGATGAGTCACCCCAGGTTCATCCACAGCTTAACTCACAGCTTTTCATGTAAATCTCAGAAATACTGTACATCTCAGTCTTCTATCAGTAGAGCTTCAGTTTCATGTTAGTATCGAGAGAGCAGAGAGTTGTGTGTCACAGTTTGAACCTAATTAATTAACCTCCACTGAGAGCCCTTGAGCAAGGCCCTTAACCCCAGTTGCTCCAGTGGAGCTGCTCAGCGGCTGCACATCAGACTGTCATTGTGCTGTGCAGCTTCCACTCTCAATGAAACTCCCCTCAATACATATAATTGATGGGCAGCTTTCGTGTGTAAACATATCTCAGCTTACTCTGACTTTGAAAAAGTGAAAATGAATGTACCTGTTAACCTTTTCCCATGAGTACAGATGATCGAGCTGATTGTGCTGTTTCTGTCTTTTGCAGACGAGAGCTTCATGTGTTTAACCAAACACGAGCCTGTTGGCGTATGCGGAGCCATCATTCCAGTAAGTCCAGAGGGGATCTGGTTTGAATTTATTAGCAATAATGTTGCTAGGAATAGGAATTCTTATTACTGTTCGTATTGCTTTGGCTTGGTGTGAAAAGGACTCCTGTGAATATTAAACACATGCCTACACAGAGGGGTGATAAAATAAAACAAAGTAACATATAACATTGTTGTTTGGTCTACACTGTGTGTGTGTGTGTGTGTGTGTGTGTGTGTGTTTCTCTGTTGTGTGACCATTCTGCTCTAATACAATCTGTTCTCAATAAGCATTCACAAAATCTGAACATTACACAATATCTTTTTTACAACTGGAGGATATGGAGTCCAGCTCATTTTTGTATTGTTGTACACTGTAAAGCTCTGCTGTGGTTTGGCTTCATGTATATCCACGTATAGATAATAATTCTCATACATTTGTTTAAAGCATGGAATCAGAGAGTTGAATTTAAACTATGGCATTCTGGTACAAAACAATGTGTTGTATATATCCTTCTGCAGAGACGATCATATGGATATCAGCTTCATCTCTGGGGATTAGTCTGCAGATAAGCCCAAGCTGTGAGCAGCAGAGCTGGGCTGCGTGGCAGTGTTGGCACTGTGTCTGTCACGTGACAAGAACTCAGAGACACGACTCCCTAGAACTTCTATTACTCTTCATGTTGTGGGACATTTTATTCCTCGTGTAAATTATCTTGTCGGTTCTCACAGCAGCAAGTGCGTTGCATGTGTATCATGTGCTTAATGGTCTATGATTGTCTTCTCTGATCATTCAGTCAGAGCGTATAACAGGGAGAGTCTTGGATCAGCTGATTTTCCTTGTGCACTGTACATTTATAGTGCTTGTGAACTTGTGTGTGTTAATACTTTTGGACTCTGATGCTCCAGTGGGGCAGTGATCACATCAGCTTCGCCCTTATCCCAATAGTGACAGCTCTTATGGGGCGAAGCCCATAGGAAATACAACATTGGTTACGTACCATAATCCCAGAGTCTGTATGTTTACATGGACACAAATAATTGGAATAACAGCCTGATCAGAATAAAATCATATCATGTAAACATATAAGAGTCTGTTCAGATACAGCCCACTCAGAGGGAATTTTCATTCTGGATGAGAGGGCTGGTTTATGCCGATCAGTATTCAGACCATGTGCTCACTTGTTCGATCGAGTCTCCCTGGTTGGGCCAGTTTGTGGAAAAAGTAGCCACCACCGCTCGTCTGATGCCTCGTGCAGTTCAGGCCGAGGCAATAGCGTCCTTCCTCCAAAAGTGACAAGCAAGAAGCTCACACTGTCCACATCTAACATTATTCACGGTGATAATGCTCCAAGCCATGGTAAGCACTACAGTTAACAGGAGAGAAAACTGAGACTAGGAATACGCCATGAGCATCCAGGTCTTGGAAAAGACATTTATCGTTGTTTAGCCGGGAGCAGTGTGCACTGCTGAACCTGCAGGGAAGTATCTGAAGGCATACAGCGACAGCAGTGTTTGTTTACAGCTCAGGCTGAAGTAAAGCTTCTTCTTCTTCTGCTAATTCTGGAAAATTAGACAGCTCTGTGCATGTCAAAATGGTTTAGTCTGATTTAACACTTGTTGCATGTGTGCACACATCATCATCAAATCACTTTATTTAGCATCAGTGTAAACAATGGACTGGGAATTTCTACTCACTTAGGATTTTGATCAGATTGAAGAAATTGTGCACATGTAAACATAGCTAGTGAGTATAGGTGTAGTCCTCTAAGCAGCAGGCACTGCTGTCCCACCTTTGTCAGCTTAAGAAAAAGCTGTCTTTGATTGTCCTGACAGTGTTTTACACTGCTCAGGCAGACTTGAGAAGGACCATTGTATGCGGTACAGTGGCAAGAAAGAAATCCTCAGGGCTGTGCATGCGGGAGATATAAACTCAATAGTGGCAGCTCTTAGAGGGCTACACCTATACTCGTAGAATCTGGGGTTACAGTATGTAACCAACGTTTGTTTC
This sequence comes from Naso thynnoides, assembly GCA_029783665.1. Lineage (NCBI taxonomy): Eukaryota > Metazoa > Chordata > Actinopteri > Acanthuriformes > Acanthuridae > Naso > Naso thynnoides. Next base: position 1,286,421 of record JAQLOL010000001.1, read on the forward strand.
AGCTCTGAGCACTGCCATGCTGAAATCTCTTCTCTGAGCTAGGCATCCTTTAACCCCATGATACAAAATCACAGTTTGAGCTGCCCTATAGAAAGACCTACTGTACCATGTCCAGTTATATTTATTTATCCATAAACTTTGCACACACATAGATAAAATAGATATCATATTTTCCTGTAACTGTGCATATGCAAAGTGTGTATTTCCAAAATGTCACAGAGTTCTTCGACAATCAGCAGGACCCTTAACTTTAAATGAATGGCCCTAGTGCACTACTTACATGCTCTAGATTCTTGGAAATATACTCAGTCTGAATTTCAACCACTGAAAACTGAACTTAATTGGTCATAAATGTGTAGTGTTAGTGAGGAATCTGTTCTCAGGTTAAAAACACTGTCTAAATGTGAGGAAGAAATGAAACCATGGTAAGTGCACTAGAAACCTTATCTTAATCTTTACGCTCTAAACAAGACCTGCCCTCTGCTAATCCCTTAAGGGCCATTCTTACATGAAAACACAGCACCAGTCCTGTGCTACTTGGATTTGCTTTCACATACTGGAATATATGGGTTTTGTTTTTTTTTTTGCTTTAATAACTTAGCAGATTTAGGGTAGGGCAATGTTTAGCGTTTCAACGTCTTGTGTTGCACTTTGTCATAGATCTAGACAGAAACATGAGTGTAATTTCGCCATCATGACAGAATACAGCCATTCACACTCTATCTTTGAGTATAAGCCTATAACCTTGCTTTGGCAAGAAAGGAACAAAACGTCTGTTGTTTGACATGGGAGATTATATCAAAAAAGTGAAAGTTATACTAAGGGCGTTGTGTAATTACTGAAAGTACTGCTGGCACACACACAGCATGAGTCATTGTCAGAGAAAAACAGGAAACCCTTCTCCCAGCTTGTGATCCCAAGATCCCTTAATGGCGCTGAGTGTTTCCAAAGTGTTATAAAAGTTAACAATGCCTAAACAATAAACATGCAGCACTCACATGTATTGCTGTTTAATTTGGGTTTGAGTGCCTAATTATTTGTCCATTGCTTTCCAACATGAAAAAGAGCAACTGGAAAATAAATTACCTGTTTTTCTGAATTGGTTTATTTTGAATCATCTCCAGTCCTGATGATTTAGACCTCATTTTATTTTCTTGTACATTTTCTCCATAACAACATCCAAGTGATAAAGTGAATTTTGCTCCAAGTAAACTGGGGAAGCCAAAGCACTGATGATGTGTGCGATTCTTGGATCGTTAGCCCCAGTTTGTGCTTCTGACGTAACCAATATTATTTCCACTGGAGACTGTTGCAAGGATAATTATAACTGAGTCACAGAAATAAGCTACTGTTTAAAAAAATTCATGAGCATGTTAAGTCTTTTGACATATACTGGATGACTAGCAACAAAGTTGTGGACTCCTCTGTCTTCTGTAAACTTTTCGTGTTTTACAGTTATTGTCTCATGAAGTCTAGACCAATTTACCAAACAGAGCAGGAAACTGCTCTAGGACTCGGTGCCTCCATGAACATGGAGGAAGTTAGCCCTCAGGGCTTCTAACCTTCGACGTGAGTCACGCATTGATGTGAGTTGCACATGTGTGAAAAAATGTCCGCCATCTTGGACAGCTTGCTGCAGCTACACCACTTGTACAAACCACATATCACGATGACATTTAGAGTCCCCATGAAATGAAAATCAATTTTTAGGTTTTTTAACCAGATGTGTGTTGCTCTTATTCTCGCCTATTTGACAATATGGCCCAA
>JAQLOL010000001.1:1291198-1308573 GCA_029783665.1 Naso thynnoides
TAAGTAATCAGCTTCTCATTAACGAGATCAGACATGTTTTCTCCTTGCATGAGGCATTTGAGGAGCTGCACAACATTCAGTTGTGAATTCCATTGCAGAGGACACAAAAAAGTTGAACTATTTAAACTTTTGACGGCAACGCTGTCTGCAAATTTACCGCCCTGCTCTCATTCACTTAAATGACACCCACTTTGATGTCTATCGTCTGGCTGTTTCTATGTGAATGCAGCATCATAGTCAAAGTTCTCAAGCCTCAGGACAGCAGCATGTCAAGCTAATGTAACCTGAACCAAAGACAGTATGCTGTTAATGCCTGGCTATAACATTCATCGGCTAAAACTCAAAATTGGCAAGAGAGTCAACAACTTTGCTAACACAGACAAACATCAAACATGTTCCACAACACAAACACATTAACTTAGTAAGCCAGCTAATACTTACTAGTCCAACATGTCCCAGTCCCTTGGCATCTGTCTTGCAGCTTTTTATTTTGCAAAGTGCTGCCCAATGACTGACAGACAGTCCATCATAAACTCACCTGTCTCCCACTGTGTCATGATGTCCATTAGTGGCTGCTACCCCCATTTGCATTGCAAGGCTCACTGGCCCTTTTCCCCACAATTTAAACCCTGAACAGAGACTTATATAGGGTCACAAGCTGTGTTGTAGTCAAATGTCTTTTGACCATATATGCAAGGTATTTTGCTGTGCCCTAATTTTTTTACTAATTGGACATCCGAACTGAATTTTCAGGCGGGGTTCCCATCTGGAGTCGTGAACATTGTTCCTGGGTTTGGTCCCACAGCAGGAGCAGCCATTGCCAGCCACATGGACATAGATAAAGTAGCCTTCACTGGCTCTACAGAGGTACGCTGCATTAACATGATTCTTAGAAAAAGATGAAAGATTAATACTTTTGATGTGGAATTCAGCAACCATTTGAGTGATGCAGTGCTGCTCCCAATAAGATCTTGTTATTTCTTTGTTTCATTTATAGTCCTAATATGAAGGTGATTCTGGTAAAATGTAGGATTGTAGTTTGGTTTTGGCTATGAGATCACACTATTTATTGTGTTGATTAATCATAGCTTAAAGTAAAAACCGCAAAACTTTTTTTTAAGCTTAACTTTTCATTATGATGTATAACCTGATTAAACAGTGTAATAGTGGTTGAAAAATGACACCATTCGCTGCTAAACTGGTTTCCAATAAGCTCTGTTTCTACCACAATATTTTCTTTGCCACCATGGCAAGGGTTTCATGGAAAAATGAAAAATCAGTGACGCTCTCTGTACTCTCTGTCCTGATTGGCCGATCTGCGCTGTGCTTCTTAGCAACAGGTGACGTCTGTATGAGCTGGTTAGCTCACCGTGCTTTGACTCACCTCTGCCAACAACAGTGTCTGCAAGCCACACCGTCAGTCGGCTCGAGCTCGAGCTGAGACGGACCAGTTTACTCCACTGCAACTTTACCTGCAATCGTTTGGTCTCAGTTCAAACTGGACTTAGAGAGAGAGACAACAAATGAAATAAAGCGCGAGCTGGAGCAAACAGCTCCAGCATTTGCTTCTCAACGAGTTTCATGCTACAGCTAACGTTAGCTAACTTGTTTGCAGAAGTCTGCTGCAACTTTAAATAAGTCATGAGGCCAACCACAAAAGCTTTGTTTGTTTGACAGTGTGTGTGACAGCGCTAGTGCACATACCTGAAACGGTGGTTCTGCATCGACAAATAGTACACCCCAAGTCATTGTGGCATATGGTTATGCAACTCAATTTGATTAAAAATTCAAAATGTAGAGCAAGACATCTGTAGGATGTGAAATCAGTTCAATCCAGGAAGCAAGTGACTCCAGCAAACTTCTGTACAAGAATCATTTCTTTCAAATGGAAAAATATTCAGTCGGCCATTATTGACCCAATGTCCATCAACCGTCTGTTTGCCAAGAAGTCAAAGAAGGCTTTGTGATCAGCCCATTTGTTCATCCCCATTCTTAATGTCTGCATCAGCCCTCACTGCATTACAATCAAAAAATAATGTGATAATGCATCGTCCCTGGTTTTCAGCACCCCACTGCAGTATCACCCAGCACATTATTCACTTGACTCCATGCTGCCATAGATCTCATCAAACTAGGTACATATTGTTTTGCCATTAGACTGACTTAACACCTTGTCAGAAGCTTGACACCAGCCTCTGATTTGGTCACTTTGACTTTAGTTTTCTTCAATCTCATGGGTCCACTGTCAGCAGAAAAAACACGGGACCTTTCCACATTCAGCAAGTTCCTTGGAGTCACTTTGAAAACAATTATGTGTCATGCTTTACTCAGGCTTTCCAAACAAATAGCTCAACTGAATCTGCCTTCTGATGTTCAATTTCCTCCTTGCCCCATGCTGCCCTCGACATCAACCTATCTTCATTCAGAGCCTTTTCAACATTACAATGGACATCACTTCCCTGGGGCGAGCCTTCATCTGTCACTCACAAGTCATCGCTTCTTTCATTCCCTCAGCCCTGGATCTCTTTTCCTTTGACAAGGGATAAGTCGTGCTGACCTCTAGCATTAGCTCAACCTTCTTGCTAACCCTAACCTTTGCCAGAATGGAAGAGTTTCCCTTACTTTCACAAACAGTACATCATAATTGTTGTCAAACACATCATAATGATCTGTTTTATTACTTGTATCCATTCTGCCATGGCCATCAAAACTCATACTGTTAACTTTACCTCAGTGGTATTAGCTTCTTTTCTAAACTCATAACCTGCAGCCCGGACTCGTCAGCATTCCTCATGCTCTCAAATCTAGAAGCCATGTTTGTAATTCCCTTTTTTTTAGTATCCTCATGCTCCAAATCCATCGTCTCAAACTTTGAACTGTGCTGTCATATCTGCATTCAGACTTATTTCTCAGACGACATTATTATACTTAAAATAAACTAATGGTGACTTCTAGTCCAACAGTCACAAATTAATGTGTGGGGTCCCACAGGGTTTCATCCAGGGTCCTCTTCTTTTTAACCTATATATGCTTCCCCTTGGCAACATTATCAGCAAACACAACATTAGCTACCATAATTATGCCAACAACACACGGCTTCTCGTCCCATTATCCACTGATGACTTCCAACCTATTAACTCCCTAGTTAGCTGCTTGGAAGAGATCAACCACTGTGGGCGCAAAAGGCCTGGGGACAGTGGGTGTGTGAGTACCTGGAATTCAGATCTCTATAATCAAGTAAACAGATCAAAAACTTAGGTGTAATCGTAAATGGTGGGCTTAGCTTTATGAATCATATTAACAGTACCACCGGGGGGGGCCTTTTTCTAACTCAGAAACATGTCTGGGATTAGAGGCTTCCTTTTCTAGCCTGACTCAGAGAAGCTTATACATGCTTTTGTAGTGAGCAGACTGGACTATAGCAATTCTCTGCTCGTGGGTCTTTCTAGCAGAACACTTCATAGGTTTCAACTTATCCAAAACGCAGCTGCTTGAGTTCTAACCAGGACAAAAAGATCAAATCACATAACCCCAGGCCTTCGTAACCTTCACTGGCTAGCTGTTGTGCACATAATACAACTCAAAATTCTCCTCCTGGTTTATAAAGCACTTAAGGGCCTAGCTCTGCAGTACATATCAGTTATGCTGTCAGCTTACCATCCCAGCAGATCTCTTAGATCGCAAGGTGAAAATCTCTATATGCCTAGAGCCCCTTCAAAGTCTTGTGAGATGGCTTTCAGCATTTATGCACTTAAAGAGTGGAACAGTCTGCCTGCTGATCTTAGAGTAAGGACACACCAGCCCGACAGTCCTGTCAGGCACAGGTCAGCTACAGTTGGTGGTCCCAGTTGGTCCCAGTTGATCCCAGTTGGCCCACTGTGTCCCGCACCGTCGCTACTAGTTGACCTTGTCAGCCTTCATCGGAGCCGACCATTGGCCGCATCGACCGTCAGAAGGCATCAGTAGTGAGTAGCAGCTCAGGCATTCTTAAGAATTATTCACGATAACATTACTGTAACCTACTTGCAGGGAGAATGAAAACAAGGTAGGTTTTGTCTATGGATCTCCTAGCGTTTCTGTTTCCTCTTTTTTGACCACGAGTTCACCTGCTGCTGCTATGGGGAGTTGCAACCTCTCATGCAGGTGCGCAGGTGCAGAATGTATGTGCTAGCAGACGGTTGGGTGTAGTCAGTGTGGTGTGTTCAAGGGCAAATTTTTGGCCCAGACAGAGGCAGACGCGAGGCAACGAGAGGAGAGGCAGCAGTTGGTCTTGGTTTCCTCTACTCAGGCTGGTGTGTCCTTACCCTTAGGCTTGCTCAGACACTGTGTTTTTTTAAATCCAAACTGAGGACTTTTGGGACTTTTTTTTCATTCTAGCATACTCTTACATTAACACACCACACTTGTTTGTACGTTTTTACCTGTGTGTGTGTGTATCTGTGCATCTACATGTATGGATGGATGTTTCTTTGCATTAGTACATTTTTGTTGCCTTATCTTGTTTGTTTGGATGTTTCTGTGTATTAACACATTTTCACAAATGTTTTCATATTTTGTTGTTTGTTTGTTTCCTACAGTACTCTGAACTGCTTTTGTATGAACTAGTGCTACACAAATAAATTTTATCAATTGATTGATTGATTGAAACCAATCAATGCAGTCTGCTGACATCCATTTTCTACAACAAACACCAGTCCCAGTAAATCCTTTTGAATCGTTGTTGCCCGTCGTTGTTGCCATTTCTGGAATTTGGCATGTTTAGTTTCTTGTAACAAAAAGAGAAATATATTGTCAAACTCACATATCTGAAGACTCTCGATGCATTATGATATTACTGTATACCATCATGTGTGCAGGTGGGCCAGCTAATCAAAGCAGCGGCAGCCAAAAGTAACCTGAAGAGAGTGACTCTGGAGCTGGGAGGGAAAAACCCCTGCATTGTGTTTGCTGACTGTGATTGTAAGTAAACATGCTCTCTGTCTCATTTTGAATAATGACATCAAAATTCTGTATTTTGATCATGTCAGCATGTACTAGAGTCACAGTAATCTCTATTATATGGTTACTTCACAGCTTTGCAGCCCCAGGCAAGAGAGGCGGTTTTGAATTCATTAGAGTTTCATTTTACTGCTCAGAAATACAGCAGAATAAATCCTGTCAAATATCGTCTTTCACCTGTGCAATTCATGTTTTGTGTCTTTGCTGTCAAGTATCAACTCACAAACTGTCACCCTAGCAAAAAAATACTGTATCTAAGTAGCAAAAGTTTAGGTTGAACTGATAAACACTGCATACGTACAGTATGACAATGAACTTTAAATTCTTGGGCCAGGTTTTGTTGCTTTTTGTTTGCCTCAGGAAAAAAAAAGAGCATATGAAATATAGCATATTTATATTGAACTTTCAGTCAGTAGGAAAAATGGTTTTGGCCAAATGTAATTCTGCAAGGATTAAGTTTCCCTTATACAAAACTACTGTATCTGTAAAACTTCACTCCTTGTCCCCACATGAGCATGGAAATAGTTTTAGATTAAGGGGACACTTTTTCAACGACACTAAATCAAATCAACACTGACCTGAAATGCACTAAACATCCCAGGGTATGATGCGGGAAATAAAGGTTTAACTCTCCTGAAAAAGTAGAAAGATTTCCAAATGTTTTTCTTTATTTGGATCTCCATTAGCTTCCCCAAAGTTGACACTAATCTTGCTGTGGTCCACACAAAAACAATGAAACTAAAACCCAGTAACAATTTTAAATGTCAATAATAATTTTTTTTTTTTTTAAAGGCTAAAATAATTAATTCCACAACATTCAGTTCAGTCTGTCTGATTCTGATTGACTGATTTTCCAAGGAGAAGAGACTTTATGAGTTCTCATCATGCATGTTATTCATGGACACCATCAGAAGACCAGTGCTCACATGATTTATTTTATAGCTATAATAAAAACTATATGCTAGTTTTAAACAAAGGTAGTGTGGCCTTTCATTCAAAATTACATTGTGCATAAATATTAGGAATGCACAATTTTGTTTTCTTGCTGATATTCAATATGCCGATATTTTACAACTCATTTGGCAATAATCGATACCGATACTGATATATTTGTATATTTTTCCCCACACCTAATTGCAAAGATCATAAAGTCTCTTCTGTAGTGAATTTACATTCAGCATTATTCTGCAAACTCACACCGTGTTGGCCCACCGGCAAACGCAGATATAAAATACAAAGCTTAAAATCATGTAAAATTCATTCTTTGTGCAAAAGAAGAAAAAACTTATGTTGTGTAAAACATGTCATATTTGTTTATGACAATTGCTTTTTAACAAAACAAGAAAGATATTAAAAATGGATGATGCTCTCTCTGAGACAATCAGAACAAAACCCACAACCAGGACAAATTTGTTCTGTTTCACAAGAGACACAGTAAAAAAAAAACATAACATCTGTCCACAGGGAACAGGTGAAACATGCGTTGACTCGATCATGAAATCAGGCAAACAGCAGCCTGTTTTATAATCCATTGTCATATCAGTCAATGTCTGATATTTAATTTTAAAGCCAATATCATCAGATACCAATAACGTGCCGATGATATCATGCATCCCTAATAAATATAAGATTTTAATTAGCTCCCACAGCTAGTCATGATAACTGTTTTGTTGCATCTCAGACATATTCACACTGAAAGAACACTGAAGAACCTCGATGGCTGCTCTGCTTTGTGCAATTGGAAGTGAGAGGTGACGGAACATCAGTAATGACAAAAGATGGAACATACGCAGAAAAAAAGTGATTTAACGTTGATTTGTTTTGGTCTGTCAGTGTGAAGGAGTGTGGATTCTAATGTGTCTTTTTGTGTTCTTCTCTTTAGTGCAGCTGGCTGTGGAGGAAACCCAGAAAGGAGCTTTTTACAACCAGGGTCAGTGCTGCACGGCTGCGTCACGTGTCTTTGTGGAGGAAAGTATTTATGAAGAGTTTGTTCGTCGCAGCGTAGAGAATGCCAAGAAGATTGCCATAGGAGATCCACTGGACCCCGGCACATCACATGGGCCACAGGTTGGAACACACCATCTATGTCAGACACTGGCAGACTCAGGATGTTTGACAGGCAGGGGTGAACAGAGTAAAAAAGGCACTTGTATGTGAAGGGGCACCAGTGCACAAAAAGTCGGACACTTTACCATGTTTCAAGATTCAATTTAAACCTCAGCTTAGTTTTCACTTTAAACCAAAATTAAATTTAATTCTGTTGCACCAAAATTTTTAACTCCAATTTAAACTGTGACCTCAGGATAACTTTAAATCTGCAAGTTGAGGAGGTTTAACTTTTACAATAGCTGCGTTTTTTTAGATGGCTTGACCAAAATAATCCGGTTGAAAAGTGAGACACAAAACCCAAACCACTTTAGTTGTATGAATTTTTGTTATGATTCTTTTTCACAACGGGAACTGTTTTGGGCTGAACATGAACAGGAACATAACTATCAAACATGGCCGTGACAGAAACACAGCTGTAAACTGATGAGTTAAAACGGTCAGCCAGTAGCTAAAGAGTCTCTTTTTCATTGTACAGTTGTCCTTTTTTTTTCCTTTTATCTTTTTGTGGCCAAATTGTTCCCATAATTAACACATTTTTCTCAAGGGAGGAAAAATTTGAGCTTCTCTGCCGAGCCATCATGAGTACTGTTGCGTTAGCAACTTTTTGCCCGCTAGCAACAAAAGCAGTCGTATTAACAGTCATCCACAACTCTTTCATATTTACTAAATCCTGACAGCATGCACATTATTTATTTACACATTATTTTAGTTTCAGTAAAAACTCTTGTCTCTATTGACTAAAATCAGTTCAAATTCAGTTTAAATAAATGAATAAGCTTTACTAAACATTAATTTTAAATGGCACAGAGCTCTGCTTAATTTTAAACCTGGATTAATTCAGTTTAAACCTATTTTTACTAAACTCTGATCAGAGCTAGTCTTAGATTGAATTAATCTTTGTTGGTGCAATCCAGCCTAAGTCTCTTTGCTTCTCTGATCTAATTTATGGCTGTGTTTCTGTTTACCCTTGTGTATTAGCCTGGTAAAACTACTTGATTGTAGTCTTTAGGTTTTGGTTTAGTGCTATTTATTCCTCCTAAAAACTGATGCAACATCCTAGTATCAAGGTCTGTGGCTGCAACCTTAAAAACACTCCAGTCAGTGCCGTGCTGTAATTCCAGTTTTGATTCATTGGTTTATTCCCTCACAGTTTGAGCACAGGTTCAGCAGATTTTATTTTCTTTTTGTACGTCAGAGGAAGAAAAATGATCAAGACAGTGATGGGAGAGCACCAGAGCTGCATCGGGTGCAGAGCGACCCCCATTAAATGTGCTGTCTGCAGTTTGGTAGTTTATGATTGCAGATCGCTCTTATAGCTCTGAGCCTGAAGTAGGATGAAACAATGACAAGAATAAAAGGAGGGAAACTGTCTTTCTCTGTCGGTCAGAATCTTTGTAAAGTTTCTGGTTGAGTGGAAAGTGGTGAAAAAGTTTGACAAGTATATCATTGGACAAGCAAAAGTTCTTCACTGTTGAATGGAATCAGAGAGGAAAAGCTGAAATCTGAGCAAACAAACAGAAAAAGTACCAGAGAACACAACTCTGAGGCTGCCATCCACAACACCATCTTGTTGAGTACAGTAGGCCCACAGACTTTAAGTCACTTACAGAGAAAGTTCGCCCAAAAATGAAAGTTCAGTCGTTATCTACTCACCCTCATGCTGATGGAATGTTGGGTGAAGATTTTCAGTCTTCAAAACGTGACCAGGTCAAAAGCTGAAGAGGGGAAGTCCTTAAAATTTTACCTGTATATTTGAAATTATTTTAAAACCAACAACACCACCTAGAGCATAGGACTCTGAACAAGGCCTCACAGGCTCTTAAAAACAATCGGGGTGAGCAGGGTTAAAAAACTGGCAATAATTAAATGATAAAATGATAAAACACTACCCAGGCCTGGTAAAAACAATAAATGTCTGATAAAAAGTTTAGTAAAAACTCTGAGGCCGTCAGACCGGAGGAGAATAGAGACACAGGCGTGAGTGACGTGTTCCTCACTGATACACTAACACCACAAAATGTCTCTTCCTGGCCCGTCTCACTGTACCCACCTTCAAAGTAAGTCAAGGATTCTCACGGTTTTCCTGGGCCACACACGTCCAACTGTGACCCAGGCCTGAGGTAAACGACCTTGGCAGGTATTGGCTGCTGCTCGTCTCCTCACTTTAACTCCTCATGGGGTGGCGAGGCTGGTGGCTCTCTGCAGGACCTCCATTCCTCCACTCTGCCTCAATAAAAGTCCACTTGTCCCCTCTTCTGCACCTGTCACTCATCTGATAACTAGGTCACTGAGGGTGGGGGTGTGGCGCTCCCAGAGTCACAATTTGATTCAACCACACTCAATGCTAAATATATAATTTTTTAAAAATGCTTTATGGCAACCAAGTAAAAGTTAAAAAGAATACAGATAAAACAACACTCTGATAAAAGAAGAATAAATACTTTATAAAACACAGCACTAATCACTCGTGAAAATAAAACCAGACTAAATAAAATCATGCACATAGTAAAATTTCAAATTTAAAAGCATGCATAAGCCGCTAGGGGCAGCCATAGTCTGCAACTCTGCATAGTCTTGCTAACTGGATGCTAACTTTATTTGAAGTTAAAAAAATACATCTTAAAATAGTCTAAAATTCACTGATTCGTACCTTTGTATCTTGTTAAATCAACTTTTGCACATTAACTCTAAGTTATGCTAAAAGCCCACTTCAATCTCTGTGCTGGATGTACAGAAATGAACTTGTTATTAATCTTGTATCATCTGACACTTTTAAAGTACAGGTAAAACACATTTTCCCCAAAATCTTGATTAATAAACTGTGTCCTTCCATTGTCGACTTGTGTGTCTTTATTGGCTCCAGATTGACCAACAGCAGTTTGACAAGATTATGGATCTAATAGAGAGTGGGAAGAAGGAGGGAGCCAGGATTGAGTGTGGAGGAGCAGCTGTGGGCGAGAAGAGCCTCTTCATTCAACCCACCATCTTCTCCGGGGTCAAGGACCACATGCGTATCGCCAAGGAAGAGGTTACAACTTGCTCTGATTTCTTACCATTGAAACGGGCCAGGGAGGGGAACAGTGTGAATGTGTGGAAGTAAAGCTTGACACCCCGTGGAACAGGACTTCAGTCACATCACTAACAGCTCAGAGGAGCACAGACAGGAGCTGAGCACACTGAAAAACGTCTCATATAAAGACAGGACATGGCTCCAATGGTTTAACTTCAATATTAACAATAAGTGGTTTCTATAGAGAGGCAGCCAAAACTCATCTTTATCCTCACATGCTTCGGTCAATGTGTTAACTTGATCAGTAAAATCCGTTAAATAAGAGCGCTTTCACACCAGCCTTACTTAGTTCAGCTGAATCGAACTCGGTGCGCTCTCCCTCGTCCGGTGCGTTTCCTTTGTGCAGGTGTGAAGTCGACCCCTGCAGTTGTCTCTGCATTGTTAAATTAATCATAGTGGGCACCTTGTCTGTCCATCACTGTTTTACCCACATGGCAGTTCTGACCAATGAGAGAGCAGCTCAGGATCTACGACATTTGCAGCGTTCTACTGTGGCCTACTGACAACTTGGAAAAAAACTACCTCCGATTGGGGAAAGTGCAATGGAACTGTCTCTCAAACCAGAATTCCGATTCAGAAACTCAGGCAAGGCAGTGCGTTTCAGTTGGGATTGGAAGTCGTTTTCGAAGTAGAATTCCGACTTGCGAACCGTAAGGACTGCCCCCTTGAAGTTGTAGGCATAATTCCGACTCTGAACTCAAGGGTCCTCTGGATTTGCATTCTAACATCAAGGGGGCGGTCCTTTCAGTTCGCAACTCAGAATTCTATTTGAAAGATGACTTCTGATGACAACTGGAACGTACAAAGATTCACCAAGCCCAAATTCGCAAAAAAGCACACCTGACGTCACACCTTACGTTATTTGGGTGTGAAAATCCTGATACCGGCTCCGTCTTTTCACTTACTAACATAATGAGGCTGCGTCCTCAGTGCACGCTCGCACAATTTAAAGTTGTTTTACGTTATCTGAATTAGCAAAGATGAGCAAGACAGTCAACACTTTTTACTTTTTTTCTTTTTCTTCATCAATGGCACTGTAGAGTTCACACAGGTCCTCATTACATATATGTTGCACTCATACAAGACCGGAATATCAAATGGGAACTACCGACTTCCGCCTTGCAATGGAACACAGCAATTGCTCCCACCTCAGACATCTTACTAATAAGTGAAGGTTTCTTTTTTTAAAAAAAAAAACTTTGTTGAGCCAATGAGTGAAGTGTGGCTGATCTTTGGTCCACATGAGCACATCATCAGCTGATTGGAACCAGAGCAAATAAATAGGTGTGAATACGGACCAGACCGGATAGCAAAAAAACAAAAACAAAAACAAATCACTTTTACTGGTGCACACCAAGGAAGTGGACTAGAAGCAGACTATGAGGTGTGGAGATGCCTAAACGAGAGGTCTGTTAACCACTGAGGGTTGCTCAGTTCACCATGTTGGGACAACTGTCCCACGACGAGTCGGCTCACATCTGACCACCAGATTTTGCCCCTGTGTTGCACAGCAGTTTGTGGAAAGCCTCAAACTCGCGGTGATCACATTTTCTTATGGTTTTCATCACAATACTTGCCACATCCCCAGCTAAGCAGCTCTGTTACAGAGTGCCTCCTGTGACTAACTTCCCAAACGGGAATAGTGACACCCAGTGTTCACTCTGGGAAGTTGTCCTAATGGATCTCCATGGGTTAGTCCTCCAGACGGAGATGGTGCTGACTTGTTCTTACGCCACATATCTGATGCTCTGCTTTTGGTCAAGATCATTTTTGCTCAAGGGTGGTGATGTGCAATAAACACATAAGCATACAAAATCTACATTAGTGGACAGATATGCAGACAATCAGCTGGCATCATGCTTCATCTTCTTGAGCATATTTATCAAAAAGAAAACACAACATGCTTTTTAAAATCATTCTCTTTTTGTAGACATGATGTTAGTATCAGCCACATTTATCAGTAGGCCTATTAGTACTGTGTACAACTGTCTGGTATAATTTTCACCAAAATGCTCAAATTCAGTCTGTTGTGTTCTATATACCACTGTTAAATAATGGAAATAACAAAGAACAAATACTCGTGAACTTGCCCACAGTCAAGATATTAGACTTTAAATTTCTGATTTTTAAAAAAAATTCATTTATTCATTGTTTTCGTGGTTTACATTACAAATTTATATTGTTTATTTTACATGAATGGAAGTCGGACAGTAACACAAGCAAAAAGATGTCATTGCATAATGTGACTCAGTTCTCTGTACGTATGACTGGTCTTTACTGAATAGAATTGAACTGAATTGTATTTATTTTGAACATGTAGAAAGTCATGCCTGTACTGTTGAACTTTTCCTTCCCAGATCTTCGGTCCAGTGCAGTGTATATTTAGCTTTAATAACCAGCAGAACGTCATAAAGAGGGCAAACAGCTCACATTATGGCCTGGTGTCTGCGGTCTTCACATCCAGTATGGACAGAGCTCTGTCTGTGTCTGCAGCCTTGGAGACTGGCACTGTCTGGTAAGTCCCCGTCCACAGTCCTGACACTAGAGGGAAATGTTCGTCACTCAAATGTTGGTCTTGGGAGCTTAAAGAGGTCTTTTCTGTCAAGGCACAACTGGCCATTAAATTAGTCAATTTATGAGGTGTTGGGAAAGCGTAAATTTGACTCAACAGACAACGATCATTATGAGAATGAAATCAACTGTTCCAAGTATATCCAGTGCTAAAACTGCATTGTGTACGACTTGAATGTGCACACAGCATCTCACTGAAACCCGTGTCATACCGACCTGATATTAAAAGCATCAGCACTAATCTGTTTAAATTAAAATCAAAACACATGCAGCAAAACTAAGCTGAGACAGATTCATTCTCCATGTGTTTATTGTTCTCAGTTTGTCTGTCTTCTGTCCCAGCTTGAAAGCGAGTGCTCTTTCCCACTTTCTTAATGAAGTATTAGTGACTTTTTTTTTATATTTCAGAACTTTAAAGAAAATAAGTGTGGGTGAACTATTCTGACTTAAATGATTGTGTTTAAACAAGAAGGAACAAACTAACAAAAAAAAACATCTCGAATAACAGCCTGTTTCCCATTTCAGTATCTGCCCTATTTCACAACTTATACATGTGAGCAACACAGCATCATGCAAAACACGCCCCCTTCGCGCCCTTTTTGGGTGAAAACAAAGTGATCTGGACACTAGCGCCAGATAATAAACATAGCAGGATCCTGCATAAAAGCTGCTGCATCGTGTTGTAAACATCACATAACAAAAACAACATGGCGTAATGATTTTATTTGCTTTGCAAAAAAGTTTAATGTCTAATAAATGTGCCCTTTTTAGCACTTATTAGGCAGATGAACACAAATAAGGCTTAATGTAACACATGCAGACCACTATAATACTACCACTAACTACTGATAGTGGTCTGCATATATTTCGTTAAGCCTTATTTGTGTTTATCTGCCTAGATAGTGCTGTAAATGATGCATTTTTCAACTTTAGTATTATACAGTGACCTCCTTCTTCATTTTTTCACATATTTTGGATTGAATTATTACCATTGTCTTTATTCAGAGTATCCGATCACAGACATCTTGGTCATAAACAACAGGTGAATAAAATCAAACAGCAGCTGATTATTAATGATAGTTATGGCCACGAGCTGTGGCTCTGTGCCATATTACTGTATGGTAAAAAAAACCTCATGAGAATACTATGAATAGCCTGTTACAGCTGCAGGTACTAGCTTGCAAAAACCACAGCTAAGTAATTAGTTAACAATGATGCCACATTGTGCAGACGACCAAAACAGCCAAATAAAGTGTCTTAATGGCAGAAAACATGTCAGAAGTACATTACCTGGAGATTCAGTGAGGTAGTTGTATATGTCAGGATATGATACCTTTGGCCATTAGGTGGCGTTATTGGATGGACATGGGCTGAAAGGACACTCACCAACCCTTATTTCCTTCATTTTTTTTCAATGTAATAATACTGATCATTGATCGGCAAAGACATTATAGAAGAGTTAGATTGGCTGACCATTAGTATGTGTGCTCCTAATACCCAAAAGAAATGTGGTCTTCTTATTTAAGGCGATTAAATTCCCAACATCAGATATTTTGAATTTACCGCCAGACAGCAAGGAGGGTTTGTTTTCACCCAAACAGGGACGAGGCCAGGAAGCGTCGCTCTCACGTCTGCAGCCACCACAGTCGCCGCTAACATGACTGTAACCTGTGACCGAGACCACAGAACTGTAGTTCCAAGCTGTTTTTACAATCCTGTGTTTGTATAAATTTAACAAACAAATTACGTCATGCTGACTGGTGACCTTCATGGAGTCTGTGTTGAAACCAAGATTCAGCAGCGGTTTTTGGATTTGATGCATTTTTTAATGCTGATAAAAGGCTAATTTGATTTAAATTATGACATTAAGTAGTTTTTGCTTTTTTAATGTCAGATCTGTGTGCTGTCACTCCCTTTCTTTCTTTCTTTCTTTCTTTCTTTCTTTTTCTTTCTTTCTTTCATTGGCTATTCTTCCTGGGGTCCACCACACACACAGTGATACATCCATACACATTTATACACACGGAAACCACAAAAACCAAAAACAAATAACCCAGCTTACCACCATTAACAATAAACATCCATGGGATGGAGAGACAATAATCCTCAGTGACCAAAACAATTAGAGGTCAGTCACAGTTAATAATCAGAAACACATCATTGCCTGAATGACCATGAATTATACACTGCTGTGCCAATGTCCAGGCATCAAGAGATTCCCAATACAAAGTTTTTTCTCTCTCTTTTAAGGATAAACTGCTACAATGCCCTACATGCCCAGACTCCCTTTGGAGGGTACAAGATGTCAGGCAACGGACGTGAGCTGTAAGAACCATGACTGCTTCTGCAGATTTCATTCCCAACCTGTTGGTTTTTTTTTACTGAGTATTTCTGAACTGCTTCATGTTGTCTCTGTCCTCTCAGTGGAGAGTATGCCCTGGCTGAGTACACGGAGGTCAAAGCAGTGACTATCAAACTGAGTGAAACCCTGTGAGAAGAATGGAAAAGACCAGCGCTCTGCACTTCCTATTCCATCAGGCCACGGCACAGTTCTCTACAACCGCCACATTCCCGTCTTTGTCCCCAGTCGTTCTCAGATGTTTAGGCTTAGGCCAGTGTATCAGTTTGTCTTTACAGTGTATCAGAGGTCAAAAGTCATGGCTGTAGGTGAGGATGGGGTTTTGCTCTGCAGCTTTAATAATGTCAATTAAAAAAATGATTTTGCTCTATTTTACAGCTCTATCGTTATGTGATATTTCATGTAAATGCTGAGAAGCACTGCGCTGTTATTTACTTGAGAATTTCCCTGAAATTAGATGGTATTCAGCTGGTACATTTACAGCTAATAATTGATCAAAATTAATTGCTGGTGTAACCCATAGAGTACAGCAGATAAGCTGAACATACACAAATGTGAAGTTTGTCTACAGCCAAGTGTGCAATGCAACATATGTAAAGAATGTGGGTTCAACAATTCTACTGAAATTCCATTTTATTGTTAATTAACTAAGTTCTTTCTTGGAGAGATCCAAAAACTGACAAACAAGTTTAGCTGTATGCTTCTTCAATGAACTACAGATCCATTGAGCAGCTGAGAGAAGTTTCCTTGAGCTGTAAAGTTTAATGCCCCTTTTCCAGTGGTAAAAAAAAACAGTGTAAACCCACTAAGATGGGGGTCTTGTGTGCAATGGGAATGGGTACACTCACCATTTATATGCGGGTCAAATGACTCTACAGTAGACGCAGGTTTTCTCACCTTATCTTATCTCGGCTCGGCTGTTAATGTAAACGTAAGACCTGAGTGAACCTGCTCATTTCCGACATATTTCCCAGCGCCTTTCTTTTCCTTCTTCATCTGGTGCATCATGTCATCCAGGCGCGGTGCAGAATTTCAATTGTTGATTGACTTCACATTTACAGAAGTTCAAACTAACGGACACAGAGCTGAAAATGATTCCTGCCTGACTTGTGTCTCTAAAAGCACAGGGAGTTTCTGTTGAGACAAGCCTAAATGAACTGCGCAGTGCTCCGCTCTCTCTCTCATTAAAAGTCAACCTCGCTCATCCAACACACTGCTCTCTCTCTCCCTGCAGTTAATTTAAACAAACAATAATCCAGCAGATGATCCAACATGCAGAGATCGTTCTGTAGCTGTGGGCAGAAGAGTGCAGCGCACAGGTTATTTTGTGACACAACAGTTTAAATTGCTCATGACTCACATTCACTCTGCAGTCGTTCACCATATTGTTATATCGTGTCGACTGTGACACAAACACAATTTGAGAACGTCCACATTTCATCCAGATCCGACTTTTTTGAAGTGTGACACCCAAATAAATTTTTGATACATATGCATTTGTCATTAATCATTGTTATTATTAAAGTTGACAGACATTTACACATCACAATGATGTTTCCACACAATGCAGCACAACCTTTCAGTTAATATGATGCTTCACATAAAATGCACAGATGGGCTGCCTTGCCTACGTGGTGTTGACCTGCTAACTTTGGTGGAAAATGGGTCTAAGTGTACCAGCCTTGGATGTGAATCACAACTTCCTAAACAGAACCCAGAAAAACAGAAAGTAGTGAAAGGAGGATATCTTTGAGGTTATCCATCATATCGACTGGGATTTCCTTTTATCCATAAGTGTTCAAAAGATACTTCAGTAACTATAATAACACACGTTTCCCTCTCTAGTCTTGTCCCAAAAGCAGACTGATTACATGACATACATACATATCAACAGACAAACTTCAGAATTAATCCACAGTTATAAGATTTTTATTATGAATTCTATTAATTAGCTGTATCTGTTCAAGTCTCCCTACACAACACAATGCGGGAAGGTCAGAAAAAAAAATCTGCTTGTTTCTGTGATAGCTGAGTAGCTGATGTATGCAGATGATTTTTGTTTTAGATTCAAGTCCTGGTTCTATCCTGGTGTGATCTAAGATAAATGTTCTCTCTGCTGTGGAGAATGTGCCTTCTTTCAAATGTTGGAAGGAACTTTTGTACCAGATAAGGTAACATTTACGTTGCCAGCAACATTTTGGTACTGTGACAGCAACAGTTTTATCATCGAGTGGATAGTGTGAACTTTATCTTTTTTTTTCTTTTTTT
>JAQLOL010000001.1:1308673-1319598 GCA_029783665.1 Naso thynnoides
CAACTTACAGAATGTGCAGTTGGTGTGGTTGCTCTATGTTTCAACATGTTCAGAAGGAATAGGAAAACTCTTGTTGTCTTGTCAGTGATGACACAAGTGGCCTTCATCACATACAGATGTGTTCAACTGATGTAAATGAAGAAATATGAAGCCTTACCTCTGTTCAACCTGAAAAACCAGTTGCCTTTGATCTGTGTGCTGCCAGCAGTCAAGACGAAAGCTTTAGTAGTTCCTCTCAGAAATACTTCAGTCTCATTACATTTACTTTAGCGACTAAAACAGTGAGGAAGTTAGCTCAGTCCTGTTCTGTTGAAGGCTGAAGCTCATTTCATTGAGGCCTGTACAGTCTTCATGTGGCAAAGTAACACATACCAAAGGCTTCAGTGAGGTGTTGATCACAGGCAAACTAGAAATAAAAAAAAAAGTGTCACACACTCTGACTTCATATGCAGTTTCTTTTAATTCGACGTTTCAGCCCTCAGGCCTCTTGGGTGTGGTGCGACACTTAGTGTGACACTTTTTCAAATTTGTAACAATCAGCTAACAGTAAATATGAGATGTTTACACTCTGTCAGTAAAACTAATGCAGAGGTCGGACTACACGATATCAGCCTGACCGGGCACGACGATCAATCGTTTCATCTAATGTGTAGTGTGTCACAGTGGACGACAACTGACGCCTCATGAAGGACACCTCACGAAAAAAAAACTAGCATGTTAGATTTTTTGTTTATCTCCCAAAACGGTTTGTCAGTAGTAGTAGTCAGTGGCAAGCGCCTTCTTGTCAGTGACATCACGCCTCACGTCTTGTGAGCTGCAAACGATGATTGGTCGCGGAGCAACGTGTGATTTGTCATGTTTCTCAGCCACAACACGGCAAGAATTTACAATTCTTAAATCAGCCGATCTGACACAGTGAACATTTCACCGGACAAAAATACCTTGCAGTCCGACCTCGGCATTGGTGTATCTTCTTTCGCTTAGTTATACGTGAATATTCATAAGGGACAGATGTCGTGGCGTGCAAAGGCAGTTTAAGAAAATTTGGCTTCCTGCTTGTAAATAATGAAAGCATTGGAGGAGATATTGGTAACATTTATATTTAGATGAATACTTAAAAAAAATGTATCCACAGATTTTTCTAAGTAAGTTGTGGAACAAAAGTATTGCTTTTCCCTCAGAAAATACTATAATTGTGAATTAATTGTTGTTAAAAACAGTTTCTGGTCCAAAATGATTTGTTTATCTGTTTAAAATGGCCAAAGACTTGTGAGTCAATCGTATAACATTGTTGGTTCCAAACTGTATTTTTGTGTCGTCGGGGAACAAGAGTTTTCATGATGATGGTTTGAAGTTGCCTTCATCCTCGTTTCCACTGAGCGGTTCGGTTCTGTTCAGTACATTACGGTTTGGATCGGTACCTTTGGTAGGCGGGGTTAATACCATATGACAATAGCTGCGTGAGCTTTGTATGTGTCATACCTGACAAAAAGATCCCAACTCAGTTCTTCACTTAATGCACGTTTTCTTACAAAATATTTACTATTATTAAGAGATTTAGGAAATTATGTTGCTTAGTCTGTGATGTAGCTGATGAAAAAATCCAACCTGTTAAGTAGCTTATAAAAAAACAAAATTAGACTGATACATTTATGTAAACATATCTGTTTACTGCAACATATTGCTTTGTGTGCATGCAGGGCCTCAGAGGGAGGACAGCTCTGTCTTAACTGTACATTTAGACAAACTAAGGTTGCAGCTACAATAATTTATTTTATCTGAGATTTATTTTTCTTAAAAGAAATTGTGTCATGTTTTAAAATGCTACAGAAACATTATGGCTGATGTTTAATCTCTGCACAGATCATCAGCTCATCTTTTCATTTTCTCGGGGGTGGCGGCGCAACGGGTCAGCTTGAGTGGCTGGTCTCACCCTGAGCTGCGGCTCCTCCAAGTCCAAAAATGTCACATCACATTACAAACAGGCGTTATTAAACTGCTACCGACTCCTGACATCACCTGTCGCTAAGAAGTGCAGCGTAGAGCAGCCAATGGGAACACGTGCTCTCTGAAATGACCGTGATTGGCCGAAAATACCCAGTCAGCATCTGAGCACAGAGCCAAGGAGAGGTGCAGAAGTCTAGTGTTGCTTCAGACCACCTGAATTACAAAATGATGAAAGGTTGTTTGACACCCAAGAGAAACTGCTTACCCTAACTTTAACTTGACAGACAAAGAGATCAGCGGATGCTTATTTAAAAGTGAGTAAAAAGTGCAACAGCCAGATCAAAGCTCATCAATCTGAGAGCACTGCGTAACTAATTACAGCTCGAGTGTGAGAGGTTTTATTTTTAAACAAGACTTTATCATGGAGCAAATCTCAGAACCCATCAGCCGCATTCACCGTCTGACTTACGGTAGACAGTGATGCAGCCTCTGGGGGCAGACCCCATTATTCTTGGGCTTCCGTTGGAGGATGCGAATTTCCGTTTCTGTTTCCATTTCCGACTTCCTTCTCCACGTGCCGCTCGCTGTTTTACAGTCCAACTGTTTGCAATCCAACACATCTACCGGCGGATCTTTTCACAACAAGCCAGTTTACACGCCGTTAACAGTTAACAGTCTGCCGTTAATTATGTGGACTACAAAAGACTACAACTGGAAACCAGGGCTTTTCCGTTACCAAGATCACCGTACTTTGCCTACAGACTGAATGTTGAGTCTGTTTATAGAGACAAACATGGACCGCACCAGGAAATGCGTCTGAATCAGTACAGTGTACGAGAGAGACTTTTAACGTAAAGCATTATTTATCATGGCAGCTGATGGAAAGCACAGAATATTGAGCGGTGTCAGAAAAGCAGTAACATACTATAAACTCTGTTCTCAGTACGGTGGATTAGTGGTTAGCACTGATGACTTACAGCAGGAGGGTCGTGGGTTTGACACCCGTCTGGGGTTGGACCTTTTCTGTGTGGAGTTTGCAGTTTCTCCCCATGTCTGCGTGGGTTTCCTCCCGCCATCAAAACATGCATGTTAGGCACATTAGGTCAGATTGGCCCAGTGCGGCGGCGTGCTCAGTCACTGCGGCGCAGGACTGACCTTCCACTCTAACCCTGCAGTTGTTGTACAATTTATTGTAAAATGGCAATAAAGCTTCTTTAACTTTACCTTTTTTAATTCTTGAATCTTTTGTTTGTTCCTTATCCTCATATATAGTTCGTGCCATAGCAATTTTTACAGACTTGTGTGATGCCTCAGTTAAGCAGCTCTGAGCGGCTGACAGTCACTGTTCTGACACGAATGATCAGTTTATGTTTTCACTTAGTGAGTATGAAGATAAAAATACCGATTTTCAATACGTTAAAATTATTTAACCATTTTATTGTGACTGTCAGACAACCACCCACAGTATTGTTACCATAGATACACATTTATTGGACAGTTTTACAAATCATTCTTCCTCTCAGTATGTAGGAAAAAGGTCTCCACACTGACAGTGTTGAATATCCTGCAGCCTTGTAAATAATGTATAATCCTACCAGTCAGCTTAGTTATTTTCTCCCTGTGTTTCTGTGTGTTACAGGTTCGCCTCCTGTGTGTGGCCATCCAGCACGGTGATTTGCAAAGTGTGTGTTACCTCCTAAAAGAAAATCGAGTCACTGTGCCGCAGGAGCCTTCCAGCAGCAACCCCGCCATCCTGGCAGCTTACTACGGCCACACCAGCTTAGTCAAAGAGCTGCTGGACTCCATACCAGGTACGAGGAAAATAACCAGCTCGGTTTTCAGAACATCTTTGGAAGTGATCTCCTCTGACTGGTGGTTGGGTGTGTGTGGCTCCCTCTCAGGTCCGTGTCTGAGGATGGACTTGCTGAACTGGATGTTGGCCACATCGTGCCAGCAGGGTCACCTGGACGTCGTGCGGCTGCTGGTCCGCAGCTACGATGCCAATGTCAAGGACTTTGCCATCCACAGTGATGAGTTCGCTGTCATCAGTGGGCTCCCGCTGTATGCTTCTGCACAAGCAGGTAGAGTTCACATATCACTTGGGAAAATTTTAGATATTCTTTAGGCGAGAAAGGTACAGTGTAGATTTCAAGTATGTAGCCACTTTATCCAAATAATGCTTGTTTGTAAATCTCTCACAAAGTTTTTGGACTTGTGGGGAGCTGCAGCTCGCTGCAGCAGCAACTCTCTAAGCTGTCTCCAGGGAGAAAATTAACCAAAGAACCGATGGTCTGTGCAGAGATTGAACGCCGGCTGTAATGTTTCTATAGCGGTGTAAAACATGAAACAAAAACTAACTGGCAACTGGCCTTTGGCAGATTGAACACAGATGCTTGGAATTGGTATGAGGTGCAAAATAAAGGCGAGTTCAGCAGTTCATTGGTCGTCGTAGCTTTTGACGTTTACTGTTCATGCTTGTTTAGCTGAGCCGCTCCTCGCACCATGCAGCTGTGCAACACCAGAACAGTGGCTCATGCGTGTCATCAGGTGTCGGGAGGGAAACAAAGACTCATGGGATTTTAATGTCTTTTAGTAAATGCGTGGATCTGAGAGCCGGTGGCGACATTTTTTTGTGATCAGTACAACATTTGATAACCTATGGAGACCAGTCCAAATGCACTGAAAATTAGAAAATTTTCCACAGGCCACTCGGCACCCTACTGAGGGCCACATCTAGGCCCACGAGCTGACAGCTGAGTATCCCTGCTGTACAGTGGGAGCACTCTGCCAACCGAAAACATACACAGGGTTATTAAAATGTGTGGTGCCAACTATATCACTGCATGTTCAAACAAATGAGAATGCAGTCGGGACTTATAGCTGCCTAAAAAGACTGTTCATGTCATTCACCTTATTTTTTTTATTTCTCCTCCATGGTTTTAAGTGACTTTGAATGAACGTGCTATTAATAATGTTTAGTTCTGTATCACATTTCACTGTCCCAGTAAGCTTTTTAGATGAAACCAGCATTAACAATAGAATTGTGTTGCAGGTAATGAGGAGATTGCCCTCTTCCTGCTGCAGAACGGAGCAGGATTCTCCTCGTACACCCTGATGGACCATCCAGCCTTCAGCAAACATCTTCTCCGACTGAAACTACAGGAAACCTCGGATGCAGAGGGAGAGGAGGTCTGCTATGAAACAAAGCAATAACATCGATAAAGTGACAAACGAAGCAGAATGAAAGAGCTCAAAGTGATTGCTCGAGTCAGTATGAATCAGTTTTTAGAAAGAGGAAAACAAACGACTGACGGCGTTCAAACTGTGTTCAAATCATAACCTGAATGTGACTGAAGCTTCTGTAAGACAGGAACTCATGTTTATGCAAGGATTTTAGTTTTCAAATGAAAACTAAAATCCTTGGAATGCTTATGAGACAGAAGTCAAATTAAGTTCAGTATCTTTTTCAATGTTATCGTTGCTTCTGTGAAGGGTTTTTATTGACAGCTTGGGACTCATTTAGTTCATAAAAGTTTTTTTTCATTCTTTTCTGCAAGTTTATGTATCAAAATACAAAAAGTATCCACAGAGAAGATAAGATATTGTGTGGATGAGTTTTCAGCTGCACTCACATCCCTTATTGTTGGGCAATTCTGAAACTGTCTGTGGAAATAGGAACGAGAAAATAAAACTAAAAACATAGAAAGGAACTAATACTGCACACAGTGCAGGATTTAAGCTCAAGGAAACTCTTTTTGTTTTCAGTGGATGTTGCCGATCGAGGTTCAGTTTTATTGAAACGAAATAAAATGTCAGTGTAGCTTCAAAGAATTTTTGTTCACGTTGTTCACAAAATAATCAGTGTTACATTTGTTTGTAAGTAGCATCATAGAAAATGCAAATTTGTCTTCTTTTAGTGTTCTAAAAAAATTAATTTACTTATATACCTTTAAAATTAGGCTCTCTTTAGATTTTTCCCAGTGGGGCTGCAGCTATCGATTATTTTCATTATCAGTTAATCTGCCGATTATTTATCGGTTCATCTGCTGAGTAATCATTTTAATCCCATGAAATGTCATCTGATCTTAGTTTTCCTGAACCCAATGTAAAGTTATTAATATTAATCAATTAATTACTGTAATGTCACTTAAATTGCTTCTTTTGTTCAAACAAGAGCCCAAAATACAAAAACTCCTCATTTATGATCATAAATGACTAAAAAAGCGGCAAGTCCTCACATTAAAGAGGCTAAACCGGCAATTCTTTTTACTTTTTCCATTTGAAAAGTGACTGACAATTCATTAATTATCAAAATAGTTGGTGATGAATTTTCTAGCAATCGATTATTCGATTATTCATTGCAGCTCTATTTTCACGTGTCAAAATATGTAATACGTAGGGTTTCTGTCCACGTGGAACAGAAACATTTTGATTTTGTGTGTGTGTGTGTGTGTGTGCGCGCCCAGGCCGTCAGCGTGTGTTGGAGTGGTCTGCAGCTGCCCTGGTTGGAGCTGGATTGGTTCATGGACGTCTCGTCTCGCATCACTCACCTCGATCTGTCGTCCAACAGCCTGGCTGCTCTGCCCTCAGTGGCGCCCTGGGGCCTCATCCACCTGCGCACCCTCAATTTGTCCAACAACCTGCTAAAAGAGCTGCCGGCCGCTCACAGCTCCCAGGAGGTCATCTGCTCCAGGTACACACAGAGAGAGTCTGTCTGACCAGGTGCAGCTGAGACAAATGTATTTTTTACATTTTATCCCGGACGGCAGTGAGTCACTGTCCCTTATCTGAGACATGGAGGTTTCCCTCCTTTCCAGTCCAGCATGATGATCTAAATCCACACATGTATGAACATAACTTAAATTGAGAGTTTGAAGTCATCCACCAGTAATGTTGAATTTACATTTTTCCTGCAGATTGTGATTTGAGTCAACATTATACTCTGTGGCTCTGTGGAGGGTTTTCTAGCGAACACAATGAGCAGAAGTGGGGAGGAAGAGCTTCCTTAAAAATAACAATTGTGAGAGAAATTGCATACATTCACCTGAATACTGAACTGAAATACAAGTTCGTTCTATTGAGTGTTCCCTGTTAGTGTCAGTATATTTTATTCTTTATTTACAACTTTATAGATACATTTTTTATGACTTGTCTGTAATTCAGTCACTTGAGTAAAAGTACATCACAGCTGAATGCAGAAGTGCTTCCTACACCAGAAGTTCTCATTTTCTGTTCTTAAACATGTTAAACACAGATAATACAATGTAAATTAAAAAAAAACTTCCCTCCACTTTCAGGCTTTGTGCTTATGAAGGCCAGCCATGTCCTGAAGTGAACCGCGTCATCGAACACACAGAAATGAAAATAATATTGATATGCGCACTTTGGACATAATTGAAAATAAGCTATTTCTCCTATTTCCATCAGTCTTGAATAATTTGTATGAAAATAACTGGGGCCTCATTTATAAACATGGCGTGCGCACAAAACTGGGCCTGAAAACGGCGTATGCTATGGAGGACCACATGGGTCATGGAAATTGTATTAAAGCTTTTTTTAACTGAAAAACTAATTGTACAATTTAAAAAAAAGAATTAATAAATAAGTTTCAGTAATTATTCCATAAATAAATAGAAGAATTCTAAAAAATATTTACAAATAAAAGTTTAAAACAGTGAGTAAGTACATCATTTATTAATTTGTAATGAATTCTGAAATAAATAATTGAATTCAAAAATCAATTTAAAATTGCAGTTTTCAAAACAGCGATAAATGACTGAATTCACAAACTGAATTAGCTGATGGATTTACAGAGCTTTTTAGCTTCTTCATTTAGCCTTTCCATGACACTTAGGGCCTTGAGCCGGTTAAGCGAGGTAGAACAATGCAAATTAGCCATGGGACAAGCTCTATGATTGGTTATTAACTGGCAATAAACCAACAGTGAGCTTGTTAAATCCCATGGCTTTTAAATGTCAGTTAAAAGCTGTACTCTTGATTCAGTTTGTGAATTAAAAATTCAAATTCAAAATTTCAAATTGATTCAATTCAGTTGATTTTTAAATTCATTTATATATTTCAGAAATTATTTATGTATTTTTAAATTATGTACTTATTTATAGTTTTAAAAATTGTTTTGTAAATTCATTTTAGAATTTCTCTATTTATTTATGGATGAATTAATGGATTTGTAAACTAATTTATCAACTTCTGTTTTTAATTGTGCAATTAGTTTCTAATTTAAAAAATGCCTGAGCACAATTTCCATGACCCTTGTGGTCTTCCATAGTACGTCACTTCCCACACAAAGGATGTGATGTATAAAAAACAAACCTGTAGAAAGCGCTCACCTGTAAGTAAACTGACCAATGTGTGCACACATTCTGGAGACAAGGGCAGCTGACGGCACAGACGGTGACATGAAGTTAGACAGAAGAAAATAAGTGTGAGAGGCTTTTTTTTTGCACGTAACGATGCATCTCACTTTTAATTTCACTTTATGTCAAATGTTAATCAAGATCCACCTTATTATGAAAGTTCAAACCAGCAGTGTTATTTCAACTTGTGCTTGTAGTGACATATACAGAAATGTTGCAGAAAACAAATCTTAAGTCAATATTTTATCACCGTTGTTTCACTGTCAAAGAGTGCAGCTGAGCGGGCCGACTGTTTGGGACTTAAATGATGAAATGATCATCGCCCGTGTAGAAATCCAGGATTAGATCAAACTGCATTAAAAAATTATGACTGTGCATTAATAAGCAAAGTATGTCTAAAGTCTTCCTACAGGGGTTGTTGGTCGAATCGCTGCAGTGCATCACACACTCTGCCAAGTACACACACACACAGTCTTTCCCTGTGACCTCACGGCTTCACTGGGTGTGTCTTCACAACCTGCACATGCAAATAAAGTGACAGCTCTCACACAGTCGTCACACCACATATCTTCAGAATGAGTCCTCGTCTTATTGAGGTCAAGTTCACTGCAAGAAAAACTTCAATAAATAAATCATGTTCATGAGTCAAACTTCCATTTTCAAATATATCACAGGATGGCGGGTATCACTGATTGTTAGGATCATTTCAGCAGGTTAATCAGTCAGTCTGATCACTGTAAGCAGATAAATAATGCACTGCCACACGTGTAATGTTGATAGATGCACAATTTTCCCAGTGCTTCTACTGTGAGAGGACTTTGTTTACTGTGTCAGAAGAGATCGCTTTTCCCCGTCTGTCTGGCTGCAGTGCTCGTTATTCATTGGACAAAACCTGTGATTCGCTGCTCATTTCCGTGTGTTAGCATTGATGAGGAGCTAATGGGGATCCAACCAAATAAACAAATAAACAAATGAATGAACAGTTTGTGGTTGAATGTGGGTGTGGAGAGGGCGGATACGGGATGATCCACCTGTGCACATGCCATGAGTTGACTCGGGATTTATGAAATGAAAATGTGCATTGACTAAATCTGAATATTTTTTGAGGTACAAACATTTCCGCATTTGTGCGTGCTCCATCTTTCCTGTGCTTCAGTTTACGGCAGGTGAATCTCTCTCAGAACCAGCTCACCAGTTTGCCACCTGGACTTCTCCATCTGACCCGCATCCAGAGACTATCTGCTGCTAAGAACCAGCTCACAGTCCTGTTTGACATCCCAGCCAGTATGTTTCATCCCTGCTCACATCCAGCTGTTGCACATGTGGAGGAACGGATATCTGATTGTCACATTGGTTGTGTTCTTTCATCTCATTCGGTCAGCTACTAACTGGATCGGCCTGCGTAAGTTGGAGGAGCTGGATGTGTCGGATAACAGTCTGACCAGTCTGCCCACGGCAGTCATGCACTGTTTGAAATCCCTGAGCGTCCTCAACGTGTGCAGGAACAAGCTGAGCAGCTTCCCCGACCCCTGGGCCTGTCCACTGGTAGGAGACCTCACACATAACGATCCTGCTTCAGAGGATTTTCCTTGGAATGGAAATATAAGATCCCAGCTGTTGTTGTCCATGTTTGATATTCTGGGCTTTACTGTATGGGGCACATCTGATTGCATACACAAACAAAGTTGTTCAACTGGATGTTTGAACCACATTCAGGGAACATTTGTTAACTTGTCATTGGTTTTGACACAGTCTCAATTTTGTGCCGATGCCTCTCTGTGAGCTGTAAAAGCTGCTTTAAATTGCAGCTGAAACAAACTCCTCAGTGCGTTTGTTGTGTTTCGATCGTTACACAGAGTTGTGGATTCTGACCGTCTCTGTCAGTACAGTGTTAAGGCCACTTCACACTTAGAACAATAACTATAAAGATAACTATAACTATAAAGTTTTTGAAATCGTTACAGGTCAATCTCATGTATGTGTTCACACTACAACCATAAAGATAAAAACATCCAAACAACAACTATAGCGACATTTTTGATTCCATCTCGGAGCGATTTTTTTTTTTTTAAATGCACAGACAACGATAAAACATTTTCAACCAATCAAAATAAAGTTCAAAGGGAAGGGGCGTGCCTTACATTTGTTTACTCATACCAACAGAAGAGTTAATCACAGAAGTGCAGAAAAACTTGGCACTTTTTGGCAAAGTCCATCCCCTCTACAAAAAACTGGCTCACACAAAAGAGGATGTGATTCTCCCGGCTCCTCTCTCTTCTGCAGCAATTCATGAACCTACATCCTTCATCCTTCTTTAGATAGCCAGTAAATTAAAAGCAGATCGGTAAAGTAATCTCTCTCCATTAACTCAGAGAAGTTAGTGCTGAAAGAAAGATATTTTGTAGTGAATGCTTGAGCAAAGGAATATGGCTGTCATTATCTTCACAGTTATTGTTCTTAGTGTGAAGGGGCCTTTAAGCTGTTTGAGAAGCTCTTTTTTGCATTTAAAAACAAGGAGCAAAATGCAAGTTCATATTCACTGTGCTCAGAAATTATTGAATACTTGTTTTGGATTCCACTTATGTTTAGAGATGTTTCCAT
>JAQLOL010000001.1:1352397-1365005 GCA_029783665.1 Naso thynnoides
AAGGAGTTATTAATGTTCCTTAACTTAATAATACATAGGCCTATCAAAGTATCAATTCACTATTTACATATTTATATCATTAAAACACAAAATGTATCTATAAGCATATTTTAAAAAAATAATATAAATACAATATATAGATAGAATTTAATGATCAAACATAATGAGATAATCCGCTGCTCCACAGTTTCACCCCACAAACAGAAATTTAAAACAGTTTTAAAATGATATAATCACCTTAACTTATAACCCTTCTATATTTTTTCTATACTTAACTATAATATTTATGCAACGTGTCCAGATTAAATTTGCTGGGTCTGATTCTTGATGCCATGTGAATGAAAGACTGATGTGACGACACAATGAAATGCATCGAGCTGCTGAACTGTCGGTTGAACCTGTTGCAGTGACAGAAACATTCAGTCCTCTGGCGCTTGTGCAGTGAAGTTTCTCTCTTACAAATGAACTTTGGCCGAGCACAGACACCAGCTGCAGAGACGCTTTAATTAGAAACAGACAAGTTTCTTTTACAGAAACTAATGGAATTCATGTTAATTGCCGCCAGCTGATTTTAATTTGCAGCTGGCGACATATGTCATTTTAGTAAGAGAAAGCACTTTTTTAAATGTGGCGTGAAACAGCGAATGTTAATTTGAGAAGCTGTTACTATCTTGTTTTATACACTGCTCTTTGCTAATGATTATAAATATTGTTGCTCAGTCACTCTGCAAGTGTCTGAACTTGGAGTCGTGTGGTACAATAATTCTTCACAAGCAGGACCACACAGGAAGTATGAAGAAACATTTTATTTCTCTATAAACATGTCTTAATTTTCTGACAGTGTAAGATGCCGGAGCCTCGCGTACGCGACGTCCCAGGACAAGATAAACCTGAATGTCTCTCTCTTCCTCAAAGATGAAGCACTTTAGCTCTCATGTCGTTATTCTGCAGTTTTATAAGCCCAGTTCTCAAATGTCTTAAATCGGTGTGATGGTTGCTTCTCCCAGCATATGTTTTTTCTCTCCCTCAGTTAGTGCAGAACTCTGATCAGACTCAACATTTCTGCTCAGCCTGACATATTACATCATCTTTCATCAGCTATGTCTCACAACTCAGACGCCTAATGACCACACGGTTGATTGTGATGTGGATCTGGAGGTAGCATGACCTCGGCTTTAGCCAGCGGTCACCGTTGAAGCTAATTTGAAGTTACTCTGCCTGCCAGCTGTAGCTAGTTTGTCCCCCATTAAGAGTGATGTAACTCTTCCCTCCTATGTCTAATACCTCAGATCTGGCTGCTACACACTGCCCGTGCGTTTTGCAGTAGACAGACAGTGTCTGTCTAGTGCTTCTCAATGTGGCCCAAGAGATCTTCTGAAGGTCCAACATTATCTCTGTTACCATTATCGTGAAGCTGCACTAACACACACAGACCCCTGCCAAACTTTCTGCAGCATAAAATATGTTTGGATGTGAGTTCTTCCTGTGTGTGGTCTTAGCTCTCAGTGGTCGCAGTGACAGTGGCACAGCTTTGTTTCACTCTATGTAGCTATGTACAACACATTGGCCCATCACTACACACGTCTCAAATACATGGCTAAAAGCCCCTGCAATTTGAAACACTACTACTAATACTAATACTAATACTACTACTGAAGTATTGACATAGTGTGCCCCCTGTTGATTAGGTGACAAGGAGCTGCTTCTCAAATAGGAGAAAATATTCAAACGAAATATAAAAACGATCTTCCATTGTCCACGCTTATAGGGCTTGAGAACCAATGTCATGTCGCATTGCATTATGGGGCGTGCCAGCAATGTCGGCTGCTATGTGTATGTAAATGACGCACACTATAAGGAACATGCACTCTGCTGTTATCGTCATCTTCAAGTGGAAGACAAAACCCTTTAAAAAGGGGAAACCAACGACAAAAAGAGAAGGGAATATTCTGGAACAAGTTGGTAGAGGAAGGCAGGAACCATTGTTTGGAGAAGATGAGTCTGATAAATGGTTTGGATTCAAACAAACAGCAGACCAGCGATGCCTGCTGACGTTTCCTCTGCTAAACAGTGCTAATGCCTTCAAACCAGTGCTGTCAAAGTTAACGCGTTAATGACACGTCAACGCAAATTAATTTTAATGCTGTTAATTTTTTTTAACGCGCTGTTCACGCGTACACGTTCTGTCTAGGGCTGGGCAAAAAAATTGATTCATCAATGCCTTGCAATTAATTTTTTCCTAATAAAACCCCAACCCTAATCCTGCCAGCTCAGGAATGAGCAGCTGATGTTTGCAATTAAGTTACAGTGAGCTTAAAATAGAGTCAACAGCTCAAATCATGTTACGAACTAAGACATCAATGCAATACTGTGACCCACTTAACGTTACTCCTCCATCTTCTCTCCATCGCAGTTTGTCCTGCAGGTTGAGCTTCACCAACACAACAGTTAGCAAGCTAAATAATTTAAATTGCCTGTTTGCTCACCAACATCATTAATGTTCCCATCCAGTAATGATGAACTCTGACCGGCATTTCTTTCCACAGTCATCATGCAGCGCGTGGCTAATTTGCATAAAAAGCTACTAAACAATCCTGAGCACAAAGGGCTCAATCAAATACATATCAGTGATATCACAGTATTTTTCGCTGGATTGCTGCAATAATAATAACATACATTTGCATAGAGCAAGCATATTTTTCCTCTCTCATGTTGATAAGAGTATTGAAAACATGAAAAATATCCCTTAAAGCAGTCATTCCCAAAGACTGGGTCGGGACCCACATGTGGGTCGCCAGAGGTTTTATTTGGGTCGCCAAATAGATTTGAAGAATTCCTTCCGAGGTCCTGTGGCCTGTTGAAGATTTGTGTCTGCAGTTCACCTCAGAGCCACATGAGGGCAGGCTGATGGTAAAAACAGAGGTTCAACTTTTTTCTTGTTAAAATTTCAATTTATTCTCAAAATATTTAAACTTTTTCTCATTGTATCTGAACTTTATTTTCTCATATCTCTACTTTTTCCTCAGAAAGCCACCATTTTTCTCACAAAATTTCAACTTTTTCTCAAATCACAACTTTTTTCTCATTAAATCACAGCTTTATTCTCATTATATTTTGATTTTTTTTTTTGCAAAATCACCACGTTTTCCTCATAACATTATTACTTTTTCCTATAATGCACCTTTCTCTCAAAATCACGACTTTTTTCTAATAAAATCACAATTTTATCCTCATATTTTGATGTTTTTTCCATTAAATCACAACTCTTTCTCTTATTCTCACTTTTTCTCATAAAATCACGACTTTCACATAAAAGAACTTTTTTCTCACAACATTTCAACTTGTTCCTCATAAAATTGTTTCTTTTTTCTCATACTTAAACTTTTTTCTTGTAAAACTACTACTTTTTTCAGTATAGCTCAACTTTTTTACACATAAAATTACAACTTTATTCTCATAATATTTTGAACTTTTTCTCATGAAATTATGACTTAATTTTCATTTTTGACTTTTTTCTTGTAAAATTACAATTTTATTGTCATATTTAAACTTCTCTCAAAGTCACCTGATTTATGTACAAATGCGCTCTTTTCAAGATTACAAGGCAGACGCAAAATCGGGTCGCAAAGTGTTGCCATTTAAAAATAATAGTACCCCAGAAAAAAGTTTGGGAACAGTGCCTTAAAGGTATGTTTAGAACTGACAATTTAAAAAAGTGCCATTAATTTGCAATTAATTGTGAGATAACTATGGAAATCATGAGATTAATCGTGATTAAATATTTTAATCGATTGAAAATGCTCCTTTAAACATTCTGAGCATGTTTGCACTACTTGTTACTGCTATACTGTTTTATGCCATCTAGATATTTTTTAATGTTTATTTTCACTTGTTTATGTTGTATCAATGTTTATTTTGGTTATATACTGTGTTAGCGTGAAGCCTTTCAACGTGACAGTGTTGTGTATGTTTGCACTTCATGCTGCCACTATGTTTACAGTTTCAGTTACTTGGTGATTAAAAGAACTGAAATGCAGCTAAATGTGCACTGCTTTTTCTAATTCTTTATATCAGAATGTTGCCTGTTTATGCCACATGCGTATTTCAGTATGTTATAAAGGCAGAGGCTATTGACAGTTAGATCAGCATTTATAAGGTAAGGTAGCGGTGCTAACATTAGCTCGTTAAGGGTTTGACAGTAAATGAGGTGGTGTTTCGGTCAGAACACAGGAGTAAAGATGAGGACAACTCTTCTTTGAGCTGAAGGGTAATCCAGCCAGATTTATTCTCTATTCAGTGTTGCCATCAGTCTGGAATAACAAATGATTCACATTTAGTCACTGAAATCTTAACAGTTACAGCGGGCTAACTACAGGCTAACTGCTGTTAAAGTGACATGCATCCTGGGCTTTTTATACAATCAGACAGCAGGAGAGCAGTGAAAAGTAAGTTAGTTACACAACGTCTTCTTGTGATTATGCTGATTGCATGATAGCTTACATTAGGACAGTTACGAGCAAAATACACTAAACAGCTAACATGAATGAAGTCATAGCTGCATCCTGAAGCCGTAGCATCCAACATGGCGACTCGATCCCAAGCTCTATTAAATTTTTAAAAAGCAATAATGAATCCGTTTCAGCATAGTTCTTGCAATCACAAGTTTGTTGGCTATGCCATAAACTAAACTGTTGCAGAAGTTACAAACATCTTAGCTTTGTCTTTGACTGCACAAAAACACTCAGGATTAAATAAAATCGAAGCGGGTGTTACAGTCAATATAATTTTCTCACTGCAGTAGGAGCACAGAGCTCAAGCCATCACTGTCTCCTCAGGAAGTTCACTGATCTTATGTAACAAAATAATCTCATCTTATGACCCCACTGTGGAACATCAATCACATGTTAATCGGTCTCGGTGTGTGGGGGGATGGTTACTGCTGTCTCTCTTCTAAGACCTCTGGAGCATCATGTAAATGAGTTCCCTCTAAGACGTTTGAATGTGCTTAAAATTCAACTTTGTGTCAAGGTGAATTGGTCTTACTCGTTCCGACTCAAATTTACATAGAAGCACATAAACTACTATACATACAGATGATAAAAGAAAATGAAACAGAGACTGGGTTACTCACAACTTTATTGTCATTGCTCAGTACAAGTGCTGAGACAATTAAACACAGTTAAGCATTTACCCACAAGGAAGCGCAGAAACGTGTAATAAATATAGAGATAATAAACTGTATAAAGACTGTACACATAGTGTGAACATGTGCACTGTTAGGTAGCTAAATACGGAGTGAAAGTATTAGTATGAAAAAACCTTTTTAGCTCCTGAAGCATTCCCTGTGGCCACATATCTATTCATTGTGTTTCCCCTTTTGTTCATTGCCTCAGACACCATGGTGAAACACCTGCAGTCTGCAGATGCCTATCGGAGCTTCTCTGAATTTCGCCAGGAGACCAGTATGTTGCACTCTCTGCAACATCCCTGCATCGTCTCTCTGCTGGGCATCAGCATCCATCCGCTTTGCTTTGCCCTGCAGTTAGCGCCGCTGGGCAGCCTCAACACTGTTCTGGAGGAGAGGCACAAAGGCAAAGGCATGGAGAGAAATATCCATCATGTTTCCCACCTGGAGTTGGTTTTAAAGTCTGTGTCTGTGAAACATGACGTTATCTTTTTGTCTCTGTAGGCTCGAGCTACATGCCCCTTGGTCACATGCTAACCTTCAGAGTAGCCTATCAGATTGCAGCAGGACTGGCATACCTTCACAGGAAGAGTATCATCTTCTGTGACCTCAAATCTGACAACATTCTGGTGTGGTCTCTGGAGGTCTGTGTATGAATCACCATAAGAAAGCCGTTCATTTTTAATTTCACGGTCCACACAGAGCCAGCTACTGGAAACGTTATAAACAGAACTGTGACTCCAATCAACTAAGATTAATTTTAATGAA
Source organism: Naso thynnoides (assembly GCA_029783665.1). Lineage (NCBI taxonomy): Eukaryota > Metazoa > Chordata > Actinopteri > Acanthuriformes > Acanthuridae > Naso > Naso thynnoides. The sequence continues at coordinate 1,358,351 of JAQLOL010000001.1, forward strand.
GAAACGGTTTTGCGGTTTTGTGTCATTCAAGTCAACATTTCTCATTTGTGTCCTTTTCCAGGTGCAGGATCCAGTCAACGTTAAACTGTCTGACTATGGCATCTCTCGACAATCCTTCCATGAGGGGGCGCTGGGGGTGGAAGGCACCCCGGGTTACCAGGCTCCTGAAATCCGACCAGGCATCGTGTATGATGAGAAAGTACTGACCAACTCTTCTTATTCCGCATTATGTTTTGTTTCTAGCTCTTTTTTTTCAAATCTTGTATCTTTGTTAGGCTGATTATGGAGCACTTATTTCCAATCTGCATAAGAAAGTATTTAGGGCCCTTTCAAATCTGTTTTATTTTTTCCCTAAATTCTATTTTTGACATGTAAATTTATTGGAATTCCAAAGCACGGTGTTTTTCCATGTTTTTCACATGGGCTTTGGACTGCAAGTGGTCTTTTCATGTATCTACACGTTTCCAATTGACAATATGTTGACAGAGTTTGCTCAACAGCAGATCACTTGACACAGAGAAGTTGTTTGGAAACTGCTTGGCTCTGTATTTTGGGTCAAGTGGTGAGTTTCGTAGTTTTTTTGCAGACTTTGGCTGCGTCTCAGGTGGCTTCTTCAGCATGCTTGCACTGTTTGGGCGGGGGGGTGTTTTTAAAGTGACGTACAGGTTTTCCCACTCATTAGGGACCCTCCCACAATGTTCTCCCCAGACAAACGTTCCTCTGTCTCCCAAAAACAGAATTTCAGTTAAATTACGGTCAACTGCGTGATATTCCAAGTTTAACAATTGATTCGGTTTTTACTGGCCAATTCTGTCCACGATTCTGTGATCGCAGAAATTATAAGGCCCAACTATTGTCAGCCTGTTGGTCCAAACTTGGGCTGTCACAGTTTTATTTTTTGGCTACGAATATTGTGGTCAAATGAATTCACGGTTATGATATCACCATATTGTAATTTTAAGAAATCCAATCAGTCAAATACATGTCTTTTTAGAAAATATTACTTACACTCAAAATACAAGTTTAGGGAGGTGGAGAGAGAGGTTGTATCCATAACTGTAGAAAAAACTTTTAAAAGGAAAACAAAAACACTTGAGTGAATTTTTTCATTTTATGTCGAATGACCTCCAGCATGAAGGTACCTTACTACCACTCACTGTAATAGTGTAAAAATGAAAGAAAAAGAAAAATATTTAAGAGGTGCTTCATTATGTATGCATTATGATATGTCATATCGTATCTCATTAATTTCTATAAATGTTTCATTTTTAAATATTACAGTTATCATTAATACTAATACACTGCAACACCATTGGTCCATATATACACACATACAAGATATCTTGCAAATTAATGTCCATATTTTCATCACATTATGTGTGAGCAGTTGGCCTAAATAAATATAGTTAGTCATGATAGATCCTCTTTTTTCATTGTAGAACCTGAGTCAGGACTTAGTTTCAACTTTTCACACAAGATGTAATCTCAGTCAGAGCTTTACGTTTTAAATCTTATATTAACTGGAACAAAATAACATCATGATCGAGACAACAAACATAGTCTGTTTCATGCTCGTCTGTCTGTTTCATGTCCCTCTCCTTCATGAGATTATAGATTAAAGGATCGTTTAGTTTATGTTCATGCCTCTTTTGGTCTGCATTCCACACTGACGACAGAGGAGTTATCTCAAAACAAACTTAACTAGGGTGTGTTCCAGAGGAGATTGCTCGTCACGGGCAGCACGTCCTCCATCCTTCCACTCTGCGCTTCCATATGATCAGTTTTTCCTTTTTCTGCAACACCTATGAGCTTTTTTACAGTAACAATAACCCTTATCACTGCATGGGACACATGTTGAATTAATAACTGAGAAATTGCTTGATTCACTGATGGATGAACAGAAGGTGTTAGAATAAAGAGTTCCCCAGGTCTGAGTATTTATTTTAGCTCTCACTCCAGAGGATTTTCAGTTTGCGGGCTGCTTGTTTTGACTAGCTCCTTCCTCTCTGCAGCATGTTGCCTTAATGTCTGATGAGTACCACATGTTTGCTTGAATGGGCAGCGAAGCCATGGACACATTCAGCTTTACCATGGCTGTGTAGTGACTCCCTTTGCATCCATGTCTGCTGTGTTGGACTTGGTATGAGTTTCACTACAGCTAACAAACGCTTTTTGTTATTTTGAAAAATTAAAACATGTTTTTTTCATCCAAAACCAAAGATGTAAAAGTTAAAAAACTTCCAAACACAAACAGCATAGCATTTAATATAGTGTAAAACCGTCCAAGTTTTGGTTATTTGAGCTGAATATTATTTGTATTATTGTGATAATAACGTCTCAAAAATAGTCAAAAATATGTATTACATATGACGAAGAGGAAGTCTTCAGATACCTGGTTCCGCTCTCCTGACAGATACATTGCCTTCAGGCTGGCTAGGCGTGGCTGCCTGAGGTAAAAAAGTTCTTGGTCACTTGCAGCAAGCGCGCAGACCCAGTACCCCCTTGATGATTTATCTGGGAAAGTGTCTAAGTACTCAGCCACATTGGCATGATCTGGTCAGACCCAAGCAGGCCACTGCTCTTACGCTGTACGGTTCTGCCAGGTTGGGCTCCATCTTAAAAGACAGGCATCGGTCAGTACGTCTCCCAGGAGGCCAGAATGGAGCCCAGGGGGACACCCTGTAGTAGGAATGACCTCTCCCTTATGGAGACAAAGGCAGAAGGCACGGAAGAGACACCTTGAGTCTTCTGCGCCTGTGCCACTTGGTGTCCAAGTGAAAGCTGTTGAACTACGTCTGGAGGGGTCGCAGTGACAGCAGAGCTAAGGGCAAGACGGTTTACCCAAGAGGCAAAGGAATCAAGATGGCAGGAGGCTGGCTAAGGTCCAACCACACTTGACCTTTCGCAAAGCTCCACCCTCTAACGCGAACAGGCCAATCAGAGCGTAGCATCTGCCCGCTCTCCCCAAGGGTCCGACAACTACGTGGCTGTGCTCCGTTGAAACTCACACAGTCTTTTCAGATTTTCGTCATTTTCAGGCTGGTTCTGGTCGTTGTGGTTAAACGTTGTGTCCGGGGCACTTTTCAGGCTGATGCTCGTTCTTCGGTGAGGTTTGAAGGAGATTTATGTTCTTTACCTTTCCAAAATTAAACGCTGAAAAGTGTAACGTCCTCACTCCACATTGAACCTGTCACGGTTAAACAAGCACAGCTAACATTACATCTTCGCTAACCTTTCGATAAATGTTGTGGCCATGTCACGTTGTTATAAGCAAACATTACTCTGTTAATTTGAGTTACTTAGGCTAAAGCTTTTATGAGCGCTAGCCTAGCCAGCTAAGCTAAAGTCTGTGGCTGCAGTCTGGACACTGGCTGCTCTCAACAGTTTGCAGCGTTTAACCCAAACTCAAATTGTTACGAGTCAGTGTTTGTTTAATAAATAAAGTGAAACATAAGTTGAAGCCGCTGTAATGTTAATGTTACTGTGATCGGTAGGCTTTAGCTTCTATGTTAATTTTTTTCACGTCGTTTCCTTGCTGAGTCACTCTGACAGCCTGAATATATCCTTTAACTGCATACTGCAAACCTTTCTGTCTGCTTCTGTCTGAAATCGCGTTTTTGTTTTTCCAAAAATTAAACAAAATTTCTCCAGGGCGTTCAGTCAAAGACAGTGGCAGCGCCATGTTGACTCTGATAGCTTGTTGGGCTTAGCAACAGTAACTAAGGGGGCGTGGCTTAGCGAAGGGTGAATTGAAACTTTTCATATTATGTAAGCTGGCTCCGGCGAAAATACTAGTCCAGTATTCACCTATATTAGGAGGGCAATTGCAAATGCTGCCTTCACCAAACCAAGACCAACTACTAGGCCACCAGCAACTTTATGTTAACTGCAGTATAGCACCGACACCTTCGTCTCACCAAACATTCATGGTTATTTTTCTGCTTTAATGCTAGTGCTACCACAGTAAACAAACACCTGCGAGCAAAAGATTTAAAGGAACTGATCCACTGATGCTACTGAAATATATATAGTGCCCGGGGTCATCAAGGGTCACACGTAAATTTTTTGATATAGTTACTATGCGCAAGACAGTATTATTCAGTACTTGAGTCAGTAAAGGTGAAATAGAACAGAAAAACAGCAAACCAGAGACGTCTTACACAACGTCCTTGTTAATTTTTGTTGAAAATTCTAAAACACGCCACTTGTGATTGCCCAGGCCCAGGAGGGGTGGTTGGATTTACAACAATGGTGACCAGTGAAGGCAAGACAAATGCTGCTGTCAAGGATGTTCTAAATCTATTAAAGGCACCAAATACTCTGAAATGTGAACAGCACTCTGTAACTGATCCTGACAGGACTGTCAATACGTTCTAGTGGAGAGACTCAGAAGTCTGACAGAGGCAGTCCGTATATGTTGGACTCGAGATATTTGACATAAAAAATCAAATCCCAGGGCGCCCGGTGGCTCAGTTGGTAGAGCAGGCGCCCCACATACAGAGGCTATGTCCTCGCCACAGCGGACCCGGGTTCGATTCCTCCTGTGGCCCTTTGCTGCATGTCATTCCCCCTCTCTCTCTCCCCTGTTTCCTGTCCACTCTTCCGCTGTCCTAATAAAGGCACAAAAATCCCCCCCCCCACCAAATATCTTTAAAAAAAAAAATCAAATCCTCCTTCCCACGGTCATCAGTTTAAGTCGTTGTCAGACTGAAGATGAGTGGAACGAGTTGTAAATTCTGTCTGATATCAGGAAACACTTATGAACCAGATTGTTGTGGTAATGTTACATTATATATTTGACTCAGTTACAGAACTGGTTCTTAATTTTATTGTCGTGATAGAATAACCAAAATAGGTCACCTTAATGTGTATACACACTGTGAGACAGGCTACTGTCTGGCTCTGGGCCTGCATGACTGAAAACATGAGAGTGTTTTATTAAATAGTATTTAAATTCAGTCAGTCGGGTTCTCTCTGCTGACAGATCAAAGCAATGTGTTAGTCTGATATGGCTGACCCAGGCTGCTCTGCGCTCTCCTTCCCCCGGGGAGGCGAGCTTTACAGGGCTTACTGTTTTACGGGCCTCGGCCTCTGTGGAGGAGCCTCAGCCTCTATTCATCAGCCCCTCTTCCACAGACTCGGCTGACCTCAGCAAATTGAGCACCTTTTTTCTCCCGCCGGGTGTTGATTTCACGTTTTGATGTGGCTTATTGAAACGAAATGCACATGTGGCCACTGAGTGAATAAATGATGGATAAGTGGGAAATAGCTGAGGGGTACAAGAGGAAAATGTTAGAAAATTGTAATTAAGGTGTTTTGCCCGCTGGGAGTATCTGGCCTTGATACGGAACACAGATTTTTAGCCGAGGATCTCTACAAAACCAGTTAACGCTGTTATAAAGCTGCTACAAGCTATTTGTTTGTTGCAGGGTAAAATCAGCACTGTTTAGTGATGACTCGGAATTTAACACTCAGAGATGCTCATTGTAGTCAGAATGAATGAACGGTGTACTCTAGCCGGCACTGCCTGTTATGTGCCACCACGCCCCATTCTTCAAAATGTCACCCAGCTAAAAAAATGTATTTGTACTGTAATACATGTATATAGGAAGTTTGATCTATTGATATTGCATGAAGATATCTTTGTCTATTACAGTTTGATGTCATTGTGGATCATAAACAGTATGAAAGGCAAAACAGTGATCGGCACTCCTATGATTGGCTGAGTGCTGATCACATGATGGTGCTAACATACCGTGGCTGCAGAGACGGACAAAATTAGAAGTTTTGGACAGGACCTGAAACAGATTAAAAAAAACCTGCCAGACCTGACTCACATAAATGATTCTCAAAAAGGACACCTGATCCAAGAGGAGCTGAGGATAATGAGGCCTGATTCAAAATGAGAGAAGAGTTCCAGGCTGCATTGATGTGGTGGCTGTGTCAAGATTTATTCTTATGCTGGCAGCAGTCGTGGTTGGAGGCACAATGTATTTGTCTTGTCCCGTCATTGTGAACAGAAGCATCCACGTCTTAGAATATGTAGCTTCTTGGGAGCATCATCTATATGTGTTGTACCGTGTGATCAAGATCTCATGCACAGAACTATGAGAGCAGTGTTTATAAATTGTACAGTGAGCCCTTGTTCTCTCCGTTAATTCCATTAATCCTTTTCAATTCGCTATTCAGCCTTTTCCTTTAATTTGTCGTCCCACTGTTCAAAATACAATAGCTTTTCATGCCTCTGAAGAGAATAGCAACGAGACAAGGATGAGAGAACAGAGTCTCCTTGTCATTTTGGGATGAAAAGGATAAAAAAAAAAAACACACAGTCGTTTAAGTGGGCTGGAATGCAGTGCCCCCACTTCTAGATTTTACCACCTGGCATACTGGGACCTTTCACAAGCTCCCAGTAACCATTCCTGTCCTCTCCATATTGGCGTGTCATATGTCCATATCTCCTGGTGATTCAGTACATCAGGGTGCACTGCGTGACCATCGCCTCTCTCGCCTGTTTTGTTCTCGCAGAAGTGGAACATCTCACAAACGCTGCATCCATGCATTAACACCAGGATAAGGTTGTGTGTGCACTCCAGAACACCGCAAAAGGGTCGTGCAGGGTAACCAGAGGGGGGGGGGGGGGGGGGCCGGTAAA
>JAQLOL010000001.1:1436733-1452244 GCA_029783665.1 Naso thynnoides
TTAGGAGACTACAAGCAGCCTTGCGTCCGTCAGTTTTCGTTTGGGAGAAATGATCGTGATCCCAGATTATGACCGAATCTTTTGCCTCATCGTCACCAAGACGCAGACTGGACCCATTTTTCACAAGGCACGAATCTTTGAACATTCTGACACAAAAACGGCTTTTTCAGACACAAATCGAGAGAAAAGTAACTTTGTTCTCTGTCTCTGTCTCAGCAACACACTCTCACGAGATCTGGGAACCGATGTTCCCTGCATGACTTCACAACGGACATTACCGGACATTTAAATGAATTAAAAGTTCAAACTTACATCAAACACAAAAAAGTTAAATCCATCTGCTTTAATCTATTCACACAACGTAATAACACCAAGATGGAAGATGTGACTCCGCCCACTTAGGAGACAGGAAGTGTATTTATCGTTTTTCATCATAGTTAATACTGACTGTCTTTCATATGGTTCAGTTTGACAGCAAAAGCACTCAAAGTGGGACAGAACTGTTCACAGCCTGAGGCACACGGTCACAAAGCTCACGGCTCACATGGCCCGATGTCAAATCAGAGGAAAAGCCGACATATGAAAATCAAACATTAGGCTGCGCCTTCATAGAGCAGCTGTCAGGCGTCCAATATATGTCCTTAGTTTAAACACAACACTATACTGCACACACTGAAAGGCTTGGAATACTGCATGTTCATTCAGGCACTCTGCAGCTAATGCTAAAATAGCACATCAAGCTGGTGCAGACAGATGCTGCAGCTGTTTACAGCCTGTGAACGTTCACGTCATCACACAGCTCAAGACTTTTTTATGATTGCAGAGCTGGTGAAGTGAGAGCTGGCTGAGAGCACTGATAATGGTCAGCAATATTTGTTGTTGTTGTTGTTGTTGTTGTTGTTGTCCTTTCAGGCAGATTTCTGTTCACACTAAATGATAGTGTAAGCAGCATTCAGCTGGAAACTAGCAATCACAGTAAATGTCTCAGTACGCTTCAGACAAATTATGACATGCTGTCTGACCACGTTAACGCACAAAGGTTGTCTGTCTGTCTGGAGCGCCACAGGCGGAACAACGTGCTGTCACAGAGGATGCAAAGGGGCGAGGTGTGGTCCGCATCACTCATCCAAGGCCGTCTCCGACAAGATCTCTAAGTCTCTGACAAATCCGCACACCACAGCAGTTTTCTGTTGGAGTCACATGTAATGCACCTTTTTTATTCCCTAGCTAACATATCCAGCAAAGGCAGCGCATGTAGATGCAGCGGCCAATAGCTCTGCTGCATTTCAATCATATTTGACGACTTTTTCATCTTTTTGGTACTCTGTCAGTTATATTTATCGCTCTACACTTGACTGCACCATCCAGTGTAGCAGCTGCAGCACGAGCTAAGGCCACACTGAGGCGAGAGCAGCCGTCTGCGTTTACATGAACAACCGAAAGCGCTGTAGTGTGCATGCCAGGCCAGTAGTCGGCGGTGTAACTATGTAATGACATACCATCAGAGCTGCTTAAAGTTGCTTACTTCCTGTTGCTGCTAAGCTCTAAGTAGCCACAAAGTAAAGAAATTCAGCCATTTATTGACTTCTTAAATTATGATACAAACACTCGAATTCACCTCAATAGACTGTCGTCATATTCAGCTGCTTTTTGTGCACTGCGGAGTGTTTAATCAGAGTGTGCTAGTGGCTGCTGCGGAATGCATTGACTTGCGCTAACATTAGCATTAGCATTAGCATTAGCATTAGCATTAGCATTAGCGTAGTCACCGCTTTCACAGGCTCTGCTGTTTGCCAATTTACACAGCAGGAAAGAAGGTTGAGGCTTCAAAACATTCCACTCTTGAACCAGGTTTCAAAGGTTTGCGGTTTCAGGGAACGCCAGCACGTCACTGTCATGTGTGTCATGTGTGTCATGTGTGTCAAAGTGTGTCATGTGTGTCAAAGTGTGTCATTTGATGCAAGAACTTGTGCTGTCTAAACAGGGTCTAAATCAGAATTTCGTTTTTGCAATTCAAAAATGAAAAATTTTTCATGAATCTTTTTTATACGGCAAGCTCCACGAAGAAACACTTTCTGTTGGGATTTAGATTCTTTTCAGACTTACCCATGAGCTCACTATCTTAAAACTGCTGATCAGCTGAGGGAAGGAGAAACATTACGACAAGGCCAGCACAGCAAAAACCCCATGATGTAAACCAAAAGACAACTTAAAATGCCAAAGCAAATACAGTAAACAACACATAAAAACATGTTTACCAGACAGAGTTGTTAAGCCTAGCGTTTGCCAGATGACCAGTGCAGTATATTTAGATTTAGACTGTTGCTAATAGGAACCGGTGTTTATGCTGTAGAGCCACACTTTAAAACAGCAAATACAAAATAAATGTTAAATAAAACAGGAAATGAACAGATCATCAGTTTAAAGGCATTAATCAGTGATCTGTGCAGCTCCTGCTACATAGTAAAAATATAACTTGGTGCATATTCACATATTCTCTTTGAATGCAGAAATATGCAAGAACATAGCAGACACTCTTTGGAGACACACTGAACCTGGCTGTGGGCAGAAGGCTCACTGCACTGTGCAGATGGCAGAGAGAGGCCGGCCCTCCTACTGGGCTGCTGGCCAGGGTTTGAAACAAGCCCCTTTACCAGAATGGCTTGATCAACCAGGTCCGAGGCTAAACTTGGAGATGCTGGGATGAGCCAACCTCAAACCACACAAGGCCTTAAATGTCCCTGCAGTGTGCCTGCTGCATTAGTACAACACGGACTGGTGTTGTCGAAGCTGTGGATCCCTCCGTGTGGAGTTTAAGTGTCTCTGAATGGACGGGTTTATGTCTTTACATTATTCTTTATTCTCCTACATTTCCCAACAGTTAGTGCTTATGCTTACAGAAGAAGGCAGAGAGGAAACCGTTAGGAGGAGGAGGAGGAGGAGCATGACTAAGGCCGACAGTGGCACAGCTTTAGAGAACTTTAGAGTGCCAGTAAATGCCAGCAGCTTTGGCTGAACAGACAGGAAAGAAAAAAGAAGGCTTCTGGATCTGAGAAAGCCGAGAGGTGGAGGAGAAAGTAGACAGTCTAACTGGAAGAGAACAGAGATATGGAGCAAAGGAGTAACATGGGAAAAGAAAGAGTTGTTTCAAAACTACCAAAAAAGGTATAATTCAATACTGAATGTCACAGATGGGCAAAACATTCACTGACTGCTTTCTAAAATTCAGCCTGAGTGTCTCCTCTAGAGAAAGCATTCATGCCGACTGTGGGAGAGAAAAGACAAAAAACTGAAGAGGAGACAAACGCACAGCACCGTTATCACTCATCATATGATGATTAAATCAAAGATAGTCAATATGAAGACAAGATCCTCCACTGTACGCTGTGCCAATGGTGTGAAATGGTATACACACTTCCTGTCTCCTAAGTGGGCGGAGTCAAGTCTCCCATGGAGACAGTCAGGAATCACAATCCCTCCGCCTCATCTGAAGTGTTAAAACGTCGTGTGAATGGATTAAAGCAGATGGATTTTGCGTCGTATGATTTTTTTTAAATGAAAGTTTGAACTTTTAATTCATCGTTTCACCTATGAGACCATTTAAATGTCTGTTTATATCTGTTGTGAAGCGAAGCGGGAAGCACCGGTTCCCAGATCTCACAAAAACGTGTTGCTGAGACAGAGACAGAGAACAAAGTTCGTTTTCTCCTGATTTGTGTGTCTGAAAAATGTCATTTTTGTGTCCGAATGTTGAGAAGATACGTGTCTTGTAAAAAATGGGTCCAGTCTGTATCTTGGTGACGACGAGGCGAAAGAATTGGTCATAATCTGTGATCACGATCATTTCTGCCATAAGAATAAATGGACTCAAGACGGCTTGTAGTCTCCTAAAGGGGCGTGGCCGTGGCGAAAAACCATGTGACACTGATACAGGAAATGAACGGTCAGTGAGACGTCTGGCATTCCGTAGACCTGCTCTGATTACATATTCATCCTTTCACTACTTGCCACACTTTTTGCGTCTCAAATGGTTCGACACGACATCTCGGTATCGTCACTAATCTACTGAAAAAATGCAAGAGGGAGGAAAAACAGCAGCCACTGAGATTTCAGCCAAACCTGAGCCTGAAATACACCGGAGAGCTACCGAACCAGACAGGAACACAAACAAAAGAATGAACCCAACGGCTAGAGCACGACAAAGAAATCACCGCTCTTTTTCATACCTCTACTGCAAATGGCATGGCCAGTATTTGATAGTCCAAATATATTCATACAAGTATTTCTTTGTCGGGTGTCATCAGACAACTGTGTATTCGTACTCACTCCACATACCACATGCTGATACATTTACACTCGGGACAGAATGTGTCTCAAAGACTCTCCACAGCTTTGGCGGGGGACAACTCGACTATCCTCTGTCTTCTGTGTTTCTTGGATGCATTTTCATTTGATCTTCCCAACAAACACATACTTGCAAGAAGTGTAAATGGGGTAAAAAAAAAAAAAAAAAGTCTAGCAGTCCAGTTAACCAGTTTTATAAAGCCTACCCTTAGTACAAAAGTGAAAACTCGGGCTTTGTGAATGAAGAGGAAAGAGAAAAAATGCCAGCAGTGCTTCAACAGTGCTGGCAAAGCTGGTAAGCATACAATTAGAGAGGGAAGAAAGGAGGAGGTGTAAGAAAGGAGAGCAGGAGCAGGAGCATGAGCTGGCAGTGGGCTGGACACATGAGGTGGAGCCTGGCTTTGCTCTGCAGCCTCTCTTTCTCTCTCTGGCTCTACTGACTGCGCTAAGCTGGAGCAGCAGGGTAAACCTCAGTCTGCCATTACTGGACTGTGCCTGAAGAAGGCTTTTCACAGGAACCACACACACAACAGACTTCATGCAGGAACATTCCCTCATTCTTACCCTCATTCTTACCCTCAAACTTACCGACCTTTTTTTCTGTGAGGTTTGCTAGTAACTGATTCAAGTTAGATTAATCAAAAATCTCTTAACTGGAAACCCTTTCGAACCATTGTTTCAGCTGTCAACACTTTGCATGAGTGTGTGTGTGTGTGAGATTTCATAACTGGCTAAATCAACGCTGGACAAACGGCCGTACGAGGTGACCAGCTCTGTTCCCTTTGTGGGCGAGTTTCATTCACTAACATGTGGGAGCCGAGCGGACGGCTGAGCTGTGTGTGGTCAGTAAGGATGTTATGGCAGACCGTTTGCACCTATTCAGACAAAAAGCAAATTTGGTGGTATGCCAAATATGTTTGTTTGTTTTTAATATGTGTGTTAATTAATGTGTGATAATGGCTTCTGTCATCTGAAATACACTGAAGGCACCAAAGATGCATCTAATGCTTCCTCTGTGCTGGCTTAGAGCTTTGAACAACTTTGGCAGATGACTGAACGTCTCCCTGGAACTTGGGATGCAGCTTTTTGAAGCTAAATATCAAAATAACTATGATAGGACTCTATGAAATCTCTTTTCTTTTTCCCCAGTTTCTGTTTTTTCCATTTTAATTGATTGGAATTGTGTTTTTTAACCTTTCATGCTAATTTCACCATCAGAGAGTGTGTGTTATTAACAGTTGAATAAGAAATAACTGTAAATTTATTGGCCTCAGTGCACCAAGCCACAAAACCCTGAACAAACTCTCGTCTCCAATCCGCTGACGTGTTCTTGGTCGCCTGAAGGGGCGTGGCGGCCTGGCTAGCGTTAGCAGCAGCAGCACGGTGTTTTTATTTGTTTTTCACTTGGGCTTTAGACCGCAAGTGGTCTTTTTACTTATCTACTCGTTTCCAAGTGACACAACATTGACAGAATTTGCTGAACAGCATATCACCTGACGTGTAGAAGTCGTTCAGAAACCGTTTTTTAACAAGCTTGCGTTGTTTTTGCTTTCACAGGCTTTGCGGTTTGCAGGTTTGCACAGCTGGAAAGAAGGTTGCAGTTTCAAAAGATTACACTCTGGAGCAGTTTCAGGGGCGCCAGCGCGCCGTTGTCATGTAAAAGGAAGGCCGGACCGCAACAAAAGTGCTTTGTTTGAAGCGAAAACGCAAAAGATGGTTCTCAGATCGGTGGTGGTCATCAGCTGATGCTGCTTCCAGTGGTCAGCTCCAAAAATCCTGATCAGAGCACCCAGAGACAAACAGTGCCGACTCCAACTGTCATCCGTCAAGCAGGAAACTGCTATGATCGATTGTTACGATGCTGAAGATAAAAGCCTGAGTTTCACTCAGCAGTCAAAATTGTTGTTAGATCATTGGGGCCATTGTTTACATCAGAGGTGCAGTTTACCTCGGGGAGCTTTGTGCCAACTACGGACTGGACTACAGCTGGACTACAGTCGGCTGTCGGCTGTGTTGCTGCATTCCAGCCGCAGAGTGTGTTGCCTTGGTGTGCTTCATCATGCTGTGCATTGTGATCCTCTTACACAAGCTGCTGCCAAGGCACCGCAGCACATGTCGGAAATAGAAGCTGTTCGGGCCAAAAACCAGAACGTTAAATGAGCCTTTCTTAATCAGGCAAGTTTGAACTCTTGCTGCAGGTACAGCATCGTGCCTGGAGAGCCCGTCGAAATGGGACGTGGCACTGCTGAGTTCCTTCAGCTCTCACTTCACGCCAGCCACCACCCATCCAGCCCGAGAACATTCATCATCAGGGAAACCAAACTGATGACTGAAGGCACGGGAAGCATTTATGCAAATGCACACATGTTCTAAAACAGACAGCATACGAAGCTATTGCTCTTCAATAAAAAACTATACCAACAAATAAAATAATACAAAGGAAGGAACGACAAACTGCTGAACAGCACATCTGACGACATTCACAAAATGCAGCAAGAGCTGCTTGTTTGAGGAAGAAACCCCCACAGTCTGAAACCCCGAGTTTCATCAGTTCTAACATGTGTGACACTAAAGGATTCTTCAACTAAGAGATATTCAAACCGAGGACACAATGACCTCGAACTCATGAGATCACACCAGCGTGTGTCTCCCATTTACACCAGCAAACAGAGCCGGGGCGAGATCTGGCCCTGTCGTCCTCACGCTCTGTGGACGGGACACTCAGTCACTACACTCTGCTGTGACACGGCAGTGTGCGTCCACAGGCGGCTGTGGACTTGAACGTGGTTTCATTCACGCTGAAAACGGTCGTGGTCCACGCCAGCCTGGCGATGCGTGGCATGCAGTTTGCAGATTGCAGAGGTATGAATGGACCTTAAAGCTGCAGCTGGTAACTTTGGGATAAACATCAAGAACTTTTTTTGTTTTGTATTTGGAAGAAAATGTCATAATACCCACAGACAGCAGCCGGTAAGTGATGTGGTCTGAGAGTAGGGGGAGATCTTTGTGTTTTCCCATCATGCTTCTGCATTCAGGGCTGATAAAAATCTGATACAATCTAACTGTGAAACTAGGCGTGTATGTTTGGTGGCGATAACATCCCATTCAAAGCAATATTCAAGATGTCGCTGCTTCTTTTTATACAAATCATCCCCAAAAGAAACATCATGTACAGTATTTGTCATTTTTCTACAATTTTCAGTTTTGTAGGAATGCCAGAAGTGTAGAGTCTGTGCACACACTGAGTTTGTTCACACGTTACCACCGACACACACAGATTACTGTGCCACAGTCTTTCCTTTTACAGCAGCAAATATGAATTTACAGAACACAACTTTCCTTTAAAATACATTTGATTTGTTGTGCAGCCCATTTTGACTCTGCATTTGATATTTGTTTGCTTGGTGCATATGTATGGTGCACTCACTGCTCGCTTTGCTTTTTGTGTTACAGTCCATCGCAGATTTGACAGGAAGCAGCCAAAACAAAAGCGTATGACCTGAATTGAGACAGGATCAGAGAAACGGGGATGCATTTATTCAAGAAGAAAAAGAAGCAGTGAGGTTAGAGGACAATGGTGCTGTTGTTGGCGAGATGAGCGCACAGCGAGAGGGCCTGCCGCAGGTTTGGCAGCCCTGCAGGCCACTCAGGAGAAATTAGGATTAGGAGGTGGACTCGTAGCTCTCAGCAGAGCAGCCTTGTGATTCCCATTAGCTGTGTCGGAGCTTATTTGTGAGCTGGCATGCAGGGTGGGGGTGGGATGCTCTCAGTGGTTCTGAGGAGAGCAGGCTACCGCTCCCCCCAAGGACATCATCATCACACAGGTTACGCCGCAAAACGCACAGTGCTGTGCAAAATGACATATGACTAAACTACAACAGAAAAAAGGGCTTAATTAGAAAAAGCCCACCCAAAGCAATGAAGTCTTTTACAGGTTACAGTGGTTTCTACTAGACCTATAAAACCTCTGTCTCATTAACTCGCCCCCCCCCCGCCCGAGATGTCACCATCCTGCATACCAGTCCACTGCTGCTGCAGCCACACACAGCCTGCACTTCATGCTGCAGGGCTGTAACTCATGCTAATTCAGCACTCCGGCCTTCCATTTCTGCTTATTTTTGAATCCTGAGTGTAAACATTTATTTGCTCTTCGGGCCTTGCTCGCAGCGCCTACTTTTAGCGTGATATGAAGGCACTGCTGAGGAGAGACAGAGGAGCAGCACACAGAGCGCTGGCCACAGGATGTCTGAAAATACACCAGGCTCACCACATGCCGGGCCGTCTGGACACACTTCACAACAGCAAAGGACGGACGCACAGATACACACACACGCAGACAAAACGGTCTGTCCGCTCATTATTACCCTAATTAAAAATAAACAGATAAATGGACTGTTTTTCGACTCTGCTGACCATTTAAAGCTCACACAGTGTCCACATGCTCACCAAAAACACACACACACACACACACACACACACACAGCAGTGAAAGAGCGGTCCACAACAATTTTGAGTTCACTCTCCTGCCTGAGGACACTTTGACATGCAGCCTGGCGTAGCCGCGGTTCTTGCCACCAACACTGATGAGTGGATGCCCGGCTCTAACAGTGCAGACACACAAAATTCGGCAGTGACGGATCTCGACACAACAGAACACCCCACGCTGCGCCGCGTGGGCGGTGATCGGACAGATGCACTGCAATTTGGGCGACGCTTGTTCTTGACTCAAATCTTTCCAAAATGGCGAACCGGTCACAGACTCTCTCATGTTTCAGGTCACAGTTCACTTAAATGTGCTTCTGGAAACATTTCCAGGCAGAAACGTTCCGCGCAGTAACAGAATCTTGTTTCCTGTTTGATCAGCACTGCCGGTGTGACAGTCTGTTGTGCTTTCGTGAGTCTGTTACGCTGCGTCAGATGGAGCTCATTTGCATAAAGTAGTGGTCTAGTCGTGATTATGCAAATTCGGATAAAGTGAACGGTCCGTCGACTTGCTGCGCCGTACCCATCATGCACTGCTCAGCCTCTCCATGGAAAATGAATTGGATCCGTCGACTTAACATACGTCAACAGATTTGGTGCGTCTGTACCTGAACTCCTGAGCCACAGCCACGTGCAGGCAGCAATAACAGGACATTCGAATAAACAGGTCAGCAGGATAAGCTGAACTTTAGGGTTGTTTTGATCTATTCCAGTGTTGCCTAAAACCAAGTGTCAGGTATCACGAGTACACGAGTCTGGGCAGCAACCGATGCCGTTTAATTCATTTATTAGTAATGGAGCCCTGCTACTTCCCAGCACAACTTTACCGATTCTTTTTTTTTTTTTTTAACATCACAAGGAGCCAGTGTCCACAAACGATAAACAACTAGTGTAACTATAAGCACATCCATACAGGACTAGTAACATATGGCTGTTAAAAAGGATATATAGATGTATATCTACTTTAAAGGAGCTGGTCTCAGATCAGTATCTGCTAACAACCGATACACAAAGTTCAGTTATCAGAATCAGCACCAGGAAGGAATTATTGGCGTTGGAACATCAGTAAAATTATGTATTGCTACATATTCTCAGCGCCTATTTTCAACGTTAAAACAAAACAAAAAATAATCTAATTGTCACCAGTTGAGTGAAACATTTGACTAGTTTTTCACTTAAAGCTCTAAGTGTACAAACAATAACCCAAAAGTTTCCATCCATTTTCAAACTCAGAAATGTTTTTTAATTTTAATAAAAGTAACAAACCACTTCATTCAGTCACCCTTCGACCCTCCTGCACTCACTATCAGGCCGCTCAGTGTTCTCGGTGAGTGGTTCGGCATACAGCGATTACATTACTTGCCCACCGGCCCCACAGTCATATTGGCTGTTTAAAAATCAATGCTGTCGGATGGACAGACAGACGATATAATTACATCCCGCTGCAGCCTCTCTAGCCTGATCTGTGCTGAAGGCACGGTGACATTTCACTTTTAATATGATGTGAGTACGGAAAGCTGACCGGCAGGACCACGGCGGAGGATTTGTGTGGAAGCAAAACACAAAACGCACCTAATGACACTTCAAAATATTTTGGGTGCTAATAGAGAACTTAAAAAAACTTAGGAGGAATATGTGTCATACCTGTCACCTGCAGCTTTTCACTCGTTCCATTACTTTCACAGACAAAATAAAACTACTCCCAGACAGATTTCAAATGGGTCCGCTGTCAACAAATGCTGAAGATGACTGTCGTTTTGCTCTGTAAATATGTTTTTGATGACTGATAGCGGTCAGCTAGCTAACCAAACATTGTATTTCCTGTGACTAGCCTGGTTCAAAACAAAAGTCAACGTGAGTTTGGCCAGTTAAATGCTTTTAATGTGAAGCTGCAGCTGTAGGAAATGTTCATTTTACATCACAGTGACTCAACACTGCGCACTGCAGATGGTGAGTGTCTTCTCATGTAGAAAGACGGTGTACCAGGGATTACCGGCGGTGTCACGAGCTCATTAGTCGGCGGTCTCTACCGCTGTGCTGAACGAGCAAAACGCTCGCTCTCCACACACAGACTGAGACACGTCTGATCGATTTTCATCTGCAAAGGTGCCACGAAGACACCAACTACCACCATCCCACGACTTCAAAACACCCACAAACACCGTCTTTTGTTGTTGTTTTCATCACGAGCCCCCCAGCAGCAGAAATTACATGTTGAGTGTTTGACAAAATATGTAAAACTGATTAAAACATCATGAAGTAATTAACTTTTACTGTAAATATTGTCTTAAAAAGTGAAAGTTCCGAAAGGATTCAGTGCCAATCATCTTCTTTGATACTGAAGAACTACTGAGGTTTCATATAAGGCATCCAATGAGCCACACGTTGTCATAAGCTCCAGAACCTTAAAAACAACAGAGTGAAATCAAGGCCATTCTTCTGAAACAATTATCCCATTTATAAGCTGCCCTATTAAAATAAATACTAAACTGAAATCCCATAGACTTTAAATCAGATGGCATCTGATCACAGAAAGTACAAAGAAGTAAACAACACCGAAAATTTCAACACACACACACACTTGATGCAAACTTTCAGCACCACAAAGTAGCAACTTGACAGAAAAACAAAACAAACGTCAGGATATATCCTGTCCTCCTGCTAGTTTATCCAAAGGACTCCTGTACTTGTGCACTGGGGAACAAACAAAAAGACACAGGACGGAAAATTTACAGGGGAGAAAAATACTTCAGCAGTCAGTGGCTAACCACACGTCAAAACTCTATTGAGGGTGAGGGAGAGTGTGAGAAGCAGTCAGAGAGATAAGAGCATGTTGAGGCATCACTCATGAGTGTGGGTGGCTGACTTCCTGTGTGCTGCTCTAGCACGGGCAAGCCTGACTGATCGAGAAATACGAGCCCTCTGAGAGCTGAGCACACAAACCGGAGGAAAAAAAACTGAAGAAAAAAAAAAGCAAACTGTGTAACAGCATTAATAGGTCACTGTCCTCCGCGGCAACTCCCCGAATCAGTTTTCTTTTCATACTTTTCTGCCCCGTGACTCAGTTTTTGGGCCCCAAAGTTGATATGACCATAAGAACTGGGACCCATTCCAAACTGAAACATGATCGGAAACATCAGCCTCCATTCTCATGAAATCCTTACAATAACAATCGGCATCATTTTCCCCATTCAGTTTTTTTAATTTTTAAAGTGAAACTAGACAATTTTTTTGTCTGAACTTTGTCATTATGATGTATGACCTGATTAAACAGAGTAATAGTGGTTAGAAAAATGACACCATTTGCTGCTAAATTGCTCTCCAATAATCCCTGTTTGTACCGTGAGATTTTCTTTGTTACTGGGACGAAAAATCAGTGACACTCTCTGTCCTGATTGGCCGGTCTGCGCTGCGCTTCTTAGCGACAGGTGACGTTGGTCCAATCTGATTAGCTCAACATGCTCTGACTCGCCTCTGCCAACATCGGAGTGTTTTCAAGTCACACCGTCAGTCGGCTCGAACTCGAGCTGAGACGACCAGTTTACTCCACTGCAACTTTACCTGCAACCGTTCGGCCTCAGTTCAAACTGAACTTAAAACAGAGAGAGACGACAAACCAAATAAAGTGCGAGCCGGAGCAAACAGCTGCAGTGGATTTGCTTCCCAGTGAGTCTCATGCTACAGCTAACGTTAGCTTGCTAGCTCGTCTGCTAGAAGTGATCTACTGAATAAAAGAGCAACCTTTGGTCTTCAGAGACACAGACGTACCAAAGCCAGACGTGCCCGTATCCCACCAGGAAGCTGCATCAACGTGCAGCTAACGGGACTTCACTGAGCTGCAGTGAAAAACAAGTTTCCCCTCCACAGACTTAGTTACCTGCCTGGGTCTAAGATATCAATCAATATCACAGCTGATCACAACACTGTTTAGCTATTGCTGCATTGCTTTGACTGAATACGTTCCCTACGCCTCATGGCCTCACAGCTTCATGGCCTCATGGCCTCATGGCTTCATGGCCTCATGGCCTCATGGCTTCATGGCCTCATGGCCTCATGGCTTCATGGCCTCATGGCCTCATGGCCTCACGGCTTCATGGCCTCATGGCTTCATGGCCTCATGGCTTCATGGCCTCATGGCCTCATGGCTCCGTTTGTAACAGTGTTTTTCCTTCTCACACAAGCAGGACTGGAAGCACGTCCAGTGTCTTGCATGTGACCAACCCCACTTTTAGTTTGGCATCTTTATTTTAGATGCACTGGCCTCAAACAAAGACATCTCTGTTAACCTCCCCACCAAACACATGGCTGGCTGGCAAGCTCCCATTCGGCCATCTTGTTTGTAGTTTTCTTTGTTCATGCCGAGTAGTCTTAGCCACCATCTTGAGCCACTTATCTAGCCTTGTGTTTGTTTTGCAACCACCCATGTGTACACACACACACACACACACACACACGCACACACCTGTACTTGACAACAATTGATAGTGTAGTTAATAAGTTAATTATTAATCATGGTTCCACAGTGATCGTCGGTGTACTCACGAGACTGCATCATAAATTATTTCCTTTTCTAAGGATGGTGCTCCAAGGTGGATGTAATGTAAATTAAAGCCTATTGATCATTATGTTATTACTATTATCTCTGATAGCCAAAGCTAATAGGTTTTGGCATCCAAATCCCCGACCGATGTAATTCAAAGGTGAACAGGTTTGAAATGTATTGTCTAATGGAGGCACATGTTATGTGTTTATCCTGGACTAAACACAGTCCATAACAACGAGAGGAGCTATCGGCTGGCTTTCATTTCATCATTCTTAAAACCCTTCAAAACTTGTAAAATTATAAAGAATATGACTTAAACATTCGGGTGCGACCGATGTAAGGGTTTGCCAATAATATCGGCCGATGTCAGCCTATTGCAGATGTATCGTATCGACATGTATGTTGTGTGATAAGAGGCGATACTAAAGTTGTTTTTTAAGGCGGGAGAAAACCTTGCACTACTAATTTAATATTGTGTAATCACACAGTTTGTCCAGCAGAGGGCGGTCCGTTACTCAATAACTGATAACTGAAGCGTTAACTGTTCAGTACACTGATGTTTGTCAGATATCCTGCCTCCGTTACGTATCTTTGGCACATGCATTTGATAACCGCATTCAAAATATTAATATGGAAATCGGCTGATGTATCAGATATCAGAATTTTCTTACTAATATCGACATCGGCCCCAAAACATCCCAAATTGCCCGGGCCCTATTAAAAACACAGCAAATAAAAATGAAGTGTGCATCAACAGCCCCTTTTGTTCGGCGTGTCCAACCTTGGGGGACATTTTGCACCACTATTCCACCTGGCAGTCATATTAACAAGCACAGGGGACGCCGGCTTTCTAAAACAACTGACCGGCTTCATGCCGCTGTTGTTTGGTTGTGTGTGAAAAAGCAAAGCCAGTGTAATGATGGGCCTTCTTCACCATGCTGATGTCTGACAGAACAACACAAGCCGAGCACATGACGAAGACGCTCTTCATCATCCGTAGATCAGATCTCCTGTTATCTCGTACAATCGCTTCATGAAACCTCTGCATTACTGTGTAATTTGCATTTGTTTCAAAGGGGCGTGGATTCACGTGAACCGTGGTCATATGAGCCGACCGTGCCGAGGCATGTCCGAGAACAGGCCGAGTACACACACAAACACACTCCTTTGATGATGACGCTGTGGCATTTCTTTCATAACTCTGTCCCGACACGGGGCTGCTGTAGTGGACCCATCGTTTCAGCTGTGGCGTCTAAATAAAAGTTGGCTCTAACAGCAATGACACGCTGTGGCTCACACAAGTCTCAAAAATGGCCGAATGTCAAACAATCCAGCGTGCGCAGAGCAACAAGTTCAGCTGCCTGCTAAGCAAAAGCACTGAACTGCAGGTAAACGTCGCTCGCAGCACATTAACTTCACTCACCTCACGGGACCGAGCGGTAACCTCCGGGGCTGAAAAATGAGGACAGCGCAGGAGTGTTAAAAACCGTTTCTGCGGTTGCTCGAATGGCCACTTGAGGCAAGATGAAGAGCCGCATAGTGAAGGCCCAGTTTCCAGCAGAGACGGTCGAGCTGCTGCTCCATGTGTGCTGGAAAAGACTCCTCTCCCTGTCGGGCTTTGAGCAGGTTATGGGGACAGAACCAACACAACTATTCTGTGGTTCCACATGTAAACCCTTTCTCCTGCCAAGCTGCTGCTCTCATGTTTATGAGGAGAGTTTCTTCTACAACAACTACATCATCACAGCGTGACATGGCTACAGCTGGCTGCCTGCAGCAGCACCCAGTGTCTTTTGTGCAAGGGCTCCGCCTTTTTGTGCAACCACTCTAAGTTTAAAATTTCTCAACTTTTGTGAAAGGCGCTGGTGACATCAGCGGCGCTCTTTTCAACGAGCAGTTGATTGGTCAGGACTCAAAGCTGGAGAAGAAGCTGGTGTTGGTCGTCTCCGTGTACTTGGAGCTGCACGAACACAAACTATCCTAACAGAGAGGCGACAGCCTGTTGGTGTGTTTGTTCGTGTCATGAACCCACGTCCTCTGTGATCCGTCTGTTCACCACAGCCGTGACGTCGGCGCTATCAGGAAGTTTATCATCCAAACCGAGCGTGAGGGAAGGATCCTCCGTTTGATGCTCACTCACAG
>JAQLOL010000001.1:1452344-1467874 GCA_029783665.1 Naso thynnoides
TTTGATGCTCACTCACAGTTTAAAAAAAACAAAAAAACAGTGCAGAGTCGACGATACAGCGGACCTTGTCAAGATATTGTTGTCATGGTGACAAGATGCATGTTCAGCGCTTTTTCTCTCAGTGCACAACCACCAGGTCTTTTCTGTCCGAAAAAAAACACGCCATGTGGACACGGACCCTAATGTAGTAAAAAAAAACCTCTATATCACCCTAAATATCAGTACAATAAACTGTTTTGGTCTCTATGGTTATTTTCCACATTCACAACATACACGAGGGGAATTTTTCAGTAGAGCTCAGTCACGTCTGCTCGGTGTTACACGGTCAGCAGTAGTGATGCGGTCCTCTCCAGCTCCACCCTCCTGAAAATATGCTCAGTTCTGGCTCCGCCTTATCGCCAAACTCCAGCCTTCAAAACGATCGACCTCAAACCAACCAATGAGGTCCAAGTGGCTCGGCCCACTTTTTAACATACACTCCACAAACTGAACACGTGCCAGCTCAGGTTGATCTGAAGTTTATATTTGAGATTTGCACGTTTGGCTGTGAGTATTATTTGCTTTAAGTGGTTTGTATGTTAGTAATCAAGCCACTTGAAGAAAAAAAAAAACCTACCCGCGTGTCACTAAGCTTTTCACACAAAGGTGCACACACAGTGTGCCAGCCAATGGAAAACTACTCTGCAAACTGAGTCAGGTCAAAGGTCAGACAACAGGTCAGCGCCGATTCACAACAGCAAGGATCGCCGTGACCTTATGATGACACGCAAGCCGTCACTCAGTTACACAAAGATTAAAACAAATAGTCTGTGTTCTGTTATTTTACTCAAACCCCCCCCACACCCATTCAGTGGGGAAAGAGCAGCTGAAACCCGACGAGACTCTTTTAGCAAACTGCAGTGAACATTTGCTGCAGTCCAGATGATGGATCCACAGGGGCTGACGCTCCGCCCTGGATGGAGGCAGTCGGATGTACGCTGGGCGCAGTTCTGCATGCGGCATCAGATAAGTGCAGGACAGCCTGCAGAGAATCCTCTGAAACTGCTCCACTGCTCCTCAAAGACTGAACGCCAGGGCTGCAACTGACCATTATTTTCATTATCAATTAAAAATCTGCCCGTTATTCTTTTTGATCAATCATTTATTCCATGAAATGACAAAAAAGTGAAAAATGCTCATGTCAGTTTCCCAGAGCCCGATGTGACGTCTTCAGATCACTTCTTTTGTCCAAACAGCAGACTCCTCAGTTATTACCATAATGATACAAAAAGCAGCAAATCCTCACATTTCAGCGGTATTCTTTTTACGTTTTTATTTGAAAAATGACTGAAACAATTAATCGATTATCAAAATAGTTGGCAATTAATTTTCCATTAATGCGTTGATCGACTAATCTTTGCAGCTCAGAAAAATACCCTGACGTGAGCGGACACACGCACAGACGTCGTGTCCGCCTCCAAACGGACCACAGCGCCTCAGTCGGGCACAAAGCAACTTTTTGTCTGCTTCAAAAATGACACAAACTTACAGGAGACTCTTTAAATCTCATTAATACACTAATATACTATAACAACGTGACATTTTGACGACTGCCTCAGTCATTAAACCAAAGTATCACTAATAACAATTATCATCAAACAGCTTTCTGTCCTTCCTGATAAAACATTCATCCATCTGTTTGTTTCTGAAGCTTGTTGTTGACACTGTTGACAGGATGTTAAAACAACTCTGTTGTTGTTTTCAAGCGTGGACTGTGAGGTGGTGTTGCATTGCATTGCTGTACATTCTGCTTCTAACTGCCTGTGCAGTGACTTGTGACGCAGCGTGTAGCATGCAGCCACAGACACATGACTTGGATCGAGACCAGGGAACTTGAGTATTTGGTTTACAGGCACATGATGTGGCAGTTACAGCGCTGAACGGTTTGCATTGGCTCTGAGCAGCCGACAGATCGCTGGGAATTAGGAAATACAGTACAGCGCCTGTTCTGTTTTATTCTGATGGAGTTCACCATCAGGGTTTCTCATTCTCCTGATGTTTAGTGAAGCGCACTGCGACACCAGCACAGAGAAGCAGTGCCAGTAATGTTAAAAAATTTGCAGCACTTAACTAAAATCCTAACTTGAAAAAAAAAAAGAAAAGTCAAACACAATGCACAACAATCTCTCCGCCACGATGGCAATATGGCGTTATAGTTTGTTTTCTGTGACTTGTCAGCAGAGTGACGTATGTTCAGTCACGGCGGTTTCGGCGGCTCGTGCTCAGTCTGATTGTTTCTAAGTGAGAGTGAAACGTGCGATGGGTAAGAAGCTCGGTGAGGCGGCAGCAGCGATGTGACGCTGTGCCACACTTACCAGCCGTCACCTACAGGCACGAGTTCATGAGAACCTGAAAACCTTTATGGCCGACAGTGGCCAGTAACCTTATTATTCACCAAGTATTTTCTATGAAAAATTTGGAATTACTTACACAAATATTTCATGGATTGTTAATGAGCGCTCTGCTTAACCGTGAGCCTGAACTGAACTGCCCTCGGGTGCTTGTTAAGAAGTGATTTATCTGACATCCAAAGTTTACGGCAGTTCTAACAATAGGAAGCCACGTTTTCTCAAGAGTTCCAGGGAACGAGCATCCTGTCACAGAGGAGCCAAAGACAGATTTCCCTTTTTGCCTGGCAGTTGTCTTCTTCGCTTGTTAAGCTTTTATGAGTCTTCCTGACATACTGACAAGTTCATTGAGACACTGAGTGTATTGTACATGTTGTGGTTACAGCACAAGTATTGATTTGTTGGCCCAAATCAATCGATAATTACTTATGTCAATGTCATGTCAGGCTAGGGATGGGTATTATTAAACAATGATCGATTAACTGATCGTTAAAGATTATGAGAAATTTCTATCGATTAGCCTAAACGTAACATAACGTAAATAGCCCACAGGCCGTGTTGTGTGGTGTGAGTCTTGAAGCGAAACAGTGAATTTCACTATGTGGCAGCAACGACACATCTCACCAACAGGGGGCGATGCTACTTTTAGGAGACAGAGGAAACAGAAATAATGTTACTCCGCTGCTACGAGCTGCTGTCACGGCTGCCGCAGATATTAAACGTAAACATGAAGGTGAAGTTTGGTGTGAAATGATGAAGTTCATTTAAACCCTGCAAAGCCGTGTTCAAGAACGACACGACAATGACTTGAACATCCTGGTGAACGTAAACGCGTCCTCCTGTCAACCTGCCATCGCCTCAGTGTGAGCGCAGAGGAGCCGCCATGCACAACCACAAATCTTTCTGATTAAGTTACTATCATTTGATAGGACTGTTTTTGTTTTTTGTTTTTTTTTATTGTTTTTTTAAACTGGTTGTAGAGGCTCAGTTAGCTGTATTTTGTATTTTCTGTCACAGGCATTTTTTAATTTAAAAAAATAATGATTAAACTGATAATTGATCGCTAATTTTCCAGATGTTCGATCAAGGAAATTTCTTCACACGCTCATCCTCAGTCACAACTTTATTCGAACAACGAATTGTGAGGTTTATGGTTTGTTTGTTTATGAAAACAACAGTCACATGTTGAAATTAAAAAAGGAGAACTTGGATATTTTTTGACACGAGCCAAGTCCAGGATGACTTCCTGCTACTGAGAGCACATCCAACTGGGTGGAAAACCCGCAGCACACAGGAGAGATGATACAGACGCAGATATGCTTCAGACCATGTGACAGTGAAGTCTGTCCACCTTGCATATCCTCTGGCACCGTGACTCCGCCCCCAGTGAGCAGAAGAAAATGAGTGCATGGACATTTACAGTGGCTTTGTCAGTCACCTGGAATCTAAAGATATCTGTGTGTTCACCTGTATTCTTACGGCCTTTTTCCAGTCTGTCAACTACCCAGAACACTTTGCAACACAAGTCAGTATTCACCCGTTCACACACACACTCACACATTCACCGCAGGTGGCTTGGTTCTCAGCAGAAAGTCATACACACATTCACACACCGATTGAACAGCTTTGCTCAAGCACACTTCAACACACAAACCAGAGGAGGCGGGGATCGAATCAACGACCCTCTGATAAGGAGACGACCCGCTCGCTCTTCCTCCTGTGTCACAGCCGCGCCAACTCAACTAGGTCTCTTTGAAGGGGCGGAATTTGAAGCGGGGGGGGTTTCTAGGCACCTTTATATCCTCCATGAGCTCTGTGTCACAGATGCTGTTTGTGCTCCAACTGCTGACTTTGCCGCTACGAGGGCCAAACTACAGTTACTGTGTTTTCAGAGCACCAACACGCTCTGCTCCCTTTCAGCTCTTGCTGCCCCCCCACTCATCTCTGTCTCTGGGTCAGAATCTGTTTTGGTCCTTACATGTGTGTGTTGTGAAAAAATAGGACATGAGAACAAAATGAGGCCCTCTTACCTCATAGGACCAGACACACTGGACCCCGGCAAACCGTCGGACACACCGGCCCACCTCCACGTCTTCGTGGGTGGTGTACATCTCTTGTAGACACTCTCGGATGTGCGGCACCATCCTCTTGAGGACCTCGCGGCTCATGATGACTCCTGGGCCCCCCATGCAGAAGTTCTCCCCCGGCTCCAGGGCCAGTTTTCCCAGCTCGTCCCGGGCCCCCATGCCGGTTTGGCCCAGGAAGATGGCCTCGCTACTGTTGAGGCTGCGCAGAAAGCTCTCCAGCTTCTCGCTCTTGATGTAGACGTCGTCATCAGCCCTCATAAACCACTCGTACTTGTCCAGGTAATGGTCGTGCATGTACTTGAGCATCATGAAGGACTTCTTCTGGGGAGGGTACGAGTCGTCCACATTTCTCAGAGCCACGATGGGAATGGGTATGGACTTGTCAGAGCCCTCGCTGGAGAAGAACTCCACGTGACCTGGAATTGTTTGTGCCCATGTCCTGTACACACACACACACACACACACACACAACAATTATTAAGTTATAAGGACGCTAAAAAAGACCATTTCAACAGACTTTGTAGAAAGTTTTAAAGCGATCTGGTTAACTGTCCAAACTTTTTTTGTGGAGGAGCGTTAACGTTGCGTAACCCCTGTAAAAAAAAGAAAACTAGGTTTGTGTTGGCTGTTAGCGAACACCGTCGTTATCTAACCTTTCCTCATTTGCTGTCGAACACAAGACTCGTCATCACAAACGCTTCAAGGTTTGATTTGACCCAAAATCACAGATTCTACCTCAAATCAACATTTCTCTCACGTCAGTAGTTTCTGTGAATCGCAGCGTCCATTTGCATCTTTTCTCTGCAGCTTTCCACCGTCTGTAAAAATATCTTCAACGGTTTTTAAAAATCTGTGCAGTCAATCACACAACAGCTCTTTCCCGTTTCAGTAGGGACGCACGATGTTATCGATATCTGCCCATATAATAACCGATAAAATAACAGGCTGCTGTTTGCTGGATTAAACGCCCGAGTCGACGCCATGTTTCCCAGCTTCCCTGTGCACAGACGTGATGTCACTGACTTAGTCACTTGTGAAGCAGGTCAAATTTGTCCTGGTTGTGAGTTTTGCTCTGAGTGTCTCAGGGAGCATCGTCCAGTTTGAACTAGGATGAGTTTTACTTGTTTTGTTTAGAAGCAACCGTCCTAAATCAATAAATATGACATGTTTTACAGAAGAGAAGTTCAAGTATTTTTCTCCTTTTGTACAGAAAATGAATATTTCATCATTCTGAGTTTTGTATTTCGTGCCTGAGTTTGCCGGCGGGCCAACACACTGAAGCATGTGGACGAATTCTGGATGGAAATTCACTAAAGAAGAAACTCCATGATCTTTGCAATTAGGTGACGAATAAACATGCAAATATATCAATATCTGTATTGATTATTGGCCAAATGAGTTGTGACACATCGGCATATGGGATATTGGAAACAAATCCAGTATGGTGCATCCCTACATTTCAGACGTGTTTTTGTGTGTTTGGCTGCACACAAACTGCACACTGACGCTGCCACTCGGTGGGCGTATCCATGGTGACGTCTCCATAGAGGAATACGACACACGTTTCCCACCAAAAAAAAAAGACTCAGTGTACGTAAAGTGCTACATTATCGTGCCCACGTGGGCCCAGCAGTGAACTTCCGGTCCCACAGTCTCAGCTGCAGTCACTGGACACTGAGCCGCTGAACTTCTGTGGACTCACATCTCCACACACACACACACACACACACACACACACACACACACACACACACACACAGTTAGTTACTCACATCTGACTGTCCCAGCTCCACGTTCAGTGTGAGTGGAGTGAGCTGTCACGCAGCTGCACTGATTAAAGGGCGAGAGGAGCCATAAACACGGAGGCAGACACGGACGGAGCGCCGCTGTTTTTACACCATGATGCGTTCACGTGTTTCCGTCAGATGGATGACTGGGACCATAAGACCTGAAACGGGCATGAGAGAGGGGATGCACCGCGGAGCACCGGCCCATCTCCCATCAGCAGAGCATCTCATCATGCTCCTTATTTTACGCTGACATGCCCCATAATGCACCGGGAGAGGACAGACGGCAACTATATACAACTTCCTACTAAGAGCCGCAGCGATTAATTGAATCGTCGATATAAAAATTAATCCTGGAATATTTGGGGAACTGGTGAATCATTTCAGTCAGTTTTCATAAAGAAAAGTTGGAAACGCTGCCGGCTGTGAACATTTGCTGCTTTCTGCATCACTTCTGAAAATAAAAGTGTTTGAAAACAGACAGAAACCGAGATGAAACGATTAATCGTGCGATCATAAAAATAATCGGAAGATCGATCTGTCGTGAGAATCCTCAGCCGTGGAGCAGAGCTTTCCGGTGGGGGCCATTTTCTCCAGGTGGCCAGTAAACGGAGGACAGACTCAGCAGGAGCTCACACCGTGTGTCTTGTCCCTCGGGTCTGACCCGTCAGGGCCAAACGGTCCGAGACAAGTGGACACACTGCGCTCACTGCGCGGACAGAAAGGACCGGATAAAAAGTCTGGGGCGCATTTTCTACCGGAAGCGCTCACGTTCAGAATGCGGTGAGCAGAAGCTGCAGCGCGGCTGGAGGATCGAGTCAGGCCCCTCAGTGCATGACCGTCAACTACTGGAGATGTTTCCAGTCTGGTCTGCAGGATGGGGACGCCGTCCTTGAACGTGTCGGTGCAGCTGGCGTGCCATGAAGCGCCGGAGGCTCCGCCGATACAAACTCCCCCTGCGCACCCAGACACCGTGCAGCCCGACGCGGCTGTGGCTCCGCGTCACCGGTCACCGGTCACCGGTGATCATCACTCAGTCACTTTAATATCTGCCGAGCAGGAGCGACGAAAAGAGTTTTTCAACTGTTGGTGAAGCTGTCATCATCATCATCATCATCATCAGGTTAGATGACGGACTGACTGCAGGACAGACAGACTGAAAATGTGAGTGAGTCAGGCTGAAGTTTGGGGAAGTCAGAAGCTGGAGAGGCAGCAGGCGTGACGTGGAGAACCATCACATACATGTTCAATGACAGCATCCATGAACGGACACCCACACGCCCGTTACCGTCAGGTGAAGCGGCGTCCGGTCATTTTAGCCTCTTTACTACGTGAGAGTGTCAGACAATCAGTGACGTTACCACGGCTAATGACGCAGCACCTCACTTGGTACATTTTTGTATTTTTTCACGCATTTCCTGAAGATTAAAAAAAAAAAAGCTGTCGGGCTGAGAGGCGGCGGTCAGCGGCGACTCGTGACGAAAGCTCGATGTATGTGTCATGTACAAATAAGAGCCTAACGGGAGCTTCCCGGTACACGCAGCCTTCCCGTATAACGGCCTGTAACGTGAACGTTACACCGAAATCGAACGTGCCTTCTGTCGGTCCAGGTAACGTTAAGCTTAAAGAAGGCCACG
Organism: Naso thynnoides; assembly: GCA_029783665.1. Taxonomy (NCBI): domain Eukaryota; kingdom Metazoa; phylum Chordata; class Actinopteri; order Acanthuriformes; family Acanthuridae; genus Naso; species Naso thynnoides. Next base: position 1,460,243 of record JAQLOL010000001.1, read on the forward strand.
TCTAACGGCTAACGGCAGCGCTTTGAAGTGACACTGGAGGACCGTTAACGTCGTTTCTTGTTTGTTTGTTTGTTTGTTTCGGAGAAGCAGCAGCCCCCTCCGACGCATCACTCACCTATGAGCCGCCACGGCTCGGCTGTTCAGGTACTTCTGAGCGGTCATGACACCAACGAACAGGAAATTATTGGACACGGATCCAGGTTTCTCGGTCACCGGCGAACCGTTATCCTGCGGTGGCCATTGGACTCCGTTGTATCCATTTCTGAGAGCCCCGTTCAAGCCGCAGCCGGCGGGGTTTGCCTTCCGTTTCTGCCCAGCCTTCTTCAGCTCGGTCGCCTTCGGCAAAATGAGTCTGGAAGCCAGCGTGAACCCGACAACCAGTCCCAAAAGAACACTAAACCATGCTCGTCGGCTTCGACCTGCCATTCCCCAAAAGTTCACCAGCTCGCCGAGGATCCTCACTGTGTCCGAAAATAGCTTACACGTAAAAACAAACAAAAACACAGAATTAAAAAAAAACCCAAAAGTAAAACGGCCGAAAGCGGGTCGGCGGGGCTCTCGTGTCTCCAGAAAATCGGGCTCACACACACTCTCTCATGGCAGAAAAGCCCTTTTCTTCCAGTTGCCTACGTAGCATCACAGCTGTCTCCTTGAGCCGCCACCTGAACCGTTCTCCGCCGCCGCTTGCGCTGATCATCCAGCTGTCCGACGCGGTCTGCCGACGGAAAACTTCAACGCCGATCGACGAACGCAGCGGCTTTTTTCTTTGCCTTGAATAGCGGTCTCATTCTCGTCATTATCTCGCCATTGGAAGAATGTCGGTCGGACTGTCGAGATTGCCGTTCGCGAGGGGTTTTTACAGTGATTTGACCCTGCAGCCCTTCCGTAGGACTGCTTACTTGTGAAGTGGGCGGGCCCGCTGCTTCCGGAAGTGGTTTTCTCGAAAGACGGGACCGGACAGGACTAACGGCAAAGTGGCTTTATCGAAGGACCGCCTATCGCAATTATTTTGACAGAGAAATAATGTTTTATACGGTATTTTTTTTGGCGTAGCGGAATGCTGGTACTACAGTACCCATGAGCCTCAGCAGCCGTTGCCATGGAGATGAGCCCGTGGAGAAAATTTAAGCGGTAACGTTAGCTAACTTAAAACGCTTGTAGCAGTTGTTCACCACCCGAGTAAAACAAATTAACCTCAAAATTTAAAAACGAACCGATTCAGCTTCAGGTTATAAAGTCAAATCACTCGGCTGCGTCTTTAGTTTCTACCAATGCGAGCGGCGCACATGACAACCTTATAGAATCGCTGATTTGTTTCTCCTCGAAATGTACCCTGGGAGTCGTAGTTAACTTCTCCCCTAAATATTTTATTCACACAAGATTGTCGCGTCTGCTTTTCAGACAGATATTTGCCGACACAGTAGTTAACACGTTGGGCTGACGGTGTCACCGGGAGAGTTTCATGCCGTTAAAAAGCTCCGACTGAAGCCCGTCACACTCTGTGACACTGTGGGACCGAAGAGACACCGAAAACCAACGACCGCCTCGAATACCGCAGCTCTTTTTATGTTTTTTTTATTATTATTTTTATTTTTTTTTTTTTGTATGTTTTGGTTGTTGTTGTTTTGTACTCCTTTATTGATCCTTATCAGTTACAAGACCCTTTTTTAATTTTGTAAATATGACTACAATGCAAAAACGGCATTAAGAAATTAACAGACAAATTGAAATAATCTAAAATGACACAATTAAAAAAAAAAAAAGATACAATAAAAATTATACAGTGCGGAGGAAAAGAAGCTCAAATACAGTTGAGGCTTCACATCTCATGTTATTACCTTTTTGCACAAGTCTTGACATATTTGAGAGATAATAGTCACTCACAACAAAAACACTATAGATTTCTGTGTGGGGGATTTTCCCACAGACAGAACTTTAGTAGCATTATCAGCCAAGGCCTTGGAGCAGTTCTCTAAAGCCTTCGTGTTAACTGGCACTTGATCTTCATCCTTTAGGAGAAGACAAGTGAACTCATCCAGCTGGCTGATGACTGAACTGTTTTCTCCTGTCTTGTAGCCTCTGTCTCTGTGCAGTGCACAGTGTAAAGGGTGACCAGGCCCCTCTCTGCACTCTGATGGAAAATCCCCTCCACAGGACCACTGAACAAATCTTCATCAGTTGCTAGTTGTCTGTACTCTCAGAATTTGTGATGGGTTTATGAAGCTGTGGCGCCTTAGAAGCTCAGCTGGACAGCACAGGATAGGTAGAATTAGATTTACTACCTTACAGTTACCTTTTGTTCTTACACGGCTGAAGTTAGAATAATTTTGTCCAGTAGAACTTCCCCAAACAGCACAACTCTCAGCTGTGTGGTCTCCAGCTCCACCATGTGGCCGTAGTCATGTACAGCAACTCCTTGTGTTGGTTCCATCTCCAGACAGCTTGAAGTTTAGTGTTCCTGTAGCGCACCTTTCTAGCATGAATATTCTCCAAACCGAGCAAATATCTCACAAATTAGTTGTCAACAGATTGTGTCTGAGTTGCAGAGACACAGTCAAGATCCGCTGCGAACACCAAAATGTTTCCAGTCGTAAATCTGTGGCTGTAGCTCATTTGTTCTGCCATACTGTGAGAAAAACAGGCAGTTCTCTTCAAGTTTGCAAACATTCTGTCAGAGCATCTGAAAGGCATAAAAGTTCACCTGTTCTGGATTAGTGCCCGACATCATTGTGAATCCACTGCCCCATAATGCTGTCATGTTTGATTATCCAGAATAGGAGAGCAACAGCTATCAGATATGTCATGACCAGCGTTAGGCAAGTTGCTCAGAAACAGTAATAAGTTACTTATGACGGATTACTCCTTATAAAAGTAATTCATTTACTTATTACTTTGTATCAAAAGTAATGTTGTTACTCTTTACGTTCACATCCGACCTCCTGAAAAAGTGACGCACAGCCTGTGAAGCTCCCAAAACTTCATCCACTTTATTGGAACAACCACCTCGTTTTTCAGGCTGCTGATGTATTTAAAGACATGTTGAGGCATAACAACTCAACCAGCAACTTATTACAGCTTTAACATTAGCAGCCACTCAAATCAAAGAACCCTCTGGCAGAAAAATATATATCGGCACGTCTGACAAAATAATATCGCTTTCTAGTTACCCGGTAACGCAGCGTCACTTAGATCAGTAACTGTAATATAAGTACTGTTAAAATTACAGATATGTGTTATTAAGTAATGCATTACTGCCCAGCTCTGTTCATGACAGTGTCTTAAGTTTTAACGAGCAAAGAGTAACTGACTACAAGAGGATGCAAGAGACAAAGGTGCTACATGGAAGAGTAAAAAGAACATTAGTTAGTTAGTTTCATACTTGTGTCTCAGTGAAAGTCCATCCAAAATGTTTAACGTGTTGTAAAGAACTGTTCTTGTAAGGACCTTCCACTGAATGTTGCACCCTCGGGTTTCCGTAGATTCTACGCCGGACAAAAACCAAAACCAAAACCCCGTCAGTGACCATGTCTTTATTGCATAAAAATGTGTGTAACTGTACAGACACACTCCCATTCCATTTCAATGGATCAAAAATATTTGGAACTACATCAGCAGAATGTACTATTTCTTGTAATTAACCATTTGTCCTCCAGCTACAGCTGCTGAGGAATGATCAGCTCTAAAGGTATGGTGGTAGACACTGATGAATATATATATATATATATATATATATGTGTATGTATTTGTATAAAAACATAAGAAAAAAACCCACATTGACTGTGAACTTCATCGGCCAAACCTACCGGATATGAACCGTTTACAGGAATGGCGTCATTACAAGCTTTAAATGTCACATACGTTTACTTCCTAACAGCAAGACTCAAGAAATCAATGTTACATTTGTTGCTTTCAAATGCAGCAGCACAGAGACGCTGAGATCAAATCAAACAGGAAATCGGATTTATGCTATCAGTGATGCTAACAGATCGACATTCGTCAGTAGTATGGAGCAAGTTAAACAAAATCATATTCAAGTGCGGCTTTGGTGACATCGTCGGCTTGGTTCACTTCGTCAGTGTGCACATGAAGACGTCAGAGGTCAAAGGTCGTACGGACCGATGTCTCTGACCTTCTTTAACCTCATCCACCAGATGACGGCCCTCTCCTGCCAGGTCTCCACGAGCAGGAGCCTCCTCCCTGTCCAGTCAGAGGATTGTAGTCTGAAACACAGAGCAGAATGCAGAGACACACACACACACACACACACACACACACACACACTTTAGGATAGGTTTGAAATGCGGACGTGTGTTTTGGGAGGGGAGGTGACTGGATCACCTGACCTTTTCATTTTAAAATCCATTTGTCAGAATATTACAAAAGCTAAAATGTGGCTGACTGTTTTGGGAAACGGAAGCTGGAGCAGATGGTAGTTATTTGATTTATACAAAACCTCTGGACTCAAAGTTTCTTTTTCTGACCTGCGGTGGTTTCACTGCACACTTTGCTGCAGTGATGTCCACGTGCACGGCAGGGTGTGTCGGTACACTACGGCATCACTAGCTGGTTTCCACTGATCGTTTTTATGCGTGTTATGGTACGATGCCTGTACTGGCATGTTCAGACAGAACTGGCGTAGTTTATCCGCTCCAACCGCTTGATGGAAAGGCACCTGATTCACTTTGAAAGATTCACTTCACATGGAGATGGAGACCAGGCAACAGATGGGTTTGGTCTCAGGTGCATCAGAGCGCACATCTGACCGCAGAGAAAAAATAGCACTGAAACTATCAACATGGAGGAGAGTGAAACACAGCTGTTCAGTCTGGTCCACCTTTAATACTGATGAGCAGAGTCGACAGGAAATAGCTGGGGAATAAGAACCATGTGTCTGTTTAAGGAGGAAACACAGGGAGCCGTATTTCTTATAATTGACTGTGTGACTTCTAATACTCCTGTGTGTGTGTGTGTGTGTGTGTGTATGTGTGCAATGCAGTGCTGTGTGACTGTGTAGCGTGTCTTGTTTGTCTGCTTGAGAGGAGATCTGTCACTTTGTGTATGTTTTAATTTGACCTACCAAAGACTGCAGATTAAATATAAAAGACATCATGTGGTGACATTTGTGTTTCATGTGTCCATGGCCCCTTAGGAATGAAATAAATAAAAATCTCAAGTACATTTTGTGGACAAAAGGTTAAACGTGTGCGTGTGTGTGTGGGCAGAAGTTGTAGCCCATAAATGAAGATAAAGTGAAGCACTCATCAGCTGTTTGAAGCAGGCGTGCGGTGAAGTTCATACCTGTGCTGCGAAGAGGCCTCTTGTCCGTCTTCGGTTTCAGCGCGGTTGTTGATGAGCTGGCCTCTTGACTCGTCTGCAGTAAAACATCCATCAGACACAACATGAACACCGCACCGCTGTGTGTGACTGTGGTTGGCCTTGATTAAGAGCCTCTACCGCCTCTGATTCAATCACAATTTACACTCAGTGAGCCACTGGAAACAAAGATGTATGTCCACGATAACACTTCAGAGTCAGAGGAGACCAACGGGATCTTTAATGTGCCGATCAAAACAGTGACGTCATCACAACATCGATCTGCTTTACATTTAAAGTGTCTGATTGGAGGAACACAAGGCACGGCACCTTTATTGTGCCAGTTGATCCCTTTCAAATATGCAAAGAGAAACGAAACATACAGTGTTGAGAATTACCATGAGCGCTAAAACACTGAAAGCATCAGGTTCAGCCCAGGTCACTGTGATGTCCATGTCAAAGAAAATCAACCTATTGTACAGAAGCATCAGAAGAGCTGCACGCCTCCAACTCCTCAGCAAGCTAACCACCTCCTTTCACTGTCTGCTTATGAGGGAGCTCACTGCACCGTTACAGCCCTGACACTGATGCACCGTTATGCTGTGAGCCAACTGAAAGACGGGAAAAGAGTTTATTTTGTTTCTATCATTGGTCAAATTAGTGAACTTCTAGAAAATACTTTGAAAAGGCTGGTATGTGTAAAATGGATCCTGCTCAGCTCTGTTTGAAATGTAAATGTCATTTGAAAAAGTGTCCAAAGTTTTGAATACGGCCTTAAAGTGACACGATTAAACCTGAAACTCACCTGAGAAGGTTTCGAACTTCCTCTGTAACTCTTTCCTTGCTGCATACTCTCCCACATCTCTATTTTCTGCAGCCTCTTCTCTTCTTCTTGCTGTTCAAAAATATATCACACATTTAGTTCAGGTTAAACATCATTCGGTCCTTCATCTTCTGTTCAAATGTGTCTATGTTACCACTGAACCTGTTTCTGTTTCTCTTTGAAGATGGCGGCTTTGGCATCAAGTTCCTCTTGCATCCTCCTCCGAGCTGCTTCCATGGCCTCTTGTTTCTGTGCCACAAGCTCTGCATCTTTATTTAAATAATAATAATAAGGATAATTTAAAAAAAAATCAAAATCATGACACACATTTTATATCTATACATATATATATGAGAGAGAGAGAGATATGGAGGGAGAGAGAGAGGGACAGACAGATGAAGACAGATGTAGATATAGAAGAAACTGGTTGGACTTGGCTGGAACTTGGTTTAAAGTTGTGTTTTTATGACCCGAGTGTACTCAGGCAGCTCGAGAGACATTTGACTTTTCTTTTTGGTTATTGTGTCAAAGTCTCAATGAGAAAATAAGATACTGTCTCTGCTTTTCACACGGACAGACAGACAGACAAAATTGCCAAAATTGTGTTTTTGTGTCATGTAAAATAATTTGAATTTACCTTCCAGCAAATATTATACGAACTCTTTTTCTAATGTGTGCGGATAAAGTCGGCGTATTTGATCAAATCATAGAGCCTTTCTGAACTTCTATGAAGTTCCTGCAAAAAGCCCAAAATATCAGTTGTACTTTTCCCAAAATTCATCAGCCCACTGTGCAAAGTGAGCCGAGCCATACTGGAGTGAAATGTCCTGCAGCTGTTACGGCCGCCAGTACACCTCCCTCCCTCCGCCTGTGCCTAACCGAGTATTTGAGTGTATATTAAAGCTAATGTGCGATCGCCGTCGGCCGATTGGAGCTCCTGGCTCTTTGCTGCACCGCCTCCCTGGCATGTGACAGTCCTGTGACGTCTGATTGGAAGGACTCCCGGCCAGCCACCGGTGGAGGAGCCTATTTAAAGACCAACGACGCGAGTGGAGTCAGCAGATGATTCACCCTGCTCGCATGTTGTGTAGTGATTCGATTTACAAAATACTGTTGCTGTTTGAGACTGAGGCACTCATTCATTGATTTGTACACGGTCTGGGCCGGGGCAAGTTTCAAAAACTCATACCGCTCACGTTTCTTGGCTGAGGCTCTAAACTGATGTGTAGAAACACTCGGTTTAAGGGGTGCTGTTTTATGCCCAGCTGGAATAAAAATAGTTAGTGAGTTTTTTATTTTCCTGTTTATTACTTTTGTTTCTAAGATAGACAGCTCCTGTTTTTTTTTAAGAGTCTTTTTGGTTGTATTTATTTCATTAATTTAACTCACTCTCTACACGCAACTGAAGATTAGGGCTGTCCCGATCCGATATTGATATCGGATATCGGTCCGATATCAGCCAAAAAAAGAATATCGGATTATATCGGACTGCATCT
>JAQLOL010000001.1:1487597-1512686 GCA_029783665.1 Naso thynnoides
CTGCTGCAGCTTTGAGTGCGGAATAATCGGGAATGATGCGCTATGCCTTTTGGTAACGATTTGTAAAACAGTGTTTGCAAAAATCACGAAAAAAACTACAACAAGAACAAAAAAATACTGCTTCCACATAGTTTCAGCTGCGGACTTCATTCAGACTTTCAACAAGACAGAAGAATTTGAACTATTTATCTCGTTTTCACACAATGTGCTATCTTTTACCGTTTTTTCGTTTACCGTTATCTCATAAACAACTCCCATTATATATCACAACTTTGGCCAAACCACACATAAAAACATCAGAAAACAGTAGGACATTTTGTGAGGGTTCTTGTGATACAGGTTTGGAAGCAGTCGGACTCACACTTTAGGCTCCGTGAGGCTCTGTGTGACAACAGTTCACTAATTTCTCCCATAAGCAGCCATTATAACTGACGCTTGAAATTTCTGGAAAAGAGGCAGGTGGGACCACTTTGTCTCTTTTGCTAAGGCTGCCAAATTTGTCAAATTATCCACACAAAGGTTACGTAACTTTGTTCAGCGAATCCTTGTAGCGCTATACATTCGGTCATTTCATCTATGTGACTCACAGTTTTGCTGAAATACCTTCTTGTCTGAGGTGTGCAATCAAAGCAATTTCTCTGTCTCTGTGAGTTAGACCCAATTTTAAGGTGTCAAGTTACAGTTAAACACAGCTGATGTTAAATGGCTAATTAAACACACACACGCTTAAATATCTCTGTGAGGACATTTCAAACTAATGCAAACAAAAGCACACAAACTCTGGATCTAATAACTTTATTGGGACACTGACAAAAAAAAGACACTTTCTTTGGGGACTGGGGAATAATATTTACTGAGCAATGGCAGCATTGGTTTGGCCATCGGGTACAAAGCATCAGGCACACTCAAAATTTCTAAGAGAAATTTTCTGGTTTCCTTTTCTGTTATGTTGTCTGCGGAATAAGCAAGCGGTTGTTTTACTTCGATGTGTGTGCAGTCAGTAACTCCCATGCACTGTAGCAAAATTCACCGATGGCAAACTCCTTCACATCTGGCTCTGTGCGCAGTGTTTGGATGTAATGTTCATCTGGCTCCAAGGAAGATGATGACAACCTTACAAGCTTGTCTGATGATGACAGAAACAACTTGTCAGGATAATCCAAACGCATTGGTGGTTTTCCGGAGTCTTCCCTCGCTACTTAAGTAACATTAATACAATGCGCAGGTCACCTTTGTGAAAACATCCACAAGCGTCTGCATTGTTGTCGCTCCGTTCACATCTTGCCATTCCTCTAGAACCACAATTCCGTTGATAAAGCTGTCCGTCAATGTAGGGCTGATAGCATCACTGAAGACGGTGACTGCCGTAGTTCGATGAACATCTTTCCTCCTGCACATGTAAGCAGTAGTAGTGTGATGATCAACAGCTGCTAGCAGATACAACAAGGTCAGCAACACCTGCAGGTTGTTATCCATGTCAAAATAACACCGGGTAGTCGAGGCTCACAGATACATAAATGCATAATATATACAGTCTTGTTTCCTTCTGTAAAATAGTCATATAACTTTGGCGTGGTCAGTCACAAAGGGTGTCTGTGCTGGCTTCTCCAAACCTCTGCGTCTGTGCCTGTCCATAGAGAGACACCATGCTGGAGTCTTCAAAATAAGACAGGGACTCAACCGTCTCTAAATTGCTCTGTCTTTGAGCCGTAAGACTCTGGGTTAGTGAGGATACAAGGCCCAAACGTACCAATACTGCTACGTCTTTGATTTAAGATACAGTAATGTAGATGTAGCCTAAATGTCAGGGTGTTAATTACCTTGGACCAAAAGGACTGTTTAGTCTCAGCTTGTGCCAAAATGTCTCTAAATCAATCATTCATCATCTCATTATTGAATGTCAAAGTATATTTCTCCTCACTGAAGTTGTTTTCCAGTTGGACCTAAAATAACATACACAAAGAAGTATAAAAAACATTAGTACATTTGCCCTTAAACATCTTTGTATGGCATGAATGCAGTTCAACAGTTTTACAGCTTTCTGATGATTCCTCACTCTGACCTTCACAGGGAAATATGCCAGCTCCTGCCCCAGCAACACGGTCTACTCCTACAGCATCACATCTAGTGATCGAACCTGCCGCTGCATCGGCGCCCCTGACGCCAGCTGTCACTTCTCCTTCCCATCCATTGACGGCTGTGTTTGTGAAGACGGAACTTACCTGGATGACTCTGGGAAGTGTGTCGCACTTAGTGCTTGTCCCTGTTATGATGATGGCTCAGTGGTGCCACCTGGAGAGACTGTCACCAAGAATGGGGTCATGTGGTATGAAAATTATATCCATCTGTGTATGTAGGAATAACTCAAATGTTTTAATTGTGACTGTGTATGTATGTTAATGTTTTCCCGTCTTTTCTCCTTTAGCACCTGTCAGGGGGGCAAACTTAGCTGCATTGGAGAGCCACCTGAGGAGGCATGTAAGTAACATAATATAGAACATAGTGCAGAATTACCTGATACTTGAGTGCCACATTGTTTCTTGAACATCACTTACATAACTGAAATGGCAACAGAATGGTTTTTATGGTATCATCACTACGCTCATTGTCTGATCAAAAGTGTCTGTAAATGCTGGACTGGGAGAAGTAGACCTTAATTGATTTGAGCTACACTTCTTGCTGAGACAGAATCTCTATTTGTCAGGTTCAGAGCCCAGGACAGATGTTGGCTGCCCTCGTGACGAACAAAATTCGAAAAAATATATATATTAATGGTAGTCAGTGAAGGGGGAAAAATTATTTTTTAATCTCGTTTGGCTTGTGCACTGAATTACACATAATTGTTTGCAATTTAAAATATAGTTTCTCATGTAAGGAAAATCTAATTTTGTTGTCAGACAGTTAAGTAAAACAGCGTGTTTTGTGAAACCGCACATCTTGTCAGCTTGGCAGATTTCACAGTGTTTTTCCAGGACGAGGGGAAAAGTATTAAGAGAGATGAAAACCATCATAAATCAGGTCATGTTGAGAGCTGCAGCTACTCGGAAAATGTTATGACATCAGTTACGTGACTGGTGTTGTACTCTTTGTAATTGTATATTTTCACAAGCTAATACAACAACCGCCTGATGACAAACATAGACTTTCTTCACATGAAAATTTATTATTTAAATTGACAAACATCATATGTGTAACTCAGGGCACAAATCAAACAGGATCAAAAAATAATTTTCCTTTCCCCATTGACTACGGTTCATATTTTTTTCTGTACTGAGGTCCCAAGGGGTCCACCGGGAGGGGCGTGACTTAGGCACTCTATAATGATGATGATAGGTCAGATTTTTTAAGTGACAGTCACTTTTTTCTTCAGCAGCCCCTCCTGTTTCACTCAATGCAGGGCAACCATTGCACAGAGGATCATAACTTTCCCAGCAGGCTGCTTTTATTACAGGTTAAGATACAGAAAGACGTTATGAGGAGCATGAAGAAGACAGCACTTGCTTTAGGGCGCACACATATGGATTTGTGAGAGCAGCTGCTTGCTTGCCCTGGTAAAATTCCTTTACTAGACATTAATACAGCCAAGCAGCAAACACTCACCCATCACTGTGGAAGATACAGCACATGACGTATTTTCACAGCAGCTAAAGAGAGAAATCATAGCGAACAGGATCTTTCCATCTCTTGTTGACTTACTTCATGCATGCCACAGTGGCATATTTCCCAAAATGAATCATCTCCTCCAGGCACTTTTTCCAGCTGTCAGGTGAATAAAAACAGGCACCGGGGCATCAGTGATACCCTACAGACTGATGTCTGTCCCCGCTCTAATGTTCAAAGTAATCTCACAAGTTTGAACTTGTCAACAATGTGGCTTAATGGCAATAATTTATGATGATGTGTGGTTTGTGGTTTATGTGGCAGCTCTGCCAGCTATACTAGGTGTCATATTTACATTTTGCACCTCTATCCCTACACTAGATTAAGGATGTTGTTGCGTATGCTTGTGAGGTGTGCCCACCATGACAGGCTGTCCATCTGTAGTTGCTGTGGCCTACTTTTGACATATGAAGCTCTTTTTGACTTCTGATTTGTTCATTGCTACCAGGATGCAATGTTTGAATGGTTTACATTAATCAGGTTCCTTTCAGAGCTATTAAACATCCATGGATCATTTAAAAATTAATTCACAAAGTTAAACCACTTTTTTTTCCCCCGTGTGCCCAGCTGTGATTCTCAGCATAAGAATGTCCTGATAACATAAGAATTCTGTGTTCTGAGCTCCAATAATTAGGACACAGTCTCGAATGTTGCAATAAATTAAGACGTTCAAGATTCATTTTTAAAATACAGTTAAGTCATTTAAGTCATTTCTTTCTCAGCTACCTGCACTGCTCCTATGGTTTACTTCAACTGCTCTGCTAATGGTCCATCTGCAAAAGGAACAGAGTGTGAGAAGAGCTGCAGTACATTAGACATGGCCTGCGTGAGTCACCACTTACCCAACACAAAGGAAAACTTACATGGAATTACACATTATTAGTTGATGTCTAGTACAAATATTTGGATATTTTTAGCTTTAAGATGAAGTTATTGTATTTCCTCAGGTGGTGCTGAAATGAAACATGACTACGGATTCTCATTGTGACCTTTTCTCCAGGTGTCCACAGGGTGCGTCTCTGGCTGTATGTGTCCATTGGGTACGGTGAAGAATGATAATGGAAGCTGCATTCAGGCAGAGGCCTGTCCTTGTGTTCACAATGGCATCTCTTACCAGCCTGGTGAGACCACTAAGGTGGACTGCAACACCTGGTAGGTAAAATACAAGCGGAAATAAATGTTGTAAGGCCAGATATCTGCTTAATTCTTCTGTTTACTCCTTAATCAGGGAAAATGTAACAACAAAAAGCCTGAAAAAATCAGTAGATAGTAATACACACACACACACACACACACACACACACCGATCCCTCGGGTGCTGAGTAAGAAAATTTAAAAAGAAAGCAAACACTGAAGCTCCCAAAAATATATATTTTCTTTTTATTTCATCACTGCATTAAAACACTCTTCATGAGGTGCTATACAATCAACTAGTTCAGGTATTACTTATCAGCCATATCATCTGAAGTCCCACCTGGGAGCATGAACATCAGAGTTTGTCAAAGAGAAAATCTAATTTCATGAAGACACAAAACAAGAAAACAAACAACCAAAAAAAAGAAAAAAGTAGAACGAAACAATATTGAATGAAGGCTACAAATGAAAGTATATCTACTAGACTACTTAATGAAGACAAAAGTGTTTAAATATATAATGTTTATGAGTGAAGTCTTCCAACAAAATGGAGCACTAAATGAGGATGAAAGCACTCAAAAGAATCTTTTTTTGTTTTGTTTTTGTTTGTTTGTTTGTTTGTTTGTTTGTTTGTTTTTACTTCTGAACAAAAATTATGGACAAAAATTTAAAAAGAAGTTTAAAAAAGTAGTTTATTATTTTTGCCTATAGTCTTCAAGTTGAAAAAATTATCCTTTTGAGTACTTTTATCCTCATTAAGTACTCCAATATATGTTTTTGTTGGAAGACTTCACTCATGAACATTCTATATTTGAACACTTTTGTCTTCATTAAGTAGTCTTGTAGATATGCTTTCATTTGTAGCCTTTGTTCAGGATTTAAAATGGTGTTTCATTCTAATTTTTTGTTGTTGTTGTTGTTGTCTTCTTGTTTTATGCCTTTATGAAATTAGATTTTCTCTTCGACAAACTTTGATGTCCATGCCCACAGGTGGGACTACAGATGATTTGGTTGATAACCAACACCTGAACTAGTTGATCATATAGCAGCTGATCAAGAGCTCGGGCTCGAAACATTGTGTGTTTTTAATGCAGTGATGAAATAAAAAGGGAATATTTTTAATTTTGGGAGCTACAGTGTTGTGAGTTTTTTGCACTATATTTACAACAAAAAGCCAGCCATGGTTACAAGCCTGGTGCCATGTAATCTGTATCTGTTTACAGCACCTGTCAGGACAGGAAGTGGCAGTGCACGACTAACCAGTGTGATGGAACCTGCTATGTATATGGGGATGGACACTACATGACTTTTGATCAGCAGCGCTTCACCTTCGACGGCAACTGTGAATATATTCTCACTCAGGTATGAACACGTACAAAAACAGTTTTGAAGAGCTTGAGGAAACTACATGATGCACATTGTCAGACTCACATTTGGACTAAGGAGTGCACATGTCAGTAATTACGAAAGACTCACCTCTCTGTGACAGTTTCAGGAATAAGCCATCTTAGTCAATATCACTGGGGGACTGAAAATGGTGAAAAGTGAAATCAATCTACTTCTAACCATTACTTGTGAATTTTAAAATCATGCACAGAATCAGTCACAGCCACCAATAGCAATTATTTGATCATGTGTCTATGTGTGTGTATCTGTTTGTCTGTGTGGTTTTTTGCTTTTGTCAGGATTACTGTGGCATTGCTCAAAATAATGGAACATTTAGAGTGATCACTGAGAACATTCCCTGTGGAACCACTGGAACCACTTGCTCCAAGACCATCAAGATCTTCCAAGGGGTAAATAGTCTACATATTAAACTAGAGATGGACAATAGAAAATGAGACCTCTCACTGACCATTCATTCCCTGTATCAGTGTAACATAGGTTTTGCCACGGCCCCGCCCCTTTAAGAACTTGCAGTCTTGAATCCACTCATTCTTATAGCACAAAATCTTGCAAAGTAATACTGATAAAACCCCAACCCTAATCCTGCCAGCTCACGAATGAGCAGCTGATGTTTGCAGTTAAGTTGCAGTGAGCTAAAAATAGAGTCAACAGCTCAAATCATGTTATGAACTAAGACATCACTTCATTACTTTGACCCACTTAACGTTACTCCTCCATCTTCTCTCTATCGCAGTTTGTTCTGCAGGTTGAGCTTCACCAACACAACAGTTAGCAAGCTAAATAATTTTAATTGCCTGTTTGCTCACCAACATCGTTAATTGGCTAATTGGCTAATTTGCATAAAAAGCACATGGCTAATTTGAATGTAAGCTACTAAACCTTTCTGAGCACAGAGTGCTCAATCAAATATATATGACAGTATTTTACATTGATTCGGATTGCTGCAATAATAATAGACATATGTTTGCATAAAGAAAGTATATTTTTCCACTCTCATGTTGATAAGAGTATTAAAAACTTGGAAAATATCCCTTAAAGGTGCATTCAGAACTGACAGTTTAAAAAAGTGCCATTATTTTGCAATTAATCACAAGTTAACTATGGAAAACATCGCGATTAAATATTTTAATCAATATAAATATATAAGTAACTGACTAACAATTAATTCCTGTTCCTTTGTTTAGAGTGCAGAGCTGATTCTCACAGACGGAAGCTACCAGCTGATCTCAAGTGGAAATGAGGAAACAGCTCCGTTCCGTTACAGCACCATGGGAATCTACCTGGTAATCGAAGCAAAGAATGGACTCATTGTCATCTGGGACAGGAAGACCAGTTTGTTCGTCAAGCTCAGCCCAGAATATAAGGTAGCCCTGAAATATGTGTGTGAATGAAGATTGACTATTTTACATAATTGGTTTGTTTAGAGACAAGACAAGTTTTGTTCTGATTTTTAAGTTGAACAAGATGATATAAGGGTCTCTACTTTTTCAGGGTCGTGTCTGTGGGCTCTGTGGCAACTATGATGGCAATGCAAATAATGATTTCACTACAAGGAGCCACGCTTTGGTAGTCAGCCCGCTGGTGTTTGGTAACAGCTGGAAGGATTTGCCAAGCTGCCCTGATGCTCAGGCTATCAATAGCACCTGCACAGCCAACCCACACAGACAGTCATGGGCCCAGAAAGAGTGCAGCATTATACAAAGTGATGTCTTCTCCACCTGCCACTCCATCGTAGGTTCCCTATGAAGTCAAGTTTGCTGTTGACTTTTTTTTCCTTTTGTATTTAGCCTGCAAGCAGCAGGCAAAAAGAAGGGGATGCTTGTCAGTTTTTCAGTTGCTCTACCTATCCCTCCAACAAAGACTGACAATAAGTTATCAACAATTATTGACAAAATGTACCATAAAAATTACACGCTCTTTTCAGATTGTTGAAATAAGATAGCAGTAGTAGTAATTCATTGTCCCCAAGGGGAAAATGGTTTGCTGCTTAATCACATGGCATTTTTATCACAACTCTGCACTGTATTGTGGTGAATATTTGCTTCTTAGGGTTATTAAACTAGAAGAAAAAAGTGTGCTCATGCCTTTCCTCCATACAGCATCTGTGCTACAAAGTTGCTCTTACATACCCATATAACTCATTAGTGTGTCTTCATACATAGGTGGATCCTACCCCATACTATGACGCATGTGTGTTTGACTCATGTGCTTGTGACACTGGTGGAGACTGTGAGTGTTTCTGCACTGCTGTGGCCGCTTATGCTGAATCCTGTAATCAAGTTGGTATCTGTGTACAGTGGAGAACCCCCAGCATCTGTCGTGAGTGTCCACAATGAAACATTCTTGTCCAAAAGCTTTCTATATTTCTTATTTTAGCTAAATTTTATGACAAAGGAAGAGCATCAAGGTAAAGTAAAATACATGTTTGAGCTGTGGCATTGCTGCAACACTGCCGATATGTCACTAAATATCTGTTCATTGTCATTATAAAAAGGTGGAATGCATTACTCTGCAACTGCAGACAGTAATTTATCCCAAATCCAAGAATATCACACTCCAAAAAAAAAGTTGTACTTTATTTATAGAACATCGATCCATATCATATTTCCATCTATTCAAAAATGCTCTGTCTTGTCATCTTGTGATGAGTTGCACTTGTCTGCAGTATTAACACCTCAGTACACATTTGTCTAGCTCTGATATCACTACTTCACTAACACTAATACTCACTACTGTAGGCCTTATTAATATAGTATTTTTTCTTTTGCTACTGTCCTGGGTGTATTATTTGTTTTGTTTATGTCTTCCTTATTTATCTGTCTTGTCATATGTTATGTTTCTTGCCACACAAATTGTGTCTAGCTTTTTTCCGCTCATGTAACTCGTCAATGCTGACATTGTCTTTGCCTAAAAAGTGTGTGTATTGTATCTGTTTTGTATGTGTTATTTTTGTGTATTGCGTGTGTTGAGGACCCCCTCGAAAATGAGATGGTATATCTCAAGGGGCTGTCCTAATAAAAGAAAAAGAAAAGAAAGAATTTCAACATTAATCTCAAGCTGGTGACTGCCCTCTTGCAGTGCCATGATCAGTAAGACCTGCCCTCTTGATTGTGACAAGCAATAGAATTTTTTTTTTAAATGAATGGGGAACTGGTTCCCTAATGTTAAAAAACACACAACAAACAAAACAAAAAACGCATTTATGTGTGCCTTCTTGGAGTGCTGTCTCGGGTTCCCCTACAGTGCACGCTGGAATTTCTCAGTAACGATTGGTCAAGGCTATAGTTACACCAGGGCTTAAATGTGACCTGTGCATCTGCCTGACTGTGAGTTGAGCGTTCCCTAAAGAAAGGATGCTTTTTCAGTAAAATAAAACTGCAAATGGATATGTAAATTTCTAATGAAAAAAAAAAAGACATTTTCACAAGTATTTCAATGCACTGGCTTTTGGCCAAGATACCATGGCTGCTTAGTACAACTGTAAAAATAAGCCTATGAATAACAACACATCCAAATTCATCTATATGATTTTTGAATATTCCAATCTAAAGCATGCCTATAAAAGATAAATGTTATTATTTTTTCAGCTCTGTTCTGTGATTACTACAATCCTCCTGGCGAATGTGAATGGCACTACATGCCATGTGGCTCACCTTGTATGAAAACCTGTAGGAACCCCTCTGGCAACTGCTCTACACAGATACCTCCTCTGGAAGGTACAAGATGAGTTGTTTTTTTGTTTTTTTTAAACTTGACCATCAAATTAGATGGAAGATTAAACATTAAACACATCAAATGTTTTAAACCAGCTAGGTACTTGTCTTTAAAAAGTTGCAATCACTCTTTCAACCACAATGCCACATGAACACGAAGTTACCACTTTCAACTGTTGGCATCAATGATTTCAATAATGCCAAGTATTATAGAGAATTTACTTAACGTGAGAAATTTTTTTAAACTATAAGAATAACTGTTTTTCAACTAGGTTGCTATCCAAAATGTCCTGCTGCCCAGCCTTACTTTGATGAGGATACAATGAAGTGCGTTGAACAAGAACAATGCGGTTGCTACGATGCAGAGGGAAGACATTATAATAATAATGACAATGTGCCAACGACTGAAAACTGTTATACATGGTAGGTCTTACATAAACTCTATTACATGTGACAATTGAGGCTATGCAAGTGAAAACAAATCAAAACTGACAATATATTTAATGTTTTCTCCCCATGAAGTACATGCAGTTCAAATACCATCCAGTGCCATTATGATGTCCAAGGTATGCAAATTAGATTGTGGGTTAAAAAAAAGCAGTACTTGAACTTGTTTTAGAATGTTATGTTATTAATACTATATCCTATCTTCACAGACTGTTACTGCACATATGATGGCACCAAATACTCCCCTAGTAATACCATATATGACACAACAGATGGACATGGTAACTGCTTCACAGCAGTTTGTGGGTATAATGGTACCATCGACAAAAGGTCATACCCATGCAAGACACAGACACCAACAACACATATGCCCTCGGCTAAAACCACCTTTGTTTTTACAAAATCAGGTAGGGGTGATTTTTTTTTAAGTACAAATATATTCTGCTGCATTGCATGAGATTTACCACATAATCATTATCTGTATTAAATGTGTCCACAGAGCCAGTCACTTGTAAGCCATGTGAATGGTCACCATGGTATGATACCAGCTTCCCTACATTGGGAACTCCGGGAGGAGACAATGAAACCTATGAAAAGATTAGGGAAGCAGGATACAACATATGTGAAAAACCAACCCAGATTGAATGCAGAGCTGAGAAACTCCCTAACGTCACCATCGACAATGTGGGGCAAGTGGTGCAATGTAACCGGGCTAAGGGGCTGATGTGCAGCAATGCAGACCAGTCGGGACCACTAGCCTTGTGCTTCAACTACCAAGTCAGAGTTCTGTGTTGTGACTATAATGCATGCCCAACAAGTGCTGCCACACCTGAAACAATTACAACCCATACACCAACAACTACAACCACAACAACTTCTACTGCAACTGAACCAACAACGACTACGCAGCCACCTACAACCACCACATCTTGTGTGGAAACATCATGCTACTGGTCACAGTGGATAAGTGCGGACTACCCTGAATATGGTCTTGGAGGTGGGGACAATGAAACCATCAAAAATGTCATCAAGAATGGATATAACATCTGTGAAAACCCAGTGGACGTGGAGTGTCAAGCTGTGCACTATCCGGGGGTTCCCCTATCAAAACTGGAACAAACAGTAACATGTAATGACCAAGGACTCCTGTGTAAAAACATCTTACAGTACCCTCCCATATGTTATGATTATGAAATCAAAGTAAAGTGTTGCAACACAGTGCCATGCACTACAACAACAAAGCCAACAACCACAACTTTCACAACGTTAACTACGACCACAACAACCACGACACCTTCTACCACAACTTCAACAACAACTGA
The DNA here is from genome assembly GCA_029783665.1 of Naso thynnoides. Classification (NCBI taxonomy): domain Eukaryota; kingdom Metazoa; phylum Chordata; class Actinopteri; order Acanthuriformes; family Acanthuridae; genus Naso; species Naso thynnoides. The sequence continues at coordinate 1,499,281 of JAQLOL010000001.1, forward strand.
AACAACAACTCAGTCAACTACAACTTTAATTTGCACTGGTGGAGAGAACATGACATGCACTTGGTCCAGTTGGATTAATTTGGGACAGCCCACAGCAGGCACTAGTGGTGGAGACAATGAATCTATCCAGAAGATTATCGCTGCTGGATATGAGATTTGTTCAGCCCCACAAGATGTCCAGTGTCAAGCTAGTCTTTACCCAGGCCTTCCGATCTCACAGGTGGGACAAGCTGTGACTTGTAATAAAGATGTTGGCCTCATATGCTACAATAATCAACAAGGGCTTCAGAGAGAGTGTTTTGATTACGAGATTAGATTCTTGTGCTGTCACTGTCCAACTACTTCAACTCCTTCAACAACTTCCACTACTACAACCACAACACCTTCTACCACAACTTCAACAACAACACCTTCTACCACGACTCCTTCAACAACAACTGAAACAACAACAACAACTCAGTCAACTACACCTTCACATTGCCCTGGTGGAGAAACCATGACATGCACTTGGTCCAGTTGGATTAATTTGGGACAGCCCACAGCAGGCTCTAGTGGTGGAGACAATGAATCTATCCAGAAGATTATCACTGCTGGATATGAGATTTGTTCAGCCCCACAAGATGTCCAGTGTCAAGCTAGTCTTTACCCAGGCCTTCCAATCTCACAGGTGGGACAAGCTGTGACTTGTAATAAAGATGTTGGCCTCATATGCTACAATAATCAACAAGGGCTACAGAGAGAGTGTTTTGATTATGAGATTAGATTCTTGTGCTGTCACTGTCCAATTCCTGGAACTCCCTCAATAACTTCCACTACTACAACCACAACACCTTCTACCACAACTTCAACAACAACACCTGCCACAACTGAAACGATCGTAACAGGGGGAACCTCTCCAAGTGTTACTGGTCAGAGTTGCTTTTGCCTTCACAATGGTATAAGATTTGACCCTGGTAAGTTCATCGCACCACACTAATGCACACTATACCAAAAGAAAGTATTTTATTTAACTCGTTAGGCAGCCCACACATGTTGTTCAAGAGACAACTGTATGCTCAACTTAATAACTGCAAGTCATGTTTGTTTATTTTGTACTCAAGCAGGTAATGGTTTATGGAGTCCGAATTGTCTTGATATTAATGAATGAACAAACCGTCATTCAAAATGAATTTTTAAATTCATTATTATTAACTAATTCAAGTGTTTTCATTATTCAGTAACTTCCTGTTTCATAACAGTGATTTCGAATGAAGTCTGCCAACATTAATAATCTCCCGTCATAATCTGTGATAATAATAATTACTTTGTAAGCACAATGAGAATTCTTAGAATATTTGGGTGTGGTTAGGTGCATTGCCGGTTGGTTTTCTGGGCTTAGGGTTGTTGTTTTTTTGGTTTGTTCGTTTTTTTTGTTTTGTTTTTTAAATTTAGTGTTCTGCCACTGAAGACCAAGTTAGAGCAACTGTTTTCAAGTTTTATTCAGAAAGTCAGAGAAGCCAGCGAAAGCAGACAGTGGCAGCCTAGTGTGCTGAGCCAAACACTCATCTAAATCTGCTTTCTAATCAAAACATGCAGAAAAAACCTTGAGCTCTCTACATTCTTAAACAGTTATGTTTAGAAGCAGTATTTGGTGTTACCCCCGGCTTTTATGTCCCTAAAAGTTTTAGGTCAACCTTGTCAGCCACAAGCAGCTATTTTTGCCATCTTCACACACAATACTTGGCAAACCACCTTCACAGAAGGTTTGCTTTTGGTCAGTGGTGTGAAATTTAAGACAGTTATCCCAAATTATATCTGGCACATGAATACTGATTTACTTTGCCTCCACAAGTTTATTACCTCATTTTCTCAAAGGTTTAATAAAGTATGTTACCGTTATATTTGTTATGGCTGACATTAAGCCAAGTTGGCACAAGGTCTTGCAGATAGAGTGTACAGCTGTTGTTTACTTTGTCAAAGAGACACTTTGGAGACTACTAAACTACTTAAAGTTTAAAATATCTCAGCAACACTAACTGATTGGGTAAAATCATAGCATGCACATCTATGGGATGTACAGTATATAGTATACATTTTTCTGATATGTAGTACAATCTGTAATATACCTGTATATCCACTTTCATGATATGGGACAAACCCTTTTTTAACCATCTTTCTGTGCCCTACTTTCAGGCTCCATAGTTTACAATGTGACAGACCTCGATGGCCACTGTTACACAGGGTACTGCAATGACAAATGTCAAGTAATACCCAGAAGTTACAATTGTACGGAAGACTGTTCTGATGTCTTTCCTCCTAGAAAGGTACGTCTTTATTGCTATTCATTTTAAGTTTGTCTGTAAGCAAACTGGTAAGCATTTAACTCAAACCTTGAAGTCTTTTCATTAATTTTGCTATGGGGTTGTATGAATATTTTACATTCTAAAGTAAGAAAATATGCAAGTATTAATTTCAAGTTCTGATTCCCTCCATAGAGTGGTGAAAGTTGGAACGTAAATAACTGTCGTGTTGGTACATGTAATAATGGTGTGGTGACCTACAACAACACACAATGTCCACCATTGAAGTCCATTGTCTGTGCAAATAACTTCCCTGCTGTTAAAGTGTTGGATGATGATGGATGCTGCTACCATTATGAATGCCAGTGTATGTATGACCTCCTCAAATGTTTATCAGTTAAAGTCTTCAGGTTAAACTTGTTAAAGAGTCATGATAGTAACGTTTTATTTTGCGTTTTCTTTATACTTATATGGTATTTTACTTTTATTTACTTTGCTTTACAACGAATGAATCATACAACTTTTGATTGATTTTAAAAATGTAATATCTGTGTTGTGTGTAGGTATCTGCTATGGTTGGGGAGACCCCCACTACGTCACCTTTGATGGAACCTACTATGGTTTTCAAGGAAACTGTTCCTACTGGCTGGTGAAAGAGATAGTGCCCAAATACAACTTTAGTGTTATGATCCATAACTACTACTGTAATGCACCTGATGGCTTGTCCTGCCCACAGTCTATCACTGTCTTCTACATGGGCTACAAGATCTTTATTACACAGACGGAAATTAATGGCATTTTCACAAACCAGGTATTTAAATGGCACTGTACACATTCTCCATTTTTTATTTAAACTTAGGTCGTTTTCCACCCAGCAAATCCTCTTTTTGCTTTCAGTGCAAATGCAACCACCGACTCGGGTTTAAATACTGTCATAATAATTATACATTTTAATGATATACGTCTGGCAATAAAATTATGATGTGCTATGTTTTAGGTATCTGTGAATGACAAGCCTGTAAGTCCAGCATACCAGGCAAGTGTCTTCCGTTTAACCACAACTGGTATCGATACAGTGCTTGTCATCCCTAACATCAACGCCAAGATCACCTTCTCTGGACTCATGTTTAGTATTTACCTGCCCTATGGTAAATTTGGCAGCAACACTGAGGGACAGTGTGGTAAGTTGTACAGCAGAAATAAGTTGCATCCTACTGTAACTGAAAGCTTAGAGATCACTTACTAAATACAGTAGCTGTATTTTTAGAACCTAGTGATACATTCATCATCCATTATGATTAAGTGTTAAGTGTTGAACAGTTTACATTGAAATGCCTTCTACATACTTCTAGAGTTATAAAAGAAAAATGGCAGTGTAGGTCTGACTGGAGCATAGTCATAGTTGAACTAATGATGACGGTTTCTCTAGGCACATGTGACAACAACCGGAAGAATGACTGTTTGTTGCCCAGTGGCAAAATTGACTCTTCATGTCCTGATATGGCACACCAGTGGCATCTTAACGACACGCAATGTGCTCCACCAATTCATCCCACACCAACACCTAAACCCAGCCCCTGCAATACAACCATCTGTGAGATCATCAAGAGCAGGTATTGTAGGAAGAGAAGGGGATTATCTATAAAAAAGTTAAAGGTTTTTTCATGTTAAATTTGTTTTAGTTTTTATTTATTTATTTATTTATTTATTCATCACTTTTTTTGTATTTTGTTCAATTGTCCATAGTCGTCATACATAGTCTATCAGGACACTTAGTGCTTTTATCTACAAGCTCTTACCAGAATAATAGCTTCTGTTCACTCACAGTTCATTATTCAGTAGACCCTTTTTGGAAATGTAACACTTACAAGATGGCTCAAATCTGATTTAAATGCTGTAACAGTAAGATAAATGTCACATCAGCACAAGGAGGTTAAATACAGGGCTTATTGTCCATTCCAGTAATGCATGTTTTTACTAAAAGACAGTAAATACAGACATTTAAATTGGACCAGAGTTCTTTAGTAAGTGAAACAGATGACAAACTATTTGAGAATTCACCAGAGAGAAGCATCAGTTAACTTTCATTCGTCAATAATAAAGGCCTAAACTGCGATATGAGTTTTAAAATCCATCAGTGATGCAGCTGGTAAGAGAGGGGAAGACATGCTTCTTTCATGTCATTGCTTTCCAATTCAACTCTAAATATTTGGCAAAGTTTGTGGTTCTTCTCATAACCTTCTTGTCATGTCTGCATAAAGTAGTAACAAACATATCAATAGATGAAGTTAGACCTAACAAAGCTTCCATCTCTGCGTAACCTTATTAGACAAATTATATATCAGCTTTGAAACACACCTAGCAGACGACACATCAGCATATTTACTTGTCTCAGGTGTGAAATGTGTGATGTTGCATTCAGTTGGTGTCCAGTGTCCATTCTGACTGTTAACCCTATCTTCCTCAGTGTGTTTGATGCTTGCCACCCGCTCGTTGACTACAGTCCATTTGTTGTGGCATGTGAGTTTGATATTTGCCACATGCACATTCATCACATTGGCTGCAGCAGCTTACAAGCCTATGCAGATGCCTGTTCTGAGGCTGGAGTGTGTGTTGACTGGAGGAGTGCCACTAAAGGAGTCTGTGGTACGCATGAAGAACATATAATGTCAACCTCAAACCTTATTACACACTTACAATTTTCACCCACCACATTACAGCAATGTCCTCTACTAAAAAGATGTTTTCTCTCTCCTCCTAGAATATCAATGTTCAAGTCCTAAAGTGTACAAGAGCTGTGGCCCTCTGGTGGCGCCTACCTGTGATTCCTGGTACAGCAATTCAACAACACATCACAATCTGTCAATTTTTGAAAATACATTCATGTTTGCATTCTTGGTGGTATACAAAAACAAAATGCAGCTTTTACACAATCTGCTGTTTTTTCTCCAGGTACAATGAAAAATTCATCTATGCTGTCAATGAGTTTAGTGCCATGACAAATGTGACACTTGAAGGATGCTACTGCCCGAATGGCACCTACCTCCTCTCTTCCTCTACAGATGAATGTGTACCCACCTGTGGTAAGAGCAGACACCACTGTGTGGTACAAGTTATGTTGTGTTAAACATGCAAAGTGTAACATATGGCCTGACTACACCTTTGAAATGTTCAAAAAAAATTACTTTAACTATCAATTAGACATGAGGCAACATTGTTGACGCTGTTTCAGAAATATCTACTGAAGTTTTCAAGCTAACTGACTAGGCCAGGCCTGTTCTCTCTTAAGTTTATTTGATTATTTGTTTTTCTTATTTTTTTTGTTTATAAGTTTATGTGTCCAGCACTCATGCCAAATGTGGAATTTGGGATATGCGTGTAGTTTTTTGACTTTCACAACGTGGGTTAGAGCCCACCCAAAAGAGGTGAGGGTCAAACCCCAACGTATGAGCAGACTGGGATGTGAGCGGGGGAACCTCTTGCAACACAGGCAGCTGCAGTATCCATTCGGCTTATGGGCCAGGCTCACTCGCAGGCAGACATGCAGCTGTTTTTATGTGTTACACTATCATGAATGTGTGTGTAACATGTTCAACTTTGATGCCGTAAAACCAGGTCATCTTAGACCAACAGTTAGTGTTGGCTGTATTTAATAATGACAACAGTCCTGCATGTGGGATATTCTAAAATTACACACTAAAAGAAGTCAGTTTTATGCATTTATGATGGCTGTGAGCAGAGGCATTATATTTCTGGATTGTCTGTCCATCCATCCCATTCTTGTAAATGTGATCGAGCACAAAAGGCTTGAATTTGGTTCAAACCTTCACTGTGACTCAAAAATGAAGCCATCACGGTTATGTTACCTTATTACCTATTCACACATCATACATTGATGAGTCTACAAGTCAAATTACTTCAGTTTAAACAGTTAATAAAAGCATGAGTTTGAAACACAATGAGGCTCCAAAGGCTGAGTAGGCAGTAGTTACCGTGATTGGCAAGTACATTTTCAAAAATCACAAGCTTGGTATGTGCTGACATATTTTATGCCATAGGACAAAATGTTATAGTCTTTCGAATAAAGAAAACAACAGACCTTATTTCACACATCTAAGCAAAAATCCATTTAAATAACTTAATAATTCCACTTTATGCGTTTCAGGCTTTTTTAGTCTATTATGTAAACAAATAACATCAAGCTTGACCAGCAATAATTCAGCAAAGCCACCAAAGTATCTGTGGCTGGAGTCTGAGTCTTTTGGCAGATTTTTTTGGGCAGACATTTAACATTTATTAACATATATCAATTAGCCTGAGCTCCTGAGGCAGGTACACCGAAGTCCTTTCCAATGATTCAAAATGCATTAATATTTAATCTTTTTCTCCCAATAGAAATTTGTCGGCTGCCAAATGGAAAATGGGCAAAGGTAGGTCATTTGTCTACGGTCCCCTTCAACAAACTTTTCGGTGGGGTGATAGGTGATAATGCCATGCCTCTTGCAATAATTCTACAATAAACACTGTATCCTCAGGCCAATGCAACATGGACAGAAGGCTGTCAGGAGTGTAAATGTGAAGAGGACACACTGCAGGTCTCCTGCGTTCCCATGACCTGTCCAACACAGCCACCCATCACCTGTGACCAAGAAGGTCAAGTCAAGGACACTGAGACTGTCGGCTGCTGTCAAAAGGAGATATGTAGTAAGTGAGCAACAAGCGGGTGGCAACTCCCGGAGACAATAAACTCTGTGGTTATTCATGTAATCCTTCCATTTTTGACAGCTGTATTCAGTATCACAGTGTGTCTTAAGCGTGAGTATGCACTGAGTAGCCTTTCTACTTCATAGCATAGTTGACTTTTAGGACATCTCAAATGCAGGTGGGGTGAATGTCTACTGCTTGTCTTTTTCATGTCTCTTTTTCTTGTGTTGGTCGGACTACAACTGGGCTTTCAAAATATATGTGAAAATGTTAGTCCAACTGAAAATGTACTAAGTCAGATTTTTTCAAACTCACACAAAAACACAACTGGACAATGAGGTAGGGGATCAATTTACTCCTGCATGCACACGTCTCAGTTGGCTCCAAACTGGCCTAGTCATACTGCGCATGATCAGTAGTTCCTGCTGCAGTCTCTGGCTCAGAAGTTGAAGAGTATAAATTCATAGAAGAAAGCCAGTAAGAAAACAAGAATACCTCAATCATGTGCTTCACAAGTAGTCGTGCCCCTTACAGTGAACCCAGTGATACCTTAGAACGGAAAAAATATGAACGGTATTCAATGAGGAAAGGAAAATTCTATTTTGATCCTGTCTTGCCCTGAATTACACATTTGATGTTTGTCAATTTAAATGTTGAATTTTCATGTGAAGAAAGTCTTTGTCATTAAACAGTTGATGTATTAGCTTGTAAAAATGTGTAATTATAAAGACTAAAGACTACAAAACCAGTCACGTAACTGATGTCATAACATTTTCACTCCTCTGACTCACAGAACCAACTAACTCCCCCTTCGAGTAGCTGCAGCTCTCAACATGACCCGACTGATGATGGTTTTCACCTCATTATTTCCTATTCACACCATACTTCCCTGTGTGTGTGTGTGTGTGTGTGTGTGAATAAAAATCAAAACAATCAATCAATATTTTTCCACTCGTCCTGGAAAAACGCTGTGAAATCTGCCAAGCTGACGGCCATGTCTGTATTGATGACGTATATTGTCCGAGACGAGTTCTTTGAGCGGTCTCACAAAAAAACGATCTTTTACTTTACTGCTTGACGCTAAATTTTGACCTTCTTTTCATGAAAAATTATATTTTTAAACTTGCAGCCATCATATGTGTAATTCAGAGCACAAGCCAAATGGGCTAAAAAAAAATTTGTCCCTCTGCATTGACTACTGTCAATATTTTTCTGAATCACGGTCCCATGTTCTGAAAGTAGAGGGGCGTGACTTCGGCCCTCTATACGGGGATAAGCAGTCCAATTAAATAGCCTCATCGAGCTACAGCATAACCATGCTCGACTTTCCTGTGTTTAAACAGTGTGTGTCTCCCTGTTTTCAGTTCCATTGTGTCTTTTTTTTTGTCTTTTTCTTTTTTTAAAAAAAAAAATGTGTTTTTCTGTCTGGTTTTAAGGGGTGTGTTACTAACCCTAACACTTGATGTTAAGTTGCAAAGTTTCAAAAAAATTCTTGCAATACTTTGTAAACAAGCATTTACTGAAAGAAACTGATGTTAAGTTCAGTAGATAAACTCACAAATGACCACAACACGCTCTTTCCTTGCCTGTTGTGAAAAGCAGTCCCTTTTGAGTGTTTTAGAACGTCTTGTTCCTCAGAGCTGGTCATAACAAATCCTCCTTTATTCACCCGTCTGTGTCTTCAAACAGGATGCAACTTGACGCAGTGTCATCAAACTGTGCCGTACTGTCCTGCGGGTTATACTTTGAACGTCACTAAGGGAGTCTGCTGTTCCAATTACATCTGCGGTGAGTGCGATCATGTGATGTATGTTACGGTGGCTGCATAGCCATGTTTCATGTTTGCCACTGTGATTGTTGCAACACATTTTAAAAGCATTTGTTGTTTATTTCCTTCACAGAGCCTAAACCCACTGTGTGTGTTTACAACAACCAAGAATATCCGGTGAGATCTCTCATCTGCCACCTCCCTGTGAAACAGATGTGAAGCTACTTAAATACAACACAAATGTAACACAGGGAGGCTTTGTTTGATGCTGTTGTGGATATGTAATTATAATACAACCAGAAACAATGTTCCTCTCTTGTCTGGGAATATTGGCTTTGAACAGAGAGACTCCATACCGTATTTTGGACACAACTCGTCAGCACTCAGTTTAGTGCAACCCAAAGCCCAAATACCTAAAATGTTTTTTAAGATTTGTAGATCAAAATATATCTAAAAATCCCTGCACTGCATTTCTAACAGTCAACACCTATAAAATCTGACACCTCCTTCCATGATATGAGAAGATTTTACAAAACATTAAACAGCAGATGTGTCCCAGCCATATCATATTATTATACAGAACATTAAAATATTTAGAAATGGAAATGGACGTGTCTTTTGGCTTTTGATAGAATAACAGAAAAGGAAACTTGAATTTGCAAGTACAAAAAAACAAAACAAAACAAAAAATTGTTAGTCCTCTTTACATCCCTGCCAATGTTGGGGAGTAACTAGTTACATGTAACAGTCTTCCATAATTTAATTACAAAATATGTGTAACTGTAGTCCATTACAGTTACTGAGAAGAAACACGTAATTAAATTTCAGTTACTTGAATAATGTTCATTTTGTAACTTAAATAACATTCATGTTGCTCCTAAAGCCAAAGCTCGGCCACAGATTCTCCTGGTACAGAGATGACAATGTTTAGTCTGCGACAGATTGTCAGTTCACAAAGCTGCTGATGAAAGAGTTTGGTGAGCGCAGTCACAGCTGCAGGCGAGCAGCGGAGGGGTGGGTGGAGTTAGAGGCAGGGACTACATGGGTCCATTCGTACAACAAGAAGGCAAAGGTGTAACTTGTAAAAAATAAGTTTATTAGAAGCATGAAGCGATTTTTTTAACATGAAAAGTTCTACATGTGTAATATGTAAGTAGCGCAGGACTGTATTACATTTAAAGGTGTTTCTAATGTTTTGTCCACCTCATTTGCAAACATGAGTGTCTGTATTTATGCTGACATCCTCACTCCATCCAGGTTGGAGCTCTTGTGTCCACGGAGAACTGTGAGAAGTGTGTTTGCAGCGACATGATAGATCCCAGCAGCAAATTGCACATCGTAAAATGTCAGCCTGTGGTGTGTGATACATTCTGCCCTCTGGTAAGACACGTTTCTCTTTCTTTCTTTTCTTGAGCACATTGTTTCAAAAAATCAATTCTCTCAGGGACAATCATCAACTTTTTTAACATTAGAGACCAATTATTGGTGACACAGAACATTTTTTACATGTCTGGAACACATGAAAAGAGCAGTGGCAAGGAGCACTGCTATATTTTTAATCACTATTCAGAGTTTTTTCATTCAATGCAAACACAAACTTAATTTGACTAAAAATGAGGTGGCATCAATTTAGATACCTTCCAGAGAACACCAAGCTGCATCTCGCTCTGCTCTAACCGCTTTTTTACTTCTTTAAATGAATTTAACTGTATATTATTGAGTGTAACTGTCAGAGACAAGAGTGTCGTCCCGAGCCTACCAGCACACATCTTCTCATATTTTTCCAGAGTTGAGCATCTGACATCAACACATAAAACGGAGGACAGATGCAAACTAAATGTTCTATAATAAAATATTTCCCGCAGCACCTAAAACCCTCACCTGCAGAGTGTTAAAAGCTTGAATTGGATTTGTGCTCACTCAGTATCACACAGGCTTAAACAAAGCTGTTTCACTGCCTGGATTGACTCTTTACCGCCACTTGAAATAATTAAATAAAGTCACAGGATCCTCCCCCGTCCACTGTTTAATAAGACCATACTGTGAACCTAATCTGTCTAACTATCAAACCTATGTAGATATCCTGACATGACTGGGCCTCCTTCAGGCCTGCTCTTGTGCTAAACTTTGGTACATTTGTTTTTTTTGTTGTTTATTTGCTGAGTTTGTCTGTCTGTCTGTCTGTCTGTCAGGGTTTTGAGTACCAGACCGTCTCGAACCAGTGCTGTGGGAAGTGTGTCCAAACAAGCTGCGTTGTAATGCTGTCCAACAACTCCTCATACGTGTTGATGGTTGGTACACGCGTGTTTGCGAGCAGTGTGTACTTGTGTGTGTGTGTGTGTGTGTCTGAGTGTTCTGAAACATGGAGATCCATCTATCTAAAGTCTCACTTTGGTCTTAAACTCCTCCACTTTTGCATACAATAATGATGCTACACTGCATTCATTTGCACAGGTGCATCTATATTTGTGCTATTACAGCAGAATATAACATATGCCACACTTATGATTTGTCATTTTTAAAAAGCCATCAGATGTAACAAGGCTTCTGTTGTCTTGTTTCATGTCTCTGCAGAATTTTTTAAATCTGCAGGGAGTGATTATCAGTAATGTCTTGTCTGACGTCGAAACAAACATCATTACAAAAACTCATCTCTGCTCTGGCTTCGTGATATGTACAAAATGGACAAAAACATAAACTGGTTTCCCTTTAAGTTTCCTCTGTTTCTAACGTTTTATGTTATAGTAGCAAAGTCTGCCACAGTAAACTGACTAAAAACCTGCCAGATCAAATGTGATGATGAAAGTCTGGTGTACCAAGACAAGAACTTACATATAGTGCTGTGTCGGTCTGTGTATGGGCAAGTATCTTGCGATACGATTTCAAGACACAGATTTTACGATATGACATATTCTGATATATTGCAGTACTGTAAGCAAGATGATGCGCTGCAATTTGTTTCTCAAAATTATCTTAGCAAAACTGTTTTATTGAGAACACCAATATCCATAAAATTTGATTTTAAAAAAGTAGTTCTTGTGCAAAAAAAACAAAATTAATCACCGCCACAAATCTTTGCATGAAAACTATTAATTAAAAAATCGATACAGTGGTTTTGGGAATTCATACGATACTGTAAACCATAATAGTGCGATATCGATATGTTTAGATGTTTCTGCCAGTGCTTTGTTGTCTGCTGTGACGAGGTACAAAGGTTGTTTGTTTGTTTGCTTTTTTACTTAACTGCCACAGGTATTTTTCCTGTTATGGGATGTTTTTGACAAGTATGGCTCAAAAGACAAAACAATTGTCATTTTGGTGGCACAGGCCAATTAAGTGACACGAAAACTAGATTTGAAACATGAATTATTGAATTGAATTATTGAGAATGACTCTGATGCAGCCTTGCCTCCTCTGTGTTGCTTTTTAGCCTGGCAAAGTCTGGACTCCACCTGGAAACCCCTGTGAGAAGTTTGAGTGTGTGTATATCGACAAACAGTACATCACCGTCGAGTTCCAGACCGTCTGTCCTGCCTTCAACCCAGATGACTGCGTACCGGTAGGCTACTCACACACACACACACACACACACACACACACACATCTCCATTGTTATTTTTGTTGGATGTGAGTCCTTCATGATGGAATATGAAACACACAGATACTGAAGACACAATGTACATGTTTCAGGAAACAGGTGCAGAGATACAGAAACCAGTGGTGACGTGTTCACACTGCTTCTGTTTCATTTTACATCTCGACAGAATGAAAAAATGACCCAGCAAAATATTGATGTGAATGTGTTTTTGTCTTGCAGGGAACGGAGACTATTGGTCCAGAAGGATGCTGCAAAGTCTGTACGTATTATTTCCACGACTTTTTCACCATGCTGCTGACGCCTGCCCACACTCTCCTCTCACTCTGACCACACGAAGCCCCATGATGCCATTAAAGCTTCTGACCTGTCACACAAAACTGGTGCCAGTAATCCTCTGAGGCAGCCAACACATGTAGTTGCTCAGACTTTATACGGGAGACGTTATGCTGCACTCGAGCGCAGTGGTTTCGTCATGGCTGTGGAAACATATTTTACTGCTTTTGTCAAATGTATGACAAGTATGTGAAACATTTTCAGTGTAAAGGTATATAATGAATGCACGTTCAGCTAGGCTCAACGGTATTTTAATATAAATCTAATCGTTCTGGATATATTTCCACACATATGTGATGGTTCATATTGAACTGTAGAAGAGAATTAGCCTTTAGGGAGGTCTGCACTGTGCTAGTTTCCCTCGGATAAAAAGTCACTATGAAGAACTTTTAAGTATTAATGAAACAGTCTCATGATTCCTCTGATTATAAATTTCCTGTAACAGCAAACGAGACCCTTAGTGAAAAGACGGCTGTTTTTATGAAGTTACTATTAACACCTGTGATCAGGTCCAAATCCCCACAAACTCAGCCAAATCATTTTTCTTAATTCACTGTTCTGTGCAATGACAATAATGTAATTATTTTATGCCTACAGCTGTTAGTTTGCATCTTAGCAAGTAGCGTTAATGCAAACGGCTGTGTAACATCACCCTACAGAAAATAGAGGTAACAGGACATTACTGCCACACAACTGACTTATAACTTATTTCTCAGTTAAATAT
>JAQLOL010000001.1:1512786-1524577 GCA_029783665.1 Naso thynnoides
TCAGGAACAACGACTTCTCCATCAGGGGCCAGACAACCATCAGGAACAACAACATCACCTGCAGGAGCAGGACAACCATCAGGAACAACCACATCTCCGTCAGGGGCAGGACAACCATCAGGAACAACCACATCACCATCGGGAGCAGGACAACCATCAGGAACAACAACATCACCTGCAGGAGCGGGACAACCATCAGGAACAACAACATCACCTGCAGGAGCGGGACAACCATCAGGAACAACAACATCATCATCAGGAGCTGGACAACCATCAGGAACAACGACTTCTCCATCAGGAACGGATAGACCATCACAAAGGACAACACCTTATGTATCAGAGGAGGTTTTCAAACCTGGGCCCTGTCAGGAGTGTTATTGCGGCCCCAAAATGGATCCTGTCACCAAGCTGAACATCATCACTTGCACACCTGTTGTCTGCAACACAAACTGCTCCGAAGTAAGTTCATTTCCAGGACATACCAATGAACACACACACATATATACATTTCTCCTACACAAAAGCCCTCTTTAAGAAACACACTTTAGGGGACATTCACACCCAGATGCAACTTAATTTGATGTGACTGCAAATGCAAGTCGTAGTAAGAGCTCATGGTGGTAAAGTAAACAGTGAAAGCATCATAGAGATAGAATTTAAGATAGAGCTGTTGTGCTGGATTCCATTAGACACACAAACACACACTTTTGCTTGTTTTTCCATAAAAGTTAATGATACCCATGGTACATCTAATTTTGGGGGGCTTGGTAAGTGGCCGAACAAGGCAATCTGAGCCACAAATTCTCTGTGGCACACTGGTAAGAGCAGGGAAGGGCGTAAAGCTCAGAGATGCAGAACAGGCTTTTTCTTCACTGATTTGTTTATAAAACCAAAAGATTTTTTTTCTTTTTCTTTTCCTTCCTGAATTATTCTCACTCACTGTCTACAGGGTTATGAATACGAAGCTGTACCTGACAAGTGCTGTGGAAAGTGTGTTCGGAAGAGCTGTATTTTGACTGCACCTGACAACACAACACGTATCATTAAGGTCAGTATGGCAGCTGTAAAAATTTCCTCACATTTTTAATGGCCAAGACTCTAAAAAGGGGTGTATGCTGTTTTTTTCAAAGAACATTTTTTTTTGGGGATTTGTTGCTAAAGTCAGAGAAATAGAATCAGATTTTGTTTTGCTTTAACAAGAAAGTTGTTTTCATTGCTGAACAGATGTATAAAATACTATTAAATCAAACAAAATACCAGTGCCAGTAAATATCTGTTGATGGAGTCATTCTTTAGTGGACTTTGTAAACTTCAGAAATGTATTTGTATGTAGGCTCAGTTGTGTTTATACTGAACAAAAAGAAAAAGAGCTTGAATATCTTACTTAACCTCTGCTCATTTGTTGGTGCAGGTTAACGAAACTTACGTGCCTCCAAATGACAAGTGTGTGCAGTATACCTGTGAGAATATCAATGGAGAGCTTGTTACCAAGGAGACCAAGACCTCTTGTCCACCCTTTAACCCCTTGGACTGTGAGCCTGTGAGTATACCACACATCTACAACTGATGACCCTCCCCTCACACTGACCAGGTCTAACACTTTACATGGCATGCCTTCCCCTCCAGGGCACAGAGACAACTGACGCAAATGGATGCTGCAAAACCTGTAAGTTAGTGAGTCACTGTATTTAAATAACGACTCTTAAGTCCAGTGTGTCATTGTTTGAGCCTAACAATTGCTTTGTGTTTCAGGCAAGCCGCGCAGCGTGTGTGAGGTCCTGAGTAACGAGACTGTCATTGAAGTGAGCGGCTGTAAGAGCTTGCAGCCGGTCAACCTGACGTACTGCGCTGGACACTGTGGAAGCTCGTCCATGTAAGTCTATTCAGCATCACTTCAAGGTTCAACTTAACCAGTAAAACGCTTAGTTTTTCACTAACGTGCAGTTCAGTTCTCAGTTTTAGCATTTGATTTGCTGACAAGAGAGAATTTTTTCTTGTTTTGTGTGAAACCGCTTGCTTCATTGGGCCCCCTTTAACAATGTATAATAATAGAGAGAATTCTTAGCTTGTTAACTGCTGTGAAAGGTTATTTTGTCTTTTGATTATTTAGTATTGATTACTGTCTTGCTCTGATTTAGCTAATTGTGCCACTTTTTGCAAGATTAACTTGTAGTAGACTGTGACAAATACTAGCCATCAGAGAACTCTAATTAGCATTAAGCACAATGTGAGCACATCATAAACCAAAGAAGACTGATCTTTGACCTGCATGCCAACAAAATTTCTCATAAAACAGGGCCACAGTTTTAAATAAAGCAGAACCCTCCATGTTTAACTGCTGGATGAGCTGTTCAGTAAGAGGATGTTCTCTGTCGGTGTGTGTACATACAGGTATTCTGCAGCAGCTAACATGATGATGCATGAGTGTGAGTGTTGCCAAGAGGCCAAAACAAGTCAGAGGCAGGTGGAGCTGGCCTGTGCTGATGGCTCCAGGCGCCAACACAGCTACATCGTGGTGGAGACTTGCAGCTGCAGCAAAACGGAATGTGTGGCGGGAACACAGCTTAGATCACAGCGCCGCAGGAGACGCTGATCGACCGCTAACTGCTGGACACTGGACTGACCCCTTACAAACACTTCTTATTCCTCACTTTATTATTTATAGACCAAAATGTGCTCTTTTTCAGAGTCATTACATACTACTGTGCTGTAAACTTTCCTCAACTTTGGACTTCTTGAATGATTATTAAAGTATATTTCTGCAATATGAAAACTTGTTTTAAGGTTTGTGTTAATCCCTGAGGAATCAAGGTTGAACTTCTCAAGGAATATATGCAAAGTGAAGGGTTAAAAAGTCAGGTTGTTTGACATTTTAAAGATAGTGCAAGAGTTTCTGCACAAATTAAGCTCGTGTTGGCGCTTGATGTCTTATTGGTGGCATCATCAGTCACATCACCACCAAGTCCAAAATCACACAAACACTTTTCATTCTCACGCCTGATACTAGCACTGCTCCTAAGACAATTTTATACCTTCCTGTAAAAAAAAAAAAACATCGGTCTTAAAACTTTGCAGTTCTAGAAGCTGAGCAACACTGAATGGAAAATAATCACAAGACACCACATAAAATCACTGACATTTTAAGAATCTTGACAGCAGTAATTTTGGAATCACAAGTGAAAAGTCACAACTATCACACAGCATCTCTTGAATGAAACCTTTGGCAGACAGTACAATAACAAGCACTGGTAACCTACAAGTGTCAATGGAAAGCTTTACAGAAACAAAAATATTGAGGCTGAAAGAAGACTAAATATGCCCAGCTTTGCTTGCAGTGTTAGAAATGGCAGTCCATTATATTTCACTATGAAGCAGTTATTGTACAAGTTTTAACCTGATGGTGGCGCTGTACTCAAGGTAATGGGTGAGCTTCTGGGAACATTTCAAGGCCTCTCTGCTCCAATATTTTAAAAGTCAGCTGTGGATATCAAGCTCATTAGGAGCACAGTAAATTACCGTGTTAAGGTCTACAGTCTATGGAGCCCGGGAGGCGATGTGGATGTGTTTGTGTTTTGTAAAACACGCACCTGTTTTATTAATAAAATGTGTGCGCAAAATAAGGATAAAACACGCATTCAATAATTGAAAGGCACATGTGATTAAAACATGCATGTGTTTCAAAAATCACCTTTTAATTAAATGCACGTCCAATTTCTAAACCGTGCACGCCAAAAAGAAAACGCGCGTGCGTTTTTAAAAAAATAAACACATCAATGTCACCTCCCAGGCTCCGTAACACTCAACCTGAGTCACTGTGAAAACAACTTGGATGACGTTTTGGTCTTGAATGTTCCACAGAGAGCTTCCTGACTGAGGTGACATCTTCATTCTCATCATCATCACACTGTGTCTTCATCAGAACTTAAAAATGACTTCACAGGATATGACATTAACCTCAAGTCTCAACGTCCTCACATCGCTGACTGTAAATGATGTCCATCAAAGCTTTATAAAAAACTTTGCTCTCACTGTAGCAGATAACTTAGACTGATAATCAATAGGGATTTTTCTTTTGAAGGTCAAACTCTAAGACTCCCATCAACATAAAGAATTCTATATAAATTAATACATCCACAATAATTTATCAGATTTTGAGTGCACTGAATATTTCATAGCTACATATAGACAGAGGCAGTTCATTGCAGGTTACTATGGACAGGTTCTCCACACACTATTAACAACCACATCACCATAAACAGCAGATGGACTGAAAGTGACTCACTACAGCTCAAACAGCGCAAATCAAACCCTGGGGTCAGCCGGGTCAACGCAGATGGGTTACTATCAATAAATTGTGACACTGAAACAATCAAGCAAGACATTAAGATTTGAAATAGTTAAATTTACAATACCCATCGAGTCACATGACTGCCAATTAAGCGTTCACTTTGATACGGTTTTAAATCAGTGACTTCAGCGCTGCTTTGAGGATACAGTGTCTGTTGTGTTAGACAGCAGTGTGTTAGCAGAGACGGCCCAGGCTTCATGTACTGTTAGGCCAACAAGAAGTCAATGAAGAGAACAGATCTCTGTGGAGACGAGCTGGTGGGAGCTCAGAAATGGCTGCAGTGTGGTCTGAGTGTGCGTATGCAAACGGGGGCAGTCTCCATGAAAAAAGACTTGTTTTAATACGTCTGTGTGCATGCATACGTGTGTGTTTGTGTGTATTGGCATGTCCACTGCTTGTGCTTCGGCTGTGCAGTTAGAGCTCCTCAGCCATCTGCAGCAGAGAGTTGATGGCAGCGTCCTTGTTGCCCTGCTGTGCGTCCAGCACAGTTCGAACCACCTCTTTGTCCAGGTTGGGGAACATGTCCTGCAGAGCCTTCAGGTCCTCCTCGCTGCACACTGGCCCCTGGCCCCCAACAGCAGGCATGGCTGCTGGCATTGCCATGGGCACCATGCCCTGGTTATACACTGCAGGAACTCCTGGGGACATGCAACACACACACAAACACACACACAAACACACACACACACACAGCTTTAATGAAGCAGATACAAGGTTGTAATGAAAAACACATGATGTTAGATTTATGTCATATCTCCCATGTGCCCAGAACAGGATCTGTGAGCAGAAAAGCTTCCACACGAGGGTGTTCTGTTCTGAAGCGCACAAATGCAGCACCAGGAGCACGTACTAAAATGTTGTGTACACTATGTTTCACACACACACACACACACACACCGAGGTGTATAAAATCGACATGATGTGAGAATGCTCTAGACCGTGCCACAAACTCTAGACCAGCTGTGAAAATGTGTAGGCTGTCCCACAAACTCTGGCATTTGGCAGTGCCAAACTACAAAGCACTGAAACTGTTTAAATGTGCCAAAATAATGTCAAGATAGGTCAGGATGGGCATTAATCAGCAAGTATGATTTTAGTTTTCACGTAGGTGTTGCTGGTCAAATCGCTGCAGTGAACGCAACCGCATGGCGCACACCGTGCACTCTGCCGACACGCATGCTGTCTTCTCTCGTCTTCTCACCCCGTGCGTCTAAAACAAAGCCAGTGACAGCTCTCACACATTTGTTACGCCACACATCTTCATCATGAGTCCTCATCTTATTCAGGCCGAGTTCACCGAAAACAAACCAATAAATACATGTTCATGTATAATTAAAATAAGACTTGTACACGTACCAAACTTCCATTTTCAAATATGTTACAGGACGAGGGGCGTCACTGATAGTCAAAATCATTTCAGCATTTTTCGGAACGTTGCAAACAGATGAATACTGTGTTGCAACACATGCGTAGTGCTGATGGGTGCACAACTTACCAGAGGTGAGGGTGCAGGAACGTGGTTCAGGTTTGGGGAAATTTAGATTGAGCGTGCATTTAGCTTTTATCTCACTCATCTATGACTGTGTGTGTGTGTGTGTGTGTGTGTGTGTGTGTGTGTGTGTGTGTGTGTGTGTCTGACCTGCAATGGGTACATATCCTACTCCTTGCTGGTATACAGAGGGCATTAGGACAACAGGCTGAGTCATCATTCCTGCGGGTAGGGACTGGCACACAGACAGAGAAAACAGTCACATCTCTGCAGCCTCGGCAGTTTACAATGACAAAGTCTTTGGAGGTAACATCCACTGTTCGGTTTCTGTGAAAGTACTCACAGCGAAAGACATCACCAGGTTGATCATGCCTTCCTTGTCATCGCCCTGCCGGCCACTTAGGCTGAACCACTCGTCCACCACGCTGCCCTCCCTCAGACTCTCAGGGATGGTGACGTGGGTCCATGCTATCCGGTCGTCCATGGAGAACGCCCTCTGCACGGCACATCAGCAAAAACACACTGAAACAAACTGCATTCTCAACACAAGCACGTAGTCGTCTTACGCATCACTTGCAACTTTCAACAATATGAGGAACACGTTTTAAGGGAGACAAGACTTTATGCTGGCTACACACTAGACAATTTTAAGCCGGATTCTGGGCCCAATTTGCCCCCCAGCGATCAGGGGTCGTGGCCCGATCCGCGGCTTAGTCGCAAACAATTATTCGTCCAAATACTCCTCAAGTGTGTGGTGTCACGACGATTATTTTACCGCTCCGAGCCGAGTCGAGGAATCCTTGATCTCGAATTGTAACTATCAAATATTTGATATTTACGATTCCAGGTCGGGCTTGTCCAACAGAAGACCAACAGCAGCCAATGAGAGCGAGCAGACGGGGACGCGTCACCGACTGGATGTTGCGTACTTAGTTACAAACCTGTGCCCCGAGCCGAGTGGAATATAAAACATGAATACCAGCTTGTGGAATATGGCAACAACGCGAGCGCCGTCTCCTGCAAGACAAACCACAGCAGGGCTGACAGGGGAAAGGCGAGGGCAGAAACTGACGCTGTTGGACGTAACAGTACAACAGAGTGGGCTAATGCTAACAAAGTAGCAGCAACTTCTAGCATCGACTGCTACGTTGTTGTTTTTTTTCTTTTGTGAGATCATATGTCTATGCAACCGCCACTGTAAAATCATGACTTCAAATGGCAGGTGTGTCGTCTCGTGTTTTGACTGAATCGTCTAGTGTGTGAGTTTGAAGGATTACAATGTTAAAAACTCGGTAACAACTGTCCTTGTGTCCGTTGTCTCCCACCTTTTTAAAGTTGGTCAGGATTTGATAATCGTCTGGTGTGTAACCAGCGTCACCTGGTGCCTCTTGATCGTTGGGATTTAGTATTTTTCTCACATATATACATTTCCCAAATATTTATGCAGATTCTGCTTCTTTACTGCTTGTCTAAAATGCACTGGCTTTTAATTAATTAATTATTATTATTATTAATTTCATGAAGACTTCAGTTAATTAAGGTTGGGATAGGACTAAGCAGCTGATTCATCCTATTCCTTTTTGGAGATGAATTATGTTAATTATTATTATTACTCTATTATTATTAATGTGCTCACATAGAGCCTTACTTTTCAGTTTTGTTCTTAACTTTTTCTGTTAAATCCTTACCTTTTTCTTTAAAAAAAATGTATGTCTAAAATTGTTTGAAATAAAGTATTAGAAAAAAGAAAAAATCATTCAGAAGCCAAAGTGAACTGCAGCAGGTCGACCCTGATGTAAATGGCAATAGAACAATAACTTGAAAAACTGAGAGTATTTCTAATTGTCATGTGCAGCAGGAAATAAGAAAAACAAACTACTACAAACATCTAATTATCAGTATACCTGAAGTTCAGCTGCAGTTCAGCTGAATGTGACAGAGCAACATACACGCTGACACACTTAAGGCCAGTTCATACTTTCTGCATCCGTGTCTCTGCGGAGGTCCGCTCTGGTATGTGTGACGGAAAAATCGCCATCCGCGCATGTCTGCGAGGGTCTACAAGCGTCTGCTCGGACCCCTCTGCAGACGCCCGTGTGCAGCCCAAAATTTGTGACCGCGTGGACTGTCTGCATTGAGAGCGCTGCGACTGCACATGCTCTTCACGTGTGTGAATAGAGGAATGTTTTGACTTGACTAGTTTTACTAGACACACTGACTTACAGCAACATTTCAAACTGAAAGATTTCTCATTGAATGCACAATGTGGAAAGTATGCTCGGGCCTCAAACTGTTCTCTGACCGCCTCACCTCATCAAAGATCTCCAGGTAGAAGGAGTCCACCCCAGGAGGAACAGTGCACTGGATCACCTTGTTCCAGCGTGGATTCTTGGCGCCATTGTGCGCCGTAGGAGTCTCATAAACTGCGTAGCCCAGTCGGATCCGGCAGTACGGATCCATCCGGGTCATGCCGTAGTTTTTGGCCAGCTTGGCCTACACAGCAAAACAAGCGAGGTGGCTTTAGTTAGGTGATGCGTTCAAGTTAGCCTCACAGTTCTGCTGTTCTTATATGGTGACAGAGCTGATATATTTGTTGTTGTTGTTGTTTTTGTTGTACTCAGCTCTTATGTTAGTTTGGGGATTTCCTTGTTTTTTATTGTGCGACAACAAACAATTTACAACACAACCACCACAAGTATGTGTGACATTAACAATCAGACAAGAGCCCGAGGACGTGACATCACTGTGTCATTATAAAACACTGAGAATCAGGGTCAGGTGGGCGGTAAACATGAGAAGTAATAGTAATAATAATAGTAATAATAATAATAATACATGCTTATCATACATATGATTATACATACTGTGATGTTATTACAGTGGTTTGGGGATTTCCAATAAATCTAAAAACACATCTGTAGGTGGGAAATGCTACACATTATTTTGCTGTGACTTGTGACTGAGCAGAAGACAGCCACTGAGCAGGCTGTGTTCATGTTCATTCATTCATTCATTCATTCATTCATTCATTCATTCAGATCACCCGTCACCATGAGCAGGAGGTCTGCAGTGTAATCGCTTTGTTAGATGTTTGTTACTGTAAAGATGAAAATTACTGAGAGTATTTTCCTACTGAAATAATGTCTCGGGTTTAACAAACTCAGGCTACATCCACACTGCTACGTCTTAAATTAAGACGGAGTTTTGAATCTGAGACGCCCCTCGTCCATATGTGCAGCTCAGATCTACAGCCAAACTGCACGCTTTATGATGCATATCACATGACCATCCATGTACATGCCACATGCAGCTGCCTGCCGTCTTCTTGTCTTTCCCTCCACATGCAGACGCAGTTTTTTAGCTGAGTTTGATCAGGGACGCTCTGGACACACGAAAGTTTTCTCGCCATCCCTCTGGAATCACAACTTCGTTGATAAAGTTGTCCCATCAATTGGTTGATCTTCTCGGTCTAACCCAAAACCGGCGCTTCTTGTAGGGCTGATATCACTGCTGAACACGAGAACCTTCACAGTTCGCTAAATAAAATCTTTCCTCCCGTGCATGGGAGCAGGAGCAGCATGATGATAAAATGCAGAATCCGACTGCACAACAGCTGCTAGCAGAGACAACACAGTCAGCAACGCCTGCAATTTGTTATCCATGTCCAAATAACACCGGGTAGTCGAGGCTCACAGATTCGTGCAGGCTACTGCAGCGTTTTCTTCTGGAAAGTCAGAAAGTAAATACGGGTCTCTGCGTCAGCGGCTCCAAACACCTTCGTCTCTGACTGTCTGCACCAACACACTGCAGCGGAGTCTTCAGAATGAAAAAGGCGGCCTGTCGTCTCTGAACTGCTCGATCTTTGAGCTGCCAAGATGGAAGGTTAGCGAGGACACAAGGCTCAAACGTAGAAATACTGCTGCGTCTTTGATGTACGACACAGCAGTGTAGATGCAGCCTCAACTGGCATCAAACCAGGCAGGTGAAAACAAAAAGAGCCAGTCACAGTTCTCGCAGTAATCTCCTTTGACTGCAAAATCCAATTACAGAGGTGACTGTCAACTACGTCGCAGTCCCTTAAAACACTTCAGTCACCTGGAAACAGGTGTTGCTTTTGTCTTTACACTTACAGAGTTTAATAGTTTTTTTTGTTGTCAAGTCATCTGAAAGTATAAGGTCTTGTAATACACTAAACGCTTTTCTACGTGTAATTTGTACAAATACCACAATATTTATTTTGGTACAAATCTTCAAATGAGAAGCTGTGTTTGTAACAAGTGTGTTTACCTGAACCACAGTAATGCTGAGTCGCCCTACGGTGCCTATTGAGCCTCCGTACTGCAGCTGTCTGGCTGCCTGAGCATCCAGCTGCACCTGCTGCTGCTGCTGGGTGGGAGTGATCCGCAGGAAGTCCTGAGGAAGCTCCCCAATGTACACCTACACACACACACACACACACACACACACACACACACAGAGAGGTTTAGACTGATACTGCAAAGAGAAAGCACAAACCCAAGACAGATATAAACAGCAAAAACAACAACTTCAGCTCTCAAGTTTGACATCCAAGTTTCCAAATGTGCATTAAGTTCAAATAAAATCAAAACATTTTGCTCAAACATTAGTTAATATGAAAAATCATTTCATTTTAATTATGTGTACCGAGAAGTTTGTTTATTACTTTTATTTTAGAGATCCATAAATGAGCTGGATGGGGTCAGTGGGTGGGTGAGTGAGGGGCTACCAGTGAAAGAAGCAGATGGAATCACTGGATGTAGTTTTCATGCTGTCTTTAGGCTTTGACAAAGTTTCTCTCTCTTCTGCTCCGTTTAACC
Organism: Naso thynnoides; assembly: GCA_029783665.1. Taxonomy (NCBI): domain Eukaryota; kingdom Metazoa; phylum Chordata; class Actinopteri; order Acanthuriformes; family Acanthuridae; genus Naso; species Naso thynnoides. The sequence goes on from JAQLOL010000001.1 coordinate 1,523,462, forward strand.
GTGACCGAAAAAACTGATTGTCAAAAATAACAGTCATTATCTGAATCTTGTGGATGTCATGTGAGTCTAAAATAACTCATCCTACTCATATGGCAAATAGTTGCCTCCTTGTGGAAGTCCTACACATGTGATCAACAGCATGCAGCATGTACACAACAGACCAGCAACACGCCTGAAACAGGAGACTGACACACACATGAAGCAGAATCACTAGACGCTCGAACATCTCTGTCCACCACAGCCTGTCTTACAAATGTAGTCATGGCAGCACAACGGCTTAGCGCTTAGCTCTGTCGCCTCATAGCAAGAAGGTCCTGCGTTTGACTCCTTCTAAGTCTGAGGAAGAGCCTGCGGGCTCGAAACGTTACAACTGAAATAAAACAAATTATGTAGAAAACGGAATGGAGCTTGACCGGTGTGCGGATTTCCTTTTGATTCTTTCAACACGGCTCTCTCTACTTGTGATCCAGCACCCGACCACACTCAATTTTGAGGAAATTTGTGCGTGTCACTCTCCTCTTTCTGACGCTGTAGTACCTTTACCTTTAAAACTGCGTGTACATGTTCCTTTTGTGGGGAAAAACTCCAAGAGGGAGGGACTGACTGTAAAAGGTTCTAAATCAAGTGTAGCATCAAGTTATATTGACACAATTACAAGGCTTTGCCCACCTTTTTTTACATTTGAGGCTTCTAGTGAGACTTTTGAATGATGCTGAAGGTACAGAAAAACAGTTTAGCACACAGTACTTCATGATTCCAAAGTACTAATTCCTGCCTTTTGTCATAATTTAAACAGTCAGCTCACGGTTTGCAGCTCCACGAATGTATTAACTGAACACAGACATTCATGTTTACTAGGGACGCACCGATCCGATATTTGGATTGGATATCGGCTCCGATATTGACTAATTAGCTGGATCGGATATCTGATGAATGACGCTGATCCAGCCTTCCGATCCAATCTTTTTTTTCCTTTTAATTAAAATCATACACAGCAACACAGCGATTCTATTCGTTTCAATTCTATGTCTGCAGCGCCGCTTTTTGCTGTGTGCTAATGTACAATTTGTTATTTGTCAATAAATAATATTAAGTAAATTTATATCTGTGTTAATT
>JAQLOL010000001.1:1524677-1539716 GCA_029783665.1 Naso thynnoides
TTTTTTGGTTTTTCTTTGTGGTTTGCTGAATGTGAGGTGTCATACTCAAGAGTTTGTACTAGTGGTGTAACGATACATTGATGTATTGATACATCAGTTATATTCCTACAATCAAGCATTCGTTCCTCTAGTGTGACTTTTATTGATCTAAAATCATTTTTCAAAGCAAAAATCGATTGTGGATCATAGCAGGAAGCAGCAGGAGAACGAGAGATTTTCAGTCCAGATGGAATTGAGGCCTGGAACTGAATGTTTGTGTAGTTCAGTGTATCAGGCTTGTCCAGAGTTTTACCTCCTCTACCACTGACTACAGATAAACATCTTTTCATCTATTCTTGGCAAAAAAAATCGTCGAAGCGTCGTGTTTTAGTCACTGAATCGAATCTTATCGTCTAGCTGTGAATGAACCCATGTCGCTCTTGTGTTGTATCGCCAACCATGCATGTATTGTGACACATATGGTATGGTTATTAAAATGTATCGTTACAGCCCTAGTCTGTACACAAGATATCTCAACATTTAATGTGTAGATCACTGAATGGTTTCAAGCACAGTCGGACTGAGAAAAAAAAATTCATTTGAACGGCCTCATGGTTTTTATTCTAGCTCCACCTTGAGGTCAAAGTGGCACAATGAAATTCATCTGCATGTCCTGATGTGTTGACTGCTGGCAGGACTAGTTTTCACTGAACTGGTCACTTATTTTCACTTATTAAAACAGTTACAGTATGTTTATACTTTATTCAAGAGACTTGTTTATACGTTGGACGGAAAACCTGCATGTGTGTCATGAAGCCATTTGTTCTTCATTATTGGATTATTTGATTAATGTGTCAAAGTTGGGACTGTGAACAAATTTACTGATTGAAATGAATTTATTTTGGTCAGATATTTCACCACATAAATGTTGGTGTTACAGCTTCGACGGATTAGTTTAATAGCAAGTTTTGAAATGAAAACATGGCACATTTAACAATAATCTGTAACAATTTTTCCTTTTCCCCAGAATGACCATCCTTCCGAGCCCAGAGAAGCTGAAAGTCCTCCTGGAGAAGGTGAAGGAATTCCACCTCAGATTCCTGGAGGAATATTCACAACCGGAGCCTCAAATCAGCAGCGTCAGCCAAGAGCAACACAGAGAAATGTCACAGCAACCAGACTGACACCCACGGACTTCTTCACAATCTGCTATTTCGATGAACAGCTTGTGTAATATTAATGTTGCTTTGAGTTTACTCTTGTTCTTAAAGCCCCTCTGAGGAACTTTGTGTTGGTTTTAGCGCTGCGTGTGGACAAAAGCGGCACTGCTTACTGTCATTAAGATCTTGTCTGGCGCAAGCTTTTTGTTTTGGAAGAGAGAGACAGAAATGTGCTGATTTTTAGCACAAAACCTGTTTGGCCATAAACACAAAATACTGAAATTATCTAAAGAAAAATCTCCTCCTGCTTTCAACCGTAGAGAATAAAGAACAGAAGAGCGGGTCAATCATGCTCGCCAACAACAAATCGTCACATGAGGCGTTTCGTAGCATTTCTGCTGACTGAGCAGACTGGCCAAAGGCACTGTCAAGGACATGATAGTAATCTCAAATCTCCTCATTGATGGTCTCATTTGCTGATGTAGGTAAGATGTGAATGTGCATCAATATTAAGTTTAGACTGCCTCATAACCAGTGGAAGGTTCCTCAAAGGACTCTGAAGACTTGCGTTACTGAAATGTTACTGAAATGTTACAGAATCGTGCCTTCCCGTCGGATTCTGCAGACAAACTATCCTGTACCTGTCGAGACATGTGGCCCAAAGCCCCAAAAATCAGACAGTCGGACTGATTTATCAGCTGATATTGGGTCTTTGCAGATATATCAGTATCAGCATATAGTTCACCAATATGTGCCGATATCAAAACTGTTTTTAAGGCGGGAAAAAATGCTTGGACTAGTGATTTAAAATGGTGTAATTATGTAGTTTGCAGCTCCTTATTTATTAACTAAAAAGTGTCATGTTTACTCTTTAGTGCACTTTAGTTTAGAATAAAGTCTAAGATGTAAGATATTCTTCATTACATGTTTGTCACAAGTACAATAACCACATTCAGTGGATATATATGTACAATGTCAGCCAATATATTGGACATTGGAATTTTCTTACCCCAAATTATTGGTATAAGCATTGGCCCCAAAAAACTCATATTGGTCAGACCTTAAAAGACGGGTGCATAACAAATAATATGAAAATGTAAATTGTTTGGATCAAAACTCTTCAGACCAGCAGTGACACGAACAGCTCACTTCAAAGAGGGAAAAATGGACTCATGTTCAAAAATTCCACATTAAAACATATCAGAACTTATCAGCCATCAAACACAAAATATTGAGTAAAAATAGGTGTAATCAGTATGATTAGGTAGGTGAAAAGTTAACAGAGCCTCCCGTACATTAGCATACGTTAGCTGATGTTACCTCATCCGAAAGTAAACTACTCACAATTTACAGAGCCCAACTGATCGGTGATTCTCTGCCATATTTTGTCTAAAATCATCGTCTTTATAATTTGTGTGTTGTCAAACAGCTGTTGATTCTGAGAGACTCATAATGAGCTTGTCAGCCATTGTTGTTTATGTTGTAGTTGCGATCCGAAAATGAAAGGGTCACTTTCTGCAGCGTGATGTTCGTGCCCAGTCAGCAGTTCTAAAAATATTTTTTGTGTGTGAAAAAAAAAACACATCTGGTGTGTGGAGGCCTTCATGCTCCTCTTTTGTCCTCGTAGCTCTCATCGCTCTGGGGTGAACTTCTCTGAGAGTCTCACATTCATCCACCTGCATTCATCCACAGGCCAAGGACTTCACACACCAGCTGTTAGGCGTATGAGGGGATGTGTGCCTCTACAAATACCTCTGTGAAAGTCTGGATACCACTTTGTTTTGGTTTGTTTGTTTGTTTTGGTATTGCCTTTTTAACACTGAAGTCGCAAAACATACACATACTATGTCTGTGATTTAATGTATTTAAATTTTTGAGATGACAGTTTCCGAACTTGTGCCTCCAGTTCAACTCAGCTAAAAATACAGAAATGAGAAATAGCTTTTCAAATAGCAAGTCCTCAACAACCAACCAGATTATTTTGCCTTTCATCATGACAAATATAACTGTACCAACATTTATTTATTTATTGATCATCATGATTTGCCTCTGTGGTTTATGTCTGGTTAAGTTTAGAAAAAAACATCTTGATGTCAGGAAAAGCTCCGGATCATGTTTGACTGTTGGAGACAGATGAGAATGCTACAAGAATCAAGTCCTGACAGTGTAGAACCTTTCAAAAAGCTTTTAGACTGTTGTGTATGATAATATTTCCAAATAAAACAGTTAAATGAATGAATAAATGAAAATATTTTCAAAAATCAACGGCTTTTTGGTGGTTTCTTTGGTTGGTGTGGGAGTTTCAACTTATGACCTCAGTGTTTGTAAAATCTTGGCTACGATAAAATGTATGATGTGATGGAAAATTAACACTCTTAAGGATCTTTAGGTTTTGTTTTTTGGACTCATTTGTATTGAAGCATGTCACACGAGAGGTCGTGCTGTTCTACTGAATATCGTCACTGGTATTGAGATGAGGTCACAGGAAGAAGATCATCACAGCAGTGACGATATTCAGCACAACAGCACGACCTCAAGTGTGATATTGCTTTTATACAACAGTCAAACTCCTTTTAGTTGACTAATAAGCAAAAACAGATTATTTGTTAATTTAATCTGCCAGCACAAATAGTTCTGCAACTGGACTGGTACAGGACTGTTGCTAAGCAACACAAACAGTTAGCATGTTCCTGCACATTTGCTTACTTTATAAGTTACAGAAGGGCTCACTGCTTGAATTTCTTGCTTGCTTCTTTGTTTTGTCTTTCTCTGAAGACAGTATATAAACTGTCTCATCTTTTGTCCATAACTTTGTCACAAAGTAACCTAGCAACCGGCAGTTTGGGATTAAAACACGTTAGGTGCAGTTATGCATGAAGTTAAAAGTCCCAGCGCTTTTTATACTCTATATCAGCACTCGTGGAAGGATTTTTTTTATTTAAAAACTGCAATGTGGTGTTTAAACTTCCCACCGAATGAAAGCACTGACCTTTACATGCTGTCAGAAAACAAAAATACAGCATTTTAGCAGTGAAGGCAACATAAAGAAAATTAACAGTTTTACTGTCAATTTAAATTAAATGTCACACTTCTGTGTGGCTCATATAGGGGGATTTTCCATGTTTTTTTTTCCTTTGTCTTGTTTTTGACACCAGTACCTGTAAAATGTAAGTGTGAGGATAAAGTGCAGATCAGAGGGAAACTCTACTACAGTGGACAGTCTCATGTCCCTAATGTACACTGGAGTGAGTTAAGGGTCTTTTTTGTTTGACACAGCTGCTGATAAAACGATTGTGTGAGGATTAAGTACAGGTCTGCAGTAGGATTTTGATAAATGACGTGTCTAACCATAATCCACGCTGCTGGAGGAACAAAGTAAAATAAGACTCGAGAAAACTAGCTCACAGGGTGTGCACAAGTTTTCCTCTTTCTTATTTGTAACTTTTAGCTCTGTGTCCCTTCATGGCAGCAGGTTAACTTGTTAACGGAGGTTTCTGAATGCAACATGTCGGCCGCCTGCAGACCGAAGCTGCAGCTTCAGCAGCAGGTTGTTGATGCCGACAGCTACGCTCAAATAAAATATAAGCTATCCTGCCTCTGTTGCATATCTTTGAGACAAATCAAATCGGTATCGGCATCTGCCCCAAAAATCTCACATCGGTCAGGCCCTAGTTAAAACACACTGTATGTCATTTCTGCTGCTAGATGACTGCATTAAAACACAAGACGTGGGAAATAATGTGGGATCACAGGCTGTTGCAAATCAATCTGACTGACTCGGGCATGAATGTTCATGGACGAGGTCATCTATAAAGTTTGGTCACATTACATTTAGTCATGTTGGTAAACTCCTTCCTGACTCTCTGGTGTATCATCTGGTGTTTCCCTAGAAGGTAAAGCAACACACAAACACGTGAAATGCACCGTTACTGTACTGAGAGGTGGGCCGTAGAAGCAGGAATTACACACAGCTGAAGACTGATTCTCAGACTGTGGGGCTGAATGACGCTTACCTGAAGAAAAATTTGTGTTTTTTCTGGGTTTATAAGTTGTTAAAAACATTTGAGATAACGTCAGCACACAACTTCACAAAACATTAATGTAAAGTACGTCTGGTCTTTTTTAGACAGTCGTTAGATGTTATACCTTGAAGGTACAAAGATTTCAAAACATATATAAAAACTGGAACACAGTTAAATTGTCGTATTGGTAAAATAAACAGGCGTCCTCAATGTAGTTGAATCTGTCAAATGTTAATTTTTTTTTTTTTAGATCAGATGCTTTTGATTGTGATATTCTCTGTGGTGAGGCGTTCGTAAGATCAAAGGATTTGTTTAAAAAAAAAAAGTCGACTGTTAAGTCTAACTTTGTTTAAGAACTCAAAATATGAACAACAGAAATTTGTTATATTTGGTCTCACACAACAATCGAGCTACGTGATTTAACTTTAAGCACCAAAACTTTCAGTCACATCAAAGTTTTTAACTGACATGTGAACCAATAATAGTTCAGCCCTAAAATTTTGCAAGCAATCCAGTTCTTAACCATTTTAAAAAATTGAAAAAAATATATATATACGAATTTACTGTTTCTCTCTCTTCTTTATGTTGTAGTCAGTCTACACACTTCCAAAGCAGCTAATCCTCATATTTAAGACACTAAACCCGCAGCTCTTTTTATTTTTAATTTGAAAAATGACTAAAACGACAGAGTATCAAAATAGTTGGTGATTAATTTCCTGACATTAGATTAATTGACTGTTCGATTAATCGTTGCAGCTCTAGTTTGAATAACGAGGAGTTTCGGCTTGCCTGAAATTCCTCTTAAAACAAACATGGTGCCGGCTCACCTGAAGTGCGAGGCTAAAGACAAGGTCAACAACTCTGACAGATCGTTTGGTTGTATATGTAGCCCAAGAATAGTTCCAATCAAAGATCTTCTTTTTTTCCAAAGATTATTCTTATTTTTGCCTTTATTTGATGAGCAAGACAGGAAGAAAGGGGACAAAAAGGGCTATGAACATTTAATCGATCAAGACTGCTAGCTGGAGCTGAACCTGCTACAGTTACATCCATGCTGGCTGCCAAAATGCTCGTGCATAACTTGTTTTCAAAGGGAAAAAAAAACAAAAACAAACAAAAAAAACCCTTGTTCTCAAAGGAAAAAGTCAAAACTAGTAGTTCTAAGGTCATGATTTATTGTTGAGAACTGTTTTCTATGTATATGTTAAAACAGATTGTTGCCTGTAAACAAATTTCACATTTTTATACACTCGACTGATCTGCTTTACTCTGACGAAAAGACTGAAGGAATCAAACGCACTTTACTTTACTTTCATTTGTCTTCATTTTGTCCCTAATTTGCTTCATGTTTCAAATTTTGGTTTCTGAAAACCAGAAGTTTATAATCATTTATTCACACTGGATGAGCTCATGGGTGAATGTTGTTTTTTTTTTTTCCACTCCCAATGTCACAACGTTGGTCGACTGATGAGAGGAACAGACATGAGCAGAGGTGTGTAGCATCAGAAGACGCACTAACACTTCGAGTACTGTAGGTCTACGTAGTTCGACATCAAATTATCAGATATTTATTGATGTCCACTTGACATCGAGCTGAGTCAGTTCTTCTGTGAAGCTGCTGCACTTGATGCCGCCTGCAACCAGTCAAAGTTCTGTTTCTACAACTAGTCTGACCAGGAAAGCAAGTCCAATAAAAGGGGAAAATACTGATTGTGCAAAACATTTGGCACCATTTTATTCATCATTTTAAACTTAACACAAACTAGATCACATTTTGCCAAGACTTTCAGTGCAGATATAAAAAAATAACATGCATACTAAATTGACTGTGACAAAAGTCTCTGTGTCTGATTCTCCACACAACAAAAGAGCAGAACAGCATCATGTGCTTGCAGTCGTGAGCCGGCTTTAAGTGAGGAAACTGATTTTTACACGGACAGTAAATGTAACCTCCTCATGACATCACTCAAGGGGGAACTCCCAAAGATGAACCCTTAGCTAGTCTAGCATTAAATTACAGATGTCCAACAACACATAACTAATTTGCTTGAAAAGATATTTTTTACTTTGCAGACGCACATCAACACTCCCCTCACACACTCTCTCTCTCTCACACACACACACACACACACACACACACACACACACACACACACACACACACATCGCCTAGACACAGATTAGCTGCTTCACACAAACACACATGAAAACCAGGGGATGGACTGCTCCACAACACAGGAGATTTAAAAAGAAAAAGTTAAAGGTCAGACTCTTGTCAAGCTAATTTTGCAAAAATCTAGTGGTTATGTCAGTCGTTTCTAGAAAAATAGATTCTCTTTTTGCTTGTAATAATTCTGATTTAACTTTCACACATGTTCAATGGCAGTCTTGCTAATGCCAGTGTTGGCGGCACAGAGGACACATGGGAAACAACGAAACATAACCTCCTAGTATGAAACACAAGGTCAAAGGTGAGTTTGGAAGCATCAGAGAAGCGCAGAAGACAAGGACTGGACGATGGACTGTGACGCCACATCAACATGCTAGGGCAAACAGGAAGAGATCTAGAAAAAACAAAAAGAAAAACACAACAGGGAGACAAACCTAGGTTAAACAGCAATGGAACACAGACAGGAGAGAGAAAAGAAACCACGGATGATCATCTGTGTGTGGGGTCGATTACAGTCAAAACACTTAACAGTCAGTGTCAGGGACAAAGTGAGGACGAGCCACATGCTACCAGGAACTGAGGTGGATGACAACAATGGCGACACACACATATGACAGCCTAAATCAAAATGTCAGCACAGAATTAGTGACAGGTCACAGCAGGCCAGCAGGGATCTGGAACAGCAGCTATCCAAACAAAGCTACTCATGAATGAAGGCTGGAGAGGCCTTTTCACACTCATCTGTTCTGACCAGTTTTCAGAAATGGTTGACTAGCAGCAAAAATTAGGCAATAAAAATACTGCATCTAAAAAAAATGTTTCATATTACTTCAAATGACTTGTAAATGGATTTTGGAAATGACTTTCAAAAAGGTATTGTGCAAGTTTTTGCATGTTTTAAGCCCATTTTCTACAAACTGTAGCATATTTAGCGTCACAGCTAACAGTTGTGCTTTTTGTTTCCTGTAGGATGATGGAGACGGCTGTTATTCAAGTTTCTTATCAATTCTGTTATGATCAATATCAAATCTCTCAGCGGACGAATCGACTTCAACATCAGCTGACTGATTTTTGTCAGGCAAATTCTTGTAACTTAATTGATGCTGATTAAAAAAATGTTCATTGCTTCATTCCACAACAAAATGGCACTGCTGAACGAGATTAAAGGAGAGCTACTATGTTTTCCGTCTTTTCTGACCTATAAATGTTGTTACGATGTCGGATAGTCGCGTAAAATGATGCTGAAGCGTCACATAATGAGGTTTCAGTTTCAGTTGGCTCTGCACGCTTAGTGTTTTATAGTGTTTTTTTAAAAAGTGTTTTTTCAGTGACGTTAACGCGTGCTGGACTTCCTTCTATGGGCATGCCAGCTCGTGTCACACAGCGCTGCGCCTGGCCCCTCCCCAACTCTGCTCAGACATCACTGTGCTCTGCTCTCTGCTAAACTGCTGCTAAAGGACGGCACGTTGTTTTGTCCTAGAGCGAGAAGCTCAAGCTGTAGGTAACATTTTATCAGTGTGTGTTTATTTTGTGTCAGTAAAGGGGTTGTGAGCACAGCCGAGTGCGGAGGCGCACACGAGGGAAAGGGGGAGGAGTAACCGACACAGGCCATTTTCAAGAGAATGCAGAAAATACGAGAGAAGGCACGAGTAAAAGTTCTCTGAAGACCTGAGGACTTTACTGTTCAGTCAAGTGTTTAGCTGCTCTATTGGGAGTCAAAAATCAAAATGAAAAACCCCCAAATAAGCATAATAGCTCTCCTTTAGAATGTTCTTCGCTCTGATGGATTAGACTGGTTGTGCAAGTTTCTATCGTTTGATTTTCATGCTACTAAAAATGAATAGTTGGAAAAATACATCATATACCAAGCATGCAATTGAAAATGGTTGATAAAAATGCAGAATATAAATGATTTTTAGTCAAGATGTTGCTTTTCCTTTGCGTTTCCACCTGAATCATCTCATCGGTCCTCCTGTTTTGACACGCACACGACCAAAAAATGACCCTACCAACCAGATCCTAACTGATTCTGTGTGTATTTAAGCCCGAGGCATCTTATTCCTCTGTGCAATACAGCTCCGTTGTTAAAAGAAAAAAGATTAAAAACACTAAAATGAGAAACACTGTTGTACTGACACTTTCCTCCACTACTGTGAACACACATGCTGTCGTGTCTTTTGATTAAATCCCACTTACACCATCCAGCTGCCTGAACCACTCAATAGAGCACCGCATATTGATTAATCCACCACAGAAAAAAGTCTTTAACAAATGCACTATTTCCTCCTGTTTGAGTAACATCTGCTTAATTTTGCTTAAATCTTTTGCCAGCTGTTTAGAATTATTGAGCTCAGATTATCTTCAGCAGCAACCATGAGAGGCTGAGAGCCACAGACAGACGGAGAGAAGTAAATGAAAACGTGTGACACACAGACTAACACTTTTGTTTGTTTTGGTCTTTTCGCTGAATTTTTTTTGGACTTGGTTCTTTCATACATACGTCTATTTCATGACGTGCAGCAAAAGTGCCACACTAAAAATTAAACAAGGTCCAGCTCGACAGAAACGAAGCAGCATCTGTCACTGGACATCCCAGCGTCCTGTGAGGAGGTAGGTTCCATTAAAGGAGAGCTACTATGCTTTTCCGTCTTTTCTGACGTGTTAAACGATGCCGAAGCGTCACATGATGAGGTTAATGCATATGAAGGTGAGCCCTGTTTCAGGTGGCTCTGCATGCTCTGTTTTATAGTGTTTGTTTTATTTTTTACAGTGTTTTTCCAGTGATGTTAATGCGTGCTGGACTTCCTTCTATGGTTATGCCAGCTCTGCACACAGCGCTGTGATCTGCTCTCTGCTTCAGGGATTACTGTCAGAACTTTGTTCCAGATGGCTCCAATAAAGTTATTATTTCTGGTGAATGGACAGTTTATTCTGTTGAACTTGCCTGAAGAGGCAACCACCAGACAGAAGCTGACATCCTTGCTGTTCCTTGTGGATTTATTCCATGTGAATTTATTTACTTCCTCAACACGAGCACGTGAGCTGGATCAACGGCTAAACTGCTGCTAAAGGAGCGCACGTTACTTTTTTGTGTTGAAGAGTAAGAAGCCTGAGCTGTAATTAACATTTTATCGGTGTCCTAGCTGTGTTTATTTCGTGTCAGTAAAGGGGCTGTGAGTACAGCGGAGTGTGGAGGCACCGACACAGACCGTTTGGAGAGAATGCAGAAAATACAAGGATGACAGAGGGCACGAGTCACAGTTTTCTGAAGATCTACAGACTTTATAGTTCAGTCAGTTGTGTTTAGCTGCTCTATAGGAGTCCCAAATCCAAATGAAAGACCCCAAAAACAAGTATAATAGCTCTCCTTTAAAGATGAGATGTTCTACCCTAATAGAGACAAAACTGAAAGGGAATTTAAGTGATCCTCCTTTTTATACATGTAAACCAACACTGTGTTCACCTTAAATGGCTCACAAAATGTAAATAGCTGAGGGAGACTCAGCCGAGTTCAGACCTTCACAGTACCAGCATAAAGGTAAATGTATCAGTGTAACACCCATTTCTTTTAAACAATGTTTAACAGCAAATCCTGACTGCTAGTAACAACAGACAGGAGAGTTCACACCTACTTTCCATTATTCAAATCCTGCAGTAATTTTTCAGTAGTCCAGTTCATGTGATGAATGAAGTCACCTATGACCTCACCACTACTGAATACGACCCAACAGACAGTGGTCTTACATCACAACACAGCTGGATCAGCCATGACTGCAGAGTCCCTGATACATCAGCAGGATTTTGTGCAAAACAAGAATACTTTGGTAAACAGTAAACCAACAGACTCAAAGCGCTAACTTTACATTACATTAAGTTACTGGGACAGTAATACAGAAAACATGGCAGCCTTTAACTGTTTTGACATGGAGGACCCTGTAGCAGTGAGAGATTCTCATATCACACATAGTTTTACTCTGACTCAATCTTTGGACCTGGAATCAGTTTTATAACGAGTTCTACTTCTAGAAACACAGGCAGGACTTTGCCTGGTGTTAAGCTGAATACACACAGGTGACTATTTAATAGAATATAGCAAGATAGGATCAACAGGCACATCTTGAAATGGACTTTTAGAATAAACTATGCTCCCTGTGTTTTTGGAAAATGAGGGTTTTATTCAGATGAAGGCATGTAAAACAGAGAGGGGCTTCTAAGAAGTCTGTAGCAGCACTGATGGATCCTACGCACACAGACCACGCCACATGACACGTAGTACACATCACCAAAAGGAAACAACGCTTAACAGGCAAGGAGAGGACACAAACCAGAAGATTAAATGGAGTTGTTGGACTTTACATTTGTTTTTCAAAATAATTTCAATTCAGATAAATAATTTAGGCAATAAATAGTTCCCCAACACACAGGGGAAGTATAAAACCTATATAAAAATAGAAAAGGCATAATAGTTTAAATATACATCAACAATTGTCTTGCTTCCTAGTACTATAAAAAAAAAAAACATTCTTGCAAGTCTATGCAACTAACAGGTTTGTCTTGAGCAATTTGACATTTATATGAATTCTCCAATAACAGAGATATTCAGTGAGAGACAAAGTGGTGTAGCCCTCTCTAGATTAGCTAGCCGCAAGCTAGCAGGACAGTAGTTGAGGGATGTTGATGATTTTCTTTTACAAAACATCTGGATTCAAGGTGGAAACTAACTAAAACCATAAAATGAAATTTTACAAAGCATTACATCTGCATGAGACAGACTCTTGGATATTAAGATGAGAGGAACAAGCCTATGTTCAGTTTTATTGCCAAATTTCACAGTATCGCTCGCTACAGCTGTGCAAAAGCACGGGAGGAGCGCCACCAAAACATGCCGCGTCCAGTCCTCTGAAAGAGTTTGTACTTCACAACTACTTCACTACATACAGCTCCAACTGCAGCAGAAATATATCTTACCGACGTCTAGATGAAGAAAAATACAATAACTCCAATGATCTGGACAGTACGGGCCCTGGGAGGCGACACGGATGTGTTCACTTTGAAACACACATACGTTTCCTATTTCGTGCAGCCGTTTTAAAAATCTCAGCGAGTTTAAATCAAACATGCATTTTATTCCTATTTTGGGCACCCGTGATTTTTAAAACTTGCGCATTTTGTATATTGTGTACACGTTTTAGAAATCACCCACGCGTTTTAAAAACTGAATGCACGTTTTATTCCAATGTCGTGCTGATTTTATAAAATGCGTGCGTTTTGTATTTCACGCGCACGTTTTGTAAATTGTAGAAGTGTTTTCTTCTTATTTCATGCGCTTATTTGATTAAATGCAACGCGTTTTATGCAATTCATAAAAAGTGCGAGCCAAGTACAAAACGTGTGCCCGTTTTACTAAAACGCACGAAATACAAAACGCACCCGTTAAAAATTAAATAATAAAACGAACACGTCCATGTCACTTCTTGGCTCTGTAGAATGCAAAGATCTCTGTCACATAGAACTAAACTGCAGCCAATTTTTGGAAACAAAATACAAGATTAATTTATCATCATTTTACAACACAAGGTTAACAAATGTACGTAGATTTTAGTCCCTTTGTGCTACTACTTCAACAGAATATATAAATAAATTCACAACAATAATTTCATAAAAATCAAACTTATATTTGTGTGTGTAGGATGAGTCAATTTGTCTCACAGCTTGTGAATAAAAGTGTCCTTCAGTCAGTCGACACCTCAGCAGAGTGAACGGGCTGTGACTGGGCGGGTGCCGTCTTTAAATTTGCTTTGGGCTGCACGCTGTCGACTCATCTCACCAGTGTCACTGACGCTTGGTAGAAGTGTTGTGCACAGGCAGAATGTGGACATATTTGTCTAACTGCCACCTGCATGTTTTGGTGGAGCTCCTCCTTTAGAAACTTAACTTAACTTGGGCCTGACGACTAATTTTGGTGGATATCACACACATTGCCTGCATTTCAAGAGATTATACAGATACCTAATTCATAATTAGAGAAACCCACACAGTTTGGTTTGTGACAATGTAAAAGAAAACCTACCAGTGACCTCTGCTTTCTACTCAAATGTAGCTCTGTCTGTCATGAGTTTTGTGCTGGGTCTGGGTGGTGCAGGGGAGGGTGAACAGGAAGTAAAAACAGATAGATTTGGCACCTGACAGTCAATGTGCAACACATCCTAACAATCAACTCATATGTGTATCATGAACCACAGCAAACTGATAACATTTCAACTTAAATGAAAATACACCTGTTTCTCTTGTTTGTTAAAAGGAAAACAAAGTGCATAAACCACAACATAACACAGAAAGAATCCAGTCTAGCATGAAAACTCTTGCATGTAACTCCACGTGTGTCTTTGTCTGGACATGTTTGAATGACCAGGAGAGGTGCGAGGCAGACATCACCCTGTAATGCACATACAAGTTTCTGAGTGGACCAGTCTTAGTTGCTTATTCATACTCCACTTACCATAACACCACCCTGCCTAACTAAATGTGCAGTGCCTCGGCACCCTCAGTAGGGCTTGCTGTCATTCTTTGAGCGCTTCAGCTGCACCTTCAGCCTCTTCATACCGATCTGGAAACCATTCATTGACTGGATGGCTGCCTGTGATGACACAGGGTTGTCATAGCTCACGAAGCCTGCAGGAGAGACACAAACACTCAGGATGGCAACAGAGGGCATCTCAAAATAGTCCAAAGGAATCTGTAATGAATTTTTAATGAGGTCTGTTGTCAGGGATCCACACATGTACGTTCAGATCTGTCTCGCTTGCTGTCTTTATTCCTCCTGTCCACACAGGCCCAAGAGATCTCTTACTAAAATAATCTGAGTGCAAGTTGTCGGAGCAAAATCGACAACAAACACACGTTAGACACTAACACAGTTTGAGGCTTCAGCTGTCTGAGGTAAACAAATATTATTCGCCTCTTCTTTTTTTAAAATAAAATTTACTCTTAGACTCTTTACACATTGGATGCGGGTGTGTGTGTGTGTGTGTGTGCAAATACTTTGCATGAAAAAAACATTTTTCAAACTGTTAATTGGTCAGAGTCACGATGGTCGTGTGGAGCCGACGTCACGTCTGTATCCCACAACAACATAAACAACAATGGCTGATGAGCTTATCATGTGTGTCTCTCAGCACCAAGTGTTGTTTGACAAACAACACGCAGATTCTAAGGACAACGATCTCAACATATGGCCGAGGACACCGATCAGTCGGGTTCTGTTACCTTATGTGGTTTACTTTTGGGTGACGTAACATCAGGAAACATGTTGACGTGCTCTGTTAACTTTTCACCTATCGAATCATCAGCTTACATCTATTTTTACTCCTTATTTTGTGTTTGATGGCTGATAAGTTCTGATATGTTTTAATATTGTGTTTGTAACATGTGAGTCCATTTTTCCCCCTTCAGTGTGAGCTGTCAAAACTCGTTCGCAAATTCGTATTCCTGTGTTTCCGTTGCAAATGTGTGTCGCTGAACAGACGTGGTTCTGAAACGTTTATTCTCAAAGTCATGTCTTAATCAGAAAACTTGTTTTGCACTGCATCAAGTGACCAAAACTCCCGGTTGTTTGTACCTCTCTGTCCATTAGTGCACCGTGCACGCTGTGCTTGGACCAACAGATCAGGCTTGAACGGTAAATCCAAATTCAAGTAAATATAAAACC
>JAQLOL010000001.1:1561637-1573416 GCA_029783665.1 Naso thynnoides
GAGCAGTCAGGAGGACATGGAGTTTTTGTTTGTACCTACAAACAGATTCGAGCTACTGAAATATTGATGAATGCCGTCATATTCATAAATTTCCCTCTGCCAACAGTTTACACATAAATTTGTGCTATTCACACTTCATGAATGAGATCCACTGTGAGTTGAGATTGAGCTTTTTTCAGCTTTTTGAAAAAAATATAAACAGCTTTTTCTATCTATTGTCCTCCTTTTTTCCAGTAAACCATTTAATTATTCTTCAACATCTTACACAGCTGTTGCTTTTAGTCATTTCCTGCTCACACTTGAAACCAACATAAACTTCTTTCATGGCTTTCACACACATTTGTGATCCTTTACACTTCAATTTATTTCAGCTTTTCGACTCTCACTGCCACTTCAAACGCGTTCAGCTGCAACACTGTGACTTAATCTTGAAAATTCTTAGATATTCAGAACACTGTTGATAGCGTTCAACAGACCACATCATGGAAACACTGTCAGACTCCACTGTTGAGCACAGTTGCAAGCCTATAAAAATAAAGTGACCAACACTGTCATCTTTGCTGTGGATGTTGAGTGACTCACTTACTGGAACGGTTGTGCGGGAGCGAGGGGGGGCTGCCGGGTCACAGCCTCAGTCGTGGCTAATTTTGCTCAGCTGTTACATACAAGAGTCTGTGGCTGATTCTCTGCTTTATCACACACAGATGACCAATAATTAAATTCTCTCACCTATCAGCCGGTAACATATTCTGTAAATTTAAACTGTCAAGTCTTCCCTCAGCTATGTTTACTGTGTGCTTGTGACCAATCTAATTTCCCCCCATGGAAAATCAATAAAGTTCACAAAGTATAAAGATAAATTAGAGCCTGAACAACGTATTGGTGCGTCCACTTTAGCTTGAGGGAGATGAATCCTATAAGAACCTACAGAGTGTCTAAGTCCCGCCCCTCTACTTCCGGGCCACTGGACCTTAATTTGGAAAAAACATGAACAATAGTCAATGGATCCTGTTTAAACTGTACCGCCGATCTAAAATATGATGTTTGTCAATTTAAAAGATAATTTTGCAAGTCAAATAAGTCAGTTTTTCACACAACTGCTGAAGTATAAGACTTTGAAAATATGTATTCAGAAAGACGACACACGATCGTTGCAGGACGTCTTGACGACGATCTCTGACAGAAGCGACTCTCTGTTTGCTGAGCTGCAGCTCTCAGCGTGCTCATGCTTGTACGATTTTTACCTCTTTTAATCCATTTTCCTCGTTCTGAAGGAACAAAAGTGACTGTGCTAAAGTTACAGCCATGTTAGTGTCGGTGACACGTACGGTGACGAGAGACGTTGTTCACCAAGAGGTTTCACTGAACCGTCTTTGCAACAAATTGTGACCTTACTGATCTTTAAAATGATCTTTTAAAATGACAAACATCATATTTGAGACTAATGGCTAACAATTTAAACAGGATCGAAAAACAATTTGTCTCTGTCTACAGACTGCTGCACAAATTCTTTTTCCGAAATAAGGTCCCATGGGGTTCACTGGAGGGGGCGTGACTTCGCCTCTCTATATTGACTGAGTTACCAAAAAAAAAAAAAACCCAAAAAACAATGCAATTAAAAACCAAAGAAGCGTTTGTGCTGTGCTACACACTGATCAGAGTTTCCTAATAAACACCACAGGTGAGCTGACCACTGACTGGGCAGTCTGTTTGTTTGTGAATGAAAATAAACAACACATCCTCATTTCTCGCCTGTCAGCCGGCTTCTAAAATGTTTTGTCCCCAGCACTTCGGTGGCGTTTAGCCGTTTACCTACATCGATTTGTCCAACAGTCAGTAAGAAGGTTCTAGTGGGTAAATACACAGCAGCCCAATCATTTATGTCTTTTGTCAGTATAATGCTGGCAGTCTACACAAAGCACATGCTTGTCATTCATCTGTTTTATTAGTAAAGTAGCTTCCTAGTTTGTCATGTGACTAGTTAATGTCATGGCTTGTTAGTCCAGCGACCGACTTGTTAAGCTACAGCACTACATTCATTCTGCTGTAAGTGGAATTACAGGCTACTTGTAACTCACATTTCAGCACGTGTTTGTACACTGGACAAGGCACATGACAGTTCTCACAGTTTTCTCAAAAGTTACCAGCACGACACAGCATGTTTTTGGAGTTACTCACCTCCTCAGATTCATCATCAGATTCTAAGAGAGCTTTCTTAGACGGGTAGTATCAGAGGGATTGTTAGTCCAGCAGCGTAACACTAGAAATAAGTTTGCACCCAACGAGATATGTAAATGAAAGTCAAAGCTGGTTCAAAAATGCACAAACACTCTTTCACAATGTTTGTCTTAGACTTTGGACGACAGGGCAACAGTAGACGTCTCAGTGACCAGTACCAGGAGAAATCTCTGTATTTGAAAGTGCAGTTTTAGGAAAAAATATTGTGATAACGACTAAAGTGGGAGAAGCATCCATTGTTTTTCTTTTTTTTTTAAGCAGGCCAATGAGCACAAAACTTTGTTGCACAAATAACACACCAGGATTCAGGAACCAGTTTTTGCCCAAGAGGAAGAACAGATAAGCAGAATCTGAATCAAAGAGGGTTTCACAGCTCCTCTCAGTGCACTGCAGATGCAAGTTGCAACAATGCAAGCTCACCACATTTTTGGGAACTTTTTAAACATTTCAGTTGTGACAGAAGGAGCTCTTATTATAGCACAGGGTAGCTAAGCAGTGATGATTTTACAGAAAAGCAAACTGAGGTCAAAGCAAGCGACTTCGTGGGGTGCAGCTTAAAAAGCAAGAGTCCCCATTGGGCTCAAACAGTATAAAAGTTTAACAGAATGTTAGAATTCTTTAGCTAAGCCTTTTATTTGAAGCAGGATGTCTGAGAATCAAATGTAAAATGCTAAAATCAAATACAATGTGAAATGTAAACAATAGTTGTTAACAATGCAGATGTGTACATCAGGAACCTTTGAAAATGGCAAAAGCGCAAAGAGAGAAAAATATCCACAAATGGGCCCTGTTACCACCCCGAACAAACTACAACACAGCATTATTATTACAAATCACATATGTAATTACAACAGACTACAGCAGATTTCAAGAGACACAGAAACACTCTAGAAAACATTTAATACTTACAAAGCCGGTCAGAGGAAGTTACTTACACAGGACTAGAATTTAAAGAGCAGTGGTCCACCATCATCTCAGGGAGAAAATCCAGTTTAAAAGAGGCCATGACGGCAAAATCTGTTTCTGTATCTTTCTTCTTTAAGATAATAGAGCTAAATTGCCACAGTGATCAGATGGTGGTATACTCCAGACTGTTCACTTGATGTTAATTCCCTGGCGAAAGTTATAATACGGCAGCCAACAGTGCACAAAAGGAAGAGAAAAACACTGAGCTGCAACAAACCAATCCACATGGAGATTTTATCCACTGAAACACAAACACGGCAAACAAAATCTGCCTGAGGAACCACCTTTGTTGAAGATGGAAAAAGAGCACAAATAACAGACACAAAGTGACAGGCCTTCAGGCTGGCTTTCCAGGTTCTGGGACTGGGACTAACCACTGCATGGAGATCATGAAGACAGAGGGCTGCTGGGATCACTGGGGCCAGAGAGAAATGGCAATCTGGGGTCCCACAATCAAAGTGCTGATGATCCACGGCCTTTGTGAACATTTCTCCTAGGCCAGCAGATCTGGCTGCAGCGTCAGATAAACAGGGTGTCAGATTGATGGTGATAAGGCCCAGTGGGCAGAGGGAATGAAAGAGGGAGTGAATAGTACACCCCAGCCAGTTGCTAATCCCCGGACTAGCCACACCAGGGGCTAACAATTAGGTTCCGGCCTGAGGGGGGCTGTGTTTACCCTGTTGTCCTACAGGCAGCACTCGTTTGTGTGCGATTTGTGTGTGTAAAAACAGAAGGGAGCCAATGCCCAATGACACTGGCTTTGGTCTTTGTGCTCCCCACAATGCACACAAAACTCACATGCACGTAAATACGAAACACACTCATAGCTACGAAATAAGATGAACTCCAGGAATGTATGTAACACTCGACCACAGCACATGTTGGCTGGACTGACTTACTGTTGCATATTGTTACTGATTCCAATACAGGTTGATACTTATTCATCATACAACGTGCATTTAAATAATCTCTGTATAGTTCTAATAACACAAGTCTCGTTATGGCCGGATCGATGTATGGAAGCGGGGGAATGTGTTGAATAACGCACAGCACTACCTGTGCATTATGAGGATTAACTATCTCACTGAACTCTAAGTGTAAAGGTGTGTTCAGAGCGACAGCGATGAATGTGATGAACGCCACAAAATTACACACAAAGTAGCACTGTCAATTGATTAAAATATTTAATCGTGATTAATCGCATGATTTCCATAGTTAACTCACCGTTAATCGCAAATGAATCGCACCTTTTTAAACTGTCGGTTCTAAATGTACCTTTAAAGGATATTTTTCAAGTTTTCAATACTTTTATTAACATGACAGTGGAAAAATATGCTTGCTTTATGCAAACAAATGTTTTTTAATTATTATTGCAGCAATCCAAATCAATGAAAAATAATGTGATATATATTTGATTGAGTAATCAGAAACATTAAGTAGCTTTTTAAAGTGCAAATTAGACTTTTTTACGCCTGCTAACTGTTGTGTTGGTGAAGCTGAACCTGCAGAGAAGATGGAGGAGTAACGTTCAGCAGGTCAAAGTAATGAAGTGATGTCTTAGTTCGTCACATGATTTGAGCTGTTGACTCTATTTTTAGTTCACTGTAACTTAACTGCAAACATCAGCTGCTCATTCGTGAGCTGGCAGGATTAGGGTTGGGGTTTTATTAGGAAAAAATTAATTGCAATGCATTGATGAATCAATTTTTTTGTCCAGCCCTAGACAGAACGTGTACGCGTTAATTGTGTGTTAAAAAAATTAACAGCATTACAATTAATCTGCGTCAACGCATCATTAACACGTTAACTTAGACAGCACTAATGCAAAGCCAATCTAAAGAAGCAAGTAGACGTGACGTCACTTTGAGTGACGCCAATCTCGCAATACACACGGTGTGAATCATGTGATGTGACATCCATCGCCTCGTCTCTCGAAGTTGAAAATACTGAACTTTTGGGCGACGTCCCGTGACACTGTGCCACAACAGCCAATCAGCGTTACGATTCTCCTGACGTCAATGTCATCCTGATGTCACGAACGTTGCTGGAATCCACAGAGCAGACACTGGAGAAAACTGAGTGTGAATACTGTGGAGCTCCTACAACACAACTCCATACGCCACAGGATTGTGTTACTTTAGCCGGACTAACACAATAAATCAAGTTTTACTGACTTCATATGCAAACATACTAGGTCAGTTAGTCCATTGGTCAGTCAGTCAGTCCATCAGTCAGTCAGTCAGTCAGTCCATCAGTCAGTCAGTCAGTCAGTCCATCAGTCAGTCCCTGACACGTTTCTAGGGCTGTTCACTTCGATCTGGCCAAAAATAAAGATGACAGAAAACAAACTTCACAGCTGGCAACTGAAGGGCAGAACAAAAGAAACTGGACAAAGATCATTCAAAAGAGATTCTTTAGTAAGACGACTGGATAGAAAAAAAAGAAACATTTATTTTAAGCCATAACAACATATTTTAAAATAAATAAATAATTGAGAACTAAAGGTTTGTCTCAACACATTAACACTGAACATTTCCAATATTTGTTTTCCACACTAACGATGCCAGTTGTGCCTTTTCTGTCTCTTTTTCATACACACAAGTTCATACACACATGCTGAAGTGCCTGAGAGCCTCTGCGTTCAGGTTTGGTACAAAGAAAACAGCAAGAGGCTGTTTGGAAGTTCTTTGTATTTGAGGCAGATGAACACGGAAAGCTGAGAGATACGAGCAGGCTCATATGCAAGAGATGCTGCAGAACTGTGCTAAGTAAAGGCACGAACACGGTCAGTTCAGCAAAGCACCTAACCGACAGACAAGCCGACCTATTGGAAACATTTGAGAGGCTGGTGACAGCTCCCCTTTCATTAGAAGTGAAGCACAAAACTAAACGAGTAAACTACATTAAACAAGTGATTTTGTTTGTCTCCTCTGTTTGAGATGAAGGTTGCTTTAAGTTACGTTATGATGTGTTCAAGCACTGTTCAGTAAAAACGACTCCTGTGCAATGGTAACATCGTCATGACGTGTTCAGTGTAATCTTGTAAAATTTAAGCTTTGGTGAGAAACTTGAACCAATGGGCAGCAGTTTTCTGGAGGAGAAACATGTTGATGTTTTCACCATGAAACGTCTCTCAAACCAGCGGCCACGTTAACTGCAGGACACACCAAGTACCCAACGAAGCTGAAAATTCTGGTATTGTGACAACTACAAAAACACAGTGACTGTTTTTCATTAACTTACTTAACATCACAATGTTTGTGTAACTGAAGAGCAAAATTACTCTGCAAGGCAAAATTCAAGTATGGTGATTTTATTCAGTGCATTTTGTTGTCAGTTTGACAAAATTTGGCAACTTACATGAAAAAGAAAAAAGAAGTGAATCTTAGCTTGGTGCCTTATGTGCTGACACTCCATGTGTGCCATCATTTCAACGTTAAATAGCAAAAAACCAGCAAAAGACCAACGTGCCATAAAGAAGAAAAATGAGAGTACCTGTCATGTAATAATGACTCAGGTGAGTCAAACTGACAGGATAACCCGTGTCTTCAGTCATAAGGTACACATATGTGTTTTTTGGTGACTCAAAGTGGGTTGTGGAAATTTTTTTGTTTTTAATGAATTCACACATCACTACCAATATCACTGACAAAAGTGTTTTGCTCTGACTGAACTATGAATAAGACAGAGCAAAACTTGGTAACGACCACACTTTAAAAACAAACCCATCATTTGATCAGGCAGATTCTCTATAAGCCCTCGTTGTCTCCCACCCGTCAGAAAACAGAGCACAGTGGCTGAAGGTCCCTTACCCTCCTAGCGTTAAGTTGGAGACTTCTGAGTTGGGGAGGGGGAGAATGGGCTGTCCAGTCTGCTCTGGAGACACATATAGGGTTTCAGGGTCCAGGCTATCCATCCAGGGCCTTGCACTACGACTACTGATATACAAGAAAAAGATGCACAACACACAAGACAAAAACAATTACAAATAAACACAGAACGAACAGAAACATGTTTCAAAACACATTTAACAGACACCCTCCACACATGGTTAACCTGAGCCCAAACACAAATCTGTGTGGTCACGTGTTTTCCTTTAACAACAGGAACATGCAGTGACATTCAGGACCGATAACCAATGAATGCGAATATCTTCCAGCCATACGTGTTCAAGCAAAGATTATGAGTGTGGCAGGAGTGCCTGACCGGACTATTATCAGACATCTTCATGACTGGGCCCGAGCGATACATCAAATGGTCAATATTACTGGTCGATAGCGGCCCTTTGCAGATATATCGGTATCGGCATATGGTTCACCACTACGCACTGATATTAAAAATATTTTCAAGGCTGGAAAAAATGCTTGGATTAGTGATTTAAAATGTGTAATTATGCTGTTTGCAGCTCCTTCTCTAATCACTAAAGTGCGACATATTTTCTCTTCAGTGCTCTAAAGTTCGAAAAAAAAAGTTTGTTAAAATGTACGATGACTTGCCTCCATTACACGTCTTTGTCACGAGGACATGATAACCACATTCAGACAATATCATGCATGTAAAATATCAGCCGACAGATATCGGATATCAAAATTTTCTTACTCCCAATTATTGGTATTGGCATCAGCTCAAAAAAATCCCATATTGGTCGGGCCCTACTTCATAATAACCAATCAAAACAAGAAAATCACAGCTGACCAGGGCAGATGACAAAAGTCACATGACAATCCCTAAACTGATTCAAACTGAATACACATGCCAGCAGACTTTGATAAATAATGAATCGTGTGATTCAGACCCCTAGCAACAACGTAACAGCTGCAACAGAAGGGAGCAGAAGTAGGAGTTGTTACTGTCATTGCAAAGTTTACTCAGTATTGCTTCTATCATCCACTGAGTCACAGTACGAGTGCACAAATGGCCACGACTGAGAGAAATCTGCCGAATGCAACATTCCATGAATACCACGGAAGATTTTTCAGTTGAAAATTTAGCTGCTGGTTGAAACTTTATTTTAACTTTAATATTTGTTTATGTCACGAATTAACGATCCAATTTTTTCTGATTAATTTAATCCACACTAATAGTGCATCAGCAGTTGGGCCCTATAGTTCCTCCAATCCAAAAAACACAAACACAGAAACAGAATTTGATGATAAGAATTTAATCAACCATACAAAACGGAAAATTTCAGGACTTGCTGAAATGTTAATGCAATTCTTAAAAGCCAAAGTTTCCACAATCATTAAGAGATTTTTCAAAGTGCCTAAGTGGTACAAAAATGTGTCAATTATGGTCAAACTGTTTCAGTCCATTGTTCCCCTTGTTGATGTTTCAGAGGGCAGGGATCAGGTTGTCCTCCTCCTCCACACACACACACACACACACACACACAGTCAGGCTGAATAGATGGCAAAGTCATCCAAAAAAACTGAGGAAATATGACACCAACACTTACATGTAGAGCAGAGCAAATATTCCCCTAAGTTTATAGCCCAGTTGCCTTTTATGTAAAGTAAGTTCTAATGAAAACTCGATAAATAACAAAATAACAGAAGAAACTAGTACAAAAAAAATCCAAGTGCTCCTCTTGCTGGTGATGTTGTGGCGGGGTAAAGTAATACACTGCACGCACCACCAGAGGTTAGTCTCAACTGGTGCTACGATGAGCAGGGCTCAAAACACACTCTTATTTTTCGTAGGCAGACTAGTGATGATGCACTACAGTGACAGCGTGACTCATGAGAAGACATGATCTGCTGTAATTACTTCTCAGTTCACAGTGTCTTCTGCTAAAAGACAGCTGACATGCAAACATCCATACAAGGATCCCTTTGTGTTCATGTGTCCATGGAAGTTTTCAGTTCATCTCACACACAAACTATAAACTATTTAGACAGCATGTCGGCCAATAACTACTGATGGCTCATCAATCAGATTTGCTCTTACATATTAAATCTTTGATTAGTTGCAGGCCTACACACATCATTATAAGAATTTTAAAAAGTGTAGCTCAAAACACTTTTGTTTAATTCTGTTTTCCACACAGCATGTCCTCTGGTGGTCAAAGCGTTACTGGTCATTGTCAACATGGGTAGATAAAGCATTGAACAGATTTGATCACTCCTGACAGCAGCCACATGAGTCATATACTAGTGAATTGTTGAGACGATATTTGTCTAATGAGAATTGACCTTGCAGCATGTTGATTGTTTTCCACGCAGGGAGTTATTTTGTTCTTGTCTCAACATTGTAAGATCGCCCTCAGGAGGGCCGTCTGTCACACTGTGTGTCTGATATCAGCTATTTCAATTTGCAACGATATTCAGTTCGCATTTTGCAACCATATTTGAACTGCAACCAAATATCTCAGTGGGCACTCAACACCTCAGTGTTAGGCTGTGCGTGGTTGGTGGTGTGTGTTTGTGTTTACATGTGTGATGTCACATTAATCTTAATTTGATTGTATGTCGTCCGTCTGCATGTTCTTTTATTTTAGAAGTTGCACAACCTTTGGTTCCCTTGAAAACCACTTTTTTTTTTGTATTACAATCTCAGGGAGGTTGATTCATGTAATTCTACAGTGACACATCCTCCCGAGGGGAGGAGCAAAAGTGGCGACTTCCGCGTTCGGTGACATCACGTGCATACCCTTGTTTCGGATATATATAGCGTTATAGCGTTAACTACAAACCTTTCAAAAGCGTCGCCAAGCGCCGTGACTTACCGTAACTGCACCCGGGGCATGCATCACAAGCTAACTTATGCAAACTAAACCACCTCTGTCATGACGTAGTTTCAACACACCATCGTTAAGTTACTGTCAACACAGAAGCAAAACGGCCAAACAGCTGTCCAGAACATACACGTAAATTCTATATCGGGCTCTGGCATCCCCTGATGCTAGCTAAATGGTCAAGCGAACAAGCAGAGCAAGTCACGGCTCCGAGGGTATGTTATGGTAACGTTAGCTAGCTAAAATAGCGTTTGATAAGTTAAAGTGACCAACTTACCCGTTTTTTACGCCACTGTTATTTTGACTTGTGCTTTGAACGAAATGTCGTTTTGAATGTTTACTGACAATGTAACGTTTACGATACTTGTACTGCACTTTTGTAAACAAGCTTAAGACTAACTACATAGATGAATTATTTTTGGTCTGTCACTTTAGATATTTAGCTAGCAGTCACTGTGTAAAATGGCAGTCTCCACTGCTGAACCGTTACCATTTGACAGCTGCGAGGGGGCCGGGGGTGGGAGACTCTACCAAGAGCCGACATTACATGTGGTATTTGTTTCAGGATGGGTTTACATGGTTGTACGCATAATTTCACCTTTCAGTGAGGACATTTTTCTTTACGAGAGAGCTTTGGTACGTAGTACTCGTTCAGAGGGAAGTGAGAGGGCACACAGAGCCCCCTGGCTTAGAATGTGAGGTGGTACGGTCCACAGAGAGCCGTCCAATCATGGACAATCATTCTCTAATATCTCACAAGCTCTGATGTGATTTGATGTTTTAGTCACTTTGCATGGACACAATTTAACAGTAAAGACGAGTCGTCGGCTACAGAAGATCCATACAATATAAAATCTAATACGTTCAGAGCGACAGAGCTTCGTTTTAAAACACAACACCAACAGCAAATGGAGCACAAAATAGTTGATATATTCAAAAATTATTTAAGTGTCAAATATTTCACTCCACTGTTCACAACATCCTAAATATTGCAATGAGAAAGATGGTGTATTTTCAGAACCTTGTAGAGCTATTTTCACTGTGTTCAAGGTAACAAAATCACTAATGAAAAAAATAAGGACCAATATAAATATAAATATAATGATACAATCAGCCTGAAACAGAGGTTTTGCTTCCACTTCAGACATGAATAATAATAGTTAAAAATAAAATAAAATAATAATAATACTATGCGTTGGTGACATCATAATGGAAAGGTGTGAGAGACACTCTCAAGCCTGTCTGGTTCAGTGGCTGTCTGCTTAACATTGTCTAAAGGATTCTTTTCTTTCAGGTCAACTTATGACTAGAACATATACATCATGGGTAAAGTCCCCGAGGTCCCATTGCTGTTCAGTCTGCACATGTTGCTCTGGGTTAAAGCAAATCTGAGCAGGCTTTATTCTTGTTTAAAAGTTTATATCAAAAGCAGTTAAAAACATTGTTTTTGCTAATGCATAACTGCTATTACAATTACTCAGAATATACATAAATTGAGTGTCAGATTTTTTTCCCATGTACATGATATGCTGAAATCATTCCTTCACTCCAAGTTTACCTACAAATGACAGACATAATAAAAACATTAAAGCTGCATGCGGCATTGGTCGGGACCTCGCACGCTGGCCCGTCGGGTAGGCCCGGTCATCTGGTGCATAAAATGTTCATAAAACATCAATTTTCAAAGTTTTTAGTGTCTTTTTTTTAAATGGGGACTTTTATTTTGAAGGAGTGTGGGGCTTTTATTTTGAAAGTCCCAGTAGATCCAAGTGACCTGGTCAGAGTTTGATTGACATGTGTACAGGCAGCTGTGAGGGGATCAGTCATGTAGGCAGGCAGACA
>JAQLOL010000001.1:1600881-1621003 GCA_029783665.1 Naso thynnoides
TAAAGAACAGCAGAGTTACTGATTATTCACGAGAGGAAACTAGCTCGTCTTTAACACAGCTGTAACAGCACTACTAGATTCTGCAGCCTTTACACGCTCAGTTTATACAGCTTATTCAGAATGCAGAGGTGTGAACAGGCGAGGGGTCGATGGCTCAGTGGAAACACTACAACAACAGTCTACTATTGACAATAAAATGATACAGGGTTAAAGACACATTGGTCAAGTAGGAATTCATAAAGGAATGGTGCCTTGGACTTGTGCAGTGTTGCCGACACACACATGGATGAAACACCTCCAACCTGCTGCAGAAAACACTTCTGCTGGTGAGGGACAGTGAGGAGGAAACGATGCGGACATGAACTAGAATCAAATGAAGGAGTGAGATCTTTGAGCTCTTCTGGACATTTATTTTTATTCCTGGCCTACAGGATGGTTTTTGTGTGTGCACTCTTTTTTTTTTTTCAGAATATTGTGAGACATCTATGGATGGACTTCACATCCTTCCAACCTGCAATAGTTTTAAAGGACCAGGCCCTCATAGGCGGGGCCCTCAGACTCGGGGGACTCTCTCTGCAGGCGAAGATGCTCCAGTGTGTTGTGGAAGTGTTTGTTGATCTGCTCCGTTTCCTCACTCGCCTCCAGGTTGGGAAGATCTTCCCTGATCTTTTGGATCAGCTGGTTTAATACTTGGACGGTCACCTGGACGGGCGGAGGACAGGCACAGGGTTAGAGTTCGCAGGGTGATATTTATCAAGCTCTAATGGACTGCGTTTAAATCAGACTGAGCAAATGTCCGGAAGGGATCGAACACTGACACTGGCCTCAGATAGTGCAGATACATAAGAACTCCATGAAAACAACAGAGGAACTTTAAAATGAAGGCAACGGTAAAAATTTCCCATATTTGGACGTGTGGGCTGTCTGCTTTGGAGTGTTAAAGTGGAAATACTTTGTTACTGTACTTAAATAGGGTTGTTTTGTTTTTAAGGTATTTGTATTTTACTATTTCAGTTTCTGTAGATTTTAATTTTTACTTTACTACATTTCAAAAAACGGATCCTTTTACTCCATAAGCATCTTAGTTACTTGTGACTAAAAACCAGAAGAAATTTGTTAGGCTACAAGCCATTGACTTTTGTTTGTTTGTTTGTTTTGTTGCTAATGTTGGATCACAGACTGAAAGAAGCTGGATCACTGGTTGATCCTGTTAGGTGTGAGTGCAAACAGAAGCTCTTGAGCTGCAGCACAAGTAATGACGGTGTTTTTACTCTGGGTGCCGCTGTCGTCCTGTTTTATGTTTGATCTGAAATCATTTTGTCGTTCTGACGTTGAAGCAGTCGTCCAGTTGCAGATTCAACTTGAGCTAAATTTTTGCCTGTTGTGTTCAAATCAAGCTCAAAAGAGTTTAGAAAGTTTAGAAAACTTTCTGAAAGCAGTTTTGTTTTTACATCACTTTATTTTCAGTTTGCTTTATGACTGAGATATTGTGTCCTGTAGACCAGCGGCTACATACATGAAAAATCAACAATTTAAAAGTCAAATTTGACAGTTTTTTTACATGTACTTTTACTTTCAATACTTCAGTACATTATATTCACTGTATTTCTGATATTTAAGTACTGGTTTGTACAGTAAATACCAGCTACTTTAAAACTTTTACTCAGGTAATATGTTAATAGCCGACTTTCACTTTTACCAGAGTCATTTTCCAGGGAAGTATCTTTACTTTTACTCAAGTGCAGCTTCTGGGTACTTTATACAAGACTGACTGCTCACAGTACAGCTCAGAAAAAGTTTGAATCATGTAGAAATCTGACATGTGCCAAATCTTACCGCATCGTTTTCCCTCTCATAGAAGCAGACGTATCTGTTGAGGATTTCGATGAAGAGCTGCACTTGCAGCGACGGGTCCATGCACTGGTTTGCGATCTTCAGGGCTTTCTTTAGACATTCCATCACCCGTTTACCATCACGGATCTAAAGACGCAACATCAGGAGTTAGCAATGACTGCTGTCCCATCGTCTATCTAGCAAAAGATTAAAATGTCCCACAACATCTACAACAAAACAGCTCACACGCACCTCTTCACCATTCTTGTCAGTGCTGCGACCCGACCAGAAGAGATGAGCGCAGATACTGACGGCTCGGCACTGGTCGGGCTTTTTGAGCAGCTTGGAGGCAGCCAGCGCACACTGAGTTCTCAGCGGCTCGTGGTTTTCCTCACTGAAACACCGCATCCGCTCAAAGGTACCGATGATCAGCGTGATGGCTGCCAGCTGAGCTTTGGAGTCGCTGATCTCGTCCTCGTACAGAGAGAAGGCCTGAGGGGGGAACGAATCGAGAAGCAAGAGAAGAAATGGGGAAGGTGAGGTTGGTCAAAACAATTCCAGTAAGACTGAGAATGTGAAAAGAAGAATCACCACAGCGGCCTCTGCTGTTTTTTAAGCTTGTTTCTTGTTCTGGTTTTGTCACTTAGGTACTACTTTTCATAAACAAACATCACAAATGTATTTTTTGGCAAAATGGGTAAGTTAAAGGCCCCAGGTCAAGTATTTGTGTTGACCACTTCAACACTTAAAGGTGCAGTCTGTAGAATTTCACTAAAAATAAAATACAGACACATACAAAAGTGATGCTGCTCAGTCATCACCTCTGGGCCTCAGTGTCTGTGTGGTGGTGACACACCGCCCTCTGCCTGGATTTGGGTGTTTTGGTTTCTTTGGGATGTTTCTGGGGGTAGGAGGGGGGTGCGTTTCACCCTGTCAATGACAGCGCGCAGCGGAGCACAGCGACTGGACGCCGTCCAGACCGGAGAAAGTTACGAACATTGACATGGTGCAAAGGAAAGAAGACATAGTGAAGCTAAATGGTAAGCGCGTAAAACTCGTTCCAGAGTGAGAGTGGATCAGCACTGAGGGAGAGGCTGGTGAACAGCGATGTGAAGTTTACCTGTTTTCTGTTGGACAGGTAGGTGCTAAACACAGGTGGTTAGCTTGTTAGCTTTCTAAATTATCAGCTTCTCCATCAAACAAATGTAATACTCTGATGAAACTTGCTGTGTAACATCAGGTATGCAGTATAACAGTTCACACTGTTTTACGATATTTCTGGAGCGTTGAGTTCAGGAGGAAGGGCTCAGTTTGAATGTTGTGTTTACAAACGGGAACGAATGAACGCTGCTGACTCCACCTCTAACACATGACGGTGTCACTCTTCTTTGTTTTTACTTGTTGTTACTGTGGCTTAAAGGCAGGATTGGTAATTGTATCCACATATACACTATTTGTCATACTGGTTGAAATGGTCTTTGCACCCAACAGCAGCTAATAACTTGTGAGCTATGAAAAAATTCCGACATCTGTAACTGCTGTAATCCTGTAAAAACTGACCAGTCACTGCTGTACCATCCTCTTCAAGAGAACCAATCAAATGCCGCCCTGCCTCAACGCGCATACTCAACCCTTGCTGTGCAGCAGTGCACGCTCAAGTGCTTGACCACCACCGGAGGATGGCAGAGAGAGCTAAGGCAAAATGACCGCTGCCACCGCTCGCCCTGCTGAACAGGGAAAAAAAAAAAACGTAAAAGGAAGCGGAGAAGCTGCGATGAGAAAGAGTTTATGTAAAGCACAAGGAGAAACCACAGGAAACGTTTATTAGACTTATGTGGCGGTATCGCTTTTCAGGGAAGGTGACAACTGAGGGAGTCGAAGGGTCTGAAAAGTGATGCCGTGGTTGTTGTCTTCCTGTTGCCAGGTTTGTTTACTGACATTTATTCTGATGATGTTCAGCGTTTTCATACCGCTGACTGAGACACCGAGTAATGTAGCTGAACAAAGATGTGCCGAGGTCCTCTCTCCGCCCTGTGCAGAGTAGTAGTTATCCACGTGGGGGGCGTGGCTTTTAAATGAGCCCCGAGGGGAGGGGGAGGGGGGTGAGGAGGTGTTACTTATCGAATCCAGCTAGTTCCCCAGAATCTTCAGATTTACCAACTCTGCCTTTAACTGATAGATGCTCAATAGGCAGTTAACCGCCTGAAACTAATCAAGTGTCGTCCACACTGTGGGCTGGTGTTGACTTGTTATTTCTCAGATGCAAAAGCTGCAAACATGTTTTTAAAGCTGCGCTGCTTTTCACTGTAGCCTGTGTACAAACTGTGTGAGCCTGAATGGCCAAGGTTTGACGAAATTTTTAAACATTCTACCTGTGACATGAACTCATAAGCTACAGTCTCGTGATTCTCAAAGCCAATCTCGCCCGCAGCCAGCGCCCCCTGCAGGAAGAGTCGAAGAGGCAGCTCTGCGAGCTCGGCCTTGATAAGTGCACTGATGGTTTGGTGAGCGAAGGAAAAGATCTTCTGACACTTCTTTTCCCACTTGTCATCCTGTCAGGAGACACAGTTGGACTCAGTTAATAACACAGAAACAAATCTGCAAACGCAGTGTGTGAAAGTGGACGTTTGCGCACCAGTGAGGAGTTCTCTTTGTATCTGAAGGCCAGCTGGTAGGCAGCGAACACCAGAGGAGGAAGTGTGTAGCGAATCCTTTGGTTTCCACCTGCACCAAAGTGTTTACGGGCTGTATTCAGAATCTGAACACAAACCAGAATGTTAACTTCAAAAAACAAAACATGTGACAGCAAAGAAATTGTGGCCTTTTAACTGAAAAGCAGGTTGATCCATCACAGTCCACAAGAAGACTGAGAAAAACACTTCAAAAAGTCAAAACTACAGTATGATTTCACAAACAGTCAGAAGTAACATTAAGTACAGAGACAGCAGCAGGAAGTATTTCTAGTAATGTGACACATTGAAAAAAAAAATCTTGTATGATCCTTTAATGCTGAAAAAAGGACCCACAAGGTACTGTTGGTCAGGGTCTTCAGAGTGGAGCAGATGGATGAAGCGACCAACGAGGCTCTGCTCCTCAGCAAAGTCTTCAGGGTCGGGATCGTCCGCTGGCTGGTCGGGCTGATCCTGAATCAGCGTCGATACCAAATTCAAGATGGCGTCCACCTAGAATACCAGGGAGGGAGGAGTTAAGACTTGAGTTACTTCTCTCAGCGGAGAGGGTGAACAAAGTCGAAGAAAAACTCGAATGATCAAAGGTTCAAACCTGATGCGACTTAGGAACTTCTAAACTCACGCTATCGTTATCTGTGGCAGGATTCCCATTCAAAGGGAAATGTTACGACTTCCCTTTATTGTCTCATATTTATAACGTTACAGTGTTAGATCTTAATATTAAACGTTATGTTATTGGCCAATATTGGTTTCAAAATTAATTATCAGATAAACAGGCTGCTGTTTGCTTGATTAAACGCCCGAGTCGACGCCATGTTTCCCAGGTTCCCTGTGCACAGACGTGATGTCACTGACTTAGTCACTTGTGAAACAGGTCAAATTTGTCCTGGTTGTGAGTTTTGCTCTGAGTGTCTCAGGGAGCATCGTCCAGTTTGAAGTACGATTTATCTTATTTGTTTTATTTAAAAGCATAAATTGTCCTAAACAAATATGACATGTTTTACACAATGTAAGTTCAAATATTTTTCTTCTTTGGCACAGAGAATGAATATTCCATCTTTTTAAGCTTTATATTTTGCGCCTGTATTTGCCGGCGGGCCAACACGGTGACGGTCTGCATAATAATATCATATGAAAATTCCAGAAGAGACTTTATGGTCGCTGCTATTGGGTGTGGGGACAAAATATACATATATATTAGCATCAGTATTGATTATTGACTTAATGAGTTGTAAAATATTAGCATATCAGATTCTGACAAAAAATCTAACACTGTGCGTTCCTAGTTAACAGTAATCTCTGTTTGACAAAAGCTCAGGCTGTGTAAACCAGGTTTGTAGTTTCGTGACGAGCTCTGATCATCTCATTGTCTCATTGTCCGTTTGTCTGTTGGTCCTCTGCTGCAGGCTCAGCTCACAGTGAACACTGAGGCAGCCATCCAGTCACTAAATCTGTCTGGTAAATTAATACGGTAATTTACAGCAGCTGTGTCCTGGATTCTAATCTGCATTTTATTGGTAAAACGTTTTATCTGTGTTGTTTGACAGAGTTGGTGTTACATGCACTGGATTGTTGTAAAAAGGACAACATGTATAAGTTAGCATCTCTTGCTAAAGTGACAGCTAGGAATCCAACCTGTTCTTGTGCCACAATGGTGGTGTTGTAGTCCAGCGTGTTGCTCAGCACGTAGCAGCTCATGCTCTTGCGTGACTCATAGTCAAAGTACTCGAAGAGTGGTGGGAAGTGCTTGAGCTGCAGCACCGTCAGGATGTTGTTGTATGTATCCACTGGAATCTTCAACAGTCGGGTAAGTTCCTTTGACACTGCGCTGCTGGTTGCTATGCTACAGGAAAGAGAAGAAGAAGGTCAGAGGGGGCCACAGAAGTTTTGAAAGCCAGCGAGGCAGAGCACACTGAAAAGCTCTTCAGGCGGTGTGATTAAAAACATCTGAGAATGTTCCTGCTGCGCTCAAAGTGAGCGCGGCACAGCCATGTGCATGTAACAAGTGCAGGCAGAAAGTCTTGTGACTGTTCTCAGTTACATCACCTCATTATCAGCACCGGGGTACATGTACAAGACTTTCAGCCTCTCAGATTTGAGGAATATTTCTGTGTTTTAAAATAACCACGAACTTAAAAAACTGCAAACCTACTGTTGGACCTTTCTTGGGCTTCACGGATTGAAAGATTTGCTATAACTAGAATTGTGTTGTTAAATAATGACCTTATCTCCTGTATTTACTACACTGGCTCTCTTAAATCCACAGATAAATACTGCAGGCTTCATGAACCAAACTCACTGCACTCCTTGAACCTCAGTGTGTCGGGACTTACTGTTCCAAGTTTAACTTGTTGAAAATCTCCACCGTGCCCTCCAGGACCTTATCGACGTAGTCCACGCGATCAGGGTAGCATTTCATGGCCAAATTGATAAGCGAGACCTGAAGAGAGACCACGTCCTCTGATGGCATGTCCTGGCGAGACTGAGGGGGGAATCATAGAATGAAACATGAGCAACATTTGATTTGTTCCCACTCTGAAGTTCTTCTAAATTCCAACACACTCATTTACAGACACATCAGTCATGTAATTGACGTAATGTCAACACCTTGGTTGCGGTTCGGCCTTTCGTTTGCTGTCACCCCTGAAACCGCAAACCTTTGAAACTGGGTTTCAGAGTGGAATCTTTTGAAACCTTCTGTCCGGCTGTGTAAACTGGCAAACCACAAAGCCTGTGACAGCGGTGACCACGCTAATGCTAATGCTAATGATAGCACAAGCCAATGCATTCTGTAGTAGCTACTATCAAACTCTGATTAAACACTCCACAGAGCAGCCAAAGCAAGTTGAATACGACGACAGTCTACTGAGGTGAACATAAATGTTTGTATCATAATTTTAGGGGTTGATCTACGGCTGAATTTCTGTAGTTTGTGGCTGCTGAGGGCTTAGCAGCAACAGGAAGTAAACAACTTTAAGCAGCTCTGATGGTATGTCATTACAAAGTTGCACTGCCAACTACTGGCCTGACATGCAAACTGCAGCATTGTTCATGTAAACATGGATTTTTTTTAAAGATGTAAGGGAAAGACTTGCGTTTTTAGCAGGGCTGCTCTCATCTAAACATGGCCTTAAAGCCAAGCAGACAGCAGAGAGGCGTATCACTGCAGATACTGTGAAGCCACATTTAGACGAGAGCAGCTGCACTAAAAGCGAAGAGGTCTTTCCTTTGCATCTTTTAAAAAATCCATGTTTACATGAACAATCAAAAGAGCTGCAGTTTGCATGTCAGGCCAGTAGTCAGCGGTGCAACTTTGTAATGACATACCATCAGAGCTGCTTAAAGTTATTTACTTCCTGTTATTGCTAAGCCCTCAGCATCCACAAATTACAGAAATTCAGCCGTAGTTTGACTTCTAGAATTATGATACAAACATTTATGTTCACCTCAGTAGACTGTCGTCATATCTGACCTGCTTTGGCTGCTCTGTGGAGTGATTAATCAGAGTTTGGTAGTGGCTCCTACAGAATGCATTGACTTGTGCTATCATTAGCATTAGCATTAGCATTAGCATTAGCGTAGTCACTGCTGTCACAGGCTTTGCCAGTTTGCCAGTTTACACAAACGGAAGGAGGGTTGCCATTTTAAACGTTTGCAATTTCTGGGGCGCCACCACACTGTTGTCATATAAAAAGAAGGCCGAACTCCCAATGTATGTGTGTATATATAACTTATTACTGATTCTGGTTAAAGCAACTGCATTAAGTCGACAAATTGGACATGTAGAGATCAAGTTTTGTCTGCTGTGACTTTTACAAAAAAGCTCGTTAAGGAAACCAACAAAATGAAGTGAGAGGAGAAAAAACAGAGATGAACTCCAGAGTTTAGTTCACTGGAACTCCCCATGACAAAGTTATCTTTCCCGAATGGGACTTTAAAGCATCAATATGTAACTTTTTCACCTTCAAGTCGCAGCCCCCAGTGTTGAAAATGAAACTTAATCATTACTATGTTGCACAAAACAGCAGCTTTAGTGAAACAACACATGACATGTAACTGAGCAAATAGCTACTGTTCAACAGCAAGAGTCCAGTTTTGTGTTTGCAGCCTTTTATTCAGCGTAGCTGTCCCCAGCAACTACACGCCACTCTGAGAGAAATGTAACCGCTTCGTCAGCGTCCTCTCTACAGCATCCTCACCTCTGTCATGAAGTTAGCAGAAGCTGTTTGGGCAGTTGGGCAGTTACATTGCCCAGTCACTCCCCTTTGGTTCTGGTGAACTCTCCATTTGCCGGCGAGCCAAACGTCCTCTGACAGTGGGACAAAACACCGACACTCCCTGTTCCTGCTCAGCTGCAGCTTTGGTCTGCAGGCGGACCAAAGCTGCAGCTGCTTCTTGTTGCTTTCAGGAACCTCCGTGAATCACAGAGTTGAGGCTGAGCAGTTGTAGGGCATCAGAGGACATTTTCTCCATAAAACATGACCCGGTTTCACTAAAACTGCTGTTTGTGCGATGTAGTAACGTTTACGTTAAGCTCCTTTTTTTAAAACGGCGGGTCACAGCTTGAAGGTAAAAAACTCACATACTGTTGTTTTAAACATCAGCGTTACTGTTTACAGACTCGTTGAAGTGTTCAGTAGAGCAGCTGAACTTGGTGTTACTGACTTGAATGACGGTGGCCACTTGCTGAGAGAAGATGTCGAACAGTTTGATCTCAGCTGGAATGCCGGGGCCATCTTCTCGATGAGCAAACAGGGCAAGTCTGAAAGACAAAAGGAAATTCCCTGTTGACACTTTTTAACTTACAGGAAGATCTATTCTGCCCCCTCGGAACTGCAAAAGCCACCTGTCCAGAGTGTGGACGGTGTGAGAGACAGCGTGCACTGCAGAGGGGGAGCACTCGGCCATGGATTTAAACAGCAAGAACATGTTATGTTAAACCAACACAACATCAACACAAACTGTACGCAGTAAACTAAAGCCTCGTTTCCACTGAGCGGTACAGTTCGGTTTGGTACGGTACTCTTCCAACGGCACCCTGAGATCTGGTTTGTGTTTCCACTGCTGACCGTACCCTCATTTGGTGGGCGAGATAACTGCAGGATGCACACGTGCTGTGCTGCCCAGTGCACCGTGATGGCACTCTGCCACTTTTTTCTCCAGGCGAAAAATATTTCCCCTGCACACACCAGGAGAAATTCATGGACATTTTATTACGTTTTTGACAATCCAATCATTACTAAAGCGTCTGTCATCATGAACAAAAGGCAAAGACAAATGAAATACGGCTGAAATTCAGACATTTTATAACTGCACGAGCACAACATGTATTTGTGACTAATAAATCCTCTTTGAACCTCTACAAGTTGTCATTTAGACATTTAAGGGAGGCTGATTAATACGTGGCATAACTCGTGCACTGAACAACGTGTAAGAAAAGGTTCCACCTTAAAAGATGCATCTGAGCGGCTCTGAGAATGAAATCATCTTTTTTCTTCTAGTAACAAATTCATGACAAAGAATCAACGTGAAAAAGCAGCAAAGCATCCTTTAGTTTTTGTTTCATGTTTTAAACAGCTATGGAAACGTCACGGCCGACGGTTAGTCTCCACACAGATCGTCGGTTCATCAGTTAACATCTACATGGTAACATTCTGGCCCCAAAGTATCTGAAACCTACTGAAGTGATATTTTAACAGTTCTACAACAACACTTAAAAACAGCTTTTTGTCTACTTGCAGTCAATGCACTGCAGTGTGTGTAGCTCCGCCCTCTTGGGACCCTTTGTGACGCTTGGTGCCCCAGCGAAAGGTTGACAGAAATAGGTACAACGCAGCACGGTTACTTGGTACGCTTTTAACATAGGAATCACAAATAATCATGTAGCGTCCCACACTGAGCAGCACAGCTCTGTGGAAACAAGACTCAGACATTTCAGAGCCTGAAGGCGACACAGTGTGTTTCAGTACGTTAAGTTTCTGGATAATTTAGGGTCATT
This sequence comes from Naso thynnoides, assembly GCA_029783665.1. Classification (NCBI taxonomy): domain Eukaryota; kingdom Metazoa; phylum Chordata; class Actinopteri; order Acanthuriformes; family Acanthuridae; genus Naso; species Naso thynnoides. The sequence goes on from JAQLOL010000001.1 coordinate 1,611,403, forward strand.
AAATTAAATCATTACTGCTTCACATTACAAATAATTTCATTTCAATCAAAAAGGTGTATGTAAATAATGACAATACAAATAAAGAAAACTGTCAAAAATATTAACAGGAGTTTTCTATCACTATTAACGTTGTTACTTTACAGAAAATGAGAGCGTACCTGTCAATGAGGGCAATGATGATGTTCTTGACGTTGACGTGTTGATGGAGCTCAGCACAGGAACGCAGGAAAGGGTTCAGGGTCTGAAGGTGGAACTCATCTGGGAAAACCTTACGAGACAGCAGACATTTTGTTCAGGAGCGTCGGGCCGAACTCACGCCTGACATTTTTTACAGCGTTCATCTCTAAAACAAGACACGACGGCCGAAGATTCAAACAGCAGCCGACCGTGTTAAAGTCAGCCTGCACTATTCTGGATTCAAGTATGATCATTAAAAGCTGTTGAGAATTTGTCTTTAAATTAATATTCAATATTATCTCTCCCAAAAATAAAATGTATGTTTTGTACTTTTTTATCCCAAGGTCATTTAAATATTTTTAGTGATGGCACACATGAAGTGAAACGTGATAGGATGCTGCACAGCTCGAGTTTGTGTTTTACAGTCAAGTCTTAGCCTCCCCCTTTTCCTTCCTTTTACTGTGTGTGTGTGTGTGTGTGTGTGTTCAGAACAAACTGCTTATTAATAAAACCTAAACCCATTTCACACGGCAGACATGTTTAAGATGCAACACCTGTTATCATGGGATATTTTCTGTCCTCGGTCTGCAGTGCACTGCAGTAACTTTGGCCACATCATTCACTTCAGTAACAAACCAGAGAACAGATCGGATTCGATTCCATTACAAAGTCTGATTTTCACCCTCACACTTCTGTCTGCACACACACGCCCTCACGCTATTCAAGCTTATCCAAATGTGCGCTCTTGTTCTGTCTTCCTTTCAGCTTCTTCTTGCTTCTTTTTTTAAATCAAATCATTAAATCAATGTTATCACTGATTAAGTCTGAGTGAGTTCTGGTGAGGGAGGGTCAGCTGATGTGCACTGAGCCACTCACACAGACTGCAGACAGGTTTAACCAGCATCATGTTGTACGCCTGACGGCGACTCCTAACTGGACGTGATGTGTAATGTGGTATTAAAAAGACAGTCAGCAGCCTGCCGTAAGTGACGTGTGACAGCGACAAACTGAGTTTTATTTTAAAAAACAAAACAAAAACAATGTCATTTTAATACGGACTGGTCATAAAATGGCCAAAGTAAAGACAATCAGGTCCAACAGTGACCCAGCAGCTGAATCGATGCGTCTCATGTGTTTACCTGAATGATGCACTCCATCAGATACTCCTGCGCCAACGAGTCTCTGCAGTTCACCACCTGCTCCAGCACTCCAGGAAGAACAATCTGTGGAGAGAAACACAGACGATAACCTGTTTAACCAGACTGACGCCAAATGACCCAAACAGCTCCATGACTGAACAGTATGTGTGTGCACACGTGTCAGATGTGGCAGATAAAAGCTGCTGTTCATTCAGGTTACGAGGAGGCACACAGAACTGCTGTACGGTGAGGAGGTGACGGTCCTTCAAGTTTCAAAGCTTCTTATTCTTTTATTTATTTTTTTAAGGTACTGTCTCTCTAAACATAAACAGAAAAAAATCAAGTGCTTCACTGCAGAAACTGAACTGAAATGAGGAAGTCACACTTCAGGACCGACTGACAACAGATACAACAAAACCAGACATAACATGCACACTGTCATGTTAGAAAACACTATTTTCAGGATACTTTTGTTTTTTTTTTAACATAAAAAAAGAAATAAACTGATAAATTACATCGTATAATGAACCTACAAGAGGTCATTAATAAACAAGGTTTGTTTTCAAAAGCATTTCATGAAGTCTGTAAAGTTAAAGTTACAAAACTGCAGACAAATATTTTTTTATATCAGTATCGGCCAATAACGGCTTTACAATTAAATGTAGGATTTTGGCCAGCACACTGATCCTCGATTAAACACCCGAGTCAGCGTCATGCTTCCCATGTTCCCTGTGGACGGACGCCATGTTTACTGTTTACTCTTGTGAAACAGGCCAAAACTTCCTGCTCGTCTCAGGGAGCATCATCCACTTTAAGGTTGGATGCATCTTGTTGTCTTGTTTTGTTTCAAAGCATATGTCATAAATAAATACGACATATTTCACATGTTTCAGCCATTTGACTATTTTTCTTCTTTTGCACAAAGAATGAATCTGACATCATTTTAAGTTTTGTACTTTATGCCTGCATTTGCCGGCGGGTCAACACAGAGAGTTTGCAGAATAAAACTGAATGTAAATTCCATCGCAGAAGAGAACTGATGATCTCTGCAGTTAGGTGTGGGGAAAAAACAGACATATATTATATTATATTATATTATATTATATTATATTATATTATATTATAAAATGTTGGCATATCAGATATCGGCAAAAAATCCGATATCGTGCAAGTGAACTTTGTCCTCCTTTGACCCATCCTGGCTTGTTTAGTTAAAGGACAGTGTGCACATACATTAATCATTGACAGGAGATGAGAAGATGGCCACACCAGATTTAGCAAAAAAGCTCATTTCCATCTGCAGTCCGTCCTCCTCAGGAAGGCCAGGAGCGGTCGGCAACCAGCTCCTTGATATTGTTGTTTCTTCTTGATGTTGTCTGTTGTCGGGCGACGGTCTTCGGCATGTTTTGTTGATGGGGGGTGTCATCAGTGGGGGGTTTACATGGAGGACAACCCCCCCATGGGGTGAACATGCAAACCCTCACAAACTAGAGGCTTTTTTTTCAGAAGATAGTCCACCTGGGAACCAAGCTTGGACAACAAGGGGAGGACACACCACCGCTGCGTCCCAGTTGTGAATCGAACCTACGACCTCCCAGCTGTGAGGCGACAGCGCTACCACTGCGCCACTCTCAAAGTAAATCTAATAGGAAATCACACACACACACACACACACACACACACACACACACACACACACACCTGTTTGTACTTGTCCACGTTGACACCCTCCAGCTGGCTGAGGCGGACCAGGTTGGTGCCGACCAGAATCCTCAGTTCTTGTCGTTCCTTTTCTCTCTTCTCTCGGTCTCGGCTGTGACCCTGATGCTGCATTCGAACCCACAACTTGTTCATTTCAGCAAAGTTCAGGAGGACAAAGTCGATGGAGTCATTGATGTCACCGGTCATCTCCTCTGAGCCCCTGTGGAGGAAAGGCCTCAGGTTTAGAGCAGCGAAGCTTTTCTAAAAGTTCAAAGTCCAAGTTTAAATTACACCAACAAACAAAGAATCTAAAATGTGGGGATGGATGAAATGCTGCAATTGAAAATTTTATTGCGTCTCAACCAAAATGTTTTTACACGAATGCACAAAATTCACATTCAACATAACTGTCTGTGTAGAACTAAGATGAGAAATGCGTGTCAAACTCATGAAGTACAGAGTTAAAAAAGTAATTATGAAAATCTCTGTGTTCACACAGGAGGCGACTGAAGTCATTCATGTGAGTGAAACACACGTAAAGACATGATGAGATGCGAGTTCTTATGGGGTGACGTGAATTATGCTAAATGCACGCCGTGAATGAAGCAAATAGCACGAATTTCATGTTATTTCACAAGAGCTTTAGTGAACTTCGGCGACCTATTCGCGCCGTGACAGCCAAGGAGCACTGAGACCTTCAGCAGTGACGTATGACATTAAGGAAGTAACGGCAAAGGTTCATTCAATCGAGAAATGGAGAAGAAACTTATTTTACAGTGAATATTAATTGATTAAATAGCAACTCGGCCCTTGAGATAAAGGGCCTGAAGTTCATAAATCACATATTAAGTATACTGGAGGGATATCTGGCACAAATCAAATCCTCGGCAGCAGGTCATCACAGGGTCCGGGTGAGCCTGAAGTAGAGCTGGAAGCAGCCGCCATGCAGGTGCAGCAGGTGGAGGAGTTCCATAAAGTGTGTTTGTCTCTGGAGGGTCTGATGGACCCAGACATGACAGGGTCTGACGGACCCAGACATGACAGGGTCTGATGGACCCAGACATGACAGCGTCCGATGGACCCAGACATGACAGGGTCTGATAGACCCAGACATGACAGGGTCTGACGGACCCAGACACGACAGGGTCTGATGGACCCAGACATGACAGCGTCTGGATCTCTGAATGGGCTTTCTACGACAGCTACGAAGCCGCAAACCGTCCAATGAAGTAGAGCTCAACCCAGTCCCTCTCTTCTCACCAAAATTTACGTCTTTTTGGAACTCCCACACACGCAAATTCACGCTCAAATGAAGCAAGTTTTTTCACACAAATGAAGTGAGTAAACCAAATATTATAGTGTCAAATTCTTGCAAATAAAGCATGTTAATTATTTCATTCACACCCATTGTGAACACACAGTAAAATTCACTTTTTAGAGCTGAAAGCACTCTCCTGGTATCATTTATATTATATTCTATATAATGATTATTTCTTTATTACTAAAATCATTATTATTATCATCACACATAGGTTCAATGGCAGACAAATCAGAACTGGACCGTGGAGCCTAACGGATCTTTTCAAATGCTTTCAAAATTGACTACGACCTTGTTCCAATTCTAGAGATGTCATTTTGTAAAATGTCTTAAAATGTGTTCAAAACCAATGATGCAGTGTTAAAAAATACAAAGGCTTAATGTGTTATCAGCGCACTGAGGCCGATTGCACCCAATAACCTGATTATATTTATAATTTAGTCAAAGTTTAGTCTCCATTGTTGTAAGAACAAGAAGCGTCTCTCTGCATCTAATGATGTGTGACACTTACCATGCAGCCGCAACATCACTGGTTCAAATAAAATAAGTCGAGCATCATCTGACTGTTTATCTCTCTTTGTCTGACTGTTCTGAACATACGCTTCAGTAAAGAGCAGTGGACAGAAGACAGAAAGAAAAGGCTCGACTTGCTCACTCGGTCTGCTCTCCATCATCAGGCAGGATGTTGCGGGTGCACTGCAGCAGGTAGTTTCTGAGGAAGAGTCCCCTGAGTGGGTGCTGAACACCGCGACACATCTCCACCAGGTCCTTCAAAATGTCCTTACGAGACTGAGGGAAGGAGCGAACGTACACCACGCCCACCGTGATTAGCAGATATCTGTGGAGAGAGGGACAAACCTCAGATATTTGAGGCGCACTTTGTTTCTGAAACGGCTGAACAGGCACCAAAAGGTGCATCAGACTGCAAGACACTGATACAGGCTTTGTTTCACCCATCACCACAAACTGTAAATATTCATCTTCTCAAAGTGAACAACAAAATCAAAGCTCGAGCCGGCCCACCAGACAGACAAACGAGGCTCCAAAAGAGAGAAAAGTCTGATTTATGTGTCTGCGTTGCATGTGGAGTCTGTGCCATCTGTGTATCGGCACGTCTGTGATGCAGTTTGACCTAAAAATGCCACCGTGTTGACTTCCTGGATTTGTTTTTTTTGTTACCATCAACAATAGCAAGTGCAGCTGAAGGAATCGTGTCGGAGTTGGAAACGATAAAAACGTAATATGATACTTTTCCATCAGGAAACTGCAACTCAGAAGAGAGAAAAGACGTTGAAGGAGATGGTCTGTACTAGGGATAGGCCCGATTAATCGATGCTCGATAACTGATCAATGAGGATTTTGGTGATCACATGAATTTTCTATCAATCAAGCATAATGTAAAGAGCGCACAGGTTGTGTTGTGTAGTCTCAGTCTTGAAGCCATGCAGTGATTTTCACTATATGGCAGCATTGAGACAATTCACCAAAGGGGGGCGGGGAAACTTTTAGGAGACAGAAAACGGAAACGGCGTCACCCAGCGGCCTGCGAGCGTCTGTCATGGCTGCCGCAGACATCAAATGAAAACGTGAAGAGGTCAAGGTGAAGTTTGGCGTGAGACCATTTCAAATTTAAAAAATGATGACATTCACTGTGAACAGTGCAAAGCTGCGTTCAAGCACAACATGACAACCCGGTTAACGTCAGTCCATCCTCCGGTCAACCTGCCGTCACTCAGTCTGAGCACGGAGGAGCCGCGACGCACGATGGGGAATAATGTTCTTTTTGATTGAGTTATTGTCATTTGATATGATTGGTTTTTGGAAATGGAGGCTCATGCTCGGCTATTTTTACGTTGCCTGGACATCTGCACATCTTTTTGTTTACATCAAAACAGCTGAACTTTAACTGCCTTGTCTAAAAGAATTGTTGTTGAACTATTAATTCCTCTCGGAATAAAGATTTAATTGAGGAAAAACGTGCTGTATTTTGTATTTCCTGTCACAGGCATTTTAAACATAAAAAATAATAAATCAATTGATAATTGATGGTTAATTTTCCCAATGATCGATCGAGGAAACTTCTTTAAATGCCCATCCCGGGTCTGTGCAGCCACTGAACCGTTTGAGGCAGAGGAAGGCTGAACCGTGGAAACGTGAGCCGACCAAGATCAGTTAAAGTCAGTGCGGCCTGCGTTGCTGTGACGTGCAGATACACACACCTACGGCGTAGGACACACACCTACGGCGTAGGACACACACCTACGGCGTAGGACACACACCTACAGGGAGGCTACGTGATTCAGCATGGAAGCATAAATCAGGTTTCAGCCGGTCAGAGAGAGCTGGTCACGTGGAAGCTAGACGGTGGTGAGTTATCAACAAACACTCGTGCAGATCGGTGAAGGTTGGGTCATACTTTCACACGGAGAGCCACTCGGTTTTGGACTCGCCAATCTTGAAATGAGGATTTACATTTAGCCCTCATGAACCACACAGCAGTGTGTGTATGTGTGTGTTTTTGGGTTAATGTGAACTGCTGTTACTGAAGAATATGAGTGTTACATACAGGACAACCAAAAATCCTGCTGGTTCTCTGGGTTAGATTACATAAATGTGAAGATTTTCAGTGTTTAGATTGATGCTAAACCGGAGGTTTTGATTCTTGGTTGGCCAAATCCTAACATGAAAGATTGTTTGATATACTTACATTTGCTGCCCGGGAAAGTGTGTTACTCCGATGGGTTGATAATACACCACGTACAATTGCTAGTGTGTACAAACTGATATTTGAGATAATTCCAGTGGAACATCTAACAAACAGATTAAATGTGAATTTTTTTTTTTTTAAAGACATGAAAACTCTTCTTTAGGTCAAAGAACAGCAAAGATGATATAACACGGTGATAATGTGGCCACTGTCTGTTTGTTTGCTGTGTTGTATTAATGTTGAAAAGCAAATAAAGACATCAGGGGAAAAAATGAGGTGCAGTTATCCATGTATTAAAACAGACAAATATGAAATGTCCACACACTCTGTACCAGTTGGCTGAATCTGTCACTGGTTTTTTTTTGTTTATTTTTTGTTTGTTTTGTTTTTTTAATGGTCACTCTCTGTACATGTTGTTGAGTTGGTCTGACGGCATGAAAAATGTCAACTTTTTTTTTCTGATTTACAACAATGCATTCTAATATACTGTGTGCAGATTAGCAAAAGCCAAACGTTCCTTCAATTTAAAAATTTAAAATAAGCATCCGAATACTTGAAGTGATGAAAATGTGGTTACTCACAGTCTGGGGATGATGTTGCCTGCATACTGCACCAGCTCATAGAGGTCGGCCACCTTGCGTCCCTTGGCAAACTCATCTGTCAGATAAACTTCTAGGTAGTGGAGTTCATCAGAGATCGCCATATCTGAAAATACTGTTAGGGACCATCGTAAACACCCACCGACAGAACGTCACTGCAGCCGGTCAGCAGCGCAGCAGCTTCATGTTCAGTTCATCTGTGTCCACACAGGATGGAACTGAGCTCAGCCAACTCCAGTCCAGCGTTAGTTTAGTCGACTGTTTTTCAATTTAGTCTTAGTCTTGTGTCAAATGCCCTTATTAGTTTTAGTCATATTCAGTCAACTTGTATTCTTTTTTGTTTAGTCACATTTTAGTCGACGAAAAGTCTTGGCATTTTAGTCCAGTTTTAGTCAGTAGTCTTTTTTTAGTCTTTGAACGCAGATTGACAGTAATGTTAATTAAAAGATCTAGTCTAACCAATAGATTCATTTCAGTCTTTTTTCACTCATCTCTCAGGTTTATGTGATTATTACCTGATGAAGTAGCTCAACATGTTGAATGATTAGGAATGCTACGTTGCTAAAGGTGTCTGGTTTCAGGCAGGAACACATTTACTGAAACACAGGTTAACACGTGAAGTGACTGTGGCAGCAGGTTTTAACTTTGTTCTCGCCGCGCTACGCTTCAGACAGCGCCAGTGTGTGTGTGCTCATCAGTCACACACACACACACACACACACAGGCATGAGCGCACAGCAGCGCAGGAGGAGAAAAAACTAACGCACATCCAATGAACGGACTTTTTGGATTGTAATTTAAAAGTCTGTGACGAAAAAGGAAAGAGACATTTTATTAAAGTTGTTATTTAATGAAGTAGATTTCGTCTCGTCTTTTTTCGTCAACAAAAAATGCGTGTTAATTTCGTCACAGTCGGTGTTTAAGGGGATTGATTTCGTCTCGTTTTCGTCATGAAAAAACCCATCGTTGACCAATACATTTCGTCTCGTCTGACGAAGTTAACACTGCTCCAGTCTGGTCAGCCCACAGAGACCAGTGTCACTTCAGAGCTGACAGCAGAGTGGGTTTCTGTGCCAAACACAACCAACCGCTGTGTGTTTGTCTGCGCTGCGTCCTGGAGAAGACTTTAACGGGTCTCCACAGTTCTGCTGCAGGACTCACATGGCGCTTACATTGGCAACAACAGAGTAAGTTGAGAGGAGACATATGGGGAGAGCCAGTTAGAATGAAAAAAATGTGCTTATTATTTTATGTACCAGAGGTAAGTGGCTTTTTTTTTAGGACTCGGTCAGGTTGTCCATCACATTTAAGCCCCGTTTCCACTGAGCAGTACAGTTTGGTTTGGCCCGGTAAGGTACAACTGTATTTGCATCTCCACCATCAAAAGGGAACCAAATAACTGCACCATACCTGCTGTGGTCGCCCTTTCACTGGGGTCCAAGCGTCCCAAAGGGTCCCAAGAGGGCGGAGCTACACACACTGCAGTCTGCTGACTGCGAGCAGGCTAAAAGCTGTTTTTAGGTGATGCCGTAGAACTGTTAATGTATCACTTTAGGAAGTTTTAGATATTTTTTTAGGCTAGAAAGCTACCACGTAGATTTCAAACATGTAGTCAGTTTATCCAAATAAGTCGTTAGTAAGTCAGTCACAAAGTTTTTGGACTTGTGAGGAGCTGCAGCTCGCGGTGAGACCTGCTGGTGTGCAGCCCGACTCGTTCAGCCGTCACTGCTGGAGGACATTAACCGATGAACCGATGATCTGTGTGGAGATGAAACGCCGGCTGTAATGTTGCTGTGGCGTTTTAAAATGAGACACACAAACGAAAGGATGCTTTGTTGCTTTTTCATGTTGATCGTTTGTCAGATGTTTAATGTTACCGGTGAAAGGAAGCCACTGAAGGCAAATTTGGCGTGGCACCATTTCAAACTAAAACATGACCGAGTTTATTGTAAACACTGTG
>JAQLOL010000001.1:1638233-1655914 GCA_029783665.1 Naso thynnoides
GGAAGTGTTAGCCTGCCTCCACCTAAAGTCATCAGATAAACTTTCCAACAACTCTAAACAGTCCAGTGTGCCTGTTGTGACTTGTTTATTTATCATGTTATGTTATTTTTTGACTCAGATTAGCACTTTATGAATTTCTTCTACTTCTGCTGTTCATTAGCACGCACTCTGCAGTTTACTTCGAAACATACTGATTATAAAATTACATAAAATGCTAATCTGATTCTAAAATAACATAACGTGATCTTCATGTCTGGAACTTGAGAGGCAGGCAGATCACAAAAAGAAAAAAAAAAGTTTTATTCTACAAATGCAAAGAGTCGCACTGTATGAAGTCAGAGTAAAGAGATCATTGATTAAAGCTGCTTATGAGTAATGTTTTTCAGTGTGTAAAGATCTGGTTCTTTGTCGTTGCTTTCCCACAGAGGCAGCAAAGTGCTGTCCCCGCTCTGAACTGTGCTTCACACCTCTGCTTGCATCTCCACAGCCATGGCAGATAACGTTCATGGACACTGATGTATTACGTGCCCTTCAACTGACCAAAGTAAAGAACTGGGAGGAACAAATCTGAGACATTTCTGAACGACCCTGAAATCTGTTACACTAAACTCCTCAGTGAAACAACTGGTCATTGTTGAAGCAAATCTTCAAATACAATTCTTGAGGAAAAACGTGCAGAACCTGCATTTGTGTCTCGTCTCTATTGGATAACGGACACCACAGCTGGCAAAACGCCTGTAGAAGCGGTTAATCCAGTTTTTGGTTGGTTTGGTTTGGGAATATGTTTGCTTGTTGCTCTTAAATGATATTTTTTGCCACTCTACACATGGCAATGTTGCACTATTCCAACTATTCCAAAAATATCTGCAAAATTCTTACTTTTTTTTTTTTTTATTTGTTAATTTTAATTTTATTTTCTGTGAGAACAAACAACAATTTGTGGTCATTACTGGGGAAAATAAAATAAAATTAGGGGTTATCTGCTCGGGCAGTACTTAGAATTTACAAACATTTTACCATTTCATAAACAGACATGATTATAAATTAAACAAATAATTCAATGACTACACCAACAGATTTAACTCTGTGTATTCAGAGGGTGTAAAGTTTACTGAACTCATATTTATGCTGCAGAATGCAGTACGTGGTTACAATTCAATCAAATATAAACATTTTCAACAAAAACAGGATAAACAACTGAGCCGGAGGAATGCATGTCGAAAACTAACTACTGCTTCTCTGTACGTCAGCGATATGAAAGGACTGGCTTCAGATTTCGGACCAACATCGATGTCCTGAGGAAATGAGCTCTAATAACTTTTGTGATCCTCAAACATTTTTGGATGGACTGAAATCTCCCCACAACCACTGAATGATATTTGGTACCGAAACGTTCCCCTCTGGATGATCTGGAATAACTCCGCCATCGTCAGACATTTCATCTGATGCCAAAACTTTTTATTTGTCAAATACTTCAGTTTATGACCAAATATCTGAAAAACTAATGACATTCCCATCAACCTCTGCAAATATTGTGACAAATTAAAACTTTTGGCACAATGGTGCCGTCTAACACGCTGGACATTAAAGGAGAAGTTAATTTTTTTGCACATTAAGCCTTATAATGAGGATATTTACAATGACATTCGATGTTCTCCAGCCCTGAGAGCTCAAGCTGAAAACAAGCTGAAAACAACAGAGGAGCATGTGCACTTAGAAAATCCGTCAAAAAATACCACAAACGCTCGTTTGAAAAGACGTGAAATAATTGGTGGTGTCCTCTCATCGAAAACATAACCCGTAAACAGCTGTTTGTTTGTTTCGTGAAGCAGCTGAAAGAGCTGCTTTTCAACATCGTATGTGATTGTGAGGCTTAATGTGCAAAAAAACGAACTTCTCCTTTAACCTGGCGAGAGAGCCGGGTCGTCTGTGGAGTCACCTGAGGCAGCCGGTGGTGTTGTAGAAGATGTCTTTCTCAGACGGACTTAGTGGGATGTTGCCGCACAGAGGAACCAGGACTTTCTCTGTCAGCTCTGACAAAGCTTCTTTGGACAGCTTCTCCTTCAGGTTGTCTCTGGAGGACAGATTCCACAGGACACCTGCAGCCACAGCAGCTTTTTATTCTGTTGTCTAAAGAACTGAGGACTTCAAACCAGTGACACATACTGATAGATTATTGGTAACACCACCTGGATCATGTGACTGCATTACTGACTGGTCATGCACAGATATAAGCTCCTGAACGGGGTCAGACAAAAACCAGAACTACCTGTGATGGTCTTTCGCAGCTCCTCGTCGGGTTCGCTCAGGATTCTAACGAGACTCATCACTCCACCGGCGTTTACGAGGGCCACCTTGTTGTCGGAGTTTTCATAGATGAGGTTTCGTGTGGCGCCGGTGGCGTAACGCTGCACTGCTAGGTTGTCGCTGGAAAACAGCTGAACCAGAGCAGGAACACCTTGCAGAGCACGTACCTGAGAGAAGGAAAGAGAAGAGCGCACGGCAGCACTGTGGTTTCACTAACACAGGGGGACAAGTGCTGGTGATGAACAAATGGCAGACAAAAAGAAAGAACCAAAAGATTTCTCAAATATACAGATAATCACATAAATATAGCAAATGAGGGAATAATACCTGGTTTTTGGCATCGTTGCTATGGTAACACTGGTGTTGTATGTATGCAGCTCCCAGAACTTGCAAGGCAGCATCTGACTCAGAAAGATATCTCACAGCCGTAACCATGTCCAGACTGTGCATTCTGCACAAACACACACAAACACACACACACACACACACTTTAATTGGTCAACCCCTTCCATAATTTGACTGACTGTAACTAATAATTAACCCTTTGCTAAGCCCCGCCCTCAAATGCAAACAGGCCAATCAGAGCGTATCACCTGCCAGCTCTGAGCAGGGTCTGACAACTACACGGCGGTGTTCCACTGAATTTGTTAAATCTTTTCAGATTTCATCATTTTCAGGCTGGTTCTGTGGATTTCGAGCTCGTCGTGGTTAAACGTTTCATCTGGGGCACTTTTAAAAATGATGCTCGTTATTCAGCGAAGTTTAAAGCTGAAATACACTCTTGACGTTTCCAAAAATCAAACGCTGAAAAGAGTAACTTTGAGTTCTGGGCAAAACTGTTTGCACATCCTCATTCTCAGCTGAACCCCTCACAGTTAATGTTACGTCTGCTTCGGTAACCCTTTGATAAACACTGAGACCAGGTTTTGTCGTTATTAGTGGATATTAGCTGGTTAATGTGAGTTTCTTAAAGCTATTAAGAGCTAGCACGCCTAGCCAGCTTAGCTAACGTTAAAGTCTATGGCTGCAGCTGCTCTCAACAGTTTGCAACCTGAACTCAAACCCGACATAAAAGCCAAACTTTACTTTTCATGTTAATATACAAAGAGACGAGTCCTCTGTTTGTCCTAAACGGGTCCTGAATCGTTACGAGGATCCTTGTTTGTTTTATGAATGAAGTGAAACACAAGTTGAAGTAGCTGCCCTGTGATCTGTAGCTTTAGCATGTAGCTTTATATTCATAACTCTGACCTGTTTTCACTGCTGAGTCACTTTGACTTCCTGTATTTATCATTCAGAGGCTCATTGCAGATCTTCTGTCTGCTTCTGTCTGAAATCACTTTTTTGTTTTTCCAAAAATTAGACAATATTTCTCCAGGAACAGCAGTTAGTTACAGTGTGAGCTCCCTGCTAGTTCCGAAAGCTTGACAGACATAGCAACAGTAACTAAGGGGGCGTGGCTTAGCAAAGGGTCAACTGTTTTTATCATCTTTGCCATTTATCAATCATTCATGTGTCTTGAACAACGTGTCTCACTCTTCCAGAGGGTCGTTGCTGTGCAGTGATGCTCCTTCCAAGACATCCACTCCTTTTCCAACACTCCTCACGCTGCGGACTGAAGGGGCCCGCTGGAGGGGGGCTTGGTACTGCCCTGTTCCAGTGACATGGTTAGCTCTGGACACTTGCTGCTGCCACTGTGTCCCCCAGCTGTCCCCTGCCGTGGGGACCCTCCTGCCCGTCCCCACCCAGCCCTCCTGGCTGAAGGCAGAGCCTTGCTGCTGGTAGTGCTGTTGTCGGTTGGTAATACGACTGATGGTGCGGTGGGAGGGGCCTTTGTAGGTGTACTGATACGGCAGCTCCTCCTGCTGAAAGAAGCCTCTGTCCTGTGCCAGGGTCCCGCTAAGGCTGCGTCTTAGGGTGCCAGGGGGCGGCACAGGGGGGATGGAGGCTTTTTCAGGAGGAACAAACACAGTGAGAGGAAATGCCTCCTGATCCGCTTGGCTCAGGGACTTGGAGCGTCTGCTTCTGCTGTGTGAATGGGAGATGTGGTAGCTGTTTGAGGCCGTGCTTGCTCCTGTATTCCTCATCCTGGAGGAGGTTTCCACAGCAGAGCGGGAGGAGAAACCGGACGAATGAAGGGGCACTGTGGGCACCTGCAGGTGGGGAGGTTAATAAAATGTTAGCGGACACACTGCGGCTTGTCTAACATAAACACCCTAACATCTCAACTTCTGATGTGAGTAGGTGCATTTTCATATCCTCCTATGTGGTATTCCTCTTTTGATATTGGATTTTTTGGGGCCAATGCAGATACCAATAAAAAGGAGTAAAAAAAATGCGATATTCAATACATTGGCTAATATTATATATTATATTCATTCGATCGTGAATGAATGAATGAATCAATCAATCAATGTAGTGCTAAGGAAAAAAATTTAGTGCTAAGGAAAGAAAATATAGCCCTACTGAGGCGAAACAGCAAGCAGCTAAAACTTGTTTCAGAGTTAGAGTGATTCTTGGTGCAGCTTTCAGACACTTTGGAGAACAAAAGGAGAGGCTGGGAAGAGAGATGTAACGGACAGGTGGGTGTTAAACACGGCGGTTAGCTCGTTAGCTTGCTAAATTATCAACTTCTCCATTAAGTAACATTGCCATGTAACTTGTTGTGTCACATTAGATAAGCAGTATAACAGTACACGTAGTACACGCTAAATTGCGATACTTCTGGTGTGTTGAGCTCAGAGGAGCGGCCCAATTTAAATATTGTGTTTACAAACAGCAACAAATAAATGCAACTGACTCTTCTTCTCAGTAAAAAACGGAACAAAACTATTTTTGATCAATAGTCCAAGCATTTTTACCGGATTTAAAAGAACAGTCAGAGAACATCAGAGAACATAACTAACAACAGTAATTTATCTGCGATGGGCAGATTTCACCTGATAATATAAACAAACAGACATATTTGTCAGGTCCTACTAAGCACTTAGATTTTTTTTAGAAGCTCCCACGGTGCAGGCAAAGAGAACAGTTTTACAAAACACAGTGCTTCAGTCTGGTGAAACTCTCTTGGATAAGAGAAAGATGTAGGAAGAGGTTTTATATTCTACAGCTCTGTCTCTGTCCTTCATCAAAGCCTGGCTACTGTACGCTGCAGGAAGCTCCCTGCTGCTTCTGCATTGTTACAACGGCCAGTTACGAGCAACAGACAAACGTCCTGTTTGTGTTTTTCCTCTGTCTCACATTGTTCTTAATTTGGTCAGCATTTTCCTTCTGACACAAATGATTAGACCAGAGAGGAAACACTGTTCATAAACAATACCGGCACATTGCTTTCAACTGTGTGTGTGTGTGTGTGCGTGTGCGTGTGCGCACGCTTGACTCACGAGTTTCCAGTCAAGCAAGGAACTGTGACGAAAGCTGCCCAACATTTTGTAGAGAAAGTCATGTTTTTGGTCAGTGTACTTTTGCCTAATTTATTCCAATTTGTCCAATTTTCAATACAGCCGACAGCGACACCCTCTCTCTCTTCATTGGACGACTGTTTTCTGTCGGCATGCTCCTCCACCTCTGCTGACGGTCGTGGCATCCTGGGTTTGGTGCCACCCAGGACGACAGTGGTTTAAATAAAAATACAAACAAGCCAGTGCTTTTTATGCCCTGTTGCAGAATGATAATGAGAGCAGCCACATTTTTCCCCGGCGCTGACGCAGTGCTATGGAGATAGAACTGGCTATGTGAGACTGAGTCATGACTGAGAGAAAAGGTGCTTTTGTGTTGGATTAACTGAAGCCTGTTCAGCTACGACAAGTCATGGTGGGGTGCCCCGAGGTTCGGAGGTTCGGGGCTGGATCCAAACCTTTTTTCCTGTAAACACACTTTCTCTTGTCCACACTGTTCATAGTCATAATATCTGATCCTTTTTGTACACAGACATAACTCAGTTTGTCTACGCTGTGACCCTCAAAACATATAGCAAAATGTTGTCAATCTGCTAAACTGCCTTCAAGAATCTACAAGTTGTAATACTTTCAGTAGCTAAATACTGATAAGACAGAGATATTGATCATTGGTGCAAATACACAATAATCCAACAGTCTTGGATCTCTGTCCTATTGTACAACTCAACATTGCACAAGTCTTGAGGTCATTTTCGATCAAAACCTCAGTTTAGACAAACATGTTATATCACTGATTCAGTCTCTCTTTCACTATCTCTAAATATTTCGAAAATTAGACCATTTCCTTCCACCAAACATCTGGAAACCATCATCCACGCCTTCGCATCGAGTCGTTTAGACTACTGTAACTCGCTGCTATCTGGCATCAGGAAAAAATCTCCCCCTCTCTGTCAGCTCATCCAGAGCTCTGCTGTGAGGAGCGAGCAAACATGACCGCAGACCCTCCTCACACGGCTACATGCTGGCTACTGTTGGCTGCCTGTTCTTCCCTCTCCTTGTGATAATGTGTACAGTTTTCATGTCTTTTTTTATTCCGTTGTGTTTCAAATAATTTCTGTTTTGAATTTAGACAGTTGCCATGCTTTAAACAGTGCTATAGAAAAAAGTTAGTATTTTAATTAGTAGTAGCAGTAATGCAGGTGGTGCTAGGAGAAGAAGTAGTTCATGCAGTAGTGTTTATATTTGGGGCGGTTTTTTTCATCCTGAATCACAGGAAGTCAGACTTAAAAGGAAATGTTGGTGATAGGGATGCAGGCGACTAGTCGGTTAAATGTTTAAATGCCCACTGCCTCACTAGTCAGCACCAGAAATACTAGTCGGCCAGTAATTATTCAATTAACGATGCAGAATGCAGGTTCACTATTTCGTGTCAATGTTGTGCAGCCAGCTCCCACTGCAAGCAACTGCCCCTCCCTCCCTCTGCTCACTCCACGGGTGGAAAAGCGAAACTTCAGTGGGACAAAGAGAGATGGCAGGTCCGAGGGGAAAATCAACTTTTGATGAGGAGCGTCGAGGCTCGCATTCGACCGGAGCCACGAGGAAGCACATTCAGTAAAGGCGTCTACATCTGCCTCCACCCACAGACGCTTTGATGCCAATAAAAATGTAACACGACTCATCAGCGCAATGACTGCCTGCGATGACTCCACAGGTTAATGTACCACACTGAGCCTGAATACACAACACTGTCACAGCTATTTAAATGTTTTTTTTTAATTAACTTTAGTGATTGGTCATGTGTTCTTCATGTGAAGTGCACTGACTGTTCATTATATATGGCTGAAAGTGTCACATTTCAGTGAAAATGTATTGTGTTTTAAACGCTGTTTGTTAACTTTTATCCAGCCAGTTGTCATGTTTTCTCTTGTGTGCAATCTTAATAATCTATGGTGCAAAGTGCAGCATTTAAATTAACAGCTGGGTAATCGTCTTGAAATGTTTAGGCTAAATGGTTTCTAGATACACGCAAAATTTGGGTTTTTAAAATTAGATGGTTGTCTGGGTGTTTTCCTGCTTATGGACTAGTCGACTAGCTGCAATAAAAATTTCTGTTTAGTTGTCAGGAAAGTCACCGTCTGCATCCCTAGCTGCACACGCACACTATAAGACCTACACAGGCATCAATACAACACAAAAGAACTACGACCTAACAGCCATGATATTATCTTTAAGTAATTGAAGAAAGAATGTTGCCAGAGTTTATTCAATAATGAGTTACATATACAATTTTAAATGATTTCTCTTGTATTATTGTGTATTATTTTCCACTCTGGGAACCACTGCCATTAAGCACAGGAAACCTTTGCACTTCCAGGTCCAGTAGGTGAGAGTTCGAACTGGTCTGCATATAAACTGCTGAATGACATTTAAAACACTGTCTGCATGGCACTTTAATCATTTGTCTTTGTTTTCTTTTCTAACTACATTTAGTTTTTGCTGTGTCTGACAGTTTCACTGCTCTGCTTCAGTCAGACTTCTTCGCTCTCAAAAGGACCTGAAACAGCCGTTAAGGCCTTGATAAGCAGATACAATTTAATAAAAAAACATATTTTAAATGAACACATAAATGTGAAGAATCCAAACTAGCAGGAGGCACTAATTGGGAGTTGAGACTTTCTAAAATCATCTTAGTGATAAAGTTGTTGAGTGCATTGGAAGAATTTCTGTCCAGAACAATAAAAATACAACAAAGATTTAATATGGGGTGAATCATTCTGAAGAACGCCTGCTGATGCTGCCATCTCATCTTCATCACAATGTGGTTACACAGTAGCATGCTGGATTTACTGTCCGTGTTGCTGCCCTCCCGTCCCTTCAGTCTGAGCCACTTTGTTTGTTTCACACTGACACTAAAACGGCTGCGTACAAAAACACAGATTTATTTTTCAGTGCACAAACAGAGCAGACAGATTGCCATCTGTGAGGAACAATCTTTCTCCATAGCAACACACCCCACCTTTAGCAAGCAATGACAAGACAATTGATAATAAATCAGTGTTACAGCCCATCGCAGCCAAACTCTTTGGACTGGAAGAGGAAACTTCACAAAGACGACCATCAGTCAAACATACAGCTTTCTGGCTTGGACAATACAATGAATCTGCACAGAGTCACATTGTTCACACAGTATAACAAAATAAAAATTTAAAAGAACTTTGTTGTTTTATCAACAGGGCATTGTAAATGCACAAGCCTCAGGTTGTTTTGTTTCCTGTCTTTCACATATGTTTCACTAAATGTGTCCCAATCCTGCAGTAATTTTGCACTGGAGTCTTTACAACAGTGTAGTGCAGCAGTGGTGGGCGGTACTCACAGCCATGACACGGCTGGGTGTGTGTATCATGGATCTGGAACTGAAACCATGGGTGTGGGTGAAGCGCTTTGCCTCAGGAAAGCTGTAGTCTGGACAAAAAGAAGAAAGATGAAATATTAGTGTTTATGATCACAGTTTCAAAAATATCATATACTCAGTATGTGACCTCAGGTTATCATCCCTGACTGCACTGATGAGAGAGAAGATGTAGCCTAAACTATGACATTTTATTATTTGTGAAAGAGATTAAGCTTAAATTATTAATTGAGAGAAGTTTTATCCTCTCAAAAGCTTCGGATTGGTGAGCCTCTGGAGGTAGGTTAAGGACATTATTGGTCACATATACAGTGAACAGTGAAATGTGGTCTCTGCATTTAAGCTAAGGTGCAGTGCCCGGGGTCCAACTCCAGATTGTCAGCCAGTGCCTCAACAAAGGGTACTGACTGGGGATAGACCTACATGTTTTTGTTGGAGGAGGAAACCGGAACATCCGGGGAAAACCCAGGCAAACACGGGGAGAACATGCAAACTCCACTCAGAAAGGCCCTGACTGAGCTGGGAATCGAACTCAGGACCTTCGTGCTACAGATAGTGCTGACCACTAAGTCAATATACTACGAAGTGTGCTAGGTTTCCTGTAACTTAACATATTTGTTATTCTAGTTGTTATTTTTATGATCATGATGACGTTTGTGGTTGTGGTTCATTGTACACTGTCAGTGTTGATTTTTTAAAAAAATGTCACAGTCACAAGAAATATATACATACACGTATTCATACACACACACTTCCATACATGCACACAGTAATATAAGAAAATTACATTATAAAGACTTTAGACAGACAGAGGGTATGACATTGGTGAAAGCTGAATTTCACGATTAAGTGTGGGGCATTTGTCAAAGATATGAGAAGATGGGCGTTAGAGAGTGTAAGTTAGGCTTGGGCGATATCCAAAATGTATTATCACGATAGTGCGGCAGTTATCAGCTGCTTGCAGTAAAGAGGACATATGGCCTCATTCGAATTCCCTGGATTCCAAGTTTTAACAATGTAATTAATATATGATACAAGTTGCTCCAAACACTTTAACTTTTCCGGGATCCCATATCTGTTTTTATCTTTTATAGCGGCCAGGTGGTGCTTTGTCACTTAAATTTAAGTCTTCACATTGCTGAAAGTTTCTTTTATATTGTGAGACACACCTATGTTCATGTATGACTTGTGGTTTAATCATTTACACCACTACATCATCTACATAGAGAGCAACTGAATGCCCTTCTTCTGTGATTCTTATACCAGTTACATTTCTGATTTGATCATTTGATTTCTTCTGCTATACAAGAAAGAATGTTCAATACATGGAGTGAAAGTGGGCGCTAAATCATTCTGTCTTATCCTCCTCTGCTGCTCTAATCTATTAATCTATCAACTGGTGTTGAAAGCTATACATTGCTTTAATCAATTAAAACATCCATTGTGAAAATCAACCAGTGTTGTAACTTGCTCATCAAACTGCTCTTACAGTTCTGCTGTGTTGTTCTGCAGACTCTTACTACCTCTACATACTCTACCTATGATATGGTGTCACAGAGGTTGTGGTTTTTAGTCATATCTTAGTTTGGCATGCTAACATTTGTATTTAGGGCTTAACAGAGTACAGCTAAGGATAAATGTAATTACTGTTGTGGCATTTGGTAAAGAGTCTGAGGAACATGAATGTCTGTAGCCAAGTTAGTGGCAATTTATTCACAAGTTGTCAAAGTATAACAAAACAAAACCAAAAATTTCCCCTCACTTGGTGGCTTTAGGGGAAAAGTAAGGAACTCACTAGTCAGAGGATCTTTAGATAATATCTGTGATGCACAGAAATGAAAATTTGTGGCTGAAACAGAAACTAATGAAACACTCGGTTGAAAACCTAAATACCAAGACCAAAATTTTTTTATTTTTATTTTTTTTACTTTTTTCATTTAATTTGCCAGTTTTTTCACCATTGTAGAAATGTGTTAGACATGCTTTCAAAGAAAAAATTGTTCACAAATTTACAATATTTTAATTAAAAACGCTTTGCCTTTTCAAAGATATCAGCCTTTGATGGTGATGTAACTCCATTTAAGGAAAATATTTATTTCTTAAAGATTTCGAAGTTAACGCATGAAAAATTTCAATTAATATTACATATTGAACAGTTCATGTAAAACATTAAGTTAAAGAAGACTGTATATTTCATTTGATATCTGATATGTGAATAACAAGTGCAGGGAATAATTAAAAGGTTAGATGCACTGAGTTCACTGTAAGGTCCTAGTGGACTTCATTACCCATGATGCTCTTCGAGCACGAGAGAGAGACAGAGAGAGAGACAGACAGAGAGAGAGAGAGAGAGAAGTTTTTGTTTCCTGTTTGCTTCAGATTTCAGTAGCATCACTGTTTTAATGGGTAAGGAGCTAGCGTCATATTAATTCCCTTCTTCACTCACTAAAATGACATCTGATTTTAAGAAAAATGTCTTATGTAATCATTTTTGAAGTTTTTAGCAGTGAGCTCCCATAGATGGAGTGGGTGTGCTGGGACTAACGTTGGGAGGAGCTTTCCTTTTTGCAGCTGCTGCTGCTGTTGTTTCTTTCTCACACTTGTGCCTCGGTGTAGCAGGCTGAGTCTCTGTTGAGGCTAGAACTTGATATGCAGCATATTATGTATTTTACCTTGTGTGCCCGTCACTCCACGTTGGTTTCTGTTTGATCCAGTCATCAAAAAGCGTTCTTGTTTGGTAAGAATTAGTTCGCCCTTTAACTTATTGGCCGAACACTGAAAGTGCTCTTTGTTGCTATTTTCAGCTAAATACTTTCGGCCAGCTGGAATTATGGTCCAAATTTAGATAAGAAGGTCCAAATTTTGTGCCAGTCCATCAAGTTGGTATCAAGACTTGGTATCAAGTGGTGGACTGCACTGCAGACTGACACTGACATCAGTTGTAGCCCCATTGAAGGTCTTTGTATAACACTGATGGGTAGAAGTTCTGTAGCACAGTTGGATTCACTTCACCGCAGTACACAGACATGACATCATGAAGATGAAGGACAACATGTAGATGAAGGAACCTAACAGATAGACCTAATAGACTACACACTGTAATCACATGAATGAACACTCAGACTCAGCACATTATACTCTCATTCTACACATTGTGAGAGAGCTGCTATGAGTTGAACAGAGGGAGGAAGGCGGAGTAGTGCCTGTAGTAAATGGCTGGAGGAAAACAACACACACCACGCAGTGCGACAGGACGGAAGGAAGGAGGGAGGAGGTGGTGCTGGGAGGGGAGCCGAGCTGCATGCCTGAACGTAAGCATCACCAGGTCAGAAGTCAGCGAAGGTATGCCTACACACGACCACCACAATGAGTAACAATACATACAGTATTTAACCAACATCATATTCCACACAACCAAGGTCTTTTATTATCTTTGCATTCAAAATCTGACACAGTTTCATCAGATTTGATGCTTCAGTATTTAAAGGAAAGCTTCACTGTTTTGAGCTGTACTGTTTATATTTAAATCTTAACTGATTTTTAACCTGATCTTCTCTTGTCAAGCACAGATTCTCCACCCAACCCAGTCTCACCAGGACGAGTCAGGGAGCTATGTGAGATGACTGTTCATTGACCACAGTCCAGCTTTGAGCACCGTACAACATCACAAAGCTCAAGACCCTGGGATCAAACAGCTCACTGTGCGTCCTTGCCTTCCTGATGGACAAAACCCTGGTGGGGACGCACCTCTTCCACCCACATCCTTAACACCAGAGCACCTCCATGCTGTACTTCCTGTTCACACAAAACTGTGTTGCCTCTTTTGATTTCAGCACTATTCTCAAGTTTGCTGACGACACAGCTATGGTGGGCCTGATCACAGATAAGAATGAAAAGGCCTGGCTGAAGGAAGCAGAGTCCCTGACCTGCTGGTGTCAGGACAAAAGCCTAACCTTCATGTTTGCAAGACGAGGAAGCGAGTGGTGGACCTTGAGAGTAAGCAGGGAAGAGACTAAGACCACTAAATAACGGGTTTTCAGTCGAACAGGTCGGATCAGGGTGCTGAGTATTGGCAAGGACTTCACAATACGATACGCATCACGATATATGGGTCTCGATGGGATTATATCACGATACAGTGCGACACAATTTTTTTATTGTGATATATTGCAATATTCCTCAGAGTTCACTGAAATTGTCAAAACAGCTGATAAACAAGTTGTGTACAATCTGGGTAGTCTGAATACATCAGACCTTAACCCTCAAAAGCCTTGAAAAATGAGTAGGTATTAAAGGGATAGTTCAGTATTTTTGATGTGGGGGTGTATGAGGTATTTGTGCCTAGTCTGTGTATTACATGTAATAGATAACTGTCAGCTCGCTCTCTCTGCAGAGAGGCAGCAAACTGTATCAACTGCAACACTTTTGCATTGCATCAGTGGATTTTTATGGCTCAGCACCTTAAGTTATTGATGTGAGTCCTTGTTATTTTTTTCTCATATAATACACTATCCGACTTGAGGCACTACTTGTAAAATATGCCTCCTGTAAGGCTGTGGTGGGCAGTTTATTTTTGGTGACATTGCGCTAAAATGCCACATCAGCCTTTCAGTATTTTGTAATTCATGTGGCCTAAAAGAACAACAGGCTTCTGCACCTCTCTGTTGCTTTGTATTCAGACGATGACGGGGTATTTTTGGAAAATCACAGTAATTTCAAAGAGCATGTGTTCTTATTTGTTGCTCTGTACTGAGTTTCTTGGCGACAGGTGACGTCACAATGAGCTGATTGGCTGCTGCGTGGTGTGCCTTACGCTCTAAAACTGGCGTCTGGTGACAACAGTCAGTATGTTTACATGACGTCAGAGAAATTCAATTTATTGTGTCAGTCCAGCTAAAATCAGACCTTCTGAATGCACGTAAACATGTTAGTCTGACTGAAATCACACTAAATGGAATTTCTGGACGGGTACGGCCGAGTTGTTTCTGAAGGAGTCTCATGCTACAGCTAGCTTGCTTTCCAAATGTTGCCTACCTCAGCTTTAACGGTCTGGTAATTCTAATAAAATTTTCTGTAATATTGCAATAATCATAGAAACATATCACCTTTGAGACAGGGCTTCATTTTTGAAAGCAGCCCAGTTGCGTCGTTTCTTGGAGACAAAATAAGAGTAATGAGACGGTCCAGCGAGGATCAAGGAGTGAGAAAACACAAAGGAACAACTACATGCACTCCACATGTCCGTGTTTTATCCAGTCTATGCTCCCTGTCACGGTTTTCTTTTTCCCTGCCTTTCACTGCTGCTGCATGGAAAAACTATACAAACTAAGCATATGAACTAGTCCTGATCGAGCATGACGTAAGGTTACTGTATGTGTTTCACATCTATCTGGTGATGGTCCCGAGGAGTAGGAGTGTATCCGGCAGCTTATCTGTTCAAACTCCCTTTTCTCGATCCAAACGGCCAAGTATTTATCCAGACCGTCTATCAGGAAGTCTGTTGTAGTGTTCTGAATGTACCTCAGTTTTTCACTGTCAACTAACAGTTAAATGGTTGGAAGTAGGATAATTCCTACTGTGTGTGAGTAAGACAAGACCAAATTATATGAGTTTTGCTTTTTGAAGCTTAAACATGTTTTTAATCAACTGTCATTAAGCCCGTTTACCAAAAAGTGTTATTGGCCTCTGCAAAACAAGAAGTCCCAGTGATTTATGTGTGCAGCTTCCCCCTGCCGACATGAGCCATTACTGAGTCACTGTTCCCAGCCAAGCACCTCTCAACAGCACCGTGCTGTCTCAATTCTTTAAAGTTGTCACAAACTCATCCTCTGCTACAGCTGGTCTCTGCTCCGTGACACTCCAACACCAGTCTACACAACCAACACCTGGGGTCTTAGAATCTTGCAATGTTAATTACACCCCAAAACACTGTAGAGTTTATTTCAACTTAATAGCTTTCAAAGTATCACGTCTTGGACTTTTCAGTGGGAATATTTTGACCGAGCTCTGTCATTAAACAAATGTGAAGCCGGGCACCAAAACTATGAGAAACTGACCCTTGGTGACGGCAGGGTTTCTGTCACCTTGTTTGTATGTGCACTTTGACGTATCGCATTGAGAAAGAGAGATGGAAACACAAAATGCAAAAAAAAAAAAAAAAAAACAGAAATCCTCCAATTTTATGCTCGCTTGAGGTGATTCAATGCGCAGATTGGGAGACGGACATTTACTGAATAAGTTGTGACGTAGCGAACATTTAACTCATGTGACGGCTGTTTACGCTGACGGCTCTCCGGATTCCCCACAACGTGCAGCGACACGTTAAAAACAGATTCGTGTGGACCGATAAAGAGACCAAAAATTTAAACTAATTCCTGCACACTTCTCTCCATTGTCAAGCTGTACGTTGCCAGGGCGACTACTAGTTTTGTATTCGGTTTGTAACCTCTACCTCTGCTACATTTTATCACAGCCGTGTTATGGTGCGTTGCCTACACCGCCATCTTCAGACAAAACTAGCGTAGCTTATCTGCCCCAACCACTTTTTTTTTTTGTTGCAAACTTTCAGAAGATTCGCTTCACATTGAGGCCACAATCTGCTAAATTATCTTTTCCTGTTGACCAACAGAGCGGCAAATGTCAGGGTTCACCTCCGGCTCTGTCTCGACCTGAAACTCACATACCTCAAGTAAAACACCAGGGACAGCGCGGTGAGCAGAAGTGGCTCGGCCATCACACTGGACCGACAGTTTGACCTTTACCTCAGTGGCCGGGATGAACACATTCCTTGCTCGTGTCCTTATGCCCTTTGCTTCTTATCTCACTTAAGTGAGTTTCTCTGAAACAGTTGTTTTCACAGCCTTTAGCTTTCTGACAGTGTGTTACGCACACTTTACTTACGGTCCCAGAACAATAAAATCTAAAGTTCTGAAAGACCACAAGCACTATGACTGAGGAAAAGATATTTACTTTCTCACCACTCAAATCTGGTCAGACCTATGCAGAGTCAATTGTCTCTGATGTTGTTTTATGCTTTACTAAAAAAATCTCAGATCCACTGCTTGACAGCAGGACGTACACCGCTGGCTGACGTGCAGAGCAGTCTAAAATAGAGTCTGATAGCACGCTGTGAAGAGGAGTTGAGAAAGGAATGTTCCACACCCAAAGTGCCAAATGAGCTGAGGAGGGGCGCTGCACCAGACGTCCGCTAACCTGCGTCTCTTTTTCAGTTTCTCTTTACTTACATTTCAGTTTAAAGACTGGAGTCGAATTCTCCGCTCATTCACCTCTTTACACACTGACATCTCTTGTTACTGCACTAGTTTCTGTCTAGTTGGCATTATTTTGCCCCTCTTGTCCTCTCCATCTGTTTCCTTTGCTTTCATTCTCACTGCAGCTGCACTGCATCCAGTTTTCTCCAAATTTCATCTGACTTTGGGAACATACGACTCATCCAACTCCACTCAACTTCAGAGGTGACATAAAACAAATTCCCGTCTTGGCCACAGCACGTAATGCAATTACTTTGATGACATGACAAAATTCCTGAAAATTAATTTTACCAAACTCAGCTTCGATGTTCAAGCCTAATTTGAAATAACGTGTCAGTGGTTTTGCATGAATAAGCCTATTTACCATTAATCACACATTGCTTACATCACTTTCATTCCACTGTTGTGTTATAAAGTCAAAACAGAGTTCAAATGCTCCTCACTTTTTGTATAAGGACACCAAAACTATAGTAATATATTTATTCTGCTGAAAACAAGGTTTTTGGACATATTTCAGAAAACAGTATCTCAGCTGTTCCCGTGGCAGTAATCGACGAATCAAAGCATGTCATACCCTCTGCTGTTACTGCTGTGTTCGGCCCATAAAGCACTGAGAGCCGCAGACGTTAGCTGTGGTTCCTTAAGTCTAATTCTGGTGCTGGAAAATGACCAGACTACAGTGATGGCACTCCGTACGTTACCATGTGGTGAGAGTCACTTTGAGGAGCGATGCACAGACTCACACAGTAACTTATGGAGTGTTGGACTGAGAGCTGGGGCCAAGCAACACCTTATCTGACAGAAGGCTGAAGATAAATAATAAAAATACACCAACACAATAGGTGCGCTTTTCTTTCTTAGGGCTTGAATTGTGACACAGTGATATCTCTACACCAAACCTTGGTCAGCAGAAATGAGGAGTAACATTCAATCAGTGGGAAACAACGACGACCTTCATGCTCACAATAGGTACGATAAAGGTACTTCACAAATATTACAGCGTACAGTGAAATGTGTAAATATTTATTAACTCACCCTTTCTCTGTCTGGTCCCACTTTTAACTAATTGACTGAGCTTTACTCGTTCAGCTAAACCAATCAGATTTTGCCACAACCTCTTTGCTATTAGCTAACAAGCTAATGTTAGCTGTAGCATGAGACTCGTTGGGGGGCAAGTCTGTTGCAACCGTTTGCAGCAGCTCGACTTTTATTTCATTTGTTGTCTCTCTCTCTCTCTTTTAAGTCCAGTTTGAACTGAGACCAAACGGTTGCAGGGAAAGTTGCAGCAGAGTA
>JAQLOL010000001.1:1666830-1680098 GCA_029783665.1 Naso thynnoides
AGGAAGTAGAAGCAGTCACACCGTTGCAGATTCAACTTGAGCTAAACCTTTGCATGTTGTGTTCAAATCAGGCCCAAAGGAGATTAGAAAGTTCAGATAATTTTTTAAAAGCAGTTCTTTGCCATTTTATTTGCATTTTGTTTTATGACAGATATTCTGTCTTTATGTAGACCAGAGGCTACATACATGAAGAATAACTTGACTGCTTTATGCATGTACTTTTATGTGCAATACTTAAGTACATCATATTCACTGTACTTTTGGTACTTTAGTAAACACCAGTTACTTTAAGACACTGACTCAGGCGATATGCTAATAGGCGACTTTCACTTTTACCAAAGTCATTTTCCAGTGAGGCATCTTTACTTTTACATTAGTGAGGCTTTTGGGGACTTCACACAACGCTGGCTGCAGTAATCTTCAGCCTTCATGGAGGTTTGCATCTCATTTGTTCTTCTTATTTTAATAGGATTTCCACTTTTCATGTTATTAAAAAAAAAAAAGACAAAACATAGAACTGTTATTTGTAAAATACATTTAATCCCTTTATATTCGGGCAAACCAAAGTCTACAACAAGAGAGAGGGATTGAGGTTTAAGTGGCAGTGGGTCCTGAGTGTCAGTCATCAAATGCAAAAGGCAGCAACATGGGCGGTACTGTCGGAGAAACAGCCTGCGCCCTTATCATTGAGAAATACTCGACTGATGGGTGTTGACATGTTTTATACCGGGGAGGAACTAACTGACTGTGTTAAAGGTTTGACTTCTGCTCAGTCAGCACTGCCACAAAATCCCCCTCCCTTTCTGTCAAGACTCCTTAGACAACGTACCAGACAAAGATACCACAATACAAGGAGAAACGAAAGGCATACATTGTCTTTCTACAGCCTTCATGATTTATATTAGTACAATACATCAGAGCTGTAAATATTACAAGACACTTTGACTGTTTTTTTCAGTTTAAGTATGAGATGTTAACAAGACAAGGTTTTAGTTTGCTGACAAAAGCAGTGATCGAACGTTAGGTTACACAAGAAGACACGGTTTGACGTGAGTGTGTGTTCATGAGGCACGAAACATGGAGTGCAGCAGTGCAGTACAGTTATGCATCAGGATAAGCAGCAGCTAGATCCAGTAGGAACCCAAATCAGGACAAGTTACGTTCATGTCTATGTGCTGGACTCATCAAACAGCATGATCAGCTGCAGGGTGGAAAGAGCTGCGTGCTGAACATCATCAGGAAATGAAGCCTGACAGCTCAACAAGTTGCTGTGTTGTTGTTGTTGTTGCTGCGCTTCTTCACACAAGTACAATTATCTACTGCAATCAGAGACGGTTAACAAAAGCGTCCTGAAAGGCAGCAGACACAATCCCATAAACGTCAGCGCTGTAAACATTCTAAGTCTGTGAAACTGAGAGGACACGGTTAGGGTTTCATTTTCGAGATGGCCCGAGTCTTAAGGGGAGCTACATGCTGGCACTATGACTCGTGTGTGTGCAGGGAGCTCCACACACTGACACATTTGCAGTGACAAGACTCCAGAAGTCACGACACAGCTGTTTCAGCTCTCACGTAGTTTGATTCAGTTGCACTGGTGTTCATGATATTGAGTTTTTGTGAGTGCACGAAAATAACGCTTGTTTAAACTGCACACAGGGCCAAACCACCAGCTGAGCACCATCAGCAGGAAGTCAAAGAGCTTGGTGCAATCGACCACGTGAGCTGCTTCTGCCCCTGCTTTCGGCACGCTGGTTGCTACACTAGTGAGGGTGACGGTGAGGAGGGTTAGTGTGACGAGACAGGGCTAGACTCAACCAGAGGAAGTAACCCAGAGACAAACACCAAACTAAGGCTCTTTTTGCCGGATCGACAGCTACAGACTGTTCACGGCGTCTTTCCTGGAGCAAGCAGAGATCAATCCATTTCCTGCAGAGCTGAGCCACCGGGGACAGTTGGCTGATGTGTGGGCAGTTAAGTTTTTGGCAAAAGCAAACAGCAGTGTCTGACACAGCAGTTATCAACTTGCTTTAAGTACAAATTTTATGGGTCATATTTCGAGTCACTGACAGATTATTGTGTGAAGCAAGAGGCCTCCACAAATGAGTTTTTCTTATATTGTGACGTTTTATCTTTGTTTACCCAATGTTCAAATAAGAGATTTCCCAGAAACATTTCAAATGGATTGAAGAGGGGAAATTTGGATTTCTCAGTGCAGCAAAAGTCTGGGTACGTTGCTGTTCCTTCTTTGGATAATAAAGCCGAAATGTGGTTTGTAAGCAGACTTGAAGTGAAATTAGACTCTTTTTTTGGGGTTAACTTTGTCATTATGATGTATAACCTGAATTAACAGTGTAATGACACCTTTTGCTGTTAAATTGGTCTCCAGTAAGCCCTGTGACATTGACATGACATTTTCTTTGACACCGGGATGAAATGGAAAATCAGTGACGCTCTCTCTACTCTCTGTCGTCATTGGCCTGTCTGTGCTGCGCTTCTTAGCAACAGGTGACATCAGTATGAGCTGATTAGCTCACCGTGCTCTGACTCGCCTCTGCCAACAACAGTCTGCAAGTCACACCGTCAGTCAGCTCGAGTTGAGACGGACCAGTTTACTCCGCTGCAACTTTCCTTGCAACCGTTTGGTCTCAGTTCAAACTGGACTTCAGAGAGAGACGACAAACCAAATAAAACACGAGCCGGCGCAAACAGCTGCAGTGGATTTGTTTCTCATAAGTCTCATGCTATGGCTCATGTTAGCTTGCTCGTTTGCCAAAGTTATCTACTGCAACTTTAACTTTGCACAATTAGACTTTCCGGGGACGTCTAATGAAACTACAGAGGAAAATATGGCTGTAAAATGTTTTATGCAACTGAGCACACAGACAGTTTTGGACATGTAATGAACAACAAAGAGCCGAAGACAAATCAACAAATAACCTCAGAGAGCCAAAATGACAGACATCAGGTCACTCAGACTTTGGTTCCAGCTGAAAAGGGAAGTGTGGTTGCACATGGTCACCTCTACATGGCGTGGTCAGGCCAACACTAGTGCTTCACTAGTGCTGGTCGTGTACACTATCATCTGGTTTAGTCTAGGGCAAGACAAACAAGCAGAGTGCAGGAAGAATTATCTATTGTAATACAATATCCATGCTCAGGCAGTCATAAAGCACTGTTAATATATATATTTATATACAGTTTATACATAAAACAGTGGAAAAACATACATAAAACCAAGAAAATAGCATGTTTAAAGGCAAGGAAGCAGTAAACAACTAATGAATCACTAAAGGATTAGAGCACCAGGACTGGTGAGTGTAACTCGTGTGACATTGTGATATAATATCTACATATCAGGTTAGGATAGCACTGGTTAAATATACATAACAGCATCTGTGACTAACAAAAATCCATTGACAGTGTAATTAAACTGATTGACGAAGGATGTTTTATGTTGTCTGCTCAAAGAGCTGACTAACTCCAGCAAGCAAAATATGTGATGGTTCCTGCTTATAAAAGGGGGAAAAAAAGAAAAAGAATGAGACTGTGACATCTTCCTTCCTTCCTTCGCGATGAACAGGCAGGAAGCCTTCAGTACACAGGACTGTTGCGGATCCCGCAGCACAGCACCATGCTGAAGATCATCTCAAAGATCTAGGAGGATGAACACAAAGGAAACAGTTGATTTCACATTCTTACATTGTTACTGGAAACACTCACTAAAGCACCAAGTGTGTATTAATCCGCAGCCGAAAACAGTCCCCACTAGGGCTGTAACTGCACACAGAGGCCCCAGTTCGGTACAGAAAATTCACTACTGCATCATTCTCCGCCCCATCTTTATTTTTGCTCCTTGGCTCAGGTGAGAAAAACACAGCTGACACGTCCCTACGTCACAGCTCACTGTACGTGATTTAGTAAAACAAAAGGATCTGCACAGGATGATTTATTTTGAAAACTGACCAGATTTGCTGCTGTGTCTGTGACTTCCTGTGTGCAGCTTGACACAGTTCGCCTTTCTTGTCAGTACATGATGTGAGTCGTGCATGCGCTAAGAGGTCCGCCATCTTGGACAGCTAGCTATGGCTACACCACCGGTACAAATCACACGTGATTATTAAACACTGATGCTAAACGTTAGTGATGAAATTTCTACCATTCCCAACATTGTATTTAGGTTAGGATTACAAGTTGAGCTGGGAGTAAACGCATGGTGTGTTGTAAACTTGACATAAACTGGTAATGAGTTATTAACTTGCCAGTTACATTAGCTGAAGTAGTGTTAGCGGCTAACGTTATGCTAGCGGCTTTGCTCGATGCCAGCTAACTATCCACCACAAGTTGAAAATATAAAACAGGCCGTTGCTAGTGTCCGAGCTGGCTAGCGTTCGCCATAATGCAACTATGATTTAGATCAAAACATTAAATGTGCTTTGGACCTTCAAACTCAGGTCGTGGCATGTGATTTGTACAAGTGGTGTAGCCGTAGCTAGCTGTCCAACACAGTGGACATTTTTCCACATGCGCGACTCACACTGACGCAGGACTCACATTGGGCACTGACATCTCCCTCGCTTCTTGCAGCCTCAGTCTGTGATCACTGCGCTAAAACGGTGGATAAATTATTTTTGAGCGTCACACAACCTCAGTGAAATGACTCGTTTAACTAGTTTAACGCACACACTTTGGAAAGTCAAGAGAAGCTGATTTAAGCAAGATTTAAAAGAAGCAAGCGGGTCGACTATGTTAGCTCAATTAGCATGTGCTAAACTTGCTGAAGGCTTACTGCTGCTAACGGTTTCTTTGTTTCTGTGCTACGTTCATCAGTCTTAATACATTACATAAATACATAAAACATTACTGCGCGTGCACCCAGGGGGCAAAAACAGCTTTGGCAGCTTCACAACACTGTCGTCAATCACTGTAATCAACACAGATTTCACTTTGTATTTTTGTTGATTCAATAAAAAAAAATGCTATTTCAGAGTCGGATCTGTTTTTTGTCTCTTTCATTTGCATATTAATATAACATCATATAAAATATTAGCTTACAATACTTATAATACAATAATTATGGAGTCTTAGGACTCCATAATTTTTCTATATAAATAAATATTTGGTTAAGGATTGAGAGGAATCACAAAAAGCCTCCATGGCTTTCTGTAATGTCCTGTGAACTTCATCTACTTATCAGGTTTTGTTCGGTGTTGAGTCAGTTTACTCTCCTCTTATCTGACAGTATCAGGAGCACGATGGTAACGAGTGTCACTCAGCTCCGAGTAGACATTTTTACAACAAGGCTGCTTTACGACCTGCCACATTTGAATAAATGTTGACTGCTGCTGCAAATATAGAGTACAAGACAGGTATGAAAGCGAACAAAGTGTGAGACAAAGATGATAAGGCTGCAGGCACATATTACATTACAAGTCTCGGTAACAATTGGACCGCGCTGATTACGTCAACAAATAAGTTTTCAGAAACGGTGAGAAATCACCAGATCCACATGTTATCCCAGACCATGAATGGGTTTTACATATGTCCAAGTGGCCGTCAGTCATACAGCCTGACATATACACCTATGTCATGGAGAAGCCCAGTGTTTATAAAACTACGAAGGGGGCACTGCACAGACTCTCACTGCCTTTTGGACCATCGGGACCCCAACCTGCCCTTTTTATGGCCTGGAGCCACAGTTTTCTTCTATATTTGGCAAAAGGATGTGATCCCCTCGGGATGCTGAACATTCTACAGCCATCCTTTTTGTGATTCGTGCAATTTACAGCACAGCAACTCCTGGTCATATCTCGGGCTCTACTAAAAATGCAGTGAAGGTTGCTGCTTTTTGCCCCCTAGTTGCGGCGCATCTCTATGATGAGGTCGCACAGAAATCCGTCTATAGAGAACAGATAAAGTAAATACAATTTGAACACTGTTAGTAGAAACCAGGTGAAACCAGGGTCAAGCGCTACTGACATCTAAACAAATTCCTTCACACACAAACAACAAAACAAAACCTCCACAAAACAGGACACAGAGAAATATAAACCAGTTGGATGTTGCCAAAACACAACAGCTTTGCCAAAATTATCAGTGAAATTTAAGAAGTTCAAACATGATTAGAAAACATGTTGAATTATCAGTGAGCTCTGAGTACTGCTGTGTGCTGCGACACACTGCAGCAGTGAAGGCCGCAGCCAAAATGAGTCAGTAAACAAAGTTATATATAAACTTTCTATTCCTGTTTAATTAGCCAGAGTTGTGCCAGGTACGACTGAAACAGCTTTTTTTTTCTGCCATCTTTTCTCAATCTCCTGTTTGCTCTTGGACGTTATAAAGGTTTAATGTTTGTGATGTGCTGTTTAATGTTCTCACCATAATAACTGCAACCACCAGAGCAGCGATGCCGATCAGATAAATCTTATCTGAAAACAATTCCTGGATTCTTTGGTGGCAATTCTGCAAAACAAAAAACAATTTAAACACACACATTATATCCGCTTCAAAGCATCAATGACAGCTTCATTTCCATTCAATATAACTTTGGGGTCAAGGGGGAAAAAAATGACATATTAAGAGTAAATACCAAAATCACATCATCTGTCACATGATCCAGTTTTTAGTACGGCAATATAATAAAGGAATACAAATTTGCGTTTACAGTGTGTTCAAGATGACGCCGTCTTTTTCTAACCAAAAACAAGTGTTCCAGTTTCCTCAACTGAAACCAAACTGTAGCAATAATTCAACAGGTGTGGACGACAAATGTTCAGGACAGGAAAACAGATAAAAGAATGTGAGAAATGACAGTAACCTACACTTCCTGCCTGTGTGTGTCAACATCATTACGCAGCAGAAACGATGAGATAAGCTGCTTAACAGATTTATGGGCAGGAGGTGAGCTAGCCAACACTGCAACGACCTGACGTGTGCATTGTTTGTCAAACTCACTTAATGTCGGGGTCACAAGATATTTTTGTCTGGTGAAATGTTCACTGTGTCAGATTAGGTGATCTAAGAGTCATAGACTCTGGCCGTGTCTTGGCCGAGAGACGTGACAGACTGCACGTTGCTCCTTGATCAATCATTGTTTGCAGTTCATGATGTGCATGATGTCACCGGCAAGGGAGCGCTCATCACTGACTTACTGACAAGCCGTCACGGAAGGTAAACAAAAAAATCAAACGCGTTAGTCGTTTTGTCGTGAGGCGTCCTAGATGCGTCTTCAGCTGTTGTCCATTACGACACACTACGCAAGATGAAGCGATCGACTGTTGCTCCCGATGGTCGCTGATCGTTTTCCGAGCCCACCCAGCGCCCTACGTCTTCCCATCAGGCTTTTATCAGACTGATATTGTGTAGTCTGACCTCGGCGTTAAGCTAACCACATCCACTTCTGGATAATGATCGTCTCTTCGGCTGCGTTCTCATGGAAATCGCACTCGAGAAAGACAGAAGCTACCCTTGCTTGAGATACAGCGATACAGGGTAGTGAATTTGATTTGTTTACGGTTTACTGGTCCACAGATGAGACGAGACTTAGCATCTTAGCATGCTATTCATCAACCATCGACCTAACGGGGGTAGCCATCTTGGTTTTTGGAATCAGATTTGGAGAGGCTGGAGTTGCCAAGGATACACAGTACTAAATCTGTAACCAGACAACGACTTGCCAGTCTCGAGATAGTTCCTCTAAACAGAACGTTACTGTACAAAAGGACAATCATGGTGTATTGAATAAGACTTGACACCAGCTAATGAGACCATGAACTGTCCCTGCTGGTCATTAGAAAGAATGAGGGCTTAAGGCAATTACACACTGGCTTCACTTTTCAATTCCAGAAGCTCCATCCATGTCATTTGTTCTTAGTTCTAATTACACCCTCAGTCAAAAATGCATCCTTGTCTTTCCTTCCACCACTTCTTTAATCCCCTGATTTCTTTGGGACTTAAACTTCCTTTACGATGTTGGCTGGGTACGCTGGAAAACAAAATTTAACACAAGACAATCCTGGCAACCTCGGAGGCTTAGACTGGACTGAGGTCTGTTCAAAAATGTGAGTGTGCAGCCAAGAAATCAAGTTAAGACTCTTGTGTAGCTCAAATGTGAATACAGAGAACTTTCCTTGCAAAAATCTTGCACTTAGAGAGTTGACTTATGTATCCGGCTCCGAATACAGCCCCAAGTGATTCCCCACCTCTTAAATTTTGCTGGAATTAAATACTCTGTTCATTTTCCCTTCAAAAGAAAACTGATTTACGTCTGTATTTTCCAACCTTTTCTGGTACCTGACCTTTTCCACAGCAGGACTTTTGACTTACAAACAGGTGTAACTGATAACATTAAAGGCACTTTTTTACTCTAACACTCATTTTCTTGCATTCTCAGCCCAGAAGTAAGTGGACACAAGAGCATCACACCAGTTTGAGTTTGAGATCTCCTTTTCTTCACACACGTGCTGACCTGGCTTTGGGCTGACTCGGCACATCAGCCCAGCATGTCAGGGATTTGCATTTCCATGAAAATGGGCCTTTGGCATGTGATGGGGTCATGGGTCAGCTGTGGTCGGGGAACCTCACCACTACCTGCTTGGAGGCGTGTCCAACACACTTTGACCCTGAAACACCTGAACTTAAATATTTATGTCCAATGACTTTTGTTATGCTGTGCATCTATGCTTTAACACTAGAAGGGCCAGAATTCCATTCCTGCTGAAAAGGCAGTGAGTCACTTTGACCGCCGGATTCTGAACTCTGTTTACATACTGCTTGAAAAAAACGAAATAACACCTAAAGATTTTCCAGGGAGGAAGAGAAAACACCCTCATTTGTCAGAGACGAAGCGTTCAGATCCACTCCCGGCTGCGCTGCTTCGACAGACAAAAATTGCCTCTGCAAACGGAACTCACAGCTGCTCAAGCAACCAAGATGCAGCCGCCACCGCCCAAAAAAGGATCAATATAACTGCGGCAAAGTCTGTACGGTCATTATGACCGTCTGAGGCTGAAATAGGCAGAGATGATCAAAGTCTGTTTGCCTTTAGTGCAACAATGAAATGACATTTTCAGTGAAAATACATTTTTGGGAAGTCAGGGACCAGCTGCACTGTAATTTTTAATTCAACAGTTACATGACATTTAAATGTGAAAACAGTCAAAATGACTGTCACAGCCGTCCAAGTGTTCAAGTTACAGTGTGCAAGACTTTGTCGGATCTATTTTCAGAATTTGGCAGAAATGCAACAAAATATTCCTGTTTGTTTACATTAGTGTCACCTGTAAACAAGATAAGACGTGTTTTTCTAACCTTAAAATGAACCTTTTATATACAGAGGAAATGGGTGTTCTTCCGTACTCACCATGTCGCTCCAACATTTTTCTACAAAAGTCCAAAACAGAAAAAGTAAACTCTGGCTTTAGAGAGGACCTTTTGCTTTTTTACAAGTTTTACGGCAACCAGTATTTGTACCACACGCCTGGAAGTGGAGTGAGCGGGATGACATTCAGTTGGCTGCGACTGTAAACTGACTATAAGATGTCATTACATGATGTTACTTGTCTGGTCAGTTTTAGTAAACCACAGTATTGTTTTTGTCCACAACGTGAGCACAACCTCAGCCTGGACACGCTGCATATATATCACAGTGGGAATCAAACAGTGGAGATGAATGATTGAACTTACAACAGAAGTTCCAGCGGCAGGGCAGAGTTCGGTCACGCCGAGTCTGTCAGTAAGCTGCGTCAGCAGAGTCGTCCCCAGGCCTTTCCCACAGCAGCTCAGCTGAAACACAAAACCCACACAGTGATCATCTCATCTACACACTCCTACTAAAGGCCTTGGCACTCTGAGTCTGTTTTCGGATGTGCATGTTAAACCCATAACCGGGGGGGGGGTGTCGCACAGAAACCTTGCACACCGAGTCTGATGCGTTTATTTTTCTTGTCTTTGTGACAATTTGTAGTACGAGACAAAATGGAGCTTTTAAGCAGTGAGGATGATTTTGTGGTTCTGTCACTTTTAAAAAAAAGAAAAAGGAAATACTGGGTTCATGAAATCCTAAAAAACAAGACAAAAGCAAGAAGAGTTTCACCGGCTGATGAAGAAGCTGCAGAATTATCCCGATGGCCTCCGGGCAGGACCGGGCGATATATCGATTATACACGATATACCGAGATTTGTTGTATGTGCGGCGTAGTGAGCAGCTACACCACCAACATCCACTATAAACTGTCACACGAATGTTTCGAGCCATAAGCCTGTAACCGGCTCATCTCGCTCTAACGCTCTCTCACAGCACGCAGCTCACTCCCCCGCCACTGGGCGGGCGCATGCGTGTTTCGTGTCAGTGGCGGAGGCAGTCGGTGCTGCTGCCGCTCACTCTGTGTTTTCTTATTATTTTTAAGCTTTCCTCACTAGCGCACCGCTTCGTTTCTGCCATCCACTTTACTGCTGCTGTTCAGCTCAATTTCTCTGCTGTCAGACTAGTACAGAAAAAAACAACAACTAAAAAACAAAAAGCGGCGAACAAAAATTTTGCAGTGTGGAAACATGATTAAAATATAAATTAAAAAATATGTATATAATAAATTAGAAAATGTATAATATAATATATATATATAATACATAAAAAAGGCCATAACTGTGAAAGCTAAACCCAAAACATAGACCGGTTGAACGAGAGGTTTAAAAAGATTCACGATAACTGAGCGGATCTGATGCACGGAGCCTGGGAGGTGACATGATGGGCTCATTTTTTTTTAAAAAAACCCACGTGTTTCCTATTTCACAAGCACGTTTTATAATTCACACGCACATTTTGATAAAACTGGCACATGAAATACAAATAACGTGTATTTTACAAATCATGCGTGCGTTTTAATAAAACGGGTACGTGAAATACAAACAGAACGCACGAGAAATTCATAATAAAAATGTATAAAATGTCCATGCGAGTTAAAAAAACCTGAACACATCCGTGTCACCTCCAGACTCTGTAATGATACTAGATTTTGCTTGGGAATAAAATGCTACGACTGAAATCCTAATTTCAAAGCCCCTCAATAAATTCTGAATTCTTCTTATTAAATCAGTTTGTCTCTGCATCATATGCACAAAAAACAAAACATTCACATTTTACATTATACATTAAATGTTTAACCTTTCCAGAGACACGTGCTATTTCTGTTTAAGTAATAATGTTCGGTACATTTCAATTATTTCTATGTATTTCTATAGTAAATCCACAATTGTACCTTTGTTTGATGTGAACATACACGCACGAAAATTCAGTAAAAATAATTTTGAAAGAAAAAACATCAGTACTTCCTTGTTGACTCCCACGTATGGTGTCGCATGAATCAGTAAAACACATTTTATTTAATACGTTCTTGAACAGAAATGACATATTTAATAACTGTTGTCTTCGTTCATACCGTCTCGTGAAACGCCTTCAGCACTGAGGCGGCAGCCACTTTCTTGTCTTTGTCGGTGATGGTTTGTGTCATGGCCTTGTCGTACACAGAGTCATAGAAGTTAATCACCTCCTTTGAAACCTAAAAAAGTGAAAGAGACGACAGAAAACATAAAATGACATTAAAGACAAAGTAACAGGGACAGAGTAAATGCAGGGTAAAGAAAAAAAAAGGTGGTGTTGTCCTGGACATGTTGTTTCGGGAGGCTGATGTCAGTAACACAATTATGAGTTTGAACGACTGTCAGCTGCCCAAACACAGCAGAGCAGCGATGTGTCGTCATGGCTACCAGCCTGAAGGAAAAAGTAAAGCCAGGTTCAACTTCTCAATCACAAACTGCAGCTCAGCAACAGTTTTTCAGCCATACTTTCCTCTGTGCTCGAGGTATTTCTAGAATCCTTAAACACATTCTTGCTCTTTATTTTATTCCATTCTTCAGGCAAAATGTAGCGTGAGTGTCAGTCTCTCGTGTCTGTGAGCAGTCTTACAGTGTCTTTGTGCATGAAGCCCCAGATTCCAGCCGCCACCTCGCAGGCGAACAAGATGACCAGGCAGGTGAAGAACTGCAGGACAGAGCAGAAACGTCACATGAGCGGCCCACTTCTTGATTTGGTTTAGCAATCTCACTTTATTGCTCTAAGACAGAATCTAGAGTTCTGCTGTTAAAAAGTGCCCTGTGGAGGGTTTTTTTTTTTGTGTGTCAGCAAAAAATTATGTTGTATTACCAAAATGTGTTGTCGTCATCTGTAGCCGTAAAGTGCATTTCATTCCTCATGAAACATTTGCAATAATTACTTTCTAATTCTTTTTTAAATACATCAATGTTTACATCTAGGTTAACTTCCTTGCCAGTTTTTCCTGCCTTTGCGAATCTTTGCATATTTTTGCAACCTGTTTCTCACACACACACACACACACACACACACACACACACACACACACGCGCGCGCGCGCGGTCCCACAGCAGGGCTGGTTGGTATCAGGCTGGTGATGGATGGAGGATGAGGTCAGTCCTGAGGGGGATCCAGACTCTCTGGAAAAGACCTGTTGTCTCTCTGTGTCTCTCCCCCTGCTGAGCTGCAATCCTCTGATGATCTCATCTACTCACTCACAGAGCCTTAGTAACACACACACACACACACACACACACACACACACACACGGCTGAAAACACTGCTGGTGATTCCCTCTTAAAGGAGCTTCAGCGTTCAGATGCTGATCTTAGACTGAAACAAACTCCAGTCCTCAGTTGGGGTTAGGGTTACAAAGGGTTAACTCTAACCTCTAACCCTTTGCAAAAACTGCTTTTACTTGGTTGGGTTCACGAAACGATCGTGAGCTCTGCAGACTCTAACGGGAATGACGGTCGAAATCCTCACAGAAATCGTTTAAAAGTCAGACAGACGGTTAATTTGCTTCGGAAATGTAATTTGTCCCGTTTCCTGTGGAGAAAGCGTCATCGCCTTTTGAAATGGTTTTTTTGGGTCATTGCTTCCTGTTGAGGTGGTTTTGCTCATCACAAGTGATAACGATCAACATGTCACCTCTGTTCAATTACTATATTTATTGTTGTGTTTACTGTTCTTATGACAACTGCCTGTAAACAAACTTCCTCTCTGGGACGTCGTTGCAGATCATGAACAGGTGACTAAGTGTAACTTTAGGTTTGAGACTGTTGCTGACTAAATGAAACAGACCCTTTTCAAAAATGTGCATTTTGACTTAAAGGACAATTCCGGGCAAATTCAACCCTGGGGTATTTTTTATGTTACGTTCGGGGTCTAAAAGAATGAATCT